>CM054114.1:144022142-144690256 GCA_028673005.1 Tanypteryx hageni
GTTATGTTGCTGATTTTATCCCATTATGGGGGTGAAATCAATTTGTGCCACGGAGGCTTATGGACCTCCCACCCTTAAGGCAGGGGTAACAACCCCTAAGAGGACAAATAAAACGACGTTCATAAAAAACATTTCCTGAGGGTTTTCGACCTCACTGATTAAAAAATGAAATCGGTTTTAACCCTCGACCCAACCCTGCGAGAAAAAATTACAATATTCATAAAAAAAAACCTGCCTTAGGGTTGGGTCAGGGGTTAAAACTGATTTCATTTTTGTAATCAGCGGGGTCGAAAACTCCCGATCTCAACTTTTCTCTCGCGAATTCCAAAAAAATTCCTTTTCCCAAAATAACATGGGATGCCAATAAGCCTCCGTGACAAAAAATGATTTCACCCCCGAAATGGGATCATATCAGCAACACACCAACTTGGCACTCACCTTGCCCGAATCTTAGAACCCATGCCAAGGGCTGTGCCAAGTTTCATTGACCTACAATTACCCCTTGATGTGTTAAATTCAACAATAATCTTTACACATAATCCGCGGGACACTCTGTAGATGGCCAAATTCATGTGTTATATAATTCTTATTAGTGCGTGTAGCGATTACATTTACGACAAAAATCATACTTAACAACATATTCTGCCCAACACATGACCATGTGTCAGACAACCTTTAATAGCTACGATTATCACAGGTAAAGTAAGAAAAACATGACTCATTATGTAACCAAAGCAGTTAGAAAAACTTTATAGTCAATTGCAGTTTTTTCAGTAAAATTGGTTTTTTTTATAATGCATTTTCTCTTTTGAGCACTGCAAATTAACTTACCAATATGGTCCATTAAATAACTGAAGGAAACATACTATATCCCTCCAATGCAGTCATGAATTTCATGCGCATCAACATTCAAGTTTAGTTCACTTTTATTCCTCCAAGTATGTCAATAGTCAAATATATAGCTCCTGTATTTAGAAATACCAGTTTACAAGTAGTCTCCAAGATACATCTTGTCGAGAAATGTTGTTCTGCTTATGTGTCATCAACAAATTAGGGATTAATTTCATATATACGTTTCTGAAGTTTTGCTTATACGTCGTTTTCCCCAGTTATCGAAATGTTTTTAGAAGAAAGACAATACTGCTACGAAATTTTCAAAATTAGTGTAACGAAAAACGGAGAAACAAAGACCGTTATTTCGATATTTTCACGTTGTGATTGGACACAGAACCGGTCCTAGGCAATCAATGGATATAGACTTTGCACGGTAGATATAATATATAACTCGATTTACACGGTGTTAGATGTACACGGTTTCGGTTTTACAGGGTCAAGAAAATGCGACCATCCGTCGATTTACACGGACTTGATGTAAACGGTTTCAGTTTTACACGATCAAGAAAATCCAAACATCTCTCGATTTATTAGTAGGCATCTACTCAATAAAAGGCTGTTTATAACATCATAAGATCTCTAGTGAGATGTACTATTTAGATACAAACTAGTAGTCCTCATTTATTTAATAGTTCATTGTATTTTGTTAGACCGTGTTAATCCACAAAACAGTTAATTACTTCATTTCGATTAATATTTTAAGTAAAAATTTATTACATAATGTTAGTTCATAAAATGAGATTGTAAACAATATCAATACTTGTTTAAAATTTGATACTTGAAATTAGTATTTAATTCCATTAAACATATAAACAAGTTAAATACGAGAAAATATAAATCATAAGTTGTTTCTTTAGATGACAAAAAATTCCATCCCTCAGTTTGGTGCTATTATTATCTGCATATTTTGATAACATAGATCATGGATTAAACCTATTTATTTCCAATGTCGTATTTCTAGCATCAAAATGTCCTGTAGAATCCCGTTATATTTTTTTCAATACACCAAAATCAATACATTCATCATTGTCAGTATTTATACTGGAAATATTATACGATCCACTGAAAATTTTATATTCAGGATTTTTATTAAATTGTCAAGAGAGGATTAGTTTTTGGCTGTAAGAAGTCCAATGGAAGCAGGAGATTATTTTTGTAATTTATCAGTTTTTCAAATTTTTGTTGGGATGAAATAACATGTTTATGATTGTCATATCAGTAAATGTTGTACATTCTACATTTGTTTGAAATTTTTTTTCGTGATGCGCGCTGTTATGGAGATGGTGAGTTATCCAAACGGAGACATCACTCCGCGGACGTAGTAGAGACTGGAAGCTGAAATTTGGCACAAAAATATATATTTATATATATGAAAGAGCAATTAACTCAATTTCATTAATTTGAGGAAACATTTTTCGTTATGACGTTGAACGCAACGAAAAACGAAATTAAAATTTAAATGCAACGAAAAACGTTACAAAAAACGATACCATTTTTTTGGCCGTGACGAAAAACGTAAGGAAACTATTTTTTTCCGTTTGCCATCACCGATATAATTACATGTAATTGAAAATATGACCATATAAACAATTATTTTGCATGTCTTAAATTAGACATTTAAACTTAAATGAGTAATATGAATTAAAAACAATGTAATTGTCCACTATTTTATATTTTAACACGACCTAGGTGGAAAATTACATTGTTTATATTTCATATTATGGAATTATTCCACAAAATTACACCATAAATATTATAAATAATTATATGAGTAATTTAGCAACTTGTGTGTTTAAAATTTTAGACATTGCGCCTGATGGAGAAACAAGTTTCGACAAATATCGTTCCGAGATATGTTGCGTTTTCGAGGGATGCATCTACGACGTCCCTTGGGGACTACCTGTATATGAAATCATCTAGAAGTAACTGATTTTTTGTAAATAGAACTAGAACTAGAAATAGCAGATAATGGTCATAACTATCTTAGGTATAAATCAACAGGCACTCATGCTGCAATAGCATTACACAAAACTTATAAAATACATTATTTAATTTAAGCTCTTTGGTATTATTATTAGTGAAATGAATATGACGCTGTTGTAGTAAATATTTTGTTTTTGTAACTTTCTTGGTGAACTGAGCGAAAAATCATCCCATTACTTTGCTATATTCTTAGCATCAGTGCTTTGAAGGAACATATAAAGATAGGGAGTGTTATCATTGAGTGAGAAAACATGTTTTGAAAGATATATTCAGGGATAATGGGAAAGCGGGGGGACAGAAAAAATAAAAAACACACCTCTAACCTTGGTAGTAGGGCAAATTTAAAGAATATGGAAAGACGATAAATCTCTAATCGATAAAAAAATTATTCAAGAACATTCCACTACAAGATATTTTAAGCTCCAATGCAACAATTTAGGAAATCCTACGTATTCAATAAACACTACGGACTTCAAACAAACCAAGTCTTGCTGCTTATATTTTTTAAATGGTACAACATTTAAAGGAAGGCAATCCATCAGATGTGGAGAATTTCACTGTCAGTTTGAGATAAGAAAATAAGTCATATCCAGATATAACATTGGCAAAATGTTTTGAGGAGTTTTCTTGAACGTCAAATCTCATCAAAGATCAAATTCAATATGAAAATAAAATTTAATTATGCCAGGTAGTTTGTGAAAAATGTTAAATAATGATACAATATATGTAGTGTGTGTACAATTTTTTTTAATGTTTCATAGGATTTATATGGGAAGAGATAATGGAGATAGTGCAAGATGGAATAAAGAAGTACCTTCGGGACCTATGGAATTTTATTGATTTCACTCGAAATTCTCTGTATGTTGGTGTATTCTTCCTCAGAATTGTTGCCTATGTACAACAGAGTAGAGAGATAGCGTTGAACCCGTCAATAGCCTACGTCGCCAGGGAACAGTGGGATGATTTTGATCCTCAGCTAGTTGCAGAAGGCTTATTTGCTGCTGCAAATGTGTTGAGGTAAGTAAACACAATTTTGAACGTATTAATAACCTCCATTTGGGAAATTTGTGGAAATATTCCATATTATGAATAAAAACAAATATTATAAATTTCCACTAGATACAAATTTATTCAACCGGTTTCCTTTTACAGCATCATCAGGTGACAAAATCTTTGCAAACCTCGATTATCCGAACTTCGTTTATCAGACTTTCGGTTTAACTGACCAAAAAACAGATGAGCTGTCTAACCATAGTCGGTTATATTCAACAAAAATCGGTTCGCGCGGTCGATACTAGGGAGTCAGTTCATGGGAGAGATCGCCTAATAGATGATTTACGGGAGAGATTATTACCGCTAATTATTTAATCTATTAAAATAAACCTATGATTCATTAAATACCTTCTAATCAATAAATGAAACAAGTTTCATAAGGTTTTATTTTCCAATCTAGAAAAAAATCTTCCAGAATTGACTTCTTATGATGTGGCAACCCTATTGATAGTTGATACACTCGGGAGACCACTGATAATCTATTTTTAATATTTTTGTTAATACTAATTTACTTTATTATTCTGTAAATGATTTCCAATTACTAATTACAAACCTTGCTCACATTATTGTTATACACAACTTTTTGAATTAATGTCATATTACTTTGTAACTTCTAATTAATGACTGTATTCCAAATATCTCACTACCGATTGTATATTCTCCCTCCTGCCTATTACTCATTTAACCCTCCTACCCTCCCTCCCTTCATCCATTTCCGTATATAACAGTGACCATACGTTTAAGTGTCCCGTTGTCCCGATCAAGTTAAAACGGGACGACTATTGTCCCGTTTTTCCGAGAGTGCCATTTAATAAACAAAGTTACACGAAAATTAAGCCTGCATACATTATGAAAGTTATAGACGAAGACGAGCTTTTCGATGAATGCCACCATGTTACGAATTACAGTAAAAGCAAAATTGCCGAATGGAACACGACTTTAACTGAAACTGTCGAACGATGAGGTGAAAGAATTTCGTTAAAAACATTCAAATGAGGATATTGCTTTAGGTATTCCCTGCACAAGTTCAGCTATAGAAAGACTTTTCTATCACAAATACTATGTGAACAGACGAAAAGAATCGCTTCCTCGTTGGAAACATCAAATCAGTGATAGTGACAAAAGCTCATTTTCGGGAACTTTCGTGCAACGACTTTTACAATTTGCTTTCAAACAACCCCAAATATCTTCATCCGCAAAGTACAAAACGCAAATTGCTAATAAAATTGATAAATATTTAGAAAGCGAGTTAATTTGATGTTCATCCACTTATATTTCAGGATTTTTAAGCTAAATTTCTACTTACCCCCAGTTGGAATTATGCTTTTGAACGACTTGTTTCATTGAATTAAAATTTACGTACCGGCCGTTTTTTAATTTTTAAAATCTGATCACCCTATTGTATAACAAAGTATGTAATGATAATAATAATACATCAATGTATCGGAATCGGAAAAGTGAAAATTTTCTCCAAAATTTCATACTGTATTTAATTTCTTTAGAAGTCTAGAAAAACTCGCTGAACCGATGAAATTATACCGAGCCCGGACACAAATCCCTAGACTCGGAGTTACCAGGTGAAAACGACACTGTTAGCAACCCTAATTGCATCCGTAGTTGGCAATAATTGAATGTGAGGAATTTTACCAAGTTAATTTATTTCTTTTAGCTCCACACATCATTACCTAAATATTTTTTTTAATGTCCCGATGTTTTTCCTGCCCACAGAATTGTTCCAATTCTTTCAAATGATTTATTGAATGACATAAATCAAACTTCCGTTTTAAAAAATCCTGCGAAAATTTTGTCCTGTTTTGTCCCGTTTTTTTGTAAATTTCTGGAAATGTCCCGTTTTCGTCTTTTTGAAAAATGGTCACCCTACCGTATGTATAGAAGCCTCTGCAGAGCTATCATCATCTGATAATTCTGTAACAGGCAAAACCGGTTGAATAAATTTGTAGCGGAAATTTGCAATATTTGTTTTTATTTTTATTGTGTTATTAACCTGTTTACATTAAATAGACCAAGTTATGGTTCACACAGTTAATTAGGTATATTTATCTATATTGATTTCTGCAATTATATGAGCATAACTACAGCCCCTTTATTTGTTTATTGAAATTTTTTTTCTAAAATATAAGTTATAAAATTTATGCTGTCCTTTACGAGAGTAAACACATAAATCCACTTGGAGTTGTGGTATTCATTAAAAACCCATGTTAATTATCAGCGTTCTTAAATTCTGAGTGCGTAATATCTCAATGCTATTCGCATCAAAACACAAAGATTTTACACTATGGAAACATTTTTTTAATAAGAAAATTCTTGATGTAGCATGCATAGCTATAATAATTTGATTTCCTGTTACAGTGCACTGAAGCTGGTCCACCTGTTCTCAGTAAATCCACACCTGGGACCACTTCAAATCTCCCTGGGGCGTATGATTATTGACATTGTGAAGTTCCTGGTCATTTACAGCTTGGTACTCTTTGCTTTTGCATGCGGTGAGTAAACCTGCCAATTCCAACGATATACTATCATTTCATAAATGACGTCCATTGTTTTCAATAAAATCATACATCATCCCTATAATAAAAGACAAGCGGTGGTTGGTAATCATTTTAAATCGTTTACATCTCAAAAACGGTAAGAGATAAGGGCTATAAGTTTTACAGGAATGCTTGATTCACATATTAAAAGCGATAGACAAAAAACGACCCGGGTTCGAGTCCAGGGGATCAATTATATTTCACATAAAGTAACACGTAAAAAAAAGGACTTTTTGGCGTTTTATTCTTTTGGAAATTAAAAAATTAGGAAAAACTGAACTTTGATCATATAATTTGAACTGTTTTAAAGAAAAATTAATAAAGTAACTTATTCTATTCATCTTTTTCCACTTTAAGCTTGAAATCGCTCATGTCGAACGTTTTAATCACATGTTTAGGAAAACTATTGCCATTTTAACGAAAACCGCCTTGACGACGATGCAATTGTCAAAACTCAAGCTCAGATTGTCGTGTCGCCTTCCCCTCTTCCCATACCTAAAAATTTGTTTATCTTGACAACAGACTGCTGCGAGAAATAAAATCAATATAAATACTGATAGTTAAAATAATTTATTTCAAGTTAAAAATTTTAATTCCGTTTTCATTCATTTGAACCCATCACTTATTATGGGCAATATACTAGTAGAATATATATTGAAGAAATGCAAGATTCAAAAACATAACTGCTGATAGCAAATTTAAGCCATTGGCTAGGAATGATAATGCAATAGTAAAAATTTAATCAGTTGAAAATGGTTACCATTTCATGTAGTTTACTTGAAAATATACAGTTTATGAGGATAAAAAATTATGTGTATTAATTGATGATTACTTGAGTCAACATACATATTTTTCTTTTCTTTTGTTCTCAAGGTTTGAATCAACTTTTATGGTATTTTGCCGAGTTGGAGCGTCAAAGGTGTTATTCTCTTCCTGGTGCACTGCCTGACTGGGAAACAAAGGGCGACTCATGTTTGAAATGGAGGAGATTTGGAAAGTAAGAAGATTATATTCATCAACAACACTTCTCTTAAAACTAATTTCAAACTGATTTTTCTGCATTGATTTTTATTGTTCATGCTTTTAAGAATGCTACAACTAGGGTGGAATTTGTCATAATCAAAACCTCTCAATAATTTTCACTTATTCAGCTTGTTCGAATCATCGCAGTCTCTATTTTGGGCCAGCTTTGGGATGATTGGCCTCGAAGACTTTCAACTCCAAGGGATAAAGTCCTACACTCGGTTCTGGGGGCTCCTCATGTTTGGTTCGTACTCCGTGATCAATGTGATTGTGCTCCTGAACCTGCTCATCGCCATGATGTCTAATTCTTATGCTGCTATTGTGGTGAGCATGTCCATTGAAGTAAAACATGCAGAACCACATTTTCTATTTCAGAAAAAAGCAAAATTCCCTTACACAACAGCTACGATAATTCTCAGGAAATAGGGTTAAGTAAGTGGGACATTAGGTTTTGACAAATTTTTCAAATACATATTTTTATTATTCCTCAAATTATAATGAACAAATTTGCTATTGGTTTGTCATAAGAGTTGGATGTAATATCAAAACCATACATGAAATTGGATAAAGATTAATTTCAGTAAATAAGGTGTTCATTTCCTAACTTTGCATTTCCATTTTCAGAATTCATGGTGATAAAGTAACAACAATGTTCCAGTTTGCATTAAATTTATATCATAAAGAACTTAAGCACGTATTTTCATCTATAGTTCAATAAAAGTTTGTTTTAATATGGCCATCAAACACTCAAAATTACTATTAATTGATGATTAAAAGCTTCTAATTTGTCTAAATAAACAGTTCATTGTAAAAAGATGCCTAACATAATTTCACCAAAGTATATATTCTAAGCCATTAGATAGTACTCCATCTCCATTTGGATATAAATACTGAATCATTAAAGTTATAATCCATAAATTTCTTAAAGTTATAATAAAGACACATTTATTGCACAAGGAATTTGTTTCCTCACACCATAAGCCTACATGGCTACTTCTACAAGCTGAGTAATAAAGGAAATACTGGAACATGATTGAATTATTTTAAAATGAATAGGCTTATATGGACAAAGCTACATTTTAAAATGATGTTTTATGATTGGATAACAGCAAATTTCTCAAAAATCAAACTCTTGTTGGGCATACAAAGTTATTTTTATGGCTTAAAATATTTGCATGCTAAAAGCCTTGCTTATAAGTTAAACTACACATTTGTTATAACATATTAATTTCCTTTGCAGGAACATGCCGATACTGAATGGAAATTTGCCCGTACAAAGTTGTGGATGAGCTACTTTGAGGAGAGTGCAACATTGCCAACCCCATTCAACATCTTCCCAACTCCCAAGCATATCCTGAAATGGCTTGGTCTAAGGAAGAAGGACAAGCTGAGGAGGATGTCATCCAAGGTTAGCATGCAGCTATTATCAAATATCCAGCATTGTTTTGATAATTTAAGTTCTCTTTAAATAAGCTGAGACGTTATTATAGTTACATGTCATTAAATTGAACAATGTTAAGAAGAGATTAATCAAGATTATACCAAAAAGAATCTGTGTATTATATATAAAATAGCAGCGTTATGAATTATGAGGAATGCAATTTTATGGTTAATTTTAATTTATAGAAATTATTACAAGTTAGAAATAAGGTTAATTATGAATGATATTTAGTGAACTACATAAAATTAAACTCGATATACACCGACTATGGTCTACCAAATACTATGTGAGGAGCATACAACAGGGTCGATATGCTTGCCACACTTGTGGCAAACAGGTTACCATATTCACTGCATCATACAAAAATATGTACATGCAGCATTAATGTGGAATAAATTCAATGTGGGTTTGATGTTTTATTATCCATTATAAACTGTTATTTTTATTATCTATTATTTATTCAGAAGTTGTTTGTCATTATTTATTGCAATAAAATAACTATTATTCATTTACAAAAAAGCATCAGCAGTAATAAGTATGCGACAACAATTAGCATGTCATTCATTTTTAATTGCAACTTTATACCTTCTGTGAGATGCATGCGACTACTTTTCTTTTGAGAATGCTGTTAAATCAGGCAGGAAAGTAGAGGAAAATATAAAACTGATGAAGAGATCCAATAATCCAAATGTAACAGTGACGATCATACTGGACAGCCCTATACTATATAAATGAGGATATGTGGAGATTGAGATCAGAGATACGAGGTGCTATCAGAAAGTTCCAGGACTGCCCTTGGCATGGCAACACTGATTTAATAAATGGAGTTTTAACTTTATATTGTGCTGAATCACCAGTCACATGCCACGTCATCCTACCTTGCTTCTGTCTTGAGATACGCGCCTGAGAGTAAGGTTGTGTTTAGTGCAAACTGCGATTTTTGCTAATTTTATGCCCACATCTGCTCACTGACGAACAGAAGGAAAATCGATAATTGAGTTTTGGGATCTCCAGGATCAAGCTCAGAATGACCCAACTTCCCTTTCAAGGTCATTAATGGATATGAAAATTAGATTTACAAACCGGAAACAAAGCAGCCGTCTTCTCATTGAAAAATCCTGCACAGCACTTGCCCAAAGAAGGTCCGACAGTTTGCACAAATTTGAAGAGCTTGTTGATCATTTATTTAATATATTCATCTATTTATTTATATTACACATACAGCACACAAAGAGCCAATTTACAGTGAAATCTATAACTCAAAAAACAACATACACAAATATCCATGTCCTAGGCGGGATTCGAACCCGCGACCTTGTTACCCATTGGCAGATACTCTAACAACCGATGGTAAGATTGGTGGGATCGTGCATCAACAATTTATTCCACTGGACCAAAATTTTAATCAGCATTTCTACATTGATCTTCCACAGCAGACATGTCAAACTGCTGCGGTCCGAATGCTGATTTTGTTCTTAACTAAATCGTTCGAGATTTTTACATAAATACTTTAAGAGGTTACAAGATTTTTTCAATGTTACCGAGTTGAAATAGAACGAGTTTTTTACGTTATTGTTTTTAATTGCAAAAAAGACGCCCGATCTTCAAGATCAAGTCTATTTTTTCAACTCTGGCACTTATTAAACAACTTTAATCCTAATACGGAACTTCTATAACATTCATCGCTTTAATGCAGTTCTGATGCCTCTTAGAGTTCGACATAGCTGTTCTACAGCGTCTACAGGAATACGTGCGGCAAAAAATGGCGCAGAAATGGCTGCATCACGATAATTCCACCGCTCACGTCGCCCTGTTTGTGCGACAATTCCTGGCCCACCCTCCATACTCTCCAGATTCCATGTGATTTTGTTCCGTTCCTACAAATGAAAATTTTCACTCCGCGGGCTGAGGTTTCATGACGATTTCGAGGTCCAGGAAAAATCGCACGACGCACTGAAAAGGATCGCGAAACAGGGTTCCTAGAAATGCTTCCAAAAATGGCATAATTGCTGGACTAGCCGTATCAAGCCTCAATGGTACTGAATCAAGGGTGATGGCAATAACACATATCAACACTTAGTATGTATTACTAATCTTTATGCATGAAAGCATAATTATGTGGAACAATAAAAACTGATATAATCTATGTGCATGAGAAAGGCTCATTAACAAAGTGAAAACCGCCAATTATAAACCGGTTTTTCTTTTTAAAGGCAGTTTACATTCGAATTAATGCTCCCTCTAATTTTTCATGGCGTATTAGCGTAAGAAATTTGCCATGTGCAACATTTTCGGAAATTTCGGATGATTGCGCGCCCTTTTTCTGCGGCGCCATTTTTCCCCCTACAGTCAAAAAATGTAAATAAATGCGTTTGGGTATATATTAAAATTACGAATTTTACAACTATTCTGCAACTTCGCGCGGCAGCGTTCGCTTTTTTATTTCACGACAAACTATCTATAATTCTACAAATATTTGTGCGCGCAAATTTTGCAGTGTGCGCTGGCCCTGCAGGCCGTGTGCGCACGCATACGCGCACAGCTAAGAGGGAACATTAATTCGAATACTATATTTTTATGAAATAATCAATAAAGTTTAGTTTAAATATTTATAGATGGTCAAGATAACTCTCATATCCATTAAGTGCTGGAGTAAACTTTATGAACATTTTAGTCATTTAGTAGCTATTCGCAGCGGTAATTCACAGATTGATGATTGTGAAAAAGAAAAAAAATAGTTCTTTTCAGAATCAACAATTAGAGAATTACCAGCTGCTGAAAAATGCATCTGCTTTAGTCAATTGTTTCAGCTCTACAGTAGTTAGGCTGATAACGCGTTGACTACGAAGTGTAAGTTGAATATTTATAGTTTTTTTAAATATATCAGCAGTAAAATCAAATGGGTATAAACTAAATATTTCGTCCAACTGATATGTGCTAAGGGATGTTTTGCCGCAATTATATTATCTCGGTCAATTTATTTCTCAGCGGAAGGAGCGCAAAGAGAAGGAACGGGATTATCGATACACGGCAGTGATGAGAGCTCTAGTTTGGCGATACGTTTCCAGCATGCATCGAAAGTGCGACGAGAACCCTGTCACAGAAGATGACATCAACGAAGTGAAGGCAGAGATCACGTCCATGAGATACGAAATGCTGGATGTGTTCGAGAGGAACGGAATGGATGTCTCATCTGCCGATAAGAGGAAAGATGGTGAGCGTCAATGAATGACAGCGATATATTAATTGAATGAAAAGCTTCCTGGGTAATCTAAGTTGCATATTAACGTAATTTATATCATATCAGCTAAGGCGGTATTAATCTTATTATATAATCAGCTAGGTCATCCTGTCACGCTGTACGATGGCAGGTCGAACGACTGTGAGAATGACAACAAGAAGGAAAGGGATTCTTATAAAATGGAATGCACAGAGATATCAAATTCGTTCTTTAGGGGAAATGCGTATGAAACGGCGCAATTATGCGGTCCCGCGGTATTTTTTGCGGTAAATGTTATCTTCTATCTTATTAAATATTTTTAGTCTGTACCTCATGTATCATATAAGAGCTTGGGAGAGAAAAATATGGATTTTTAATTGTTGTTTGCCAATAGCATTGTCGTAGCGATCGTTGTAAATAAATTTGTGATATTGTGTTTGGGATGTTCTCGAATTTTAATATCCGAAACTATAAGTCGTAATTACGTGGTCGCAAAAAAATTTTTGTGGTAAATATAGTCCTCTATTCGAGTAAATTTTTAATTCTATACCTTGCAGATCTCTAGGGAGAGAAAATTTTAATTGTTGCTTGACGGATGCCATTTAACGAGATATGAGTATAAGTTTATTAAAGTAATTATCTAAAGTGGAAGTTCTAATCGGTCGATACAGTTCAAAATTACAATTCGTAGATAAATTTTAATAAGGATCACTAAGTCCTAATTTAATTAAAATCCACCCAGTGGTTTTGGAGTTTAACATGCGGACGGACGGACGGACGGAGGAGGCGTTCCGTTACTACCGCTTCGCTGTTAAAAGAACGGCTAAATAATAGCTCAAAACATTCGGTTCTTTTTTATAAAACTTTCAGAAATTACTTGGATACGCTAATTTTAATGTTTAGACTGCTCGCTGTCTACAATGAAGTCATTGGATCGATTTAAAGAAAGTCTATTCTTTCCATATGAATAACACGGTGATGGGTGTAGCGTATTAGTCAATTTCATATTAAAATTACTTAGAATCATTATAGGAATTCGTGACTTTAAGTAAAGAACATCTGAAAGGACGAAATTTAATTTTCTTGCCATACATTTCCGAATACGTGTCTAATCGATCCACGAATCAGTTTTTATTGCAAAATTTGGACGTATTTTTACGCGCAAGTCTTTCGTCGTCAAGGTGATTTGCGTCGTTTCTAATTTCGGGTAATTTCTTACGAATGACTGGAATTTTAGATTCGCGTCGTATCTGTCCAAATATTCAAGAATTTTAGACGCTGTTCTGAAGTTTACATAATGCCGCGAGTGCGATAAATAATACGACGGCAACGAAAACAATCAAATTATCAAATATTCATTGATACTGTGATAATGGAGTCCGATATTAAGATTATAACTTCCGAATATTTGAAGTTCTTTGAGACCATTTTCTGCGAAAGTTAAGTTTTTAATCTATGACTAAAACAGAAAAATTAAATTTATATAAATTTATTTTAAGGAAATCGCATTGTGTATGCACTCAAAAGTAATAAAAATCTAAAACATATAATCAGAGCCGTCTCTAAGACGGGCGAGAGGGTTGCCGCGGGGCCCCCTATTTCTACAAATCAAATTTCTCATTTAATTACAATTCTATTATTGTTTTCAAGTTTATGTTAGTTGTTCTCCTAAAATATAGTAGGTGAAATATATTTTTAAGGTTTGCACAGATTAAAAGAACAATAATCAGTACATTACAATTTTAAATGTTTATTTTTATAGCTTTAATATGCGCAAATCTGTCGATAATTATTGATTTTTCAATCTTATCAACTTCCTTATGTTCAATTGACAAAATAGATAATCCTTTCAGTCTCTCCTGTGAAATTGTTGACCGTAAGTAATTTTTATTAATTTTAATTTTGAAAACGATCTTTCAGCAGATGCGACGGTCACTGGCGTTGTAAGAATTATCCTGCGAAGTATTTCTGTGTTTGGGTATACTTCCATCAATCTATTTTTATGTAATAAATTCAAAATGTCAAGGACGCCATGATCTTATGGTACGATCCTTGATAACATTTTTAGCTTTTCACTGAGTTCCATTCCATATACATCACTCTCAGTACTTCCATCATCCTTCAAAACTTGCTCTATACCGCAACATACTTTCTGTAGGTGAGATGATTCCCAATTTTTAATTTGGCTTATTCTGTGCATGAATCCAAATCTAGAGATGTACCCATTATATTTATCAAAACGCCAAGTCAGAGAGGTTAGTGCCATGTCTATCGCTCGCAAAAGGAAATCCGTTCTAAATCTCTCCTTCGCGTTTTTCAGTGCATCGCTCTCTCCTTCGCAATGCCTCCTATTATCATTTTTAGAAAACTCTGTATTAATTGACATATCACTGGCAATTTGTTCGGCTGTTGATATGACTTCAATAGATCCTTCATTTCTGTATGTATATAATGACAATTTCAAAGCCTCCAGATGTTTAACAGCACTATCTAACGGAATTTGAGCAGACTGTAGGACCTTACTTAATTTATTTATGTCATACCAAACAATAATAGATAAGATAAATTCAAACCTGTTTAACTCATGAGAAAGAAGTGAATTTGCCTCACTTTTTGTTTTTGGATCTTTACAAACTTCAACAACCTCAAGTAAAGCATTTTTTATTTTCGATAAATGAAATCGCACAGCTTTTACGCTTTCGAGTCGAGACTCCCATCCATTTGATGGTCAACTTTCATCTCTTTACGCTTCACGTACACGGATATCCAATGAGAGTTCACTTGGCGATAAACGTGCCACCTGAAAGTAAACATGTGTGCTTGAATTAGGAGATTTGGCGGAAAGTGTTGTTTTGGCAGTTTTGGTGAAGGTTCCGACTTTAAAAGGAAATGGAAATTATATATTACATATTTATTTTTCTATATTTAGTAATTGGAAATTAATGAGAAAAGTATACGAGTATATATAAACAGTATACGAGTAAACGAGCACCTATCTCCTCTTCTCGAGACAATTTCTCGAATACAATTTCTACTATAGCTCCTCATAGACGCGGGGCCCTGGGCGACTGCCCGCCCAGCCCCCTCCCCTTCAGATGGCCCTGCATATAATGGTATGTTCCGAAAGGCTAAAATAATTTTGGGCATATATTATTTGCGTAGTGTAATTTTTAACGAATAAATCCTAATTAATAACTAAAATATATGAATTTTCCATTTATTTTTCGCTATTTAATACGTATATAGTTTGGTTATCTTATTTTTTTATTTAAAATTTAACGCAATTCTTAATTCACGTACACCCGTCATTTTTGACTGGCATATATTAATACTTAATTGATTTTAAAATAAGCCTGATGGTGTAACAGAGTGGTAAATAAATAACTTAGCGTTTTATTAATTTCTCCATATACGAAGTATAGAGAAAGTATTGTTTTCATGAAAAAACGGAATTTGAGATTTCAACGGAAATACATGTTTTAAAGTCTCCTGAACACGTTTTGACTATTTTCTCGATGATGTCTGTGACTAGGAATTTGTGAGTGCTCTAACTTAAAAAATATTAACCAGATCAGCGTGAAATTTTATATTTGACTTTTCTGTTAAAGGCAGACGTGCTGATTAGTGTTGGATAAAAATCGGCCAACCGGAAGTGGATATTTACTCTTGTCACATCCGTATTTTTAAATATTTGCTTTAATATTTGATAAATGTAAAAACGTGCTGGAGTAAAAGTTGTAAGTAATTTAATATCCTACAACCTTTGTTTGAAATTACTTCCCATATAATGCATTGTTGAAGAGATATTTTTAAAACTAAACGTTTTAGTTGCCACCACCATAACACTTACCGGCGACTATTGTAAACACATTACGCTCCTTTTTATTTTCTTAATTGTTGGAGCTTTGTGGCTATATCCAATATCAGAAAGCTACAGTATGATTTATTTCTGTTCTTTGTAAAGTCTAAATTTTTCTCGCAGTTCCTTAAAATATTTATTATCATTTAACCTATTTAGAATTATTAGAAATATTACAGGTATGGAGAAAGACATGTCACATCAGATTTTTTTCTTAATTGATGGACCTTCTAGGCTATATCTAATATCAGAAGGTTACGGTTTTAGTTTATTTATTTCGTGGTTCCTTAAAATATTTATTATCATTTAACCTATTTGGAATTATAAGAAATAATACAGGTATGGAGAAAGTCATGTGTTGGCCACATCAGATTTTTTTAAATAGTCACGTTTGAAGATGTCAACTTATTTCCAAATATCAAAGTAGCTAATGGGAAGCATTTCTGAGTTTCTCTTAACAATGGAATATATGTTTTGCTAAAGAATTTGACGACATATTTTTAAGCAAAGCACAATTTTTTTTATTCAAAAATAAAAAACCAATTGGTTTTTTTACTTATTATTACCAATAAGTGTTTTCTGGAAGGTTTTGTTAATTCGTTATCTTTCTATCCCAGCTGTGCTTGGAAAGAAAATGAAGATGTGGGAGAGACGACTAATGAAGGATTTCCAGGTGGCACCAGTTGTCAGCGAGGATATGCTGGAAGAACTTGAGGCGACGCCCTCCGAAAATGAAGAGCCATTAGCCAAGTGGAGAAGATTGGCCAAGATAGCTGTGGCAAGATCAAGCTCCTTCAAATGGGGGCAGGTTGTGCGCGATGTGTGCATGTCGTAAGTACATCTCTTTTATCACGAATTAAGATTGAATATGCCCAGTTTTTAGAATGCATGTCCCCATAAATAGAAGACGAGTACAAGTTGTAAATTCCACGCAATTATTATGCTTGTATCACAAGGGGGACTTTTTAAAAGCGTCGCTATTATCATTGTTTCGTGAAATATAAATTTAAAAGCGTACGCAACATCATCTGCAGCTATAAGACGTTGGTCTTTTTTGTTATAAAATATATAATTCACAATGATATGAAATATGAATAAATATTAATTAAAATTAATGAATACTATCAGAGCTGAAGGTTTTCAGTAGAGAATGAGCAAATGTGTGTAGCCGCAGCAGTGCCCTCGCCTCAGTTTTGGGATTTCCCCCCTTGGAAAAGTTTTTGTGAGCACATATGTTGTCGACCAATTATTTCAAAATATTGCATCTTCCAATTTTCTAGTCACGTCACACATGTGAAGGTTGTACTTGACATGGATATTTTCTATACAAACAAATATTTTGTATTAATGTTGACGTGACTTTTATTCATGTTATTGCACGATATTAATAACTCAATCAAACTTTTTCACGAAGTCAATGTGTTACTTAAAACAACATCTTAAGTCACATCCTAAATAATATTAAAAGTGACCTAAAGAGAGATTAATCGGTCATGTTATGAATATATCTTGGCTTAATTCTTTTACTTCGGCTTATGTTCCCACACATTAGTAAAATTATGCACCATTAAGTAAGTTAGCCATTAAATTGAAGAAAACCTTTGTTGTCCCAGCAAAGCCGTATTTTATTGCCATCGACATTCTGGTATATTTATTGATCATGATAACTTTCTCTTCGCCAGGTCTCAGATTGGCAGATGCAGTACCAGGGAGTCGTTTAAGAAGCAGCAGAACTTACAGATCGCAATGGAGGAGGCAAAGAAAATTGTTCAGGGTGGGAATAAATGCGGTGGCTCGCCTCGCATCACACCGATACCATTGCCTGACACCACAGGAAGCGGCATTATCACGCTCTTGAACCAAATAAAGGAGGATGACGTCAGCAGGGCCAACACCCCGCAACAATGGAGGGCACCGGGAAGGGTGGGGAATAATACGACGACACTGCTCAATGTTGCCAACTCTTCCCAGACTTCACGATCGTTCACCCCTAACAATCAGAGCGACACAAAACGTGCCAAAAGCCCCGCACCTAAGAAACCATCGCCCGAGAGCAAGAAGAAGGATTTCACCAAGGGCATTCCTGGATCGCCTATGAATGGAGCAAAGACAAAAGTACACGACTGCCTGTCTCCGACCAAGAAGGGCTCCGGTTCTTCAGAAGCAAATGCACAGCCAGAAAAAAAGCCAGCTGACGGTCAAGAAAAACAGAGTGGAGGCAAGGCAGCTTCTCAAATTGGCAAGTCTTCCAACGTCGATGATGGACAAGGACTGATTCTGGACGATCCCAACGCAATCACCGTGAGAAGGGACAGCTCAGCGGCACCCAAAGTGATCAAGCGCAAAGGAATGGCGTCTCTTTCCCATCAAGGGCGATCCGAAAATGAACATACTTTGCCGGCTCTTCCTCCGCCTCCTTCTTCTCTGAAGAGGAATGCTAATCGAAACATTGAAGACGGAATTGCTATCCCTCGACCTTCTTCTCCTATTCCTACTTTGGAAGTGACTTCAGCCTCTGCTACCATTACCCCAGCTTCTACGCCGGCTGCCACTCCTCGTCACATATCGCTGAGCCAACAGAGCCGACAAGACCCAGGAGCGGTTGGTTCGACTGACCGTCTAATACAAGAGGACAAACTCGTAGCCGGAAAGGTTGAAGATGTCAGAACTATCAAGAGGCAGCCAAAAGGGGGCTGGCTGTGAATGACTGATGTCACTGAAAATATGGAGTATAATGATGAGATTTGAAGATCCGCTCAATTAATAATGCAATAGCGCCGAGATAATTTTGAACTTTTGACTAACATCTAATTTATCTCAAGCTATTTACCAAATGATTATGAATAATTTAATGCTTAATTTAAGAGAATGAATTTCGAAAAGAAGTGGATAATTTTGTCATTTTTTTCTTTTTGTTGCAAACAATTGTTTCGCGATGTAGCTAAGATATTTAATTATGAAGCATTTGTCTATTTCATGTTTGGGTAATGATCTTGAGAATTATAAAAATTTGTACAATTAAAATTATTAAATAAATTTGATCTCATAAGATCAATACATGCAGTCACATACTGTTCTTTCATTGAAATAAACGTCAGTTCATATAAAACTAAGAAATACGCGTAGCAAAAATATTAACATCTTAATTTTTTATATTAGTAGTTATTTGCGCAGTTAGACCAAATTTTGGAAAAAAATAACTTTCCAGATATCACTCATTAACTGTTCAGGTAAAAGAGATTTGTTACGTTTAAATATTTGTATGTCTTATATAATTTTTAGTTTCTGCATTCGCCAACAAAATTCTTTAGGTGAAAGTAATATTAACTCTCGAGAGCTTTTTGCAAGAGGTGAGACGTAAGCATAGGCAATGTAAAAAGTCTCATCAGGATATAACAAGTAATTCTGAGTAATTTATTTTTTCATCGAGTGAGAAAAGAAGAAATTGAAATCCTTAGTAGCAGTTTCACTTTTTAAAAAATCTGATGCGGCCACCACATGACTTTCTCCATACCTGAAATATTTCTAATAATTCTAAATAGGTTAAATGATAATAAATATTTTAGGAACTGCGAGACAAATTTAAAGACTTTACAAAGAACAGAAATAAATCAAACTGTAGCTTTCTGATATTGGATATAGCCACGAAGCTCCAACAATTAAGAAAATAAGAAGTAGCGTAATGTGTTTACAATAGTCGCCGGTAGGTGGTATGGTGGTGGCAACTAAAACGTTTAGTTTTAAAAATATCTCTTCAACAATGCATTATATGGGAAATTATTTCAAACAAAGGTTGTAGAAAATTAAATTTTTTACAACATTTATTCCAGCATGTTTTTACATTTATCAAATATTAAAGCAAATATAAAAAAACGGAGTGACAAGAGTAAACACCCACTTCCGGTTGACCGATTTTTATCCAACACTAATCAGCACGTCTGCCTTTAACTGAAAAGTCAAATATAAAATTTCACGCTGATCTGGTTAATATTTTTTAAGTTAGAGCACCCACTAAATCCTAGTCACAGACATCATCGAGAAAATAGGCAAAACGTGTTCAGGGGACTTTAAAACATGTATTTCCGTTGAAATCTCGAATTCCATTTTTTTCATGAAAATAATACTACTTCGTATATGCACACTTTTGGGCCCTATATCGGCGAAGAGGCCAACAGACAGACAGACGGCATGGCGAAATTCACTTTTATGGATTCGGGTACACCTAAAACGTGTATTTCCATCAAAATCTCGAAGTCGAATTTTTTCATGATAACAATACTTTCTCAATATACTACGTATTTGAGAAAGTAAAAATTATATTACTGGTTATAAATATGTATGTTTTTAATGCAATGCTTTTGGGGCCTCTATGAGTCGAAGAACAGCGTACGGCGCAGCCTTCGCACCCCTTAACAGTGTTTCTCAACCGCGCGTTATTTCTCGGGGGTCCCTGAGTTAAGTGGCAAATGACATTTATATTTATCTATAACTTGTTCGAATCCGCGCAGAGCTCTGATTAATATATCAAAGTGAATAAACGAGACAACGAATGAAAAATGCATGAAATTGTCGTGAGAAATTGTGGGACTTCGTAGGAGGTCCGTGGCTTTAAAAACGCTGAGAAACACTGTCGTGCGAATTGTGATCTTAAGGGATGTCCAATATATTTCATCACTGGATAGATAAAATGTGATATACACCAACTTTTTGAACTTCGCGTGCTTGCGGTTCGCGACAACATTTGTATGACCATTACTTCTGTTTCGCGCCGATTATCTGCATTTCGCGTCATGCGTTTGCGATGCCAACAAGGGAATCTTCCTATACTTTTTTGTTTCTAAGTTCAGTTTAAACTTTGGTGTCCTAGAAAAATACTTATCATTATAATATTATATTTATAAAGCTCATTATTAGCAGCTTTCGAAGTATACAAAAGTGATAACTCTCTACTTACTTATTTTGTAGGTCAGCCTGAACTTCACCGCCAACGCCGCTATTTTCGAAGCGAAACTTTAGTTTAAAATTTAAAGAAATGCCATCATTTTGGAATGTAAGGTGTTAATTATTATCTTTGTATTTTGAACGTAATTTAGGGAAATGTTATTTTGTTTTGTTAGTTTTTCATTGTATTTTATTACGACTTTTTAACGAAAATCTAAGAATTGCTATCATCTTGTAACGAAAGATTTTCTGACGCGTGTACTGAACTCGATTACTAAAAAAATGTTACCACTTTAATGCTTTCGTTTTCATTTTTTGTGAAGTATTTTGAACAATTAAAAGAAATTTTATCACTTTCCTATGCTAGATTTTTATTTTCGGTTACACATCTCAGACGCTAGTGTTTTTAGCCTGGTTTCCAATGGAAACATAGCCTTATGAAATGGTCGTGTCTGTGTGTGTCCCCCACTAACAGCTTTTGCATCAATGGACCGATTTTCATGAAACTCGTGCTGCCAGGGCCCACCTCCGAGCTATATTTTATTTGGCGAAGATTGAAGTCCCGGGTTCGATTCCAGGAATTTTTTTCCCAATTTGCTTTACATAGGAAATCTCAAATCCATTATGCAGGGATTCTTTCATGCTTTAAAATATCTTAAAATTGTGATATCGGAGCAAGGTTTGTACTGTTCTAAGGAGAAAAGAATGTATATTCTAATTCTTATAACCAAATTTTGATAATTGATCGTATTTTATTGAATTTCTACTAAAAACATAGCGTGTTTTAGTTTCAAATCGAATTTTATCGGATTGTTGCCATGGAGACGATTATTACCGAACTCGGCTTGAGCATAAACGAGTGAACAAATGGGTTATTTTATTTTCCGCTCGACTACCCTTCAGCAATAGAAAGTTGATCTATACATATAAGGGTATAAACAGTAACATTTATTAAATTCGTTTATTTAAAAAATTCATGCAAAGTATAATATAAGAAAATGATTTTGACATTGTTTTTAACATTTTAAACCTGATAATGCTCTATTAATTTGTTTTCCAATTTATCTCTACCATTGATAAACTATGAATTACAAGAGGTATTTATGGTATGAGAATTCCTTGGAATGACTAACACATACAAAAACATTTCCTGCCAATATAAGTAATCAATTCGAGACGTCATCTTTGGGAAACTAATCTGCATCAGTCTAGGTTTGGACTTCTTGTTTTTTTGTGGTTTGGAAATGTTTGTTGCAGTACCCAAGAATACATCTGTGCATCACGTACTCAACATTCCATTCCAGTAGTTCATCAATTTAAATTTAAGAATTTCCTTGTAATGAACAAAGGAAGATCAAAAATCGCATGCGAAAATGCGCCTTGTAATGCTGGGTTTTCATATGCTATTACCCGTTTTTCAGATAATTAAAAGATTTTTCCTCTTTATGATGCTAAGTGTTCATTTCCTGTTACGTTTTTTCTGTTATGTTTTATTTTATTTTCTGTTAAACTGCATTATTTATTATAAGAAAGTGATATTATAGGTTGGCTGGGAACCATACTCCCAAAATAATATTGCATATTATGGGAACAGAAGAATTGCACTTCACGAATTTACATTACGCGTCAGAATTCCGTAACCAGTTATTCGCAAAGTTTAAAAAGGTGGTGTATTTTAAAATATCTAATAAACATTTGAAAATTTACAATTAATTGAGTAAAACCATACTTTGACATTCCAATTTAAAAGGAAACGAGTTAGGAAAAAACTGCTGAAACAGAGAGTAATTGAGGTTCTTTTTATAAAATATTTAGACAGACAGACGGATATACCGAGAAAACGAGAACAAGAGAGAATACTACATTGATTGGTGAAAAAAATGAAGTAGCTGCTTTTGTTTAGGAGATAGCGCGTCCGACAGACAGACGCAAGAAAAGGTGCACGAAGAGAGAGAATATCAAATGTGTAAGCGGAATAAGATGAACAAAATAAGAACAGTTATAATTTTTTCTTTGAAATGTTTCAGGTATAAAGATCGTAGGCTAACTCCTTCTAATTTAGATCTCAAAAAGAACTAAATCCTGCACTTCGTAAAGTCTGTTCACGTGTTATTTTATGGGTAATGGAAATGTCTTCCTTGGAGTCGAACCCATGGCTGTTTTTCGTTATTATACTTCTAAATTGCCTTGCAATATGTAAATCGAGCATTCCTACCAAATTTAAACAATGCATCTCGATACTTGATAGAGTTATTCGCATTTTTATAGCGTGACAGAAGAAGTCACAAAGGGAGAGAAAAAGGCTTTTATAGATTTTTAGATTATGTTAGCGTAATTAATCGCCCGTCAAATATGAATTAAAATTAAGGTACTTCCTATTCTTCCTCCCTTTCTCTCCGCCTCCCTCTCAGGGACGGATCCAGAAACTTCCCAGTTGGAGTAGCCTCAATTGCCACTCACCTCTCTTGATCCCGCATCTGCCGACGACCATACATTTGAAAATACTTATCCTCATCAGGATATTTCTATCCCTTGCCATACAGACTTAATCTTCAGTGTATAAACTAGGAATTTTGAGCAGAATGAATTCAAGAATGCACCCAGGAGAGGGCGCTGGAGTCGTCCAAGGGGAGTGCGATCGCCCACCCCCTCCCCCTTGTAGCCGCCACTGCTCCCTCCCAGTCTCTTTCCTCCATCTCCCCTAATTCTGCCGCCGCCTCCTATTCTCCCTCTCTCCCTCCTATTCTCCCTCTCCCTTCCTTTTTACCATTCTTCATCCCTCTCTTTCTTCCTCCCTCCCTCCCATTCTCTTTCCTCCATCTCCCCTAATTCTGCCGTTCCCTCCTATTCTCCCTCTCCCCTCCTATTCTCCCTCTCTTCCTCCTATTCTCCCTCTCCCTTCCTTTTTACCATTCTTCATCCCTCTCTTTCTTCCTCCCTCCCTCCCATTCTCTTTCCTCCATCTCCCCTAATTCTGCCGTTCCCTCCTATTCTCCCTCTCCCCTCCTATTCTCCCTCTCTTCCTCCTATTCTCCCTCTCCCTTCCTTTTTACCATTCTCCATCCCTCTCTTTCTTCCTCCCTCCCTCCCATTCCCTTTCCTCCATCTCCCCTAATTCTGCCGTTCCCTCCTATTCTCCCTCTCCCCTCCTATTTTCCCTCTCTCCCTCCTATTCTCCCTCTCCCTTCCTTTTTACCATTTTTCATCCCTCTCTTATTTCCTACCTCCCTCCCATTCTCCTCCCTTTCTCCCACGCATACACATTCCTTCTCACTCTCCCCTCAAAAGTGTAGCAAACTCTTTCAGAATACTTATTTTTTTGAACATTACGATACGCAACTTTAGCTGGCCAAAATTATTTTAACTCTCTGGAACATATTATAATGTGAATTGCACATTTTTTCATTCTCAGTCCACAGAAAATATTCATTAAATTAATATTTATAAATTTTATTCGGAGGAATAGTGCCACGAACGGACATTATTTCTTAAATTACCATGACAACCCTAAATAAACAAATTTTGTATAGCTCGTTATATAAATTTCTGCCAAATTTAAATTTTATATCGACATCCTAGATCGAGTTATTCGCGTTTTAATAATTTTACACTCGGACCATTGGACGGATGACATAGCTTTTTATTACAATTTTTGTGATTCTTTTTAACCTCTTCTTTCTCTCCCTAATTCCCAAGCCCTCCTCCAGTTCTCCATTCTTCTACCTAACTCCCGTAACCTATCGACCAATCCTTCATTCTGTAAAATGTTTATACATGCTCGGTTTCTTTATCAAAACGACCAGAACGTTTCTCAGATTTTCATCACATTTCTATTTCATTAATATGGAATTTAGCTCATTATTACGGTATATATTTTATCTTTTAAATAGTATTTCGGCGTTTTAAGTATTCCTTCTCGTAAATAACGCAATTAATGTTGTTTACATTGATTGCTATTAATATCATTCCCCTCTCCTTTCACATTTCTCTCCTTCTCGTACTGAAAGCTTTCGAAGCACGCTTCAATCCATAAGGATTGAAATAACAATAGGATTCCGAAGTTTAGCATTGTAATTGGTAGGCAAGGCAACGTCCCGTTAAAATGGCGAGATTTCACCAAAATACGTTAACTAAACGCGGTGAGTATTACCAAGATATTTTTACCTCCACTCCAGACCAAGTGGCGTACAAATGTACCCTATATATTTTTTAGGATGACTTATTGTTTATTTTATAAATTTACGTTGTTTACGTACGGAATGGATGCGTTTACATTTTTAAATATAATAGAAAGAAATTAAAATGCACATGGATATATTTATGACGACCTATCTATTCGTAATCATTTAAAGACTTTCAAAACCATTGTGTCAAAAATATTCAATGTACTCTATCAACATTTACTACATCTAGTGACTCTAAATGCATTAATTAATATAAAAAGAAAAAATGTTGAATTTATGGCATTAATAGATAACGAATAGCCTGTTTCCTCGTCGTGTGATAAAGGTAACACTAAGCACCAAGTGGGGTCCTCATGTACCACAGAGCAGCTTTTTGTTCCTAATTGCGGAACTTGAGTAAGAAAACATTTGATAAGAGAGTATAGCTTTCTTGAATACATGAATGACAATAACATGTAACGTGGATATTGTCAGGATTTTAATTTAAGAACAGTAGCCATAAATACCTTCATGAGGTACCGGTGTACCCCACTTGGTATTAGCGGGGTTAAGAAAAATACCTATATTTTTCAAGTGTAATTTTTTTAGATCGCAAATATCGCATCTTATCAAGCTATTACACATTTTTCATCGGACATCGGTGACACAAAGTTATCGCAGCTTCTGTCATTCCCTCAAAAACACCGTAAATCGCGCGGGGAATCAGAATACCGTGTCCCTCCCAAAACCATCAAACCTATCGAAATTTAAGGGTCCAATAAGCGATACGGCTTAATTATCGCTTCGAGATCTAAGGGCTCCATCGATTGGAGAAGGACGGAAGAGAGAGAGAGTGGCAGAATGTGCTGACGCTTCGTTAATGAGCTGGCGTATCGAATTAGGCTTTTATATTTCGCTCGGGTCCGTCCGATGGTGTCTGGCACCCTCTTTGTCCGCGCGTCACTGGACATGGCGGCGCCACAATCGCCTTAAGGTCGCCTCAGGAGTCCCACCTTATAGTCCTCTCAAAGCGTCCTCACCCTTGTGTTCATACAACTACCCATTGCTAATGTGATTGAATTTACGTCGTTTGATGGGTTGGTGATAAAGTTTCCCAGAATACCTCTGACGCTCCAAAGCAGCCCCTAGATTAAAACGGCGGCAAGGCATTCTCGTCTACTATCGCGATGAAAAACTTATAATTTCTAAAACAAATTTTATAATTCGCCCTCTATAAGAATGAGAACCTTTGAGCAATCAGGTGAAATTATTGTTACTAGTGGCACTCGCAAAAACTTTTTCGAAGTCGATCAGAAATCTGCATGTTTAAAAGTAATAAGAGCCCGTTTCTCCTTATAAAATTAGACAATTGATATTTTGAATGTCATGTTTGTTTTTATAATTTATATGTGCAATTTTAATTGTATCTTTCATACGAAAATGGTCACATTCCAGTATTTAAAAAAAGAAAGAAGATTTTTTCTTTTGGTCAATCGTTAAAAATACCCACAGCCCACACGCAGTTTACTGAATAATAACAATCTTTAGTTATTAACGTTGCAATCTATTAAGTTTGGCATTACTACAACTATAATTTCGATGCTTCATAAACAGCGCGAAGTGGATAACGCAATTATTTTGGCTATCTAAAGGCTTAACAGACGCTAATTCAATCGGAGGCAACAATGTGGGTCGCCTTGGCAACACCCGTAAAGAGTACGAAAAAGCCATAAAATTTCGAAAAGAAATGCGTGTTCCTGAGAAATTATTCTGTACAACATCAAGACATCGCAATAATGAGATATTTTATAGTTTTAGCCGTCGAATAAAGCAAAAAGGGAGAACTTCGGTCAATATTTACGTTTTTAATGAATGAAAGAAATATACCTTGCACCTTGAAAAATCAAAACTCCTGTGTAAACGTATGGAAAAGTATAATCGTCTCCCGGAGTCGAATCCGGGACACTTCCGTAAACAAAAATAGTTTTTCCGAGGTCTCCTAGTTGACAGAAACAAAATGGCGTTTACAGCATTTCTCTATGACAAACTGTTCAAGAGATAAACAGACGGACAGACATTGAGTAATTATATATAAAGATACCCACAATTACGCACGAGTTTAATTACATCCATAGCTAGGAACATTTTTGTAAAGGTAATATGTGGTTTAAGTATTATAAACAGAAAAGGTATGTATGGATGCTGAATTGAAGGAACTTAAGCCCAGGGATATCAACATTTCATTACCAAGAAAACCGATTGAAGCAGGATTGAACTTATCATTACAGACGCCACTTTCGCCAAAGTTGAATTTTTAAAATACCGCAAAATAAAGTTTTAAAGTGAAAAATCAACTTCTGAACGCGTTGAAAGGGAGCATCCATTACACGCCTAAATAAATTGTAAAGTAAAAGCAATAAGGTTTAAACACTGCGGACAGGGAATATTCACTTCCTCTCTCAATTCTTGAAAAAGGATATTTTGTCTTTGTTGCACCCAAACAATATTCTCACTCCTGCCCATCGCCGAATTATTGAGCCGAGATAGAAGAAACACTGTTAGTACAAATAACAAAACGCGGAATTTTTTCAGCACGTAAAAAGTGACAACCTCGTTTATGTATGTTTATAAGTATCTATCGTAGTATGTATTATGTCGTATGCCATCAGAGGATGGTAGCTAGGCGTGAAACTCAATACATTATAATGTCGCCATAGCTATATTTGTTTGTTTTTTTTAGAAATGCGACTTGTGTAAGATTGTTTATAATACCAAGCTCTATAATTACTGAATTTTAATCCAAATTGCTGAGAGTCTTTTTTGGATAAATTGAATTTTTTTTAAACGGAACAGAATAAACTGCCTTTTACTGTTGCACCTCATCGTTCATCTCTTCGGAGGGTCTCTCCTGGATGATAATATGCGTAAATACGATCTATCAACCGTTTAACCTTTCAGTCCTTGGAAACGCGGACGGACAGACGGCATGGCGATTCTTTGGACTAACGGAAACCTAAAAAGTGTATTTTCATCAAAATCTCGAAGTTGAATTTGTTCGTAGTAGTAGAGTTGATTTTATAAGGTGTGTCGACAGCAAGGTCATTTCACACCGTACTCAAATCAGTAATACAATAAAATTTATTATATTTCCCTACTAATTGTGATAAAAATTAAAATAAAATTTTATACAGGTTATGTGTATAGAAAAAAATGTAATGTTAAAAATTATTTAAATGGAAGCAATTTAGCTTCCCTGAGGAACTTGAAAACTGCGTCTATCTTAACAGGGTCATCTCCCAGAACATCGTTAAGCTGGCCTTGCATCGAAAGACTGTTTCGCATACCCTGGTAGTGGGTACATTCGGTCAGGATATGTCTTATAGTGAGACGGGAGTCACAATGGTCACAGTGTGGTACTTCCTTCTCCTGTGTGAACAGATAACAGTGAGTAAGGGCACAGTGCCCTATCCTCAATCGGGTCAGCACTACTTCCTCCCGCCTACTATTCCTGACAGAGGAGGACCAAGAAGTCGTAACAGCCTTTATGTCCCGCAATTTGTTATTTTGCAAACCTAGCCATGAGTCCTGCCATTTTTTCACTATAAGTAACCTAAAAAAATTTTTTAGGTCTTCTGCTGTCGTGGACCGCGAGTCTAGTTCTTGCTTGCAGAGGCCTTCCTTTTCAGCAGAGTCGGCCTTCTCATTCCCCTTGATTCCCACATGCCCTGGTACCCAAACAAAGAATATGTTATTCCCCATGGCCTCTAACAGGGCAAGACGGGAGTGAATCAACTGGACCAGTGGATGATAGGAATCAAAGGAAAGGATTGTTTGAAATGCGCTCCTAGAGTCACTACATATCAAATACGACATGTTTCGTGACTCTATTTCATCCAAGGCAGTCTTGATAGCGTACAGTTCCGCTGTGTAAACACTACACAGCGGATGCAGCTTCACCACGGAGATGATATTTTGGGAAGATGTTACAGCGCATGCACAGGCAGTGTCTGACTTGGAGCCATCCGTGTAAATGTGAGTGGCATCACGGTGCTTTTCCAAAATTTCCATAAATTGATGGAGATATACATTAGGATGTGTGCCTGATTTGTTGCAGCGAGACAAATCCGTATTAATTTTTGGATAAGACATCTGCCATGGCGGGACTTTATTAAAACCAGCAGGATGCACTTCGGGGAGCTGAATCCGGGCATATAAATGAAATTTTTAAAACGAATTCCTATGGGTTTTGTCACCCTAGGTCGTCTATAAAATAATTCAATAAAACGGGGTCTGAACACTAGTTTAAAACAAGGGTGTGTCTTTTGGGATAAAATCTTACTGACATAATTACACATTAAAATCATCCTCCGCATCTCCAGAGGCAGTTCTCCAGCATCACAGTAGATGCTGGTAATTGGACTGGTCCTGAAAGCACCAGTTGCCAACCTGAGGCCAGAGTTGTGAATGGTTCTCAGTAGGCGGAAATAGGACACTCGTGTAGCAGAATATATAAAGGACCCATAGTCGAGCTTTGATCGTACCAATGCCCTGTATAAGAGAAGCATCGATTTGCGGTCAGCACCCCATGACGAATTACACAAGTATCGCAGAACATTTAAAACTTTAAAACACCTATCTTTTAAAATGCCAATATGACTTCTCCAGTTCCATCTTTTGTCGAGTGTCATTCCGAGGAACCGTACAGAATCCATTACCGGTAGGGTAATTTCACCAAGTGTAAGAAAGGGATCAGGAAATAATCCCCGTCGTCTGTGGAAATGCATACACTTGGTCTTCTCTTCGGAGAAGCGGAAGCCAGTTTCGCCAGACCATTTATGGAGTCGATTCAGGGTCAGCTGAATTTGCCTTTCAGCCATCCTCAAATTCGATGACCTACAGAAGATAGCTAGGTCATCGACAAACAATGAACCTATAACTGGTGGGTTAATGCAGTCTACAACGTCATTGATGGCTATTGCGAATAGCGTAACACTTAAAACGGAGCCCTGAGGAGCACCATTTTCTTGGGTAAAAGACTGTGATAGGTGATTGCCCAAACAAACTCTAAAAGTACGCCCCGCTAAAAAGTTTTGAATAAAAATTGGTAGTCTACCTTCAAAACCCCAGTCTTTAAGAGTGCGTAAAATCTTGTATCGCCAGGTATTGTCATACGCATTCTTTATGTCAAAAAAGACTCCTATGACATGCTGGCGTAGGAGAAAGGCCTCTTGGATAAAGCTGTCGATCCTGACCAGGCGGTCCACTGTAGACCTGCTACGTTGGAAACCACACTGGAAATTTGAGAGAAAGAGTCCTTACCATCCCCAATCGCTGACTTCAACTCCCACAATGAAAAAGGTTCATTGTAGGATGCTGGACTGCTGATATTGCCAAGGTTTAGTACAGTTCTTTCCATTCTCTCTTTCATTCGAATGAAAGAAAGCTCGTACTCGGCTGTGCTGCTAACCTTGGCGTAATGGAGGCCTAACGCTTCGCCAATGGCAGCAGAAGATGCTATAAGTTGGCCCCCAATTTCTAGCCCTGGCACGCTTGTAGGGTGGTATTTGCCCGAGATTTTATTAACCCTATTCCAAACCTGTGCAACTGGAGTCCTGTGGTTAATGGAGGATACATACTTTATCCAAGAGGACCTTTTCGCATCCTTGATGACCTGGCGAGCTTTTGCCCTCAGTCGTCGAAACGCCGCAAGATTTGTACATGTGGGGTGTCTATTAAAAATTTGCAATGCCCGTTTGCGTTTCCGAATGGCCACCGCACATTCCTCATTCCACCAGGGAACGGGAGTGTGGTGCGTCTTCCCAGATGACATTGGAACGCTAGTACTAGCAGCATTGAGTACAGCTGCCGTAAAAACCTCGACACTGCGTATTCCCCCTCGATTGCTGTCAAAATTGAATTTAAAATTTGATTTAAAATCCGGCCAATGGGCTCTATGTGTAACCCATGTTCTCGCTTGGTTAGAGTCAACAGAAATGTTAGCCTTCTGCTGAATTAAGAGAGGGAAGTGGTCACTACCACAAAGATCATTATGCACAGACAATGTAAATAGTGGTGCAATGGTGCTGCTACAAATAACTAAATCTATTGAGGAGTACTCCCCATTAAAAGCATTAAAACGTGTTTTTTCACAGTCATTCAATAAAATCAGGTTAAAATCCTTAAAAAGGTTTTCTAAAAGACGACCTCTGCCATTGTGGTCGGCCATCGTGTCCCCCCAGAGTGTGTTGTGTGCATTAAAGTCGCCCAGCAGCATGAATGGCCGTGGTAGCTGATTAATCAGGTCTTCAAGGTTCGCCCTGTTCACCTGAGCCCATTCCGGAAGGTATACGTTACATAACGTAATTACCTCCGGAGCTGCTACAGTAACAGCTACGGCTTGGAAGGGCGTCCTAAGGTCCACCTGGGAGGTGTAAAGGGTCTCCCTGATGGCCACGGCGACCCCCACTTGGGCTCTGTTTCCACTAAGGTCGTCAACACGAAGAACATTAAAACCTTTCAATTTAACCTTGTCTGTTTCTTTAAAATGGGTCTCTTGTAATAAAATACAAGCAGAGTTAAAATCCTTTAATAAAATCGCCAGCTCCTCTCTGTGTGTATAAAAACCATTGCAGTTCCACTGTATGAATAGGGGCATTAAAATGTGGAATTAAAGTTTAAAACCCTCAATATAATTGACGTTAACAATGTCTGACTAGATGATAGAATATTTGCATAAACTACAAAATATATAAAATTGTGATGAAGCTTAGCGCTTAAGCTTCGTCTTTCCCCTATTGTGTCTATAAAGGACGAAGGCCTGTAATTGGTCCTCGTCCATTTGTTCTTCTTCCACGCCCTCCTCACCTGATGCTTGTTCGGCACAGGGAGTGCTGCATGGCAGTACTTCCTCTCGCCGAGAGGAAGGAGGATTTTCTGGGGAACTTTTGTTTTTGGATGCTTTTGTTTTTTTATTATAATTTCTTTTGTTTTCTTTCCTTCCTTTTCCTTAATTCCCACTTTTTGTATGGGTGCTACTTCATCTGTTTGGGTAGCGATGGTACTCTTCTTGATAGGGGTAGCTGCCAAGGATGCAAAAGACCTTGAGAAAACTGGAGCAACAAGCGTTCTGAATTTTTTCCGTGCCTCAAAGTAAGACAGTTTCTCGAGCGTCTTAAGCTCCATAACCTTTTTTTCCTCCTTCAATTTTGGGCAGAGAGAGAGCCGGATGAGGACCTTCGCAGTTCGCACATGACACGGTCGCTGCACATTCTGCTCCATCGTGCTTATCCCGATTACATCGGGGGCAGAATGCTTTGCCCTTGCAACGTAGAGCAGTGTGCCCAAACTTTTGGCATTGGAAACAGCGCATAGGGTTTGGAATATATGGCCGAACTGCACATGCCTCATAACCAATCATGACCTTCTCTGGTAGCTTCTCGAGGGAGAACGTGAGGACCATAGAGGTAGTATTGACTACCTCACCATTTCTCTTAGTCGTCAATCTCCTGCAGTCAATGACCCCCTGAGAGGCCATCTCCCGCTTACACTCCTCGATTTCTACATATAGAAGGTCATAGTTGGATATGACCCCTTGACAGGTGTTGAGGGTTTTATGGGTCTCAACAGTTACCGGCATGTCTCCCATCATTGAGATGTTTAAAATTTTCCTGCTTTAGGTCTCGTTCATGGTGGTAATAAGAAGAGTACCATCCCTAAGTATTTTAACGGATTCTAAAGATCCAGGCACCTGTATCGACAAGGACTTATATATAAAGAAGGGAGACACTTTGGTAAAGGTCTCACCTTCGGTTGAACGCTTCATGATCAAGTACTTAGCACATTTCATAACATTGTCTCCCCCATCCGAGTCCGGACGGGATCTTTTTGGTGGTGGAGAAAGTTTTCCTGCCATCCAAAATAATTTGTATACATCTTCTGGTCTCCCCACCCACCACGGAGCCACAAATGGAGCGCCGCACCACAAACTGATGCGGACGCCAGGGCTAACCAGAAAGATATAGCACCTCTGACATGTTTGTCTGCTTCAGGTCAGATTTCCAGTGCATGGGGTCTCCAAACCCATACACTTTTGACCCCCCTACACAGACCTCCACTGCCTTGGCACTCGCCAACCGAAACGTCAAAACGTGACGGCAAGCCGATTAATCGGGTGTGGCTAGTACCCGACTCCCGTTTACAGTGAATTAGAGGCCAAAGTGCTGTGTTGCTCCCTGTACCTCTCTTGGGCATCCGACACCCAGACAGGATCCAGGAAGCTCAACCACCAGGTACCTCTTCTCCCCCTTACGGGTCTCTACGCACGGCAAACACGCGGGTGGATTAATAGCCAGATGACGTGGCTGGACTCAGACAGCAGATCCACATACTGTCTGGACGCTACCCAAAGCGAAAAATTGGTTTTTTAACGAGGTTGTCTCCTCGCCCATTGGTCGCCTCTTACGACCAGCAGAGGGGCTGCGGGAGTATTCTCAATCCCCCTACCCGCAGGGGGAGAATTTGTTCGTGATTACAATATTTTCCGTATGTGCACTACATATATTGGAATGTAAAAACTAATAATAAATATGGGAATTTATTCCATGCGAAGGACGCGATTGTTAAATTCGGTAGTGCATCTATAGAAGATTGCGTGCTTTTATGCAAAGACATAAACTCTGTAGATACAAACTCAGTCACTCGCTCTATCAAAAAGATTTCAAAAAGAAAAAAGCTTTCGCTTAGGTTTATGCTACGTTATTCTGCGTAAGGGCCTCTATATTTCAAAAGATTGTTTGGAAGGGAGTTTCGGCGGAGATAGGGGATCTCCTGGACACCGTGATAATCTCCCTCTTTATATCTAGAGATCAAATTGTGTAAGGATTCTAACGATCACCCAGGTGATGTTAGGAAACGATTGAAAGGGCAGTTGAAGAATTGCATTGAGAAGATTGAACTTATTGCGATAAAAAAGGAAGAAGACGAAGACTTTGAAAAGGAAAGCCCGGGAATATTTTACAGTGATATCGGAAAGACTCGAGAAAATAATGTCTAATATGATGTTGGTGTAGATATGAGAAGGAAGAGGTTTTTTTATAAACTGTGTCATAAAATATATTAAATTAATGAATCGTATGATCCTTTTGCTACAGGTATAAGCTGGAATGCGTCAAAAAATGAATAAAGAAGTCTGCTAAGGAGTTCACAATGTCAACTTTAACACATTTGGAGGTAAAGAATAAAAAAATGAGTGACATGTTTATATAATAGTTACCTATATTAATTAATTCATATGTGAAGCTGAAATTATTTGAAGGAGTATAATCAGAATACTAGACGAGAAAAGGTTTAGCGAGGTACGCATCAGAAATAAATGTTGAATATAGTCAGAATATTTTTGTTTGATTTTTTTCGCGAGAAAAGATTTTGATCGAGCCTCATTCGGCCAAAAGATCGGGAATCTCCCGCTTGTGGACCCGCACGTGGCACGCGAGAGCGTTTTAGGCGGTCCGCGAAGGTGCGGACGAGGAAAAAAACGATCCTTAAATTTGTAAACTGCTATTTTTCATAATTGTTCATAAAAATTGCTTTAATATAAACTTGACTGCTGAAGTTTTTCCAATAAAAAATTTGGAATTAACTTTCAGAGATATGATACCAAAGAATCCTTAGGTAACTTGACATGTAAACTCTTCTCCGGTTAGCCAAGGTAATCAAAAAGACAAACGCATTCCGCCACGTAGAAAATAATGCCGAATTTTGAACTATTTCAGAGGTCGATAACCTTTCAAAGTAAAAGAGCCATTTGTTTGTTTTTCGTCTCATTCAAAAATGCATTGGAGCCGCACTGTGACGGACTGACAACCTTTTTTTTTAATGATTCGACTGATTGCGATAAGTGTGTTTCACTTCTAAAGAGCCACAATTGCGTACTCAAGGAGCCATATGCGGCTCCGGAGTCGCATGTGGCCGACGCCTGACACAGGCTAAAGGAAATATTGAGAGAAACGGGAAAACACGAGGGAAATGGGAGCTTTATAGAAATATGTACGAGTCAGGATATGCAGGAAAGAGCGAAAGAGTGAGCAGCAATAGGAAGATGGGTTAGACAAAGATGTTCGCTTTCTCCAGCGCTTATCAATAATTGGAAGATGTAGATAAAGAATAAAAGCACGAGGTAATTACATTGAATGAGTTGTATTTAAAGATGACAAAGCAACGTCTCGAGGAAAAGCCTGCGGAAGCTTCAGATAGACTTACGCGTAATATAGGGAATATCCCTACTTAAGGCCTCGTTTTCCACATCCAGTTTAATATAAGTAATTTCGTTAATTTTGCAACAATGCCGTAGTCGACTACCAAAAAATTTTCTCGTCTCAAAACAATGTTTTCAAGTAAAAACTACATTTATGGAAAGATTCGACTCGCACAGGGAAATCGACGATAAGAATAAGAAACTTTATGAATTTCCTTTTAAAACAGTCCGGGTTCGAAGATCGAAAGTCATTTTTCTTTCTAATTATGCGTTCTTTGCACGAAGTGAATGCATATAGAGGAGGTCGTTTCCGTCCGACCGTCCGCATGTTAAAACTCATGAACCGCTGGACATATTTTGTTGAAATTTGATATTGGGGAGTTTTGCCAAAATGGGTAGACAGATTCCAATTTTGGTTTAAATCGGATAACAATTACGACGAATTTACATGAAGACCTACAGTGTTCCTTTGTTTCAACTCGGAAACCGCTGGACGTCTTTTGATAAAATTTGGTAATGGAGAGTTTTGCTAAAATTGGTCGACTGATTCCAATTTTGGTTAAAATCGGACAACAATTACAACCACTTTACATGAACACATGCATGTAGTTTACAATGTTCCTTTGTTTCAACTCAGGAACTGCTTGACCTATTGCGATGAAATTTGGTATTAAGGAGTTTTTCTAAAATTGGTTGATCGATTATAATTTTAATTAAAATCGGACAATAAATACGACTACTTTACATGAAGACCTACATATATTTTACAACGTATCTCGCTTGCTTCTCGTTAAATACTCATCTGAGCGAAAAATATTGAGAACATTGTGAAATCTCAAAGAAACTCTGTGTACTCCGACATGGAGTACACCTTTCCAACCTTGTTTTAATTTTCAAAAGAAAAGAAACTTTCACGTCAACAAATGCATTTTTATTTATGGGAAAGAAAAATTATCTCTCGGAGTCGAACCCGGCAGGCTCTTTTTTCAGAACTTTATTTTTTTTAATTGCAAGTTGCAAGTTTCAATGCATGAATAAAGTATTCCTAGCAAATCTCAATCGCATACTGTCTTATCACACACGGCCAAGCATCCTCAATATATAGGATGCTATAAATTTTATTGACAAGTAAAAATTGTTGTCTAAAATATATAAAAGCCTACTTCTGTCCCATTGTCTCTTTGTCACTTTGTCCCTTTGTACCTTTGTGACTCCCTGTCAGGCTATAAAAATGCGAATAACTAGATAAAAGATCGAGATATCTTTTTTAAATTTGGCAGGAATGCTAGATTGGAATATTTTAAGGTGGTGACGAAATAAATCTCGAAAAAAGTCCTTGCTTCGACTCCAAGGAGGACATTTCCATTTCGCATAAGTTAACACGTAAAAATCGACTTTTCGACGTGCGCGCTTTTATTCTTTTTTTAGATATAAATTAGAAAGAATTAACCTAAAAACTTCGCAGAAATATTTGATTCAGATATAAAAATTAAATGACGAAAAAATATCCGGGTTCGACTCCAGAGGGGCAATTTCCGTTTCCCGTAAGATGGCACGTAAAATGCGACTTTTATTCTTTTGTAAATTAAAATTAGAAAAAAATTGATGCACGATCTTTGAATTCAAACTACGTTTTAGAAAAATTAATGAAGTTACATATTTTTCCGCCTACCGTTCTAAATCTCTCATATTAAATAACATATTTTGGGAAAATACCGGCTTTTAAACGGGATGTTGCCTTACCGACCACGTCATTGTTAAACTTCGAGAATCAATTGTTGTCTCAACCCGCATACATTATACGAGTGCATATTACCTTAAATTATCGTAGAATTTTTCACGAAAATACGTCATATTGATGGGACTGGGATTTAGTTTGGATTCATTCTCTTATCTAAACGACTATATATATGTAGAGTAAGAGAGAGAGGGATGTGGGGAGGGAGATAGGAAGGAAGGGATATAGAATGGAAGGTACGTAGAGTTTAATGGAAATACAGAAGTAGAAAAGGACGAGAGGAAAGAGATAAAGAGGGAGAATAAGAAAAAGAGGGAGAGCTATGGATTGGGACAGGAGGGAATGAGAGAGGGGGGAGGTGGGAGAAAAGAGAGGCAGAGTGAGGGAAGGAAAGAGAGAGGAAGGAAGGGACAGAGAGAGGGCGAGAGGGAGGGAGGGAATATTATCATCATTGGAGAAAACAAGAATGAGGAAGAAATTCTCCCGAATCTCCATTTTGGAAAATTTTATACCGGCTCTTACTCTATAATTACAGCTATTATTATTCATTTTTAAGTCCCCCTTTGAATTTCAACGGGCAATTACACTAGAAAAATAAACTAATTTTGTGATTATCCATAATAATGAGTTATGATTACTTAAGATATATGGTTTTAGTAGGATTACGTCTTACGACGGGTTTTTCAACCATATAGTAACTGACACCCGTCATATGACGGGTAATACACTAGTATAGGATAGTATAGGATTGAAACGACAATAAAATCTTGAGATTTAACAATGGCACGGTTGGCAGGGCAACATATAGTTAAAAAGCTTAAATTTCTCCGTCGAATATGATTTAAACGTATAACTTGGATGATTTCAAATCGTAGGCGAAATGTGATGATAAGAATAAGAAACTTTATTAATTTTTCTTTAAACGGTTTAGGTCCGAAGATTGTAGGTCAATTATTTCTAATTTTAATTTTCAAAAGAGAAAAAGTCTGCAAGTCGAAAAATCGAAAAATCTATTTTTACGTGTTATCTTATTGAAAATTGAAATTGTCTACTGAAGCCGAATAAGGATCTTATTTGGTTTTTTTGTAAATGGTTTTTACTATAAGAATCAAACATTTCTACCAAATTTCACTTTTATACCTAATAGGAAAGTTTGTTAAAATAGCATTACAGTCATAAATAGTTCTCGATTCTCCCGTTCTTTTATAAAGCCTTTTTAAGAGTGGCGCCACAGTCGAGCGCGAAGGACAAACTTAGCTTAAAGAGACGATTTTATATGTATCGCGGTAAGAGAGATAGTTACATTTTTAGATGAGAGTGAAAAAGGAAGAGCGATAGAGAATCGAAGGGAGACAGTGAGAGAGAATGGGAGAGAGGAAGAGAGAGTGTAGAATGGGAAGTGTCTCAATTTTAATTTAATACTTGATTCATGTATACACGTCGTTTTCGAAGGACAACTATTCTAGTTTAAAAAAACAACGGGCGTTTTCTGACTCGCACTCAAAGGCGTCTCTCAAATGAACGTCTAGCCGTTGCCAACTTACGTCAAAATCCCTAACCTATCAGGAAACAAGGTAGCATCGCTTCTCGTATCCGTTCTCCCCCAAACCTTTCCTTCCCCATCCTATCTCTCCGAGATTACCTTCCTCATTCTTTCCCCCACTGTCTCCCACACACCCTCTCCCTCCCATGTACGCCCTCTCCTCCTCGCATAACCCTCCTCTCCCTCCCATTCTGCCTCCTTTTAGCTTCTCAATTTATTCACGCAAATGGCCACCTGCACCGCTTTGCCTTAACTGACGCATTGGCGACTTGAAGCACCTCCGCTCCCTCCTCCAAACTCACCTTTATTCCCTCCAACATACCCTCTTTCTATTCTCCTCTTGCACTCTTCATCTAGCCACATCATCCATAGACCAAATTAGAGCATAGATGGAGCTTTACAGCGGCAGAGTGGGCAAATGAGAAACAAATGGTGCGCAATCGGCCATATTGGTCTGACATGGTACAGGGTGTTGCCGTATCCGCGCTAGATTTACCGCTTTTTGTGTTCGCCTAGCGCCTTCTCATTATCTTAAGCGCGATGGCGTTATTTTGGCGCTTTTCACAATTTCTAGCGCCAAATTTGAAGCCTTGCTTGATTTTTCTCGAGCATCATGCTAACGAATGTCTTGCACGCCTTAGAATCCCAAATGTCCAATTGTCATTGTAGAAGACCTTGAGCAGTGTCTTAGGCTCCTATTGCAATATAATAATTTTTTACTGTTCTTTTTATTTAAAAAATTGTTTTTCACTGAAATTTATACATATTTTGTCGAGTTATTTAATTTAAATAAATCTCTATTACGGAGAAATGTGACAATGATGGTATCGTCCCTCCTACAGATAAATTCCGGATCTGTCGCAAGCATCCCCTTCTGCACAAAAGCCTGAGGGTGAATCTGTGGCTGCCAAAGAATTATAAGAGCAACCGACCGAAAACATAGGTTCGGTAACTCCAATCGTTTCCACGTGGGATCCGCTGTTCTGAATACGTTTAATAGAGTGTTTACGATCATTTCTCGTTTTTGTTTGTGACGATTCAGACACTTTGAGCGCGGCACTATTTTAAAATCAATTATATTTTATAAGATTAAACAATAGTGTGTAATTTTATCCCTCTGTTAAAATCAGTGTAAAATATATTCAACATTTTTGTGTGGAATGGCTTAGAGAAACTAAATATAGGAAGTGGCTTTGTACATTAGATGGTGATGATTTAAAATGTTTTTGAAAATATTGTAAATGCACGCTGTCAGTCAAGTTAAGTGATATTGAAAGGCAACGTAGTACAACGAAACACAAGAAAGCCGGAGAGCCCTTTAGTTCTCAGCATCAAAATGTATTGCCATTCAAGAAAATTGGTGAAGGAGGAGGTGCAAAGACAGAAAGTAGCGTAGCGTATATAGTGCATTAAGGGTAGTTGAACACTTGAGTGACATTTGTAAAGTTCATTTTTCAGACAGCAAGGAATGTAAGGACTTCAAACTGCGAAGAGAAAAATTGTTCTTCAATAATATGCAATGCTATAGCGCCACATTTTGTGGAAGACCTAAAAGCTGATTTAGGAAATAGCAAGTTCAGTTTAATTATCGATGAAAGTAATGACATTAGTGCAAAAAAATTACGTATTGTAATACAGTATTATTCAAATTTTAAGAATCAGTTCGTGGTAACTTTTCTTGACATGATTGAGCTCAGTAAATGTAATGCAGAAGGAATACGTGAAGTCTTAAAAACATCGATAAGATATAACGGATTAGATTTGCACAGGCTTATTGCACTTGGTACTGATAATGCATCTGTAATGGTTGGTATTAATAATGGTGTGTACACGAAATTAAAGGCTGATATTCCCTATCTGCTTCTTATCAAGTGTGTATAGCACTCACTCCAACTAGCAGTGCCCCACGCTGTCAATGAGTATCTGCCGCGAAACCTACATTTTCTTATTAAAGAAACGTATAATTGGTCCTCACATTCACCTGTTCGACAGGCTAAATATAAGAAGCTGTATAGTTTAATGAATGATGGAGTTCCTCATTTGAAGTTAATTCAGTATAGTCAGACAATAAATTACAATTGTGAGAACTCTGCAGCAATGGTGTGAGCTTGAGAATCATTTTATACAACAGAAATCTTGCATTCAATGTTCAATGATAAGAGAAATTTATTGTTTCTTTTATTTTTTAAACCAATTATTGGAGAGGTACAAATGGCGAATAAGAAATTTGAAGATGAAATGAATGACACTTCAAAGTTGCTGAATGGCTTGTTACATTTGATTGATTCTATGAGCTCAAAAGTTGTCATTCCAGGAATAAGATTGACTCTCGATGCTGTAATTGAAAATAATTTAGACCCGAAGTCGTACTTGGGCTATGAATTCGAAAAGGAAATATCTGATTGCAAACTTAAGAAGAAGACAAAAAATATTCGCGTTAGCTGCGTGAAATTTCTGGTCGAACTCATAAAACAACTTTGTCAGCGTTTGCCATAAAATGTTATTATCTTACAGTCAATGTCGTATTTAAGTGCATATCATTGCCTAAAGCAAGATATTCTGGATCTAGCAAAAATGTTCTACAGCGATGCGGAAAATCTTACACGCATTGATTTTCAACGGAAAAAATTACATCACGTTAAATGGATCGAAACCTCTGAAATAACATGGTTTTGTGCAGAAATTACAAAATCGCGTTTTATCGGATTGTTGCCATGGAGACGATTATTACCGAACTAGGCCTGAGCATAGACGATTGATCAAATGAGTTCTTTTCTTTTCCGCTCGACTACTCTCCAGCAATGGGCAGTTGATCCAGACATATTTGCGTATAAACAGTGACATTTATTAAATTCGTTTATTGAAAAAATACATGCAAAATATAATGCCTGAAAGAGATTTTGACATTGTTTTTAGTATTTTAAACCTGATAATGCTCTATTAATCTGTTTTCCAATTTTTCTCTATCGTTGATAAACTTTGAATTACAAATGGTATGAGAATCCCTTGGAATGATTATCACATACTGAAAATTTTCGTGTAAATATAAGTAATCAATTCGGGAGGTCAACTTTGGGAAACCAGCCTGCATTAGTCCTGGTTTAGACTTCTTGTTATATTGGCTGTATGAACATTACCCCGACTTATTCGATCTCAAATAAACATTCTTGTCCCTTCGCTGCGATCGTTATTCCCTAGGACAGCTCCAAATAGGAGCTCTACTTAACTTCCATCATCCTTAAGATCCGACCTCCAACAATCTCTTTAATTGCTCCACGTCCGCCATTATTTAATTACGTTCTGTTTTTTCCCGAATTTCTCAATAGTAGCTGATTTAATAATATTCCCAGTTGCCTGCGTATGACCTCCAAAATCCACTCTTGTCAACCGACTTCTCAGTTTACCGATCTCTTTCACCTCGCCCTTTGTTTAAAGCGACGAGCGATACAATGACACGGATTAGGAAAAAAATCTTATTTCATTTCTAAATAGATAAAAATTTACATTAAAGCGCGTGGAACGAAAGGAAAGATCTATTTTTTTTTGTATTCCTTGGCATTACCTTTCCGATACAGCCACACTCCGCCCTTTTCCATCGAAAGGCGGGATCCGTTGAATATGCTGGGTGTCAATTTGACGATTATCTGGGTTTCCAGTTTCAAAATTAAATTTTATGAGTTTGGAAAATTGACACGGCTCTCTCCTAGTAAAAAATAACTAATTTTCGTCAAAGCATTATTATGAAAAATTCTAAGGCGTTATTTTGGAAAACTAAACTGAAAATGTTCATAAAAATACGATCGCGACTTAAAAGATGAAACCCCGTCGCGAGTTTGAATTGCATTTTTAATGTACGGATGAGAGCACAATTTGGAAACTAAATCGAATTCTGCTATTTTAAAGCATTTTTCATTGCATTCTAGCATTAAAAAACATTCCATGTTCGTCTAATTGTTGTGCTTATTTAATTCCGCTCTCTTGACAAATCGACGAATTTCAGTTTTTGTTTGATTTTGAGACGTTTGAGATGCATTTCTGCATGATAAACACGAGATGCGAATGAAGAAACTATGAATAAAAAATGCATAAATATAATGAAAGCTAATTTCTATGTTTCTCCCAGAGTGCTGCTAAAATTATAATCAATTTTCAGGTTTACTTCCTATTTCCAAACATTTTTGAAACATAAGAAGCAATTTCTCTGTTTTAGGCTAAGCATATATTTAAACGTCCATCTTAGATATTATCAAATAAATCGATAAATGATCAAATAACTCGAGGCTAATTAGGTTAATAAATTCTTTAGCTCACGAGATAAAAAGCTGTTTTAAGGATATTTAATATTATGCCAGGGGGATTGATATATTCGGTAAACATGAGTGACTTGGAATATTAAGTAAACAGCCGTAGAAGACACTTGGAGGCCCACTTTGAATGGCTTCGTGATCTAATTTTGGGTCGCAACTCAGCTGTTGAGAACAGCTACAATTTCCGATATTGGTATACCAACAATTTCAAGTAAATTTATACAGCTATATGTATTTTAATTATGAGGAGGTTCGGATTGATGATCAGATTGTATGACATGCGCGTCTTTTTCATTTAAATGTCCTCAGATACATTAACAAACGTTTATGAAAGGCGTTTGAATAGATTCGAGCCAATTGATTTACGGCGTCCAGTCGATTAGACCGGCGGTGCCCAACCTACGGTCCGCGGGCCGCATGCGGCCCGAGAAGGGTTTTGACGCGGCTCGAAGTGCTATGATGAAATAGCAATCCGAAAATTTTAACGCACAAATTCTTACATTTTTATGAAAATTTCGGCGGTAAAACTTTTAATATTGAAATTCTAACCATAAAAACCTTATTTAGATTTGATTTTCACTTATATGGCACCTCAGAATATACAGGCAACTTCCAATTTAAACTCTAATCGGGCCCGCCGAAGAATTGGCAACTTCCAATGCGGCCCGCCGAAGGATTCGCAAACCCTTATGGGGCCCGTCATGTATTAAGGTTGTGCACCAATGGATTGGAAAACGCAGGCAAGAGTGTTTCGAAAAGGGGGGAAGGAGACAAAAGCTAAGTAAACTTTCGGGTTAAAATTAATTTGCAAAAAAAGTCCAAATTGAAATATTTTAGCCACATTTCGCGATTTTGCATACGATTAAAAATTAAAACTGTGTAAAATTAATTTTATATAATTTTTTAAACAAGGAAGGGCTCCAAAATCGCACAAACTTGTCTGGCTCCTAAAATTTTGGGCTGGCTGATAAATTCGAAACAAATTTTTCGACCACAGCATTAGAAAATGTAACTCGCGCGGAAATTCCCGAGACGCGTTGTAAATACTAACTTGAAGAATCCGGCTCATAACGATGAGAAGTTTAGCGAAATCGGTTTCCCATTAGTATTATGGTGACATTTTGCAGAGTGCTATTGGGATCAAAGTTAGTTTGCTCGAGATACCACGTTTCTAAAAAATTTAACTTTAATATTTCAAATACTAGATAATTGCCCGGGCTTTGCCCCGGATTTGCAGTTTCGAATTTTTCATGCAAATTTCACTCGCTAATATTTTCACTCAAACTCAAGGTACTCTCAAGATAAGTGACCAATATTCTCCTTTAATTGGTATGAACAAATTAAGTATACTCAAATTTGATACCTCCCTTCTCTCCCAAGAAATCAAAGTTCTGACACCGAGGTGCATATCCTCAACGTCTCTTTAGTATGCGTACTAAGTTTTTAGTCTCTTGTTTCTTGGCTCAAAATTGATATTGGCGGAGGATTCATCAAAATCTGTCGATTGGTTGCTAATTGTAAGATATCTTAAAAATAACGAAATTTGGACCGACCGTTCCGTGGGCCGATTTAAATTATATTTGGCACTGCAACTCTTATGATCAACCTGCAGCTACTGCCAAATTATGAAGCACCTACCTTTATTTTCTGAAGAGTTACGAGTTACAGGCACACACACAGCTTCTTTTATTATTATTGGGTAATGCCTCTTTAAGCTAAGTAATATTGTATAAATATCTATAAAAAAACTTATTTTGAATTCTATGATTTCTTATGTTAAAAATATAAGAGTAATAATATTAAGGTAGTATAGATCTGAGTTCCTCAATCGGTGGGGCGCAAAGAAACTTGAGGTGGCTCGAGGAAGGAATATTTTCAATTTTTTAATGACTTCGCGATAAAATAGTTCAAGAACTCATGATAGCAGAGTGTGCGCCCTCTGTCGACACATATGCACTACCATTTACTGCTTGAGGGACTCACATAGTATTTAGCTTAACTTTGGGAAACGCCATTATAATTCGAAATAAAATAAATTAAATTTATTTCGTATTTTTCCTACAACCTGTTGATTGCATTCGAACGCGGTATAAAATCTCAATAAAAAACACAGCGAAAGAACTGTCAACCTAGTGCGAGAAGATTTCGGAGTTTGCTCCTTTCAAAAACACAGATACTATCGCAGTGGCTTGATTCTCCCTTGGTCGTGGCCCTCTTATTGCTAGAGAGCGTTCACATAGACTCGGGCGCCACGAGCCGAGTTCTATCGCTCGCTTCTCCCCCTCCCCCTCTTTCTCCTCCCTCCCTCCCTTTCTCCTCCCTCCCTCCCTTTCTCCTCACCCTCCCCTCCTTCCCAACCCGCTTGACACGGGCAATCACGCGCCGCCAAATGAGGGAATCGAAGGCACGTTCGCAACACTCTCCTAAGTAAGATTTAATAGAAATGAAGCTGTAGCGATGAGACTTTCGACCCGAGGCGTTGGCGCTTGTCATTTCTCTAATGTTTTGCTTAATTTTTTTGTCTCTGCACGCCGTTCACGTCGTGACGGGTGCGAGAGTAAGAGAGGGGGAAGAAACCAGTCGCGGAGGACCATATTCGGGACGGAGTTTGCGTAGAAAGCTCATCTCTTTTCCCCCACCCGTCTTGGCCACCCTCCTCTCTATGCCTCCCATTTCGCTCGGAGATTGTATAAAGGACCAGCCCCGTTTGCACGTCGGCCACTGTGCACCTTCCAGTGCTTGCCCAGCTAAGGATACCGAGGAGGGGTTTCTGGTGCCCTGAGAAGAAGGCGCATACTGTTTAGAGAGAGATCCAGAGGTCATGCTGGAAAACTGGCCCATCCTGTCGGGATCTATCCTCTTTCTGTACTTCTCGTCTGTCTGTGGCGATGGTAAGTAAATAAGATTATCCAGTGATGTCGGCAACCCCACTTGCGAGACTGTAAAACCGGTTGCGTTTCTTATCAGAATTGATTCGGTTGATTTCAACTCTATTGTTATCTACGGATGATTTCCGAATTTCTTGTGGCGGTTTACTGGCTGTTATTCGAAACGTTGAAATTTTATGAGGAAATATTAGCAGTTATGATGTTCATGGATAATATAAAGCGTTGAATTAATATAAAATTAATGCACTAATTCATTTTATCTACCGTGCGCGAGTTGAAAAGACGAAACAAAACAAGACTGTGAATCAGCGATATAATATTTTACAATGTAAAATGTAAAGCGATCCACAAACATCCGCTGCGCGCCCTTTATCGTGCGTTTTTTAACGTGGCCGAGTATTTAGTAAAAAGAATATAAAAAGGAAAATAGGAGTTTATATTTCATACAAAGTATCCTCAATTCAGAATTTCTAACTTTTTAATTTTGGATTTTCAAAGATTTTTTATTTAATTTTTCATTCTTGCTTTTTTTATTGGATGCAAATGATATTCAAATATATCATCTTTGGAATGTTTTTAACAACGATGTTTAAACATCCAAATTTTATCGCTTTATATGACTCGGAGAATTTTGACTCATTTTTAAATCCACAAAATAGTTTCTTTTTGCTTTTACGGATAATCATGAGCTGACGTATTTTAGCGGTTTGTATACGTGTGGATTGCTTTTGGAAAGAAAAAAATGCCATTGCCCGTTCGTCTTTGTTCGAATAAGCGTGCTGTTTTGTGTCTTCGCGAACCAAAGTTGCGATGGTTCTTATGGCGCTGCTTATTCTGCTAAAATTTGGTTCTTTCATCGCGATTACTGACACGGTTAATAATTATAATAAATAATAATAATTTCATTCCAACGCGCCTCTCTTTTTCCTTCCGTAGCTAACAATTAAAATTTGCAAGGACATGCCACAAAATGAAATGCAACAGTTTCCATCACCGGTCAAAAAATTTGTTTCGTTAAAATGATATTTTTAATGGCATGAGACGATTAATGTCGATGCAACTGAATCAACAGGTGTGCGGTGAGAAGTTTCACTGAAGTGAAGGGAAATTATCTCAAGCATCGTGTTTTGTCTCTTTAACCCTTTCATTTCATGAATACTTGTCCAAGATTTAACGAGTTACTTAAATGACGTGCGACAATGAAAATAATTTTGATTTTAAGAAATTTGGCTTCTTCAACTCCGCAGGCTTAAGGAGTGATATTCACAACTTTTAATAGGCGTAAATTTAGCAGATCTTAGAAAGTGATAATAAATGTCAACATTGAATTTTGCAGGCGATAACGTCTTTGCAGCAGATTAATGGGCAGTAAAGCTTTGTCCTCATATTCGGATTAGTTTGATTTTATAAAGATTGATCGAAATCCAAATCATTTTTTTCTCTCTCGTCACAGGATCCTCAGGCTTGCAGCAGTCGTCTGACGTGGTCCATGATTCGAACGTTTCAAAGAGAGAGGTTTCCGGTTTGTTCCCCTTCCCCAGAATAGGACGCTCAGGAGGCGATCCAGACAGCGAGTCCAAACCAGCCATGTGTGAGTACATTTCAATACAGTAAACCGAATTCTCACCTGTGTGCTGCGCCTCATCGAAATTATTTGCTGATAATTCAATCGCGCGTTCATTTCTCGCGAACTGCTTCTGGTAAATGTGCCATTCTGATTTTATATTCGATATCGCTCCTTTTAATTCGAAATGATTTCGAAATAAAAAATGCGTACGTGAAATATAACAAAAATCATGATGAATTTTAAACTTTACGTATTAAATCCTACCGTTGACAGTGCATTTTCATAAAAAATAATTTAATCTAAGTGGTTAACTTCTAAGTATAACTTATCGTTTCGTGAAAGATGAAGCAAATATGTTGCTTGAAGTGTGCTCTTTAATGTACGCAATAACAGAATACATGAGTGGATGAAAAATCAATCCTACAATGAAAACTCGAAGAATTTTTTGGTCAATATTGAAATGTCTTTCCATATGATTACAGCATCTTAAAGAGAAGTCATTCCTAGTATTTTTTTTTAACTTTTGGAAATTATTATTGAGATTCCCATTCCAGTGTTCTATTCGCTATCGAGTCTTTTTCGGAGCCAATTGGGTAGTATTTAGTTAACTGCACTGTTTATTTGAGTATGTTTGTCTAAGGTTAAAAATTCCAAAATCTGGTTATTCATTTCATTCTATCCATTTCAACTAAGATAGGTGAGCCATCTAAGGCCCTGCTACTAACAAGGCCCACCATCGATTCTGTAAGAAGTACGTAAGCTAGCTGGTAGCTTTCAGCGGCGACTTAATTCTGTATTAGTTCGTAGTTACTACTGGGAGTGGCATGAGAATCCATTGTTTTGTTCGATCACGGCAGTCAATTGTTTGTTTCATGTGCACGTTGGAAGAGTTTTAGGTTAGTACGTTTTATTGTTCATATTCATGGTAAAACGTAAATTATCCATAATGTTCTATATATAAAATTGAAGCGCTTTTATCCCTTTATAATGACTACAAACAGATTCATAAATTATTACGTGGCAGTATAGCTACATGGAAAATTGAGGGAAAAACAGGGGGCTCCAAATAAGTCCCAAGTGAGCCTTATTTGGTACATCTCTCTTTTTAAAAATTTATATATTGGGGTATTTAGCACATGTGGCTGTCCAAAAATTAATCAAGTATTTCCTTACTTTTTGCTATGTTGTACATTATTCAGTTGGAAATATGTAAAAAATACAAAATTGTCATTTATTGGCTTCTAATCATAATATTATAAGAAAATTTGTTAATTTTTTAAATATTCACAGTTTATAACTTTTTATTTTTTTGGAACAATACATTTTTCTTTGTAACAATACATTCGCATTTCTTTTCAGTTATTTTCTTATTTAACCTATTTCTGCCTAATTTTGAACATGGGCATTATTAGAAACACCCTGCTCCTAATAAGGCCCATTTGCCTACTTTCGGAAAACTGTGCACCAGAACTTAAGTACTGTAAATTTTGATTCCAACTAATATTTTTCTTAAAGTTAACATATTGGATGATAACCACACGTTATTGGAATATTCCAGGGTATACCAATCAAATTCCATGAACCGCCAAACTTTAAGTGGACCTTATTTGGCTCACCTACCTTAGTTCAAAAAAAGCACTTTACGACATGTTACGAGTATACCAAGGAATTCGAGCAAAGGCCCCCATGTTCACAGTAGGATTCGAACCTACGAGTATACACGCTAATCGCCTCTCTACCGAAGTGAAATGTTGCGCCTGATGCATTACAGTTACTGAGAGTAATACAAAAAACTGATGCGAAATGGCAAGGAAATGCAATTGTACGACACAAACATTATCTGCGCATCGGCCAGGAATCACTCTGCAGTTCACGGCGAGATTGAACCACGAATTTTAAAACAGTTTTCGCATCTGGATCTACGCGCACACATCGGTGAACGGGCGTATTTGTCCAGGGTTTTCGTAGTTTCTTGTTTTACGCGTGCGAGGAAATGCACCGGTCTCCTCGGGATGTCAATCCGCCAAAACATTTGTCGACATCGTGCGTTCACTAACCGCCGCCTTTCTCCCCGCTCTCAGTTCTAAGGGTCTCCAAGAGACAAGGCCTGATTCCGTTCCCAAGGGTCGGAAAGAGACATCGCGGTCTCATGGCTTTCCCCAGGGTCGGCAGGTCGAGCGACGAGTCAATCGCACGATCACGAATCCACCCCCGCCCGACCCCATCCATGCTCGCTTCCGAAGATGCAATCGGGAACCTCGACGAGGCCTTCTTCGAAAGGGGCCTGCTGGGAAGCACCGCTGCAGTCAAGAGGTCACTCGGGCAGGGGGGCAGCGGGGGACTGTGGTTCGGACCCAGGCTCGGCAGGCAAAAGAGGTCGGATTCCCGAGATGAGGCCGCAGCCCCCTATGGCCGTCGCGTGGAGTCATTGGGGCCATCGTGGCAGTCACAGGGACAAGGTGAGTGCTGTGGAGATTGTACCGCTGTACTTGCTGCGTTTGTAACAGACAAGATAATCTTTCTTCCAGAGAAACTTCAATGCAAGCTACACTTCGTTTTCAGTACAAACAAGAGAGGAATATGCACGCGCCATGCGTGTATACATGCGAAACAGTAGCGATTCTTACGATTAATGCAAGTGATGCCAAGGAAACCTCGAATTTTAGATCCACTGATTTGTTTCCTAATCGGTTGTAATTAATAAAACAATCGAAAATTATTTAAAACTTACCTCACTCGAATAGTGGTAGTATAATCTTTATTTTCACGTTCATTCCTTCGTCGTAAATTTGCTTTTTCTTTTCACTCACAAAAATATACGTATTTAAGTTCATTTATTCCTCGTAGATAATCCATTTCCCTTCATTTTTCAACTGTTATGTGCGCCAAAAGAAAATAAAATTAATTAGTAATTTACACCAAATATTATTTACTTCAGTGACCACGAAGATTGTTCTCGTTGACAATTAAAAAACGCGAAATTTTTCTTAAGTCCGAAGTGAATTACGACTTTAAAGTTTGATTTTCTTTAAATCGGCTATTCCTTCAGTAAAAATTTACTGAACTGACTAGTTCTACAAATTCGTATAAAGACATTTCGGATATAAGTGATATTTTACGAGATATAAAGAAAGTTAATTTTTTGTCACCAGTAAAGTGGCACTCCCGATAAAGTTACGTGAACCATTTATATCGTTTTCTTATTTTCTTTGCCCTTATGTCCTAAATAACAAATTTGGCGAACAGTAGTTTCGCAGATGAAACACGTGGACGGACGGACACGACATAAGGCGTTCTTTGTTTACTTTTTGTAAAGAACGCCTTAAAACGATTACTTCAGTAACGATATTCAATCCATCATAACGTTCAACGGGGATAACGCGGAAGGAGACTTTCCAAATGCATTTTATCATTTCTAAATATAACTGCATAAAAATCTTATATGGCCACCGCATGACTTTCACCATACACATAATATTCCTAAAAAAATCCAAATAGGTTAATCGATAATAATATTTTAAGGTACTGCGAGAAAAATTTTAATACTTTACAAAGAACATAAATAAACCCAAACCGTAGCCTTCTGATATTGGATATAGCCACAAAGCTCCAACAAATAAAAAATAAAAAGGAGCATTACTAAGACGTAATTAAGCGTAAAGTGCTTACAATCGTCGCCGGTAGCTGGCGGGCGGTAGCAGCTAAAAAATATATTTTTTAAAATACCTTTTAAAAAATGCATCATATGGGAAAATGTTTCGAACAAAGGTTGTATAAAGTTAAATTTCCTACAACTTTTATTCCAGTACTGTTTTACACTCATCAAATATTAAAGCAAATATTTTTTAAAACTAGACCAGTGACTAGAGTAGTCACCCACTCCCGGTTTACCGATTTTTACTAAAAACTAATAAACTCTTTTCCCTTTAACAAAAACGCTAAATGTAAAATTTTGCATAGATCTGATTAATAGTTTTAAAGTTAGAGCACCCACAAAATTTCTATCACCCACACATACAGAAATCGTTGAGAAAATGGTCAAAACGTGTTCGGGGGACCTCAAAAAGTGTATTTCCGTTGAAATTTCGAAATCGATTTATTTCACGAAAACAATACTTTCCCCCATACTACGTATGGAGAAAGTAAAAATTCTGTGCGATACAGCGCTATAGTGAGGGCCGCCTTAAGGCATTTGGAGGCCATGGACAATAACTTTTTTGAGCCCATCCCTTCCATTTGCACAGCACGTCTTATTTATCAAATTTTTGCATTGATTGTAAAATGATGTGACGGTTACTATATATCTGACTTCATAGAGAATAGATAACAATAGCCAGTATTACGCTATTTATGGAGTGGGTGGCTGGAGGGTATAAAAATAATGGAAAATTTAAATATTAAACAAACAAAAAGTGTAAAGTAAACTCACGATCAAATATTATATATTTATTAAAAATTCAATATGAAAACCAAAAAGGCTATTTATTCGGTATCTTTCCTCGTGTCTAATAGTTCAAAAATATTTCTGACTTTTGAGTCTGTTTTATTTCTTCTCTCCAAATTTTGAGGCCTCCTCTAAAGTGAGGCCCTGGCCCAAGGCCCATGTGGCCTCCCCCTTAAGGAGGCTGCTATGGGTATAGTTAATTAAAGCATATTATATATATATATATATATATATATATATATATATATCTTGCCCTTTTTTTCATTACATAAAAACCTACATTTTCCCGCGACCTCTTTTCAGACTGCGACACTATTATCCATCGACACGACCTGAGATCAGCACTTAGAGGCGCAGAGTCGCAGCAACCGCCCAATATTGCCGAAGAAAACGACGACTTTGAAGGAGAGGATGTGAACGACGAATACCACGAGTTGGACACATACGCTGACAAGGGTTCCGAATATTTGGAATACGAAGACGCCGGCACGATCCGTGGTGGCCAACGCCAACGCCGCCAACTGGAGGACCAGAACACTAAAACGGCTGCCGCGAGTTTCCTCAAAGAAGAAGAGCATCACGAAAAGCAGTGGAAAGTTCCAGAAGAGCTCGTTGATGCCTCTGGCAGTCCCGTCGACATCTTCCATTTTCGGCATTGAAGCTAAGGGATTTATAATAAGCAGTAGACGACGGATCGTGGAATAAATAACTACGCTAAACTGGAGAGGGAATTCACAAAAGTAATTGATTAAAAATTTCATAAATAAATAAATCAAATGAACTAAACTTGACTGTAGAATATGGTCTTTTCAAACCTTTAGAGAAAGAAAAATGGAGTTGGAAATATAAAAGTAACGAGCAATTCATCCTATTTTAACCTTTAATATGTCCATTTACTAAATTAAAGGCACATTTACGTTGACATAATTCGGTTGTAGTTATGTAATTCAGCTAATCAATCGTGCATTAAAATCATGGCCGTTGCGTGGAAATCAGCCCATTCACGGGACATAGATACAGATCGGCGGCGACGCTGTTCTGACGTCAGCCCTAGAAAGGAGCCGTCTGAGACGATCGCCTCTCAAACTCACCTCACGCGACGGCCCTGATTAAAATTAAGAATCCGTTAAAGCTGTTCCCAAATGTTTGCCAACCGTGACATTAATTTACACTCATTATTTCCCTTACTATAAGTTGATCAATATTTGACTGCAGGGCAACGGTTTTCACGATGTGGCGATTTTATTAACTGGAACGTCTGCGACCATTTGGTACTCCTATGGCGAGATTTATCGGCTTTTGCGTGGGACAGATGCTAAATCCCGTCGACCGTGGAAGGACTGCAACAAAACACTATCTGAAACTCCACCGCAGTCACGATTCGCACTTGTCCCCTGCGCGCCATAGATGTCACGCACGCACATCCCATGTGGAGAGAAAACTGCACGCTTAGGAGCGTCATTGAGCAAAGGAATTTTTACGCTGATGGAGTAAATTCTATCCATTTTGAAATATGTAATTGTTTTTAACTTATTTTAAACAAGCATGCCCGTAAGTTTCAGCCTCTCTTGGAAGACTTCCTTCCACTAAGTAATAATTTATCCATTTATTGTGTTCTTTGACCATGTACCATTTACTTTTGAATTGGGAAGGAAACCACAGCTTATCAAGTTCAGTATATAAATTTCTGCTATGCATAATGTGAACCTTTGCTTTCCTAAATGATTATTTTGTAACCTATATATGGACCTTTGATTGAGTAGTTGAAATTTAACGAATATTTACCAAAAAAATTTTGGTTTTAATATCAAGATTTTAATATTTTACTAGTAGCAGGAAAATTATCAAGAATTGTAGTAAGAATCAATTTAAAATCTAAAAGCGTCTATTGTTACTATGTGCGGTATTTAGAAAATATATAAACCGCTTTCAAATTGAAACGTCACCTACATATGATATGATTTGATGTTCATAACTAAATCATCGACAGATTAACTAAATCTAAACTGTACACAGAGAGGTCAAACACAATGTCATCCTCTTTGGATTGGTTTTAGTTGACGCCATTTATAATAAGGTTGATTATCTCCATATAAAAATGATGAGAATATGCGAGCATTAAATCTCCTGTTTTGCTGTATCTGCCGCTAGGAAGTAGTTGAAATAAAACTTTAGAGAACATAATTTAACTTATAGAAATGGGTTTTAAATTGCGATCGTCTATGCAAAACTATTAACATGAGACCTTCGTAATCGTTCACGCACATATTAAAAGCGGCGACATATATTATGAACTGTCGCATTTTTGTCCCATTGAAACAAGAGATAAGTAATGATATGTGTGAAAACTGCTTGTAACATTTAAATTATGTTTTGACGCAATCATATTTGTGTGAGAGGGAGAGAGTGAATATTTAATATAAAATCTGTCATTGAAATTGCTAATGACCCTGAAAGCTTGATACCTTTTAAAATTACGCAAATTCCAAGACATTTTCTGTTTGAATATTAAAATATAATTTCATTGAACGTAAACAAATGTTTTTAATTTTTGGGCCATTAAAAGCGAATGATGTGTTAATTGCGATAAATATCAAGATAGATGTAATTTAACACGTACGATCTCATACGATCAATTCGGTAAAAAACGAATCATTGCTCCACTACCCAATAAGCATATGATAATAAGATAAATAAAAAAAGCTTATTTTAAATAAAAACTAGAATGTCCGTTGCAGCGTTTCTTGCAGTTTTAGATGCAGATAGATAGATAAACGAGAAAATATTTAAGATAATATGACAATGAATTAATAAGAGACTTATTTATCAAGGGGGAACAAATAACAATATATGCATAATAAATGTGCACTCAACAATAACACGAAGAAAAATTAGTTGTAGGAAATCTTACAATTTATGTACAAAAGAATTAACAGGAAGTGAGGATAATGGATGGGGAGTGCAGGGGGGTGATTAAGGATTACCTTGATGTTTTAGATGATGAGTGGGACAGGTGAGTTTGAAAGAGTTAAAAGAGGGAGATGTTTTAAAATTCTGATCTGATCTAGTGTAGATGTTAGTTACATAAGGAGGTTAGTTTTGCCTCTAGCATCATGCCTGTGTACTGTATTGATTTCATTGAAGAGGGAAGAGAGGTATTTAGGCTTGTTATAAGTGTGGATTTTACACATTAGCATAATAATATGTAAGTTCCTCCGAGCGTCAAGTTTGAGTCATGAAAGTTTATTTAAATGTTCGCTGATACGGTCACCGATGAGGGAGTTCAGGAGTTTTGTGTACGTTTTAGATGTAACGGTGAAAGGAGAAAGGACAAGTGAGGGAAGAATTGCAGAGAAAATTACATAAGGAGCATTTTTCACCGATTACTCCCAAGCAGCTAATTCTAAATCTACCAGTTTTTTATCGATTTATCTTGAGATTATGGCTTCTCCAGTTTGCAGGATTCAAGAGATGTTGCCCACACAGTCGGACAGACAAAACGAATGCTTATGCAATTTCTTTCCGGAATAAAGCTTTTAAAATGACTAACGTCCATATTCATAGATAATATTTATTTATTAAGAAATAAAATTAAAATAAAGTTTAGGTATTGAAATAATCGAATCATGTTATGAAATCGCAGTAAAAATAGCTTTCTATCTTTATTCTGGTTTCCTCATTCCACAAGCGATTTACTTATTTTCTCTCTCTCTCTCTTTATCTAGCTATCCCTCCCTCCGCCCGTTTCCAAATTAAAAGAATAGACTCATTTTCACGGAAGAAGAAGTTCTCATTGTAAAAATTTTGAAAATTTTTCCGGCATCAAACGACTTTTTTTAGCTAATTCAGCATGGATTCGGATACTCAATTCGAGAAAAATGTACTTCTTCTTTCGACTATACACCTTGGTCGACAAAGGGAATTTAATTTCAATTTGATTCGACGGTTAATGGACCAATGATGCTTGTCAATGTGATTTAGTCGCTGATAATTTAGAGTTTTGGAAATGCTATTAGCCAGGGGGAGCCAGTGGTGTAGTGCTGAGTGTTGGCCCCGCCATGATCTGCTAAAAGCGACATGCGGTTTGAATCCTGTAGGATTTTTTTCGAGGACTCCCTGCTCCCTATTTAAGACGAAGACGAGCCAATGAGAAAATAAGAGAAAGAGAAATGAGGAGCGCCCTTCGGAAGGGACGTTAAGCCGTTGGCCACCTTGGTGCTCCTCGTTAAGAGCAGTCGGCGCCAGGTTTCTCTCCTCCCTTACTATCCGGCTATTCATTGCACTACCTCTAAGATACCCATTGCGCGTATTAGGTAAGAGGCGACTCAGCTGGGCGTAACTATTAGCCAGCAGAAAACAGAATATGATTGAGAGAGGATTTCCTGAGTCTATTTCCTTTTTTCTAAACATATAACTGATGTATTCAGTTTGTCTGTCCGTCCGTTCGACCAACTGACTGTCAGTCCTTCCGTCTTTTCGGGAAATATCACCGATATTCTGCAACTTGGAGAAGCCAAATTTTCAGAATAGGATGGTCTACGTGAGTTCTAGACTTGGTAAACATTTGGTGAATCTAGGCTCAGCTGGTGGAGAGCAATCCGTGTGTTTTTCTTTCCAACCCCTCTCCTTCATTTCTACTATCATAAAAGCATGGTATCCTTGCAGAGGTTATAAATCTGCATTTTAAAATTAGTTAAAATTAAGATGTGAGCTCGGGACATTCTACAGTTCTATAATTGAAAGGATGAGGTTTGTATTTATTTTGTTTTAAACAGAATTCAAATCTGTGTCGAATGAGAGCAAACAATCGCTTTTAATCATAAAAGAGGAAATATTTTACTGTTTATAAAAATGGGAAATACTAACTGCCATGGAAACGAATTCACCGCTTATAAATGGGAAACATATTATTAGATAGGATTGATGTAATGCTTTCAAAGGGAATTTATACATTATGTAATGAGGCCACCGAGCTTATCCAAAGATTCAATCTTATGGTGACGAATTCCTAAAACAAGAAAAAAGCGCCTTTAGTAATTTGCACAGCAATTCTCATCTCACCTGTTTTAGTTTACTCAACCAGTTTCCGTTTTCAGGATATCTCTCTGTGCCCATAGCGGAATCTTTTTCCGTCATCAATCAATTCACCATTTGGCGTCATATCCCATGATTTCGAAAAGTAGTTTAAATTCTAGAAACTCGATAATTAATGAGGCAGTAGAACCTTAATTACTAGAACCTTAGTGGAAGAAATAATGATCATATATATTATAGTAATATTTCTATATATAGATATACTATGCATATAGAAATACAAGCGGAAGAGAGGAGCTCTTAACTAGAAGTCCAAACCAGGACTAATGGCGACAGATTTCTGTGCAACGACACTCGTCGAAGCTACTGAAATTTCTCGGCCTGAATATTTAGAAATTTACAGTCATAAACTTTGTTTAATTCGTGTTTCAGTTCTGAAATTTAATATGAAGACCGATTGGTTGATTTAAGTGCTTCTATGAGTTCAATCACACAATCAAAAATGATACCTACAATACACTGTCGCATTATTTCATTCTCTGTATTCGGAAAACGTAAAAAGTGTGGATTTTTCTTTTAAATCGACGTTCATCGGATGAATCCATTATGTTTTACCGTAAACAAAGCAATAATCACGTTTTTCGGAATGCAATGTCAGCTGTTCTTCATAAATCTTAATGTTCCAGGCAACAGTTATCGACTCTGGAAATTTTAAATGGAAAATCTGAAATGAATATTCTTTTTATCGTATATATAGAGTAATTATAAAATAAATTTCTAAACTTCACATTCATTAAAAAATGTGGATGAAATGTGGCGTTGTAAAATTAAAAACAAAAAAAACTGTTTTCTTCATAATTATAACAACGTCATATTTATGCATATCATGGAATTCCGCGAAGTCTCGGACTCGTCTGTAAATTTTATTTTTTTAACCATTAAATTTCAAGAGAGAAACAAATAAAAATTAAATATTTTCCTGCATTGCGACAGATATAAAAGAAAAGGGCATAAGCAATAAGCCTTTTGTCCTGAAAAAGCTGACCAATGGCGAGGAATCTTTCTTTGGACGACGGCAAAGATGACTCTTTGAGACGAAAGGGAGATACGAAACGTGTAAAGGGTGGTGAGTAGGAGGGGGAGGGGGTGGAGAGGCAGGGGACAGAGAGGCAGGGGGTGGAGAGGCAGGGGGCGGAGAGGCAGGGGGCGGAGGGGAGACTGCGGGTTTGGTTGGCGTGTCGTAGAAACCTCGCAGGTATGCGGGTTGACCAAAGTCCGCGGTTTAGTGTGTGGCGTGAGAGAGAGAGATAGAGAGAGCGTGGGATGTGTGGTTAAGGAGCGGATGTTAGGAGGCAAGGGAAACAAAATAAACAGACGAGTCGAACCGGTGACCTCGCGAAAGAAGAATAGCAAGCAAACGCTTTTGCGGTAAAAGGCGTTTTTAATATCCTCGTGAAGGGACATTGAATGAGGGTAAAATTTCTTCCCAAGTTCGTTTGCACATAATTTAAAAAATGCGACTGTTATTTACATGAGAATATCAATTTGCATGGATTAACAATTCGTAGTATTCAAATCATAAATATATTAATCGGTTCTATCTAGATATGGAGCGGTACGAACTTAATGGCCTCAATCTATTCTTCTGGTGACTACAAGCAGAGAACAGTTCCATGTGCAGAAAATGTGAGGGGAATAGTATATAAAATAGGAGAGTCTCTTCGAAATCGGTCTGTTGCACTCTAAGTCACTATTATTCACTTTTATAATTATCGTCATTAAATTGGATGTTTCTAAACTTGATCCTTCTGCGGCTCTCCCTAAAGGTAGTTGAAATTTCTGCAATGTCCATGCCACATGCGTGAGGTTTGTTTGTGCATGCGCGTTACTGTTAGAATTGTCAGTATATAATGTTCTAAAGGTATTTTAAAATAATTTTCACTCCTTCACAGTTAACAAAACTGAAATTCACTTAAATTTACGTATATTGAGCAATTTAAACTGACATTATGCCCTCCCTTTTGGTGACCAACCGCTAAGATTTCGTGAATGACTGACAATTTGGGAACCGCAGATTAATTTAATTTTTACTCTTTAGTCACAAAACACTTCATCTTGCCCTACTACTTTGAAAATAAATTCTCTATTTCCAATAGTGCTTCAGTCTCTTCCTTGTCATACTTAAAGAGTATTGCACCCAATTTATATAGTCCATCATGAGACAGATAATGTTTCCCTCTAAAATGCGGGAAAAAGGCTAGTCGTTCCTTAGGTGGCCGCCAATTTTCCAGTCGTATTTATTTTACTCTTTTAGTGGCTTGGTCTCATAATAATTTTTGTAGCCTCAATGGAGTCTCAATAAATCGCAAGTACATAATGTCTTCAAGTACAGGTAACCCTCGATTAACACGGTAGTTTGGTTCTACGAAAACACCGTGTAATATAAAACCGTGTTAATTGAGACTATGAACTCTTTTAAAATAATGGGTTAGGTTCCAAAAAGTTAAACAAATAAAGATGATTATGATTATTTCGAAAAATATATTGCTTAAATTAATACATTATAAAAAATAACAAAAAGCAATTCTCTTTCATTAAAAAATCCATCTTTTAGTTCAACTACTGTTTATTCCTCGCCTTCTTTTAGCCGATCTAAAATACGTATCTTTTCCTCAAGAGAAATGGTTTTTTTTTCAATGCCCTCTTCTCGTTTGACATGGTATTTTACACTGGAATTAAGAAAAAATAATTGATTATAACAAAAATTTACATAAATTAAATCTTATTTGAAAAGAAAAAGTTGCGCTTACCTAATTGGTATTATCCTTTTATATATTATAATTCTCAAGTGTCCGTCTGTCTGTCTGCCCCGGTATTTTTTTGACATTTCCCAATGGAAATAAGAGTTGAAACTTTCACAATCGTTAAACTTTCACGAGGTGGTCTCTAGAAAAAAACAAACATCCCGGAAAAAGACCCGGATTCGACTCCGGGAGAATTATATTTTCCCATAAGTTTACACGGGATTTTCGATTTTTCAAGGTGCAAGGTTTATTTCCTTCATTCATTAAAATATGTAAATATGGATCGAATTTCTCCATTTTTGTTTTATTCGACGGCTAAAACTATAAAATATCCTATTCTTGCTATGTTTAGATGTTATATGGAAGAATTTGTCAGAAACACGCATTTCTTTTCGAAATTTTATGACTTTTTCGTACTCTTTCCGGATGTTGCCAAGGCGAACCTCATTGTTGCCTCCGATAAATTAGCGTCTATTAAGCCTTCAAATAGACGAAAGAATTGTGTTATTCGCTTCACGCAATGTCAAACTTAATAGATTACAATGTTAATAATTGAAGAATATTATTATTCAGTAAAAATACGAAGAGGAAGAATAATGGAGCCAAAGAGTGGCAAATCAAGTCGTGTATTGATACCAGAATGCAATAAATTTCAAGAGCTTCATTTTCTGGGAGAATTCAAATGATTGTCAGGAATTTATTAATTAATCAAACAATTACATTTACTATATATATAAACGTTTTTATACACACACCTCAGAAGTTATATTTTAATCACACTACAAAGTCCCGTTGATGTTCAACGGGTAATTCCGCGCGTGTATTATAAAGTAACAATGACGATCACGACTTCTAAAGATAAAAACAATTTTTCGTGTAAAGAAATGTATCGAAATTATCGAATTTTTCGATACATATTCTCGGAAGGTTCTTGTATTACACACCCATGCCTTTGGTATACGTCGTAATTGCTACATAGTATCGCCTCTTAACCGTGTTAATCAAAAATGGTCGCATTTTTTGATCGTGTAAAAGATAAACCGTGTTCTTAAAGTACCGTGTTAATCGAGGGTTACCTGTATCCTTTATTTTCCAGTTGTTATATCTTAATAAAGAGGTGAGTTTGTCCTCGAATTTCTTTTTTGATTTCATCAAATTAAGCAAATTAATCATTATCGCTTCCAAATGACTCATGGACACCTGATGGATTTCAGTAGATCATATATATATATATATATATATATATATATATATATATACACACACACGGTAGACCCAATATAACGCGGACATTGGGGTCCAAGATATTTGACCGCGTTATAAGTGACTCCGCTTTATATCGCATTTACCCATTTATTATTACATGCAGTTACAGCCGACGCCATAAACCTACCAGTCAGAAATGACATTGCGGTAACCATTATCCGCGCACAAACGGGCGAAAAAAGAGAGAAAAGAATACATCAGTTCAAAATATTTTGTTTTAAAAATTTGAAAGAAATATTTTATTTTTTTATTGTGTTCCACTTTGAAGAACAAACATTTACTGATTAACAACATACGTGATTACAAGTTCAAAACCAACACACTTTTATCGTCAATAAAGAGCACATGTAACGGAAAGGCAACTATAGTTTCCAATCGCCCGTTGCCGTTCTCCCGACTATATTGTTTTTTTATATGTAATGCGCTAATACACGATAATTTAGGATAGACTCTATGTCTATGACCAGAGATGTTTGTGGAGAATTTGAGTGAAAATTATGTAATTACAAAAAAGACGGGGTCCAACCATTGTCCGCGTTATAAGCGATCCCGCGTATATATCAAGCCGCGTTATATCGGGTCTACAGTGTGTGTATATTCATAACAAAAACATACATATACATACATATATATATATATATATATATATATATATATATATATATATATATAACAACTTACGGAAAAGGAAAGGTAAAATGAATATATGGATGTCAACAAGGTGTTGGGATGAGGAAACCCAGTGAGCACTCACCAATCAGACGATTTCAGGTTGGCGAGGCCCCGGGGATGTCGAAGCGACACACGTAAAATAACACAAAAACACAGAAACATCACAAACGTAAAGCTTTCGGAACTACTCCTTCTTCAGCTACAGAGAGAGAACTGTGTTTTTGTGTTATTTTACGTGTGTCGCTTCGACATCCCCGGGGCCTCGCCAACCTGAAGTCGTCTGATTGGTGAGTGCTCACTGGGTTTCCTCATCCCAACACCTTGTTGACATCCATATATATATATATATATATATATATATATATATATATATATGTATGTATGTATGTATGTATATGTATGTTTTTGTTATGAATATTCGCACTTAGATGAGCACCGTCTCGATCGTATCATTGAAGATTCTCTAAAATTCAAAATCTAATCCAATGGGTACAATAAGTAAGTGATCACCGTGGTCATACATTCACGCGAGAAGCCGCATCTAAGTAATTAAACCTTGATGTTTTTTTCCAAAACGGCTAAGGCTTTATTGATGCCGGACGCTTCGACAAAATTCGCAGATGATACTTGGAAATTTTTCCAGCGTAAAAACATTGCAAAGATTTCCGCCCATCTTGAAATGACTTGCACTATATTGGCACAAACCATATATTAAAAAGAGAATATACAATTAATCCGATGGCATGGTGCTCTCTTTACGTTGTTAATTTAATTTAGTATTGCTTCGTTCGATGGCGTGATTGCCATTCTATTATTACTGCTAGCCTATATTCTAAATTTGACTTACAGGTTTCTCTCGAGATCTCAGTTGACTAAGATTTACGTACGTCACAGCTCATAAATGACTAATCAAAACCGCACTGTTCTTAATAACGAGAGACTTTTAACACGTCCGTCTCAGACTTAGCGCGTATGATCCATAAGGTTCCAGTACGTATGTATAAATGAGCTTTCTTCCCCGCATGAGATCGGTCCAGTAGTAACGAAGGAAAAAGAGAAGAGCGGAGAGGAAGAGTTAGAAGAGGAGGGAGAGCGAGAGGGAAAGGGGAGAGAAAGAGAGGGGTAGAGAAAGAGAGGGAGAGAGAAAGAGAGGGAGAGAGTAGAGAAAAATAGAGGGAGAGGGGAGAGAGAAAGTGAGCTTAAAGGGGGGAGAGGGAGTGAGTTTAAAAAGGGGAGAGAGAGAAAGAGATGGAGTGAGTTTGAAGAGGGGAGATAGCGAGAGGAAAAGCGAGAGAGAGGGAAAGTGAATTTGAAGAGAGGGAAGACAGCGAGAGGGAAGGCCAAGTATGGAGGTAACCATAACAAACACGCGGCCCAAACTGAGTCAGCAGCACGCGTTAATTCCCGAGAGCTCTGCGTCTGCCTCTTTCCCCTCCTCTTTCTTTCCTCTCCCTCCTCTTTCCTCTCTCTCTCTCTCTCCTTGGCCTTCCTCCCTCTCTCATTCCTTGGCCCTTCTCCCCCCCTCTCTCTGCTTGGGCATCCCACCGCCGCTCTTTTGTCACTGGAAGCCTAAATACCGCTCCAGAGAGGATCACCTTTGACGTCTCGCCATCTCTTTCTCTCTCTATCTTCGTCCGTTTCGTGCGTTTCATCTCGGCTGCTCTCGCCTTCTCTCCAAGAATCTTCCGATCGTTTCTCTTGTGTTCCTCATTCCAGAGATCGGTAAACCTCGAGGTTTCCAGAGATTCGGGTGAGTTCGTAGCCTATTGTACAAATCTCGCGAGGTTTTTCGTTTTCAACCGAGTTTTGGGAAACGCGACTAAAATTCGTTGTAATACGTATGGGTATGGTAAACAGCAAATGCCCGTTGTTTTTTGTGTTCGCATTACTTGCAGGTTGATATCGACATGTTGAACTAAACAAGTCCTAGAGGGTGCGCTGGTTTCGTGAAATGTGGCAAAGATTCATTTAGAACTCGAAACGACGACGAAAACTTGTCGCTTTTCATTCATCCATAAGTAATCCCGCGGATATTTCAGATGGATAAATTAAATAAGGGTCACGACTCATATCTGCAAATTACAGCACATTGAAATTGTCCGGTTTAGATAAGTATACATTCTGAAATTTAAAAAACAAAAGGATATCCTGAAGTATGAGTCGTGTGGAAAATCACATGTCCTTGTGTGCCTCAACTAGTGTGGCTAGACGTTTTCAGTGCTATGTACCGGTCTCAAGAAAGTGATTTTTCGGGTAGAGAGGTAAGGTTTTCACTTCATTTAAAGAGGACAAACGGTTTGAAAACGAATTTTATTAGACATTTGAAAGTGTAATAATAACACAATAATAATAATAAGATTGGTGAACTTTCACAGCATGGTAGACTGCAAAGTTCAGCGGCAGTAACTTTATCGTCTTGAGGCGAAATAAAGGATTTGAAAAACATAGTCATCATTTCTAGTGTTCAGTTTGTGATTTTTCTGATTTAATGCGTTTATTTAGAGCTCCCTTTCCTTGACTGCCGACATCGATATCACTGCGGCATAAGATACAGAGTGCGTTACGTTCGCACTTTCTGCTTTTCACGAGGAAATCGTGTTCCTTTGACCATTCTGAGTCGAAGGACGTTTTTCCCTTGGGCATTTTGAATCAAGGGTGATGTCAAACTGATTTGGAAGAAAAATTAACCTTAATGTACCGAATTAAACCCTCTAAAACAGTGGTGCCCAAACTTTACTATTGGCAGACCACATCAGTGGTTGCAAACAGGGCATCGAACCGGAACCGAACCGAAAACCGGAACCGAAAAAAAACCGTTATTTTACTAGGAGTGAAACCGATCCCGAACAGAAAAAAAATATTTTCTGAACCCGAACCGAAACCGAAAACCGTTATTTATTTCGTTCCTTTTTTCGGTTCGCATAAACAGAGGGAGCAAAAGAAGGGTTTTTCTTTTTGCTTAAACATTAATCTTTTTTTAAAGCCTCACTTTAAACACCGAATAAAGCAAAGGCTAATAGTTTTCTTGAGAATACATGCTCCCAAGCCTTTGGAGAGATGCATCATTGTAATAATATGTCGGTTCAATGGTGGGATTTCCCATGGGCATCTCAATACATAAAGAAAGGGTTAAGGATACGTTCTGCTGAGGTGTTCCAGAACCCTGCTAAACGAGGCTAGTGGAAAGGAACTTAGTGGTACTTTGAAGAAAGTCGCTAATCGTCTTGGTACCCTACCCCGTGGAGCGTTCCGGGTAAAAATGTCTCACGATTCTTAGCTTGGATTGTGCTTAATGTTGGAGGTTATTGTGCTCATAAGGTTTCATCCCTTCTCCATATGCATTGAACCCTTATATTTTGGTAGTCGTCCACTAAAACTTATCCAGGAAGGATTGCTCCGCAATCGTGCTTTTGAGGTATTCTTATTTCTGTTATCCTTTGTTACAGGTTAATAAATTTCTATTTATATAGTGCATCTTAAACAAAATGTGCACACATAGTAGCATTCGTTGCTTAAAACTGATTAAGGATTAATGCGACTTTGTTATATTTAATGAGGTATTTTGCCGACTGCAAAAACGCACATTAGATACTGCGCTTGAAGAAAGAGTTCATGACGCACTGAATATGTGTCTAATTTTCTTCCTTTGTGTTTTATTTCAAGATGATATTTAGTATGGCGATGTAAATTTGGTTTCATCTCCATTTCCCATGGAAAAACGTAAAAGTCTGTCCTGGCATGAAGACTTTTCTGGTTATAATTTTAAAACAACAAGATATTGGCGCGATATTTGCATGACCATAAAGGTAAAAGATTTTATATTAATTTTCTTATCGTCGAATTTTATCGTGCGGATATTTATTTTTGCCTTCTTGACTTGCCCATGGTGAAGACACATTTGGTTTAAATAAAAAATAACATTATTAATTAATAAAGATTATTTCGGAATTCTCCTGAAATTTTCCCCAAAAACTTCAAAGTCGGAGTGAAAAAACTGGTTCGAACCGGTTCAATGATGGTTGCTGGTGCGAAACCGGAACCGAACCGAATTTTTTTGTTTGGTGTGAACCGGAACGAAAACCGGAGCTAAAAATGTTTCGGTTCGATGCCTTGGTTGCAAATCCCTTGGCCGGTCGCATTGGAAGTTGGCAATTCTTCGGCGGGCCGGATTAGAGTTTAAATCGGAAGTTTTCTATATATTCTGAGGTGCCATATAAGTGGCAATCAAATCTAAATAAGGTTTTTATGGTTATAATTTCAATATTAAAAGTTTTACCTTCAAAATTTTCATAAAAATGCAAGAATTTGAGCGTTAAATTTTTCGAGTTGCTTTTTCGCCATAGCTTCGTGGGCCGCATCTGGCCCGCGGGCCGTAGTTTGTGCACCACTGCTCTATAAGACCGAACAAATGTGCGCCCTTTCCGTGGCGCAGAGAGGTTATACTCTCAGAAACTTCCAAAGATGAAAGAGTGGTAAAGACCCTCTCTTGGAAAGTCAAACACAACGAGAGTACTTTTACCACCCGTTAAGTGCTTAATTTTTTCCCGTCGATATCAATCGTGAGCCCTATTATTATTTATGATGACGCTAGGCATCTTTTGGAATGAATTAATTGATACGGGTAAACATCTGCTGCTGCTAGTAGTAATAAACATCTCAAGTGGCGGCCCGTCTCAAGTGTTTACCCGGAGTAGCACTCGAAAGCAGTGACACATAGCAGAGGGAATCCACCAGATCCGGCTCCATGACTTTGAGCGACTCTCGTGAGCCGAGGAACAGTAGCAGTGGACATAAGAAGAAGCATAATAAAATAATTCCTGTTATTGGCATTCGCAGAGCCAATACAAACGCGGGATTGATGAAATGACATTTTCCAGTATAGATCAACAATCTTAAATTCAACTGTGGTTTCTAATTTTGGACATACAGAGAGAAAAATAGAGGACATAACGGCGCTCCTTTTCATTTCAAGAGGACGGAGGACAGAATAGCATGAAACATGGCTGTCCTCTATGAAAGAGGACGAATGAACACCCTATTTTCGAAACACGTAATTGTCACGGATATTTTTGGATTGTTTATATTAAGGATTCCACTGCAGTTTGCTAAACACCATCAGTCTCTTCGATCGGATGATTGCAATAACAAACATATTAAAGATATTTTTGAGCTTCTAATATAGCCAGTAGGTTTTCTTGCTCCTTAGCTAAACTGCTGCTCTAGTTTAAAAGTGTTCCGTTTCCCTGATTTATAATTATGGAATCGCTCCACAGAGTTACGCTCTGGCTGCTACTCGCATGCTGCTTTAAAGGGCAGCGGGTACGAATTCTGCGAAAGTAGGATTTTTTCCAAGGTCTCCCGGCCCCCTGTTTGTATAGTTTGAGGAGACCGCGCAAAGTCAGCGTTCCGTCCTTCGGAATGGACGTTAAGCCGTTGGCCCCTTTGGTGCTCTTCATAAAGAATAGGCTGATGCCGGCACCGGGTTTCCCCCCTCCCTTGTGATTGTGTTCGGTGTGGAAGGAGTTATGTCTACAATAATCCAAGAGGTTGATTAGCCAAAAATACACACACACACAGAGTTACGCTCAACACTATCAATTTCGTTTGTAAACCTTGTTGTGGCTATTGGAGATACCACAGGGGTGTTCATTTTTTTAAATTGCTGGTTCTTGAATTTCTTTCAGCCATAAGACGAACTCCACTGTTCCCTGTCGAATGTGGATATGTTAATAATTAAACTAATTTTCCGAAAATAAAATAGATATTTACAAGTTTTTGAAATTGTTACATTTTATATTTATTGGTTGATGGATGTGGTTAAGAGGGTTGCGATAATGTCGGCTGCCTGAAGAGGGCTCGTGACAAAGTCGCCTGCCATAAGAGCGGGATCGCCTTAAGAGGAGATCGAAGGTGCATAGAGTTTGGGAATGCCTGCTAAAATTCACATTCCCAAGAATCTGGTCCAAACGATAAGCGTCGTCACTTAATATTTCTAAGACTAAAATTCTTCCATTAATTACTGGAATGAAAAGCAGTTAATGTGTTTAAGAACCGAATGGAAACTTAAATTTTTGTGATTTCTAATTTCCTACCGATTTATTCGATAAGTTTCTCTTTGCTCGCCGAGAAAATGTAATAAATATAAGCCATCGATAAAGCGACTGAGGGAATGCTAAGATCGTGATTTTAAAGAGTAAAAGCACGAAAGAAAGGTTATCAGTAAAATATTTTAAAAAATCTATGTATTTTATTTTTATTTATATTTCGTTCCCGGCAATAGAACTGGTTATTTACTGGTAATTGTCATTCTCGGATGGGTTATTATTTTTAATACTAAATCCAAATCGGTGTCGAATTGGCGCAGAAATTTGTTTATAATCGGAAACAAGATGGAAAAGTATACTCCATAAATGGAATACACAGAGACTTCAAAGGCGTTCTTAATGGGAAATACGTATGGAACGGTATCGAAAGATTAAGTGACTCTCGAATTTTTATCTCCGAAATTATAACACGTAATTATATGTTGTCGGGGACTATCTTGTAGTAAATGTTGTTTTCTATCCAAATAAATCTTTTAATCTATACCTCACAGATCATATAAGAAAATGGGAGAGAAATATATGGATTTTAGTTGTTGTTTGCTGAGAGAACCGTCTTCGCGATCAATGTAAACAAAATATGTGATGTTTTGCTCGGGATTTTCTCGAATTTTTATCTCCGAAATTATGTAGTATCTGGGTCCATCTTATAGGAAATGATCTTTTCTATCCGAATACATTTTTTTAAACTATACCTCACAGATCATATAAGAGAATGAGAGAGAAATATATGGATTTTTAATTGTTGTTTGCTGAGAGAACCGTCTTAGAAATTATAACTCGTAATTATGTGGCCTCGCGGACTTTCTTATAGTAAATGTATCCGAATAAATTTTTCAATCTATACCTTACAGATCATATAAGAGCTAGAGAGAGAAAGGTTCGATATGTCGTTGTTGCTTGACAAATGTCATTTAATGAGACACGAGTATAAGTTTATTAAAGCAATTACGTAAGGTGGAAGTTCTAATTGACTAGTTCAGTTGAAAATTACAATTGGGAGATAAATTTTAACAACGATCACTCATACTTAATTAAATTAAAATCCGCCCAGCAGTTTAGGAGATGAAAGTAAAGACGGACGGACGGACCAGACGTTCCCATAAGGCGTTCCGCTATTATCGCTTCGCTGGTAAAGAACGCATAAAAAGTAGATTTTTAACAATGAAAAATATCAACTACTATGGCCACGAGTATAATGCTTTTAAATGGGAATTGGTAATCTGTATTTAATGGCATCGATTCAATGCTCTTTAAAATGGAAATGATTTCAACAAACGGCGTTAACACATGATGTCATCATAATTTTAAAACACGGTATATCTTATTAAATAAATTTAATCATGGCGATTGATAATTTATATATTATAACTGCACTGATTTAATGCTCTTAATGAGTATCAGTGGACGCCATTGATTTAATCCAAACAAACGAAATTTAACAAAGCGTGAAAAATATTTTAATGGCGAGTTTCTTAGTTTTGGGAGAAATTTTCAACCCCTTTCAATTATTGAACGAAATGAACGAGAGAATTGTGATATGGTTTGACGAAATTGTAAAAACAGCAATGCCATAACCTTCTATTACTAACAACGAAACAAAATACATTGACGCCGTATGTATTTCGCGATTTCTTTTATCCGGATGCGTACTAAAAGGCATTGGTGGTGGCGCCATTATCCTCACACACACAATATATTATTTCTTCTATAAATTTTTGTAACACATAAGCTATTGTCCTAATGATGCTTATTGTTATTGCTGATACAGGACGATCCGAGTCACGAAACTTGAGGTACGAAAACTTGGACGTGAGGCGATTACCAAAGAATTTGAAAATTACGGATAGACGTCTTAATTTTGCGGAAAATTAGAAAAACTCTTCGAGAACTTGCAATTTATTATCTTATACATATCAGCTCCGCGTGGCTCAAATTCTGTAGACTTGGAGATCGCGATGCTTTATTTACTAGTTTACATCTTGATGTATGGTGCTTTTTTAAGCGCTTGCAGAGCGCAAGCACTGACAAATCGTATAAATAAATCATTACATGTATGATCAAAATATTTCTTTTCCTTTTTCTATTGAATTTCCTCGGCGAATTGGCAGGGTTCTATGAATATGCGAACATAAATTGAATTTTAGATGAAGTTTACATTGAATAACATACATCCATTGGTCGGTTTATGTCTCTTCGTTGTCAACGTGAGCAATATTGACCCAAACCCACTGCGGTAGACAGTCACTGCACATAACATTTATTGGATTAATTTCCAGGAAGGTGTTTTAAAATTGTTACGTACAATCGTTTCAGGGTAATATTACGTAGTCTGAACAAGAGTCTCTTTGCATAACATTTTAGAGGTTGACAGTAAGCACCCACTGTTACGCAATAAAGGTTACGAGCGAATGCATATGGGAGGTCTTCTGAAGTCCATGCTTTGAAAAGTTATGTCCGTGCAAACGGAATTTTTCATCAAATATTGGTATAAACTTTTATTTATTTTTCTGTGAGTACTCTCTTCAAATAATCACGTGATTTATCTTTCCAAACAGATCCAAACCCGTTTGAAGAGGTTATTGTCCAGCAGAACAGGAGGAACAAGTCGTCGCAATGGCGGCTTATTCAGAGTGCTCTATTAAAACCCGTATGCTATTAACTCGGCCATTATCTTCCATTTCATTAAGGCAAAGTTTGTATTTCAGAATCTATTGACACTTTGGGCGATTCAATAAAATTTCCCCCCTTTCCTTCGACTAAACGCTATGCAGCGGATTCCCAAAGAAATGCCGTTGAGCTCCTCAACGCTCGTTTTGTTTTATGATGCTCGATCGAAAGAATGGAGCAATTTATGGGAAAGAATATAATATGTCAACGTTTCCGTGAATAAAGGAAAATAAGTTATTGTCACTAATGTGAAACAAAAAGCTTCGTGAAAAATAAGAACAAAGGGTAGACAGGTGAACAAGAAGTCCAAACCTGGACTAATGCAGGCTGGTTTCCCAAAGTTGACTTCCCTAATTGGTTAATTATATTGACAGGAAATGTTTCAGTATGTGTTAGTCATTCCAAGGAATTCTTATACCATAAATACCACTTATAATTCATAGTTTATCAATGATAGAGAAAATTGGTAAACAAATTAATATAGCATTATCGGGTTTAAAATAATAAAAGCAATGTCAAAATCTCCGTCTGACATATTTTGCATGTATTTTTTTAATAAAAGAATTTAATAAATGTTAATGTTTATATCCTAATATGTATGGATCAACTGTCCACTGCTGAAGAGTAGTCGAGCGGAAAAGAAAATAATCCATTTGTTCACTCGTCTTTGCTCAAGCCGAGTTCGGTAATAATCGTCTCCATGGCAACAATCCGATAAAATACTATTTAAAACGCAAAAACGCTATGCTTTAGTATAAATAAAAGATCTACGTTATTTTCCCCTTAGAACGGTACAAACCTCGCTCCGATATCACAATTTTAAGATATTTTAAAGTATTCAAGAATACATCCCTGCACGATGGATTTGAGATTTCCTTTGTAAAACAAATAGGGAAAAAACGTTCCTGGAATCGCCAAATAAGCAAGATGATCCAAACAGAACTTATGATGCTTACTTTCCATTTAATCATTTATTTAATACTTATATTGGATTTAATAGCTTTAAAGTCATCGCGGATATGTAGCTCTTTGTGTTCCCAAATTTCATAATTTAGCGTTATAAAATACTACAAATACATTCGAATGAAATATTAAATTGATCACGTGCATTTGTGCTGCAAAAATAACGCGTGCACGTATTAGAATACTAGTAGAAGGTGCTTGCATTCTGCAAGCATATCATCTCACCTTGAAAAAACATTAATTTTTAAAACAGATATTTCATCATTACAAATATTTTTTTAATTCTAAAGATTTCACCTCCACAGCGATTTTCGTTTAAGTAAAAATTATAGATTAAAACAATCCCCAAACTTTGCGATTTTAAGAATTTTATACTTTCTCCATTATGGGGTACTAATGCTACACATTTCTGCCAAATTTTAAGTGAAGTGAAATAATATTTTTCTGATTGTTTGAATTTTAAACATTTTTAACGGCCGCCGCAATATGTTTATGGAGAGATTCAAATGTTTATTTGTGCAAATGCACTACTATGTAAATAACTTGAAAATTTCAGCTCCCTAGCTCATCCCGTAATGTCTAAACAGTTATCTATTTGTTTGAACTTTAAGAATTTTTAACTGCCAAACAAATTAAAATATCAAAATTTGTATAATCACTATTTCGTTTTTTTTACAAATTCTACTTATAAAAAAATTTCAACTCCGTAGCGCATGCGAAACTACATAAACCTTGAAAATTTGTTTAAACAATTGCGAATTTTTAGCGTCCGCATTGTTGCACTTTTTCAAGATTTTCGCTTTTTCTAGTCGGTTTTGCACAAAGTTCTACCTATGAAAAAAATTTCGAATCTCCAGCTCATCTGGAAGTGCCTAAACATTGGTATCCTCCTATATGTTATCTGTTGTATCCTCCTCCTCCTCTGTAAGAAACGTCGATATATAATGATACCTAATCTGAGTCCAATAATAGTTGTTGCTATGGTAACGCTCTCGTAATGAGTGATCTAACTGCAAAATCGCCAGTATTTACGCGAAATTCCTAGAATACTATAGATAAGCAATATTTTATGATAAAATTTAGAATCTTCATTCCTTTCCTCACAGAATAGTACAAAATTCGCTCCGATATTACAATTCTAAGATATTTTAATGTGCAAGAGAAAATTTCCCCCTGCACGATGGATTTCAGATTTCCCATGTAAATCAAATGGAAAGGATAGTTCCTGGAATCGAACCCGGGACTTTAATCTTCGCAACAAAAACTATCCTTGGGAGCTCGACCCATGTAGCAAGAGATTTCCACAAAGTTTCATGATGCAAAAGTTGTTAATGGATGGCACATATAGACGAGGACAGGACCATTTAATAAGGCTATGTTTCCTTTGGAACAGAAGCGTAAAAGAGGGGCGAAAATTATTTCCAACTAACCAGTAGAATTTAGGAAGTGACCCCGAGTTTTCATCAACTTCAATTTGGAGCGTCGCGACGATTTCAGAAAGACGATAGGAAACACCGGGTCTAGGAAAATTTACCGCCAGCAATTCATCGCCATCAATTCACCGCCACGGAAAATTCGTCGCCATGGGAAATTTATCGCCTTGTATGGATCATATTTTTGACAAAGACTGTATTAAAAATGCGTGTGCGGACTCTATGCCGACAGAATAATATAAGGGCAAATAATCCAACTATAGCGGTTTTAGGGTGGTTTCCAAAGGAAACATAGCCTTATGAAATGGTGCTGTCTGTATGTGTCCCCTACTAAATACTTTTGCACCAATGCATACAATCCATACAAGGCGATAAATTTCCCATGGCGACGAATTTTCCGTGGCGATGAATTGCTGGCGGTGAACTTTCCGGATACCAGGAAACAACATGGCGACGATAACCATGGAAACCTCTCAAAAGATCGAAGCGAGGAGTTGCCTTCAAAAAGCGCGGCGGAGTGAAAGTGTACAAGTTGAGAGAGCCAGTGAAGTGAGCTAACGCAGAACAAGAAAAAAAAGCTGGGAAAGAGAAGGAAGCAAGGGATCCGGCACCTTTATCGTTTACATCGAAAAAGGATGCGGATGTTTACGTGACGAAAAATACGAAGACGGTATCTGTTTACGGATTGTACCAAAATTAGAAGAATAACGGATATAACGCGCAAATCACAGAAACGAGGAAAGAGTTTGCGAGGAAGCTAAAAAAAATCATTTTGCCTCATTTACATTTCTACGATGAGTATTAGTGAATCGGTCACAGCCGCAGCAACAGGGGCGTAACTACTATGCAGCTAGGGATACGAAAAGGGTATCGATACTTTACTCATATCGGTAATTTCCTTTCGATACCAAGTACTTTTGTACTCGATTCTTTTCTTTCGATTTTCTAGTGACATCGGTACTTTCGGCCCGATACTTTTGTGGTGTCGATACTTTTCATTCGATACATCATATGATTACGGTATCGACACTTTCGTTTCGATATCGTATCCCTATATGCAGCCAGGTCCGCCACCGTGGGGGGAAGGGGGCGAAGGGTCTGGGAGCCCCGATAAATCTGTGAGCCCGCGACGCCGGTCTAAGTATTTTTTAAAAGTCATTACTAAAATTCTTATTTTTCCACCCACTGCAAACAGAGCCTAGCAGGCCGCTTGGCCTTATAAAGTTAAACATTTTTTCTTGAGATCCATCTGGATCCATCAGACCCATATGGAAGACGAAAGAAACTTTTGTACTGCATTCATTAGGCATGACGATAATATAACGAAGAAGGCTGAGTTCAGCACTGCAGATGTGAATACGTATGCCCGTTATGAACACGTTATTCCATGAAGCTTACCAAAAACTTCGATTATTTTTCGGTGTCTTTCAGGAGAGAAACATTAATGTAATTTGATAAGTATAAAAATATAATTTAGTCTTCATCTTTTTGAATTATAAAGTATTTAATCATGTATGTTTTCCAAATTACATATAGCTAGATATGCAGGGCCGGATTTATAAATCACGCGTCCCTATTCAAAGCATCCCCACTTTCGTGCTTTCCGTAAGAAATGAAGTATTAAGCCGTATGTACTTAAATACATGTCATTTGCGAAAGATAGGATTTCTCGCAGGGGATTAATAGAAACTTAATATAAATTCTTTTGTACTACATGAACATACCCTGCCATCCACCGATAAGGTAACTTTCCGGGTATCATGTAGATGTAGATGAACAATATTCATCGCATTACTAGAACGCGAACGTACCTAAGCATATTCCTAACTAATGGGAAATCCGTCCCAGTACACAAGAAAATGCCTTCAAAAAACCAAAAAATAGGGAAATTCATAAATATGAAAATATTTATTTTATTAATTACGTATCAGGAAACATTGCAAGCATATTTATTGTTTTTCCTATTTATTTAGATGGAAAAGGATAAGTCAAGTATAACTAGCGTAGCTGCGAAAAAGACAAGGAAAGAAAATTAGAAAAAGAAATCACAAAGTGGAACAACAAAATCATTTCATTGGCAATGCCTAATGACATGTAAATAAACCAATATATTAAACAGTATAGTTTTAATTTATACCAAAAGTTTCGAAGAGAATGTAGGATGATTTTTAGTATGGTTAATTACGGGGACCCGTTCAAAACTTAAGCGGGGGGGGGGGGGGGGGGGGTGGGGGGCAGAATTTGTAGTTACGCCACTGCGCAGCAATGATGCGAATATTCCTTCCCAAGTACGACTTGTATATTATTCAGTTCCGAAGCAGATAGAAACCGTGGGATACAAATATTACATGTATCACATAATCATCTCAACTGTTCCTGGCGTAAATTTGTGGGATATCATATTATGTGCCACATCTTATTGTGGGCCTAGATTAAAACGCTAGATAATAAGTGGAAAAAAGTATAAGTATTCAGTTTCCTTGTACACACGAGTCTCTTTCCATTAAGCTAAAGAATTTCTTTAAATATCTGGATTTGTGATAACAGGAATGCTATCTAATCGTTTCACAACAACTAGGGAATGTATTTTTAGGGGGTTTCCCCGATTTTGCCCTGTTTTTAGCTCCCGATTCGATTTTTTTTAAATGCTACACTAATAATAAAATAATTTATATTAGAACTAAGGGCTTCGAACTTTCAGACACGGTTTTAATATGCAAACGCTGTGCAATTTCATCTTATGTCTACATTTTATATAAATAACCTTCATTGATTTGGTTGTAATTTATTTAAAATCACGAGTTTATATTTTAATTATAATTATTTAAAAAACGCAGAGTTATCGACATAGATGGAGTCGTAATTAATTCATGCGGACGTTACATCTCACGGAGAATAAGACGGACGAAAAGTTTCTCCAAGACATAAAACTTTATCGTTTGATCATATTATCACAGATATGGAATTTCATTTACACGCCACACGACGCAACATCGCATTCTTCGTAGTTTTTTAGGCCGATTGAATAGCGGCAACAATCAGCAACACTTTCAGACATTTTTGTACGTTACCAGTTTACATGTGTAATCAATCCAGACCCAAAAATATATAACGTGTATAATTTAACGCGTGCTGGTTAAAAATTGTATTTCTATTAAACCCGACTTAACCCGAATTCTTTAAAAATGTAATTGCTTTGCTTTTCTTTATAACCAAATTTAACCCGATTAGTTTTAAAAACTTAAAAACCCGAAACTACCCCCGACTGCGATTTTATTTTTAACCCGAAAAATATATTCCCTAACAACAACTAATTTATGGGTACGATAAATTTCGTGTCAAAGCTAGAAAATTTTCAATTTTAAAAGAGGCTAACCAGCGAAGTGTCTCAATATTTTAACAAAGAGGCTAACCACCGAAGTGTCTCAATAATTTAACAAGCTGTAATTCGAAGTGGATGCAATGATATCTCAATATAACTTCGCGATCGCTAACTTTGCAGATATAAGTACAGGTACACCCCGATTTACGTCGATTCGGAGCTACGTCGCCGATCAGTTATAATGCCTGGGTATCGATTTATGTCGTTTTGAATAGAAGTTACGTCGCTAGAGGTCCAAGGTTCATTATAATCTTTTAAATTTTAAAAGACATGACGTAGAAAATCAAACAAGAAAATATCGGAGAATTTGAGTAAGTAGCGAAGCCACAAATTTAGGCGTTACATTTTGGAAATTTCTCAGTGTTTAAATAAAAAAAGCAACAGCCTCAAGCTAATGCCGACATTTAGGACATTGTCATTATATGTGTGTAAATGCGTGCAGACACGGATGTATTTACACAAACATACATTTCAACGATTTAGTGGGTGTGTTTAATGAATGTAAAATATTTAACTTTGAAAAAAACCTTCCACTCGTTCGGACAATTTTAATTTGTTCGCTCACGTCTTTCAACGAATAAAATAGGCACGTCAGTCTTCGAAGATATTCGAAAAACTCGAACCCTTCTCGAACGATTGGGGGAATTAATTACGAAATGCCGCGCCGCCAGCGTCCATTTTCCTCGTTCATTAAAAATTTCAAGATCTGTTCGATTTCGGAGGACAAGACGTCCGCTGCCTAAAAAGCAGTGACCGCCACGACCTCGGAGTGGAAGCGAATTAATATCTCGGGCATGATACATACTACATCGTGTGAGGTCTCCGTGGAGAAGCGTAAACAAAAAATCGAAGAATGGTCGGAAGGAGGTTAGGGGGGAGGGGGTGAAGGGGACGGAAAGGGGGGGGGGTGAAGGTAGCAGGGGGGATAAGGTTAAGGGGGCAGGGGGAGAGGAGGGCAAGGTAGTCGCACCGGCCGACGATTCGTGAAGGAATGTTCGTAGGAGTGAAATCTCGGACAGGAGAGTCGCTCTAATAGTATAGGGCGTTGGACGAGGCGTAGTCGACCCGTGCGCTGCAGATAAACGCAGCCGCACTCTGCCACATCGCAGATTATCTCTCTTTTCGAGATAATACGGCCGCGCTCCCGTCTTTGTACTCGCTTCGCGTGCATGAGGAGGGAGGAAGAGAGAGGGAGAGAAAGAGGGAGGGAGGTAGAAAGAGGGAGAGAAAGAGGGAGGGAGAGAGATAGAAAGGGAGAGAGAGAAAGGGAGAGAGAAAAGGGAGAGAGAAAAGGGAGAGAGAGAGAGAAAGGGAAAGAGAGAAAGGGAGAGAGAGAAAGGGAAAGAGAGAAAGGTAGAGAGAGAAAGGGAGAGAGAAGGAGAGAGGGAGATTGATATGGTCTTTATTTGGGGCGAGATTGAGACTAAGAAGTCCCATCTTCCACCTAACCCCTGAAGAAGGAGAGAGAGAGAGATAAAGGGGAGAGAGAAAGGGAGAGAGAGGGAGAGAGGAGAGAGGGAGAGAGAAGGAGAGAGGGAGAGAGAGAAAGGGAGAGAGGGAAGTGAAGGAAGGTGAAGAGAGGGGGAGGGGGCGAAGGAAGGAGGAGGAAGGTAAAGGAAGGAGGAAGAAAGTAAATGGAGGGAGAGAGATGGGGAAAAAGGAGGTCGAGAGAGGGAGGGAGAAGGTGCTTAACAGAGTGGTTGGGGAAACGCAGATACAGGATTTTTTTCCGATCTTGATTAGTGAATGAGTCCCAAGTGTTTAGATTTTTCTCTTTATTTTATAAACGGCTTGGGGTTTCTCTTCCAGGTTTTAAAGCGAGCAATTTGACAATGGACATAGGATGGCCTTCCAAATAAGATACTTGGTCAGACAGAGGTGCGCTCTCGGAGTTTTTTTTCGTGACCATGTTCGATCGAGTCTTTCTCCTCTTTGATTGAGGGCGTGACGTGTTTGGGACGACACCTGTCGCGGTCTCTTGTTAGCTTAACGCTTGTGCTATTGTTGCAATATCCCCTATAAAAATTTGATTGCATGACTTTTTCTATGAGATCGATATATTGAGTGGATCTTCGTTCCAATGAGCTAGAATTTGTCGCGATTGCTCTAATAAACAGAAATGAAAGCGTGTAATGAATTACGAGACCTAAAAACGAGCCTTCATTCATTAACTCGTATGGATTGTGTTGAAGTTCTGCAAATGAACAAACAAGTCATAATTTTATTTTAAATCCTCCACAATTAGATCACGTGATTTCCGAAATGTACGAGGGTCGTTCGCGTAAAACCCAGAATTTAATATGTAATACGTACCATAAGTTTGTACTGAGATTATTTGGCTGTAGATATATCGGAACACACCCTTTTGAGTTTCGTGAGACATTCGTTTTCGTTGTAATAACAATTGCGCCATTGCCATTCATGATGGCGGACGGTGATCCCACTTCCCTTGCAATGTTATCAATAGAAAATGACATAGCAAAATACTTTAAATTTTGATGATATCTGTCAAGAATTTGCAACAAAAAGAGGGAGAGAAATTATTTTTAAAAATTTTTTGCCATATATATTTAATAAAACTGTTTGATTTTGTGATTTTATAAATATCTGTGATAGTTGATCGTTGATGTTATGTGTAATTATATGTGGTTATATTAATTTCTAAATTATACATATGATATCTATTCCATTATGGTATTGTCTTATGTACCATTAATAAACATGTATACCACCAGATTTTTAAACAATAAATTTTCTACTAAAAATTAATTTTAACAGTAACTACTTTTATTTTTCTTAATACTCTTGTCCGTAAAAAACGTCATTGTTTGCGCCACCGGTTATATATACATAAATAGGACCCCCCGCTCATTATCGAACTAGACCCCACAAATAATCACTGATCGAAGGAGTAGCAGTTTTCAAGAAAATCCAACGAGAAATTTGTAATTCACTTGGAACCTTTTTTAATTGTTGTCAACGAAAACAATCTTTGTATCAAATACAGTAAATATGATCTACTACAAATACATTTAATTTCCTTTCGTGCAGCAACAGCATATTCAAGAACAAGCAATTTAAACAAGGGAAGATACAAAAATGAATTTTTATAACCAACTTTTATATAGTTAATACTTAAATATGAATAAACTCTATAATATAATTATGATAACCTTTCTGCTTGCATGGGCGTAAAAAGTTGCAAATGTGTCTACCAGCTGTTGAGTGATGTGGGGGTCTCTATATTTAACCTTTAATCTTTTTTACAGTTGTGAGAATTACAGACAGGAGTAGAGAACCCAGTAGCAAACGTAAGAATGTTTGGTATATAAGTAGCAAGAAGTTTGATAGTATCTTTTATTTCATTAAAGAAAATACTGACTTATCCCTTCATATTGCTTAAAATCAATGAAAATATACTGCTAGTTCAGGGTAATTCAGTTTTAGATACTAACTAACATCACATCAACCATCCATATAAAAAAACTGTATAAGTATAGACGTGGTTTTCAATGGCCTTTTCATAGGGAAAAGTTTTCAGAATAATATTAAATGAATAAAGATAAAAAGTTTTTAAGAAAAATACAACCTTACTATCAATAATCATTAAGATAAATAAAAACTTACAATTATTAGCAGAAATATCTCTTCAAAAACATAAGAATGCTCGTGTCAATACAAATCCACATTAAAATAAAGAGATTTCTATTACACCACGAGCAATGATAATAGTTGGTTTAATCTCGTGGCTATTATGGACGCTTTTAATTTGTTCAGACTCGCTTCAACAATATAAATACAGAAAAGGTAAGCTAAGGTTACATAGTACAAATAATGTAATAACTGTTGTCAAAATAACGAAATTATAAAAATACTATGAGCTCCGCCCCTACGCACCACGCGCGTCAACCACGTGCCTCGCTCCGCGAGGTGAATTCGTCTGCTGTGTAACCCTGAACCTCTTCATTTCGGCATATAATTTAAGATAGAAAATTATATTTAGCCCTATTTTCGAATTTCTCTCCCCCTTCGTCCCATTCCCCTCCCTCTCTCCCCATCTCTCCCTCTCTCTACCTCCCTCTCTCTACCTCCCTCTCTCTACCTCCCTCTCTCTACCTCCCTCTCTCTACCTCCCTCTCTCTACCTCCCTCTCTACTTCCCTATATCCTTCGCCCGAATAAAGACATCTATCTATCTACCTCCCACCAAACCTCCCGCTTTTCCAAACTTCCGTTTCCCCTCACTCCCTCCCTCTTTCCCTCTCTCCTCTCTCTCTCTCTCTCCTCTCTCTCTCTCCTTCCTTCTCTCGTTGTTCACTCTTTAATTTCCACACACTCCCGTCTTCCCCCGTTTTTTCCGATAGGGTCCTATATAATTTTATGAGTACGGCAGCAATGCTGGTTGTTCTTGGCAACGAAATATTTTACTCACGAAGAACTTAAAATTTTCGCCTTCAAAACAATATTCTGAGTCAATTCGAATCGTCTTTGAAAATCTACGGCAGGAAAAGGAATTTGCGCGCTTTTGCACGTACTATGGTTCATGTTTCTAATTTCTAGGACAATTATAAGTAATTTTTAAAAGCTAACGAAAGATGTCTTACACTCATTTACGCCTTATGCTTTCAAAGCGGACATTATGGCAACAATCCTCCAATGTTAATCTTATGGGATTTTCTCGAATAAAAAAATTTTTTTGGGGCTCTTGAACTTAAAAACTTTCCGTTTTCGCAATTTTTCCTGTTTGTAAGTCATGAATATGTCTGAATTTTTTCAGCATTCTAGCTCATGCGAAAGTAAGAAATAGTTTCTGTAACACACATTAGTGCGGTTATAATATAGATAGAAACAACTAAAAAGACAACAATTCAAAAAATAGATAAATATGAAGTGTCACTAATACTATATCAATCTTCCCACGTGAATTCAAATTACCATTGATCGCAGCGCCAACGCGTAGATCTGGTGGCCTAGGTGACTAAATCACTTGTCTTACGCGATGATATCTCAGTATCTTTATGTGGTAAAACCCAATTTATCTTTAAAGGTGACTTGAAGGACATGGAACTGTAAACAGGGTGACGCAGACTGAAATGGGATGACGCAAACTGAAATGGGATGACGCAAACTGAAATGGGATGACGCAAACGAAAAAAGGTTACGAACCACTGACCTAAGTATGTACTCATTTCAAGTGATGTATGTTTTAAATAATCTTCGATTGTTTTATTAATTACCACTGATTATAAAATGAAATGGTAAATCACAAATTCAATATGTCCTTGACATTGATTTTAGTATATCGTTCGGCAGTGCTTAGACACCAAGCCATTAATATTTATCTTCTTTTGTCATGACAGCATAAATCGTAAAGAACGCCTTATCGGAGTACACAGAGTTTCCGAAGAATAAGAACCAAAACGTTTTTTAAAAATCAGAAATTTTACACAAACCCAAAACACGGCATGGAGATACCGCTGAAAAAGTCGCATGTCTATGAGTGGTGTAACCGTTTGTTGAATTCTTAGCGCTTTAATCTGTGATTGTTTGTCCAATTCATTCATAATCAGTTTCACGCGTTATTATTTTCCTTCGTTCGGTTTCACCGTCAAACGATAAGGCAACCGTTTTTCCCAGAAATACAAGATAGAGGAATTGGCGATGGCCAATTCCTGCGTTGAGCGTGGGTGGGCGCTTTGGGTAAGGGTGGGAGGGAGAGAGAGGGGGGAGGGAGAGAGAGGGGGGGAGGGAGAGGTAGGGGAGGGAGGAAAAGGGGGAAGTAAAGAAAAACGATTCGTGAGTCGCTCTCATGAGTCCACCCCCGCTCGCATCATTTTAACAGTTTGCTTCGAAGGCTTTATCTGATTATCCCGCTGCGACGTCTTCCTATTCCTGCTCTTTCGCCGCCTCACAATCTCTCCAAGAGAGAAAGAGACTTTAACGCGCCATTTGCGGTTTCCGCGATTATTGAACGATTCAGCGCCCGAGTCGTAAAACGCCGTTAGGATTAGTGACGCCATCTTTTAAAAGTGCATCACAATGACACCGACAGAACATGAATTGATATTGCAAATGTTTTTAACATTCAGGGAATGCATGCAAGAGCAATGTATCAGTTTTAGTGATTGCCAATTATTTCCCTTTATAGTCATTCGCAAAATTGTATTCATCTAAAACCGAATAAGTACAAATTGAATTTGAATCCCAGTTACTTACTGAGGCAAAAAAGACGACAATTTCAATTTCGCGTATTCCTAGTTGCTCACCATATAATATGGCAGTGTTTCTCGCCCGGGAGGATCTTCCGATAAGCGGCTAAGTACTTTGCCAAGAAAGGATCTGATGGTCGTTTCCGGGACTAATTTATCGGTAGCACTGCCGTGAGACGGAAAGAGAGTTTTCCGAAGAGACCTCGTAAACATTTTAAAGATATTTAACAATAAAATATATTCTATATTATTTTGTCATAACAGCCACAATGACAGAGCTATTTCTAATAGGTTTTTAAACAATTTTTGGCCATTAATTGTTTTTACTATCGCAATGCAAACACTGACTTTTCAATTCATCCTAGGGCTGACTGGATTTACACGAATGCGTCTTATACGCACAGATACACGCTGCGCTTGCAAAAGCGTATCCGTATCCTTCCCGACTCCATGGCAAACAAATGAAACGAACGTCTTTCTTCCAATCGACTGGCAAACAGGACTGCCGTATTTGGGCAATCTCATTGTCGCTTCTTCAATTAACCTCCATTACGATTACAAACACAACTTCCCTCGACTTTTGTGCTTCCCATTCCTATTTTTCCCTCTCTTTATACCTGTCACAAACAAAAATCTCTCTCCGCCTCTCCCCTCCATGTCTCCCGTTGCGCCGGCCGCTGTTCATTTTTTTCCCGACCCCGAAGACATTGCCTAGCTGGTTTCCTTTTTTTTCTGTTTCCCACAACCTGGCTCCCTCCCGCCTACCTGCTCCTTTCAAATCTTAACTTTCTACGACATCACCCTTAACCTCATTCTCCATATATCAAGTCGTCTCCTCCTTAGGCCGCGTTCCCACGGAATCCCATCGAACACGAAACGAGCCTCATAAGGGATTCCTTTCTGAAAGATTGCCATTTCTTTTGGATTTTTTAAAATGCTTTGGGCTATTTCGCCAAGCCATACTGATTTCTTTAAACAGCCGTTTTGAATTAATCGCCCGCCATAGTTAAGAGCACCAACATTTTTTCCATCATATACTTTTCTTTTCAAATTTGAACGAGTGATACTTTTATCATGAAATGCATATACGTGTGTTTTCATTCATTGTTTTCATTTTTCGTTTAATATCCAAGAATATCTTGATTCTGTTTGCAATCTACATATTTTGTTATGTTTTAATTACTTGTATTTTGTAATTTATATTATGGAATTATTGATAATATGTAATTTATACATTGATATCTGTTGTTACGTTGTAAACGTGTTCTTAGCTTTGCTCAATGGGTTTCGCAGGTATTTCCCACTCCCCTTCTTGCGAGGATGGTTTCCTGAAATGGGTTTTTTTTCAAGGATATACTTCATCTCCATCCTTGATTTTTCCCAGAATGTAAATTCTTTCCTTATGACCTTTCATATTCTAAAGACTAGCGATCTTCTGTTTAATTTATCGTGTGCGTGCGCGTGCGTGTGTGTGTAAATGTAATGAAATTGGAGTTAGGTGGAAGAGGGGACTGCAATCTCGCCCCGAATAAAAGACATAATCAATCAATCAAGGTGAAAGTGGAAGGTTTCATTCCGAAACCAATGAATGTTATTACTCTGACAAATTCGGATTGCACACGTTTAGTGAGATAAAATAATCGCAAGGTTATGTAGCCATGGGTACTTCCACGCAACTTGCTCCTTTAGCAAATCAAAAAAGAAGAGACATTTCACGCCGGTATTATACATGTAACCTTAGTTATCGAGAAAAATAAAATAATTATCCACCATAAAAATACAAAGCAACGTAAGCCTTTGCCTTAGCTTCACAATAAATACGAAAAAGATGTTTTTGCATTCGGTTTCAATGTCTTCGTTGTATTATTTTTAACTCGCTCTATCTCACTAGAAGGTCGAGTGTTTTGAGATGGTGATTCGTGACTGAACACTTACCAGACGCCCAAAAAACTTCACGTTTATGGCCCAAAATCTCGACTGTTTTCTTCGTGCAAAGGATGGTGCTATTAATAAGCACATTCGCCCGAGTTTGCGTTTTTCAAGATCGCGGCGGACATATTAATCGATCCAATGCTTAAATATAGAAGAGCGTAGCAACGCCGGAACATCTTCGAGGATGAAAAATTTTGTCGAAAGAATTTCGGGCATCCCTGCAGCCGCGGTAAATGATATCCGTTGATTTTCGTTTTTATGCGCATTTTGAGGCAAAGAAAACCGAGTCGCTAAATTGATTTTTTATATAATACCACTTTTAAATTCACCTTTCTTAAAAGATTCCTTTTTGATAAAAATCGTTTGTCTCGAAAGAAAATAATGCAGCAGCGAGTACGTTTCCCTTTTTATCTGTAAACGATGCAGTCTGCTACAACTAATTCCTGTTATAAAAACACCTAACAAATCATCATATTGCAACTTCTTTCTATTTGAGGAGTACGTGGTTTCAATCGATGACACATCCAGTCAGCATATAGGTAATTGTTTTCTGTTATCCTTCGAAATGTCAGTTCTCTAATAAAATATTCCATTCGATTAACATAAACAACGAAAGATTAGATCGAGTAGCACTTTAATTAATGCGCGCAAATTTCCAACAAAGGTCAGCTAACAGCAATAGCCGCGTGGGTCATCTTCCCAATATGGCATTGACCGCAAGGAGCGCCGGGATCGCACCTCGAATTCTCCTAATATTCCGCTTCTAGCGATAAAATCTTGCATTTTTCTCGTGTAAGAGAGACGCTTAGTTCTAATTTTCCGCATCCTGGTCAAATGATGATAAAGACACGGATTAGAAGAGAGAAGGGGAGAGAGATGGTGGGGAGAGGGAGAGAGAAAGGGAAAAAGAGAAAAGGGTTGACAGGTGGTCGCTCTGGTGATGAAGTTCACACGCGAGCAGGGTGCAGAAGGGTTTAAGAGAGAGAGGGAGTCTGGGGGAGTGAGGCTCGGGGTGGGAGGCTCGGGGTGGGAGGCTGGGGGTGGGAGGCTGGGGGTGGGAGGCTGGGGTAAGGAGCCTGGGGGAGGGAGGCTGGGGGAGGGAGGCTGGGGGAGGGAGGCTGGAGGAGGGAGGCTGTGAGGAGGGGACTGGGAGGGATTTACCGCCATCCTCCGGTCTACATGCGAGTTAGAGCGAGGGTGAAAATTGTCCCACTGGTTTAGGGTGCCCTCCCACTCCGGCCCTCGACCATCCTCACCCTCTCATCTTCGCTAAGCCATTGCCCGCCTGAGCCTCTTCTTCGGAAGAGAAGAAGGGAGGGGCTCCCCCCCCCCTCCCCCTCCTCCTCCGTCTCCCCACTCTTCCTATAGTCTTCTGAGGGAAAAAGGGTGTCTTTGGAACGCGAGGCTGCCAGATCTATAACTCTCAAAGTAAATAGTTCTTTCAGGTTTATTCAAGGATAATGCTCATTGGTTTCACGCTCTGCTATAGGCTCGCCGAGTGAAACTCGTCTAAACGCGGAATTTCTGTTGGGCGCCCATCAACCTAGCTGTGCGTGAGACTGACGCGGAATGTTCTCCAAGTGCGAACTCCAAGGCAGCTGGGGAATTAAATGTTCGTCATGCATATTCGGGTCAAAAGGAAATTTTCAGTCTCGTTTACTAAAATCCCGCTGTTTTCGTCGTAATGCAAAGCGCGTATGGGTGTTAAGCTGTAAATACAGAGTCTATTAGTTCTATAAACCGATTAAATAAGCAATAAATCTAGATATTTTTGGAAAATTTATTATTATCTTATTAACGCTAACATGTTTCGACTAACTAACCTGTAACTCTCGCGTGATTAAGAAATTTTTATGCCTCGGTTCGTGGCCGATTTTTTTATTCTAGAGCATACGATAGCTCGGATATCGCTAGAACTTTCTCTCCTAATCCGCCAAACTGATAGGTTCAGTTTATATATTTATATTCAGGCTTGTAAATAGACCAGTTGAACTAAATGCGTGGATCCAATTTATTCGACCCATTTCTCTCGTTAACTCTTTTTATATACTAATTTGTATCAAAATAAAAGTTCGATAAATAGTTCTTCTGCAAAGGTCGTACGTTCTGTTCTCCGTCGAAGTCTCTCGTCCATCGCAAATATTTGAGAATGGCCGACAGAGAGAGAGGGAAGCTGCGATTAGCGAAGGAACCTCTGCTTCGGAATAACTCGCTTGAGCATCCCTCACTGCAGGAATTGAAGTCACCTCGCGTAAGGAACAGCCCTTCGAATATCTGCGGATTGCAACCGTATGACCATCGAGGGAGGAAGATTACACGCATGCTGATTCGTTCTGAGAAAGACGAGGATGAGAGAGACGCGCTTCCAAATTAGTTTTCCAATAGTTAAACACGCGTGACGCTAACAATAAGATCGTCGGAGTGGATAAGGATGAAACGGAGTATGATCCGCAAAATACAAAATTACGGAGGTTATACGCATGCAACGTAAACAAGTCCTTGCATTATTTATGGAAATTATATTTCAGAGTGATCTTATAAATCTGGATATTTTAGGTTATGATTGTTTTAAAATACTCGCGGACGCCTAAAGACTTTCTCGCGGGCGCCTCGATGGGGTCACACTCTTGGTGGTTGACACTGCGTTTAAAGGTTCGTCCTGGGACGGAAGACGGCGTGCCTCGACTTTGCGCTAAAACTTCATTCGCGCAATCATTGCCTCAATTTATTTCATCGCAAAGAGAAGTTCCTAAACGATCGCAATTTTCTTATTTTTCTGTTGTGCCCAGTTCGCACGTTTCCTTCATCTTCCTGCACGTACGTAGCCATTTTTCCTTCCCGCATGTCGACGCAAGCTTTCCCCATTTTGCGGCACGACGGTATAGCCTTCGTGTCCGCCGCGGAGTGCCCTTAATATTATATATATATATAATCTCGTCTGAACCCTTGAGCGCGGGACGACGAATATACTCGCAGCGTGCCGCGGCATATGATAAAACTGGCAGACGAGAATACTCTTCGTCCCGCGCTCAAGGCCGATGACACACTGGGGTAACAAATTTCACGAAACTTGTTTAAATAAATCACACGAAACGTTTTGCTTAATTCACATTGATGAAAATTATTTCACATGCATATTGAAGTTTCACTATATTCTGTATTCAAAGGTATCTTCTGACTGGTGTTTTTAGCCCTGGGTGAGCGCTGAGAGAGTCGACAGCTCTGTTTATAGAAGTTGTGTGTTTCTTTTTTGTCTTGTTCGTAGCAAATACAATCGGTTGCTGTGATTTGTGAATTTTTTTCTTCACTCACCGAAACCCTTATCACAGTACAATGAAAATAATTAAGTATTATGAAAATATTTTGCGATCAATACAGTTGAATATAATTACCTTGTATGTGCTTGACCGCTTCCGAGTACAATATGACAAATGATGACAAGGTAACACGAAACAAAACACGTTCTGTTTCTTGCAATTTGTTTCCGCGACAACTTTTTCGATACTGTTTCAGAAACACCTGTTCAAATTCAAATTCAAAAAACACTTTATTTTCATTGTTAGTAATGTGCGGCGTCTCATTTAAATACGTAGGTTACTCGCTAACGGAACAGTTCCACTGTTTCATGCGACAAGTTTCGTGAAATTTGTTTTCCCAGCGTGTCACCGGCCTAAGGGTTAAACCACCTTGGATATCGTGTTTTTTTCGTAATCTTCTTCTTTTGTCTCCCGACCGTTTCCACTCCTTCCCAACAGACATCTCCATCTTCCAATCCGCGGTCCGTTCGAAAAGCGCGATCGATATCCGGAAGCGATTGGAACCGCGATCGAAGCGTCCCGCGATCTCCCGTGAGCACTCGAAATGCTCCATCGTCGCGTTACCACGAACCAGTCCCTTGGTCTACGCGCCTCTCTCTCTCTCTCTACGCCTCCGATCTATTCCGAGGAGGCGGACCCGAAAGGGGCCACTTAACCTGGGAGCTTTCGAAAGGGGGCGGCATTAGGTAAAAGAGAGAAAGGACGAGAGGGGGTAGGGAGGCGGTGGAGGGGGATGGAGGGGGAGAAGTGGAAGGGGGAGGGAGGAGGCGGAGGGGGGGAGGTGGAAGGGGGACGGAGGGGCGGAGCGGAGGCCGTGAGGCGAGGACCGTTTTCCCTCAGAGGACGCCGAGCCTTCGAAGAGAGAGGTTCAGTCGGGAGAGTCATCTTCTGCACGCGTCGAGACGTCCCGTCGGTCGTTGTGGCGCTCACAGGTGAGGGATAATTCGGCAGAGAGAGATTTTTGTTGCGCGGATGGAAGCGTCGCAGTCAACCGTTGCTTTCGCGTTGATTCGCTGCGCAGATTCGTTCCGAATCGGGATTACGGCGGAAAACCGATTTCCTCCGGATACTATTCGCCTCCCCCTTCCCATTCCCCCAATCCCATCCTCACTCCCCTTCCTCCCACCTCCCCCCCCCCCCCATTCCTCCTCCTCCTCCATGTGGGAGCCACCTCGTCTGCGTCTTCCGCCCGCTGCCGTCGCCAGGAGGGCCGTTCCGTCGATTCGGATGACATTTGCAAGAATACTTGTGAGCCAAGTCGTAAGGTTCCCACGGCGATAAATTGCTCGTCTCCGGAATAAGTTTGATGTGATGTCCAATTGCCGTTTTAGAGCACATTTGGTTTTTTTGCGACGATCGCTCTCTAAAGGTTTCGAGATTATTTCACGTGGCCATTTTGATGAAATTCGAGGAGAAGAATTTGAGCATCACGCCTCAGAAAGTACCGCATGCTGTTGGTAAACTATATCATTGAAGGTCGAAACTAGGATTGTTTGGCATTTAGAAGGAATTAATGTTCGCATCTCGCTAAAATGCCTTCGTATGGCTGCAGAGGACCCGCCGACCTGCAATGGACGAGAAGGAAAAGTATCATACTCCTCAAAGGGAGGTTAGATTGGAGATGGTAATCAGCGGGGAACGGGTGGGGAAGCTCATTTATTTAAGAGTGGTTTGTAGTTTAAGGAAATTAAAAGAATCCTTCTGGAGGACAGGCAGACGCCATTGTAAGATTTATGGGTAAATATATTGGAGAACCGTGAAAAAGGAGATTAACCTCAGAGAGCTCGTACGCCAAGCAATTTCGTATTGTGTAATTGGTGCCTTGTCCTTATGATGTTACTTTTCTATAGCTGGCCTAAACACTTAAGCTTCCTCGTTCAAATCGTAAGATTCATACTAACTTGTGCTGACGCATCGTACTCCCCAAGCTCCACCTATTTATTATCGTTTGACAATCACACACGCGATGTTTTTTCTTGGAACTCGATTAGCCCTCACTTTCGTCAGCAGAAAGGAAATGCTTGGACCTTTTCAGGGAAAACACATCCTTTACTATTAATGACTCATTTCGAACGCTACGTAGCATTTTCGCCCCTTGCGTAAGAGTCTCGTGTCAATTTCGTTCCTGATTAATTGAATGCGGCAAGAGGTTTACAAAATCTCGAAAATCGTGTTCGATCGCTTTTGGAGTAAGCAACAATGTGCATACGATGGCTGTAATGTTATTTCTCGTCTTTTTTAATATGGAAAGGTGTTTTACTCTGCCGATTATTTTTCTATCAAATGATAAAGAATCATGAGGTCATTTTATGTTATCAAAAATAAGGAAACATTCGAATTGAAGGGGCGAATAATGGCGCCATTTTTGAGTTCGGCCGATTACGATGAAACTCGGATATGTTTTTCATCAAATCGTATGATCTTCGATTTCATTCTTCCGTTAAGGTTCGTTAATTTTTAGCCTACTATCTAGAATGGAAATAGGCTTATACTTTTGTCGTTGTGTCTGTCTGTCTGTCCGCCCCCCCCTTTTAACTTTTGAACCAATTGACCGGTTTTCATGAAAGTTGGTGAAAATCTCTTGCTACATGGGCCGAGCTCCCGAGGATAGTTTTTGTTGCGAAGATTGAAGTCCCAGGTTCGATTCCAGGGACTATCCTTCCCATTTGATTTACATGGGAAATCTGAAATCCATCGTGCAGGGTAAATTTTCTCTTGCACATTAAAATATCTTGGAATTGTGATATCGGAGCGAGTTTTGTACTATTCTCTGAGGAAAGGAATGGAGATTTTTAATATTTATCGTTTTTGCTGCACAATTACGCGTGATCGATTTAATATTCCGTTCGAATGTATTTGTAGTATTTTATAACGTTAAATTATGAAATTTGGGAACACAAAGAGCTACACATCCGCGATGACTTTAAAACTATTAAAACCAATATAAGTATTGAATAAATGATTAAATGGAAAGTAGGCATTATAAGTTCTGTTTGGATCATCTTGTTTCAGTTTAATTTTTATCGGATGAGTCGCCTAAGGAAATAATACATCCGCGTAAGTAATTACGATGTCTTTTTTTAAGGTCGCAACGGAATGCTTGCGAAAGAAGATGATCCTTCGCGTAGGATGTCCTCTCTTCGTTTAACCCATTCATCCGAAGCTCGCCTCGCCGCCCGTAAATGGCGAAATTCTGAATTTCTTTTGTGATTTATCGCACAAGCGTAACTGACGCGAAGTCGTGACAGCGTATTAATTTTAGGTGCGGTTTACGATTAGCGCTTACGGCAAAAGACGATCCCTCACGCTCCGCCAACAGCCGTGGCATACCTGCGAATCGGAAAGAGGCTGTCCTTTCCCTCATCCCACCTCCTAGCAACCCACACCCACCCCCTCATCTTCTAGCAACCCACACCCACCCCCTCATCTTCTAGCAACCCACACCCACCCCCTCATCTTCTAGCAACCTCACTCCCACCCCCATATCTCCTAGCAACCCCACACCAGGCCCCCCGCACCCACTCCACTCCTGCCAGTCCCCTCTTTTCGGCCACGCCTCGCCGCCCACTGTCTTTCTGGTTTAGGGTCAGTAGGAAGAGAAAGGAAAAGACACACGACCACTCCAGGTACAAGGAGCAGGGAAAAGGGAGAACAGGTGTATCGGGCAGAGGTGGACCTTCTTTGTCCCTTTACTCGAAGACGCCCCCAGGAGATCGGCAGATCGAGAAGAGTTTACTCTGGACAAAGGGACGCGATGACGGATTGACCCATTGCGGAGGATTTTCTCGGCGGTGTAGAAGGCACGAGTTGCTTGGGGACTTTGACCGCTGCAGTAGCAACGATGTGTCCCCTGCCGACGTATTGTTATACTACGGCTGGTTTTCTGCGCCAACTCCTTTCTGTTCTGCTTGACGACTAAACTTCCCAATGTGGTCGCTTCGATTGTCGACGGGGAGAGCCTCGAAGGTGCTTTGATAGCGACCTCTAGCCGTCTGTTTTCTTCGAGAGCGGTGGCGTGTATTATTTACAAACACTCGTTAAGTTGCAGTTTAAATACGCCGATGATTTCTTCGCGACGGGATTAAAAATAAATGTTTCGCGATAAAGACTGCTTATCGATAAAACCGATGAAAACTACCGTAAAATTTCAGTTTCATTTCAGTTCTGAGACGACGCTCATTTTTTAGACTGGTTTCCAAAAGAAACATATCCTTATGAAATGGTCCTGTCTGTGTGAGTGGGTGTGTGTGTGTGTCCCATACTAACAACTTTTACACCAATCCACCAATTTCCATTAAACTCGGTATGAGGCTCGTACTGCCAGGGCCCACCTCCGGGCTTTATTTTATTTGGCGAAGATTGAAGTCCCGGGTTCGATTCCAGAAACGTTTGTCCCCTATTTGTTTTACATAGGAAATCGCAAATCTATCGTGCAGAGACGTTTTCTTTAATACATTAAAATATCTTAAAATTGTGATATCAGAGCGAGATACGTAATGTTCTAAGGGGAATAGAATTTAGATTCTAATTCTTATCACCGAATTTTGATAATTGATCGTATTTTCTTGAATGTCTACTTAAACGTAGTGTTTTTTGTTTGTAATCGCATTTTACCGGATTGTTGCCATGGGGACGATTATTACCGAACTCGGCTTGAACATAGACGAGTGAACAAATGGGTTATTACCAACTTTTATATTAACTTTGCTTTTTATATACATATACTAGCCGGCGCGCGACGCCATGCATCGCAAGTAATTTCATTGTACTTCATGTTAAGCATATTAATTTTAAAATTCAGAATATTAATATCATTTCAATTTATAAAAGTTTACTCAAAAACTTCTCGATAAACAATATTTTTTACTTTATTTTGTTTACTTGATAAAATTTTTATTGCGTTTTGCCTTCCTACTGCTGCTTCCTACACGTAGAGTTGTCCATGCCCGAGAACTTGATTTTTCAATAGCAAACCGACGCGGCCAAAAGTTTGCCCCTGACTTTTCATTAGCACGTCGATTCCTTGTATAAATATAGTCAGCTAAAGTAGTTTTCAAATGAATTTTCAATGTGAACTATTCCGAGAAGATCGCGTTAATGATTATTAATTGTAGAGCAATACGAATATGATTATCATGTAATAATAATAAAATACATATATAAGGCTATATTATAAAAGGAGCAATAAGAAATTGATAATAATTTAATAATAATAATAAAATTCATCAAAAGCTTTTATGTATCTTGATTTTCCAGACATAATTCTTAATGAAACTCGAGGGGAAAACAGTGTTTAGAATAATCTTAAATGAATGAAGGCAAGACAAATAAAAACTCACAATAATAATTACGATAAATAAAAACAATTATTAGCAGAAATATCCCTTCAAAAAGCGTACGAATTCTCGTACAAATCCACATTAAAAGAAAGAGACGTCTATTACACCACGAACAATGATAATAGTTTGTTTAATCTCGTTGCTACGATGTAGGAACGCTTCTATTTTCCCACGCGAATTCAAATGCACCTATCGCAACCCCAACGCAAGTGTCTCGTGCCCGAGGTAGCTAAATCACACATCTTACGCGATGGTAGGGTGGGTGGTTCGAACCCCGCAAATATCTCTGGATTTTTTTCAGATTATTATATATATATAACACGAAGCTGATATAAAAGTTGGTAATGAAGTTTTACCGAGTATATTTTAAATGAACGAAATTCTGAGTACGCTCTCTATAAATAATGAAATCACTAAATATAAGTTGTCTAAGCTAATACATTAATTTATCTTTAGTTGAGAAATAGTTATAATTTTTCATATAAACTATCACTATTATAAGAAGAAATAAAATTACCTTTTAATGTGTAAGGTTTAAAGAAACACCTTCTAGAAATGTTCATCAATACTATAAATTCACTAAATATTAGTTAACTTATATTTTTTTATATCTTAAGTTCATTCAACAGTTAAGGTAACTAAGGCAATCGTTTATAAACATCCCAGTAGCCAAGGATGTTTGCATATAACTATATAGAGCTAAGCGCCTTATTAATATAGTATTATATATATACATATATATATATATATATATATATATATATATAATAGTGTGTCCTTATAATGGGAGAAAAACAAACGTTTTATTTTGAATAGGGGCACCAGCCTATCTTGTTCCAATATTTTAAAAATAATATTCCCAAAATTTGGTAAATTTTAGATGAAATTTAGAGGTTGCTACCAAAGTTTGAAACATTAAGTTTTCTTTATTTTAAACAAAATGCAATACAGTACAAAGCACATAAAATTTAGAGTTGGTAATTTCCATGCTGCATTGCCACGTGATGAACATAACAATACTGACACAGTGGTATATTAATTGTTTGTGGCAAGTGTTCCCTTCGCAAAGTCGGGATATCTCCTCCGATGATCGCTGACAACCTGCAGAAAAAATTGCTTTTGCTGTTCACGCTGGGTGTGTAATCGATTGTATTCCTCGATCAGGGCAACTCCACGTTCTGCCGTATCGTTAATGCAATTGATGGACCTGATGCACTTTTCTGTGGCAATGTAGTTCCCATCAGAAGCCCAGAGTTCGGGATCCAATTCTGTGAATTTCGAGTCAAGACCAAGTATGTCGAAAAACCTCAAAGTGTTGGCTGACCCAAAATAGTCCAAATTTTTCTCCAAGATGCTATCCAGATCGACAGTCACTCTCTTTGAGTGGTCCTCATTAACATCATTTTGGAGAGCTTGAATCAATTTGGCTTTTGTATCTATTGATGCTTTTTTGTCAAAGAAAGCAAGGGCAACCAGCTCTTCGCTGAGGTACCACAGATGACGAGCAAGCTTCTTCAGAGTAGCGTTGGCCACTATTGAGTTTGTAGTCTTGTACTGTTGGAGATTCTTCAACAGCATCAGGTCATTTAAAGGCGCAGCAGTTGGAAGTGCAGCTTGAAACCACGCCTTCAAATAGAATCTCACAACAAAAATTGCTATGTCCCTTATCCCAGCTTCCTCTTTTGTCTTCAATGGAAACTGTCCTTTGAGCATCCACAGTTTGATAGCATAAATGGCTTTGGCCATCCAACGAGCCTAATGCATTGCACCAGGAGCAAGAAATCTAATTCCACGAGAAGGTTCACTTCCAAGAAAGATGATAGAAATTTCCAGTTCTCTGTAATCATTGCGAGGTTGCTGCTGGTTCAGTTGGTAGCAAAAATGATTATTTCGTCTTTAATATCGGCAACAGCACTGGCAGTGAACTCATCATCAAGTGCATTTCTGTATTCGGACTTATCCAGTGACACCCAATGAGCTTGAAATCGCTTGAAGATTAGTATTTCTGGGCTCGCTGATGGACTTACGATGACAGAGAAGACAGCTTCCAGTACCAGCTCCAATATGTGGTGCCTGCAGGGAATGTAGAGAAGGTTCTTGTCTAATTTCTGTTCAGTCCAAAGACATGCTCCATTTTTTCTTCCAGTATTTGACGCAGTAGTGTCAAAACACATTCCTTTCACTTTCTCTGCTAGATTCCAAAGTTTCAACAACAGCCTTGCCCATTTCCAGTCCAGTTCCAGCCGCAATTTTTGGAACACCGAGCAGTTTTTCTACTTCATTAACTGTGACTAAAATAGGAAGACGATCAACTACTTCCTTTCCAGTAAGATCTGGCAGCTGCTTGCCATCCCAGTGCACAACTAGCGGAACTGTTGGATTAAATTGAGAGATTATTTGTTTAGCTGTTGCTTCCCTTTGCTGAATGCGACTTACACGAATTTAGGAACGATTTACGATTGTTTATGAAGGTTCTATAACGTTCTGGACAGTTCTAGATTGTTCCAAAAGACCTGATATGGACTATTACATAACACAAAGAGTGCTCCTGCAAGTGAACACGCAGGATTTCTGAGGGGTACATCTGAAAGGTTATATCTATTGCAGTATTGCGTAACATTGACCAATGGATGCTGCATCACAATTTTCAATACTAAGTATCTACAATTCTCAATTCAATTCAAATAAGTTTAAAATTTAAACTAATTTTAAAATGAGTGCATTATGATATATTGCGATTTTTCAGATCTTGGTAGCGACCCCTAAATATTATTCAAAACTAACCTAATTTTACCAAACATTTTTTTTCTTAATGGAACATTCAAAACGTGCCCCCTCCAGTTTTCTAAAATTTAAAAATAAGAACCACCCTAATATATATATATATATATATATATATATATATATATATATATGTGTGTGTGTGTGTGTGTGTGTGTGTGTGTGTTTTGGACCCCGTCTAATCTGTAAAAAACCCAGAGCTGCTTGGTTATAAAATTTCATTTTTATATCTTCACTTGTTTTCATTCCCGCTCGACCACCCTTCAGCAATGGACAGTCGATCCATACCGTATAAACAGTAACATTTATTAAATTCGTTTATTTTAAAAGAATACATGCAAAATATAACATCCGAAAGAGATTTTGGCATTTCTTTTAGTATTTTAAACCTGATAATGCCCTATTAATTTGTTTTCCAATTTCCTCTATCATTGATAAACTATGAACTGCGAGTAGTATTTATAGTATGAGAATTCCTTGGAATGACTAACACATACTGAAACATTTCCTATCAATATAAGTAATCAATTCGGGATGTCAACTTTGGGAAACCAGCCGGCATTCTTGTCTACTTTTAAAACCCTTAACACGTCAAAGAGTTCTTTCTCTTAAATATAGGCAAAGGAGCCAATGATATCTTTTTTCATATTTTGCTAATAAGAGAACTCTTATTATTTTAGCATTAAATAAAGCCAATCTTATGCGTGCTTTTTCTCATTTGAAAGAACACTGATGAAAGTCTAATTTTGGGCACAAAACCTTCAAAACCAGCTGCTCCTGAGAGTCGAAGTTAAAATTTATATTATTGATGTATTGGAATGCTAATTTACAACAAACTTTAAATATGAATGATCTTCTCAGATTTAAAACTCTTGATTCCCATTTTGGTCTGTGGATATGATTATAGTTTAAAAGCATCTCTGTAGACAGTCCTGTGGTTTTTTTGTCTAATGGCATGCATTGAAAAACTACATTTTGTTTAGATTTTGATATCTGGAAGAAAATTGGAAGGACGCAGCCAATCGGAGAATGACCTTTGGAGGCTCAACTGCTTTTCCATTTATTAATCTTCGTACGGCGTTTCCCGGATTGTGAGGAAACGAATCCAGAGAGAGCCCTTCGGCATAGCGACGCCATTAAGACGGACATGGAGGCGGGAATCTACCTCTTCTTACTATTAACCCTTTTTTCCACGGCAACCCACGGTAAGTGACCAACGTTACATTCCCTCGCCATAACTGCATGACTTTTTTTCCGAAAATTCTGTTTTTTGTTGTCCGATTGTAATCCTGTGTTGTGTTCTCATTCTGTGAAGTACGAAATCTTTTATCCTTCTTTGTAATCTTGAAGCATCTCGATCTCATGCTATTCTCGTTATTCGTTACATCTGATCAAAATTTTGTATATCCGGTATATCCGAGAATAAGTTTTAAATTTATTTCTTAAGGATAAATACGTATAAAACAGCAAATGTATGTATTATGGACTCTCTGAGTATGGATGCACTGTGAAGAAATACTAATAGGAAAAGGCATTAAAAATACAGTTTATACTTATAACCAAGAGAAACTTGTAATAGGGGTACAATTCCGTGATTTTTTTTAACTCCATTGCTGCACGATTTGATACGTCTCCCGTGATTTGACGGCTATTTTCGTGGCCTAGGAGTTATTCTGGCAGTGTTTATGGGACAGATATCGATTTATGTTTCCCTAAGGTGGCCAAAAATTACCGAACTGTTTTTGTGGCCTTTGTAATGATGGTCAATTGTCGACACTGGCAAACTTGTCCAAAACTTTTTTCGATATGGTATGACGTCAAAACCGTGTGTTATATCAGGACTTGTTGGTTTTCGACGTTTATTTTTCCTAAAAAGATATATGTATGTACGTACTTTTCAAATTCTCCCGACACTGTTTTTGGCGTATGAGAGAGGTCTTCTATGCAGCGTATACAACTTCAAACATCTGCATTCATCCTGTAGAATTCTTATCGCCATAATTCATAATGATAAAGTGCATCGGTGAATTATTTGTAACCCATCAGCAATATATTCAGTTCGTGGAATACAAATGACAATATTACTGAAAATCTAAGAATGCGCAGCGTTTTACTCAAACATGCTACACTTGGAAAGCGACGAAAAATCGCAACGAATTTCGAACCGAAAGAAACAACCGAAATGTTTCTCACGATAGAATTTATTCGTCTAACTTATAACTATGAAATTTCCTTATATGCTATGTTTTGCGTGAAAACATTGTTATTATTTTTTATATTCCCTTGAACGTCTGTTTTAAGAATTTTCATTTTCAATTTTTCCATTTAAGTAGATCGTGAGAGGGCGACATAAAGTTGTCTGAGACTGAACACGGATTCTGGCAAAAATAATCCAACCTCGTCGAAAGTCTATCCTTGGCTCTTATTAATTGTAATGGCAAATGCTAGGATGATAGGAGATTGCCGGCGTTTTTCACTGGAAGCGAGGTCAGTTCTACGAATAAATACTCTCATTCTCATGCAGTGTTTTGACCGTTAACCAGGTGCCATTACATAAATCTTTTTTGGGAGTTGATTCCTCAAAAGCATACGAAGCTTTATTACACTAGAGGAAGATTGTTTATTATATTGGTCGCTAGGAAGATTGTTTCCGTGATCAATTAAAATATCATATTTAAAATCGTTATAGACATAAATTTTTAGATATTCTTTCAAATTTCGACTTCGGCTTTAATTTTTCTCCGATATCCTTGTATTTTTCTCGCAGTCGATCGACCTGCTATCTTACAGCATGATATTGAACTAAATGAAGAGCTCCAACCAACTAACACTTGCGTATTATTATATAGAGATGTTTTTAAATGCAATTTATAGATCATATTATGAGGACGTAGATCTCAACCGAAGATGTAATCTAATGATGACGTCATAATCCTATAACAAGATGAAAGCGCCTTATGCAATTCTTCCCTCGCTTGTTATTTTTCGGCGCCTTTCTCTTCCAGCATAAGCGCCTATTAACTTCGGTTTGTCCGTCCGTCCGCATGTTCGTTCTCGGCTTCTACTGAACGGTTTTTTATGAAATTTGATATTAAGGACTTACAGTTAAAGACAATAAGAAAATCACATAAATCACGTAAGCCAATCAGGGGCACCACTTTACTGGTGACAAAAATGAACTTTTCGTTTAATCTCGTAAATTTTTGGTTATATCAAAAATAGTTTCAAATAAAGCTTATAGAACTAGTAACGTAGAGTATTTCTTTTCCTATGCATTTTTATCGTAGGAGTAACCGTTATCAATAAAACCGAACAAGAAAGTCGTAATTCGCTTTGAACATGGAAAAATTCATGCATGGGGACATAATTGTTGTCAACGTAAATAATCTTATTGGTTATTGAAGTGAAAAAAGATCTGCTATAATTACAAAATACATATAATTCCTTACGCGTGCATGACACAGATTTTGTAATCGGGAGGAAATGGATTATCTACGGCGAAGAAAAGAACGTAAACGTAAATATTACAACTACTAAACTCAAGTGAGGTATATTTGAAATAATTTTCGATTGTTTGGTTGATTAAAACTGATAAATCGATAAATAAAAATTGGATATTTCCCTGGCATCATTTCTGATGCATCATTTTGCAGTGTTTAGTCATTACAATTACGTAATATGTTAATTGATGCACCAACTAAGAGGGGAGAAAATTTTTTTTAATAGAGTTATAATCGAGTCGCGTTGTTTTGTTTTTGTATGGCGTGTGTTCGTATAGTTTCAAATACTCCATCGCAAGAAAGTCGCCTATTTGCGATACACAATATACTTTCATAACTTGTTGATGAGGAGATCTTCTGCCCTTTTGCATCGAGTGGCCAAATTCCCAAAGCAGCATCTTCGCTCCAAAGGGAAGATCGGATCCGATAACTCATTTCGAGACTAAGTTCTCATTCCGCTAAGTTCGCTAGTGGATCAACTCTTTAAGGCCGTCAACTCTCTTCAACAACCCAAACTCACCCGCATGATGGAATCTTCGAAGCCACAGCTCGCATCATCGAATACTTGCGATTTCGGATAGGAAAGCCTTTAAACGTTATATTTTTTCACTCCAGAAACTGTATTTCACTGAGGATTTTGAGATTGTATTGAGTCTCGGTGCAATTTAGGTGATTCCTATAGCACTATTACTTTTAAGTGAACGTTAGTTACAAGGAAGTCGTTGTCAGTTGCGATTCATCGAACGTCAATTCCAAACACGAAGAAGATTAGCTAATAATTGTTTATAGTTTACTCAATATTTTACTCGCTGTCATATTAATACTTATTATTTCGTAAATGATAAATTCGCTCGAAAAACTTTAAGCTATGTTTCCGAGTACATATTCAAGCATTTACAATATACATTATCATTGAAAATTAACTAATTGTTCGTACAAAATATGTAAAGTTAAAATCAATTTGTACATTTCCGCTTTACTTTTGGTACAAGCGGTTTTACAATAACTATTGAACCATCGACGAGCAAAGAGTGGAAATTTTAAAAATTATTTTTATTTTATTTTTCATAATTTCCTTCTACAAAGTTACACCTTTTTTGGATAATTAGACAAGAATTCCAAGCCAGGATTAATACAGACAGGTCTCACAACGTAGACGTGTCGAAATGATTACTCATCTATCGAGTTCGGCAATAATCGTCTCCGCTGCAACACTCAAATAAAACGCGATTTAAAACGCCAAAGACGCTATCTTTTACTAGAAATTCAAGGAAATACGGTCGATTGTCAACATTTTGCGATAAGAATTTGAATCTACATTCTTTTCTCCTTATAAAAGTAAAACCTCCGCTCCGATATCACAATTATAAAATATTTTAAAGTAGGTAGCAAAGAAAAAATCTCTGCATGGTGTAATCAAATAGGGAAAGGACGTTCTTGGGATCGAACTTCAATATTCGCCAAATAAAATATGGTCCTGAGGTCGGATCTGTTAGCGCGAGACTCGTACCGAGTTTCTTGAAAATAGGTCAATTGACGCAATGATGCGGCCCCCGACTACATATATCATACGGCTATATTTTCTTTCTAAACCAGCTTAATAATCACTCGTTTATATGACATGTTTCTGGAAACAGATTTCAAATCAAAGCTGTTTTATTCGGTCGATTTTAACTGTTCCTCGTATTTTATCTCTATATTAATAAAGGTAGAATAATAAATAACCCAAATTATTATCCTTTTAAGGATCTTTTGGATAATTTAAAATCTTAGAAAATTATTCCCATGGAGATATCTAACTTAAGTTAGATTAGCTTACACCTAGTTGATGTTTCTAGACATTTAGATAAAAAATAAAAGTAACATAAATTTTCCTTTCGTGTTCCATATTCATTGTTACATTAAGCTAATAATAATAATGTTACTTTCCTAAAACACATAACATTCTTATGAAAGTAAACAACAGAATTTACTTTTTCTTTTCCCCAAATTCTACGTGGCGTGATTCCCTATTGAACTGTGATATCGTTTCATCTTAGTAGTTCCGCTATTTAAGTCATAACTTATACGTACAATGTAATAACTGAAGTACTTCAAGATTGTAATTTGTCGGCGTATAAAAGTGTATTTCTATCTCATTTTGGCGAAATGATTTCGTTTTATAAAATAACGAGTCACTTTGAATCCATGAGCCGCAACTCCAACTACAAACAAAAAATCTTTCGCTACCACCTTGCCTTTCTCTGGTGACCAGGCACCGATCACTCTACACCCTCGCCACTTCCCCCTCCACACCAACCCTTCCCCCTCCCCCCGCTACCTCTTCCCACCTCCTTTCATCCCATTCCCCTACCGCGCCTAATAAATAGTTTCCCCCAACTCCCGATGAACCTGGAGTCGTGGACCGCTCGCTAATGAAAACTTTCCACCAATAAGGGTCTGACGTCCCAGATGGGATTAAGGGGGCGTAACCCGCACCGTGGGGCGGATAGAAACGGATTTCCCCCTCCCAATTCCCACAAATTCACTGCATGCTCCCTGTCCCCGTGTTTCCTCCACGAGAATATGGCTGATCTAGGGCTCTTCCGTATCTAAGATTGGGGTAAAGATAGAAATATAAAAAATATAAATAAATCTGAAAATACTGATATTTTATCAAGTATGCTAAACAAAACCACTGCATATTCTGCTAAACGCCATTTTTATGAACTACTAATGAAAATTTTATAGAATTTCTGGAATTCTCTTTCGTTGGCGATATTTTTGTTGGCTTTTCGCAAATTTAATTCAGATTCCCACCTAAATCAAAAGTTTAAATACCTTCAATTTGTTTTTGTTACAAAATGAATATATAGCGAGTGGTTACTTATACTCTTATATGAAATGAGAGCAACCATTCTACAGAACGTAAGTTGAGGCCTAGGTCTGTGGAACTAATATTCACAACGAAAGGATGATATAGCCTTAGATTTCTTCCACAACAATTTTGCCGTTAAGAACAAACATTTTCACCACATTTGTAGCGTCGGCAAGTGATAAATATTTCACCGACAGATACACCTTGAGATGCAACGTATGTAGTGAAATTGGTTTTCCCGAATAAAAATTATTGTGGAAATACACTGTTTTATTATTCTTTCATCATGAATAAAGCTTGATTTACTTTTATTGATTATGTTTCATGTCACGTGACTCTATATCTTGGCCAAGAATCACTGTTTTTTGTTTCTTCGGCCTATAAGCAAAGGCAACGCTGTAACTAGCTATTTTAGCACCCGGGGCAAACTACCAAAACTACCATAAAAAATTCTCTAATACCTAAATGGATTTAGGGCGAACAATTAATAAATGAAAATAAACTATAAATGATATAATTTCTTACTATAAATGTACATAATTTAAATACATAATTTAAATACATAATTATAAATATAATTACATACATAATTACACACATACATAATTTAAATACAGAAAGTATAAATAGTTTAATATTAAAGAGTTATTCTATGTGATTTTAATGCAGCAAACTCATCAATAGCACCATCGAAATTTATAGTTTCTGCTATGCGTAATGTCTGGAACAAGAATAGTAGTGAAATCTCCCATCCTTGTGACATGCACAACTTGCCTTGAACAATTTTTGCGCCCTTCTTTAGTTACGCCCGAGGCAGATGCCCCGCTCGCCCTGCCCTAGTTACGGCGCTGAGCAAAAGGATAATGTTTGTTGTGACACAACTGAAATTTTGAACGATTTTAATCTCGAAGGAATGTTAGTGACTGATACATTTTCTATTTGGAAATCCTTAGAGATAAACCAGTCAGTGTATGTAATGTGTCACATTTTTCTTGAAGCGAAAGTTTTTCTATCGACAGAGATAATATTACAATATATAAAATATATGAACTGAGAGTAATCAAGAGCAATCGAAAGGTATTTTGTTATTTTTAAGGCTACCAAATGATATTTCATACTGTTTTCGGGGAGTAAACAGGTTACCTTATTCAGTCCATCTTTTGCTGATAACAATCTTTTTGATTTCGTGTTATTTCCTTGAGGGGCCATCCTGACTCCTTGACTCTCGATTCTATACCCTGAAACTTCAGATTAGTTCTATTTCAAACATATCTGGTGTGATTGTCGCTTATATTGCATAAATTAATGCGAAACTATTATTTTTCCCATCCTATAGCATCCGGATAAATTTATTTTCTGCCGTCTACACGACTTAATAATCTCGTGACATGCGTTGGGAAACCAGAAGAACTCAAAAGGATCGATGAGAGGTTTGTGTGGGACACGGAACACCAAGGGAGTTGAAAGAAAAGTTTCATTCGCTGTGGTTTGTTCACGCCATTGTCTTAGAAAGTTTTACGTAAGGTCTGTTAGAGAGGAAAACTTGAAAGCTTGATTCATGCGGGGAATCGTTTGTCACGTGCGTGACGACGGAGATCCAATAATTTGTGGTGCGGACGAAATAAAATCCATCGATTTTTTCGTTTTTAGACACGAATCATAATTATAAGTGATCGTACAAAACTTTTTTTTGAAGAATTTACATAAACATATTTTTGACTGACTGTATCACACAGAAAATTAAAAAGTGTATAAATGAATTTTAGTGAGTATTATATTATGGCACATTAAAAAAATTTAAATCGCTGATGGCAAAAATATCAATCAACCAAGACAACCGCAATGTCAGAATTCAAAATCGCGCCACTTTCAGGGATGGAGAAGCAGAAAGAGAGAGAGAAAGAGACATATAAACGTCTTTATTAGGGCGATACAGTCTCTCTCCTTCCATCTAACCCAGTGGTGTCCAACCACATCGCCGCTTGTGACGAATCGGCCACTGGCATGTGGCGATTTGATGCACACAATCTACTGTCTACTATTTTTTATTATTATTAAATCACATAGTACTAAATTTGTTTATATCTGGTTGTGTAAATTTTACATTCAACATTCGCAACCCGATACAAAATATTATTTTTAATAAATAGGACTTTACACAAAAACAAGGCTACAGTGATGCACAATAATGATTCTCGATTTCTCACCCCTCCCCCCGGCTGCCGCTGCTATTTAGTGCGGATTTTATGCAAAATTTCAGTGCTCTAATTGGACAAATAAACTGTCGAATATCACATTAAAATGTAATGCTTGAATTTAACGATTTATTTGACTAATAAATAATTTGAATCACTATTATTTACAACTTTTAACCTTTTATTTAAATTAAGTCCTACTTATAATATTTATATTTTGTATTATGTGGCGAAAAGGCTAATCCGTTCGCCACGCTTGTGGCGAACCTTAAAATTCTGTTGGACACCACTGTTCTAACCCATGAAGAAAGAAAGGAAACAGAGGGAGAGACAAAAGGGAGAGGGGGAGAGTAGAGTGAGGAAGGAGGGAGAGAAAGAGAAGAGGAAGGAGAGAGAGGGAAGAGGAAGGAGGGAGAAAAAAGAGGGAGGAAGGAGAGAGAGATAGATAGATAAATGTCTTTATTCGGGCGAAATTTAGACCATAAGGTCCACTCTTAGAGAGAAAGAGGAAAGGAGAGAGAGAGGGCAGAAGAAGGAGGGAGAGAGAAGAGGGAGAAAGAGAGAGAGACACGTTCTCATAATGGCAACTGCATCTTTAGTTTGATGACACTAACAATATGCCACAGTTAAGCATTTCTCCCCATTCACACCTTATAACAGTGGTTCCCAACATTTCCGCAAACAGAATTTCGCAGCACCTCCACCTTGAGACGAGAGTATACATATTTTTGCATGTGGGTATCACGAAGTTCAGATGCGTTTGTTGGCACGGAATACAGGCGTTTTTCGCGGAACCCAGGTGTGCCGCGGCACCTATTTTGCGAAACTGCTTTAAATCGATGTCCGATCTTGCGACCAGAACGCGGCGAAACGTAATTTGTCGGCGATTCTCACCAGTTGATAACGCCGCTCATCTCGCGGTAGAGACGTGATTCGAATCTCCTCGCGCGCGTGTGGTCATAAACGATTTTCCAATTTCGGATACGAAAGCCGAAGGCTCGATTACCCTTCAGATTGAGAAAATATTCACTTGTAGAATAGTTTAAATCGCGGGCTTTCAATCTTTATTGCTAACAAATGCCTTAGATCATATTTAGGGCATTTAACAGTGAAAATGGAATGAATTCGACTTCTATTGAGGTAGATAGTCCATTTTTAGGCTGGGTTCCAAAGGAAACATAGCCTTATCAAATGGTCCTCTCTGTGTGTGTGTCCCCCACTTACAACTTTTGCATCAACCGACCAATTTTCATGAAAATTGGTATGAGGCTCGTACTGCCAGGGCCCACCTCCGGGCTTTATTTTATTTGGCGAAGATTGAAGTCCCAGGTTCGATTCCAGGAACGGTTTTTCCCTATTTGTTTTACATATGAAATCTCAAATCCATCGCGCAGAGACGTTTTCTTTAATACTGTAAAATATCTTAAAATTGTGATATCGGAGCGAGGTTTGTACTGTTCTAAGGGAGAAAGAATAAAGATTCTAATTCTTATCATCGAATTTTTATAATTATCTTATATATGTCTTATATTGTCTTGAATTTCTACTCAAACAGCGTTTTTGCGTTTTAAATCGCATTTTATCTAATGGTTGCCATAGAGACGATTATTACCGAACTCGGCTTGTGCATAAACGAGTGAACAAATGGGTTATCATGCGTTCTTTGCACGAAGTGAACGCATATAGGGGAGGTCGATTCCGTCCGTCCGTATGTTAAAACTCGGAAACCGCTGGCCGTATTATATATATTATATTCCGTATTGGGGAGTTTTGCTAAAATTGGTCGACCGATGTAAATTTTAGTCAAAATCGAACAATAATGTGATGACCACTTTACATGAAGACCTACAATGTTCTTTTGTTTCAACTCGGAAACCGCTGGGCGGATTTTGATGAAATTTGGTATTGGGGAGTTTTGCTAAAATTGGTCAACCGATTACAATTTTGGTGGAAATCGGGCAACAATTACGACCACTTTACATGACCTACATGTAGTTAACAATAATATTCCTTTGTTTCAACTCGGGAACCGCTTGACATATTTTAATAAAATTTCGTATTTGGAAGTTTTACTAAAATTGGTAGACTGATTCCAATTCTGGTTAAAATCGAGCAACAATTGCGACCACTTTACATGAAGACATACAAGTAGTTGACAATATTCCTTTGTTTCAACTCGAGAACCGCGTTATGTATTTTGATGAAATTTTGTATTGGGGAGTTTTGCTAAAATTGGTCAACTGATTCCAATTTTGGTTAAAATCAGACAATAATTACGACTACTTTGCATGAAGACCTACAACGCATCTCGTTTTCTTCTCGTTAAATTCTCATCTGAGCGAAAAATATTGAGAAAATTGTGAAATCTCAAAGAACGCGTTTGGAAACACCTTTCCAATCTTGTTATCTTTTCCACTCGACTACCCTTCAGCAATGGGCAGTCGATCCATACATATTAGCGTATAAACAGTAACATTTATTAAATTCGTTCATTTAAATAAATACATGCAAAATATAATTTCAGAAAGAGATTTTGAGATTGCTTTTAATATTTTAAAGCTGATAATATTCTATTAATTTATTTTCCAGTTTTTTTCAATCATTGATCAACTATGAATTACAAACGGTATTTATGGTATGAGAATTCCTTGGAATGACTAACACATACTAAAACATTTCCTGTCAATATAAGTAACCAATTCGGGAAATCAACTTTGGGAAACCAGCCTGCATTAGTCCTGGTTTGGACTTCTTGTTATAACTTTAAAAATTGATAATTGAAAACCTCTGGTTTAAATAGTCGATGAACGTGTTTGGAGTATTTGCTCACTTGCAACCGGAAATTGGTTTTCTTTCATCCGGGAACTCGCCTTCGTGTCCATTCCGCAGGGAGTGCACCGGAGCACAGCCACGTGGACATAGACCTGACCACGGGGGTGGTGCGTGGTTACAGCGAGCAGATACGGTTCCTACTGACGCCGACACAGCCTCCGGAGCGAGGCGCACCCAAGGGGGGCGTTCAAGGCGGACAGCGGTGCTCCCGGCGCGCTATAATAAGGGTGGACTTTGATTCCAGCCGATATAAGGTGAGACGAATTTGTGCCCTCGGAGACAGGCATCCGAATGAAAAAACAAAGCAAATGCAATACTCGTACTAAGAAAGTTCGCGCCGCTAGCGTTCGCATTACGCTTTCGTGATATAGAGGTGGTTGATGTTGAAAATGAGCCATTTGTTTGCGTGTCAGCGCTTGCGTTTGTCTATTTTACCAAACTCTAAGAAACGATCTCCACGTTCGTTTCTTTCTTTATATCGGTGGTTCCCAACCTGGGTGCCGCGGCACACTGGGACCCCGCTGCTGATTTTTAGGGGTAAAACTAGTTTTGTAAATAAATCAACGATTTGGATGTGTTTACAGGTAACTGGGGAATTAATTTCGTCTTTAATAAATTGATTATGGTGTGATAACAACAAACGATTGTCCAAAGGTTTTAATAGGTACTCGTTTGTGAAGATATACAATCATTGCTTGAAGGTTAGGGTGTCGCGAAATCCGATTCATCTTTGCAAGGGTGCCGTGCCTACAAAAAGGTTGCGGATCCCTGCTCTAGAGCTTCATTTTCCAATTAATTATATTAAATTTACTTCGTGTTGGAATCACTCGCGACAATTTGAGACGGCGATTGTCTTGTTCTTTCCTAATTACCGACAAAAATCTCTTATTTATTCATTACAGTGTTTTTGTAAGTTGGCGCTTTGATGAAAACTACTTTCAAAACCTATCTCTGATTATTATTCCAGCTGCCCGCTCAGATAAACTGCTGCTATATTTTAAATACGTTAAAAGACGAGAAAGAGTTTGTGTTTTTCACCTCCAAGAGTATTTTTTAATTAAATTAGAACAGACTGAAGCTTTACTGAAAATTTTGGCAGATTATTTTATAATTTAGAATGCATTACTTATATTTTTATTCGCGTAGGTCGCACGGATAGTTCTTAAATATGGAGAATCTCCAAGACGTTGGACTTTTGATGTCTCTGATTCACCAATGGCAGACGGCTATGGATCGGTAGTTTCATCTTCTGCACAAGCGCCGTCCAATCAAGTGGCCACCGCCGAGATACACGTGATGAACAGACAGTTGAGAGTTTATGGTCGTTGGCCAGCGCCATCTCACAATCTTTACGGCAAATCCTCGCATAAGGTAAGAATACGATTGCGCATCCTTCATATATACGCGTAAGTAATATGTTTAAATGTGCATCCAAATGGGGGGAGAGAGATATCAAAGGAAAGGGGACACCGCCTTCTTAGAATCCACGACTGCTTAAACCACATTCTCCTCCGCTCTTACTTCAGTTTTCTCTCTTAGTCTAGAACCCAAATCCCTCCTCATTTGCTTTTTCATTTCAATCGCATTGCAGGCAGTCTAGTCTCAGGAAATTCCCGTTACAGTTTGTACTCTTCTTCTTCGAATGACCAACAATTTTCCGCGAAAATGCTTAAATCGTACTTTTGTCCCCACGATGATATTTTTTTATGTTTCGATAATGCTTGCCAGAAACCCAATCTTTGCTAACACTCTCTTAAGAGATGCATATTAAAAATAATAAATTAAATCTAGTAAACAAACTTTGAAGTGAGAGAAATCTTGTCTGATAAAATCATTAAAGCCGCACTCTCACCATTCAATTTTAGTTGATCAATAGTGACGTCATAGGTTGAAACAGTTGAACGAAAAAAGTTGAAAGTAGTCGAACATTTGTTGAATCAACTAACAAGTTGATCAACTAGTTTGAAAGAAAGTTCAGACGTTTCAATTCAGTTTCAACTTCTTGTTGATCAACTAAAATTGAATGGTGAGAACGCGCCTTAACCAATTCAAATTCATTTAGCCACGAATTTTTTGCTATTTTAATCCACTCGCTCGCTCTTGTTCGTCCAATCGAATTACTGTATATGCCGGTCTCTTAAGTCAACCACGATTTTTATGACTAAAAATTCATTTCGTTGCATATGTTCGCTATATAAGTCGAGTCACTTTTTCACTCAATAAATCTCATTATCAGTAAAGTGGTCATGACAAAATAATAATTGTAAACCTTCCGATTAATTTTATATTGAAAGATGTCGAATCTTGTTTGATATCATTTATTGTAGATCACAATGAGCCCGATATCGTAACACCTGATTCAGAGGACGAATTTGACAATTTCTCGGCGAGGGATTTCATGGTTTTCAAACGGCAGTGTAGAAAAATACCATTCTTGAATGTTTTTAAAAATTTCCTTTGATCATTTTTGCAATTTTCTATAGATTGTATGTTGTTATTTTTTGAAAAATTATTTCATGTATCAAAACGAAAATTATTAATTCTTAGTTATTTTTTGTTTTAAATTATCATTTTACAAATATTCTAAATTACATCTGCTAAATAAATGGTAAACAGTAGAACGGCTGATTCAAAATGGCGGTCATCTAGATCGAAAAATACGCTGGGGTTTATTGTTCACATTTTATACCCGTTGTGCAAAGCGACCCCAAGATTTTTCAGGATTTTTTTAAGCTTCAAAGATAGTCTTAGAGACCGACGTGTACGGTACTAATTTATGGCGCCAAATGCCTCTTTTACTCGAAACAGCAGGAGGCCGAAATGGATGCCGAGGAGGAGGAGGAATCGGAGGAGAATGCCGAAGAGTCTGAGGAGGCGGATGAGGGAGGCGGGGAGGCGGACCCGAGGGCCAGTCAGTGCGAGGATGAGGAGGAGGCGGAGGGAGAGAGGCAGGAGGGAGAGAAGCAGGATGGAGAGAGGCAGGAGGGCGGGAGGGCCAGCAGAACACCACCTCCGTCCGAAACTCCCAACTTATTCCTCGGTTCGCGGATGTTCATGAGGGTCCTCGACGGTACGGTTCGACCCAACTCGCGAGTGGAGCTATTGGTGGGCTCCAAAGGTCGCTCCCTCTGGTGGAGAGACGGGCGACTAGCGCACCATCTGCCGGCGCCTCCTGGATTCCTGAGGCGACGAGGATCCTTTCTCTATCTGTCCTTCAACCGGGTGTTGGCTGGCGACTGGAGGTCTGGCGTGGGGCTGTGCTCCGCCTCCGTGCAGATGATGGAAGCCGAAGGTGAGTTGTCGAGTCGCTCCATTGCAAATCTGAGATTATTTTCGTGAACTTCATAAAGGCGGTTTTTTTTAATAATTGAGTCGAAATGTTTTAACGTGGCTGTTTCTAGAGTATGGGGATGAACGAAAAATCCAACTTACACTACACGGATAATCCAACAAAATAACTCAAAAATGAATGTCATAAACGCCAAAATTCCAGGATAGATAGTTTTACGTTAGGGTGTAAACTTGGTAATGCTAGGATCAGCAGCTGCAAGGACGTAATTAGGGGGGAGCCTAGTGAGGCTTTGGCCTTCCTTCTTAACTCCTCGGCTCTCCCTTGACCCACTTGTTGAATACTGTATTTTTTTAAATGAATTAATCAGGTATTTCATGTTTTTATTCTTAATAAATAATTTCCAATAAAATAGTTAAAACATTTATCTAATATATAATAACCGCTGTATCTCTGCCTGCCTGCGTCCGAAGCCTCGAGTGAGGTCACCTCCCGGCACGAACGCAAACAAATCGAGAACGGTGGGTTCGATTTCGACGAATCATTCCCCTGAATACTCGGTGCGAACTCTTGCAGGTTTTAAGTGGATAGTCGTCCCCCGAAAACCATGGGTTCGATACCAGGATAGGTTTCGTTTTTGCGTTTGATTAGCACGTAATCGGCTGGAATACGACGTGTAAAACTTTAGTCCTTAACAATTTAAAAAAAACTTACGATCGAGACTTTGGCACGATACTTATACTATTTCACGTTGAAAGAAATGAAGATTCTTATTCTTACCGTCGATTCTGTTGTTTAATTCGTGTTTGCTCATATTTTAGGTTTATATTCGATTTTCTCCGATTATTCGACATTTCAAAACGGAGGTTGCATTGTTCACCTCGGGTTTTTGGATTGTTGGACTCGGGTATTCAAGTGCATTTGCACTAACAATGAGCTTGCAATAAAATAAACGCATGAAGGACAAAACCAGATTAATCATCGAATGACGTCACCTCCCAGTATAGACGCAAATGAATCAAAAACGGTCGGCTCGATTTCGACGAATCTTTAGCCTGAATACTCGGCGCGAACTCTTGCAGGTTTTAAGTGGTAGTCGTCTTTATACCAGGAAATTTTGCGTTTTTGCATTTGATCAGTGCCGTAACTAGGGTATGGCGAAGGTGGCATTTGCCATAGGCGCCGCTTGCAAAAGATCCAAACGTTCTCACAAAAGTGCCAAATTTATTTTCTCATAAATAAATATTAATTTACTACTCAAATATTGAAGTTATTGTTAATAAAAATGCTGATATTCTTTATGAAAATGTATCAAAAATCATATTCTATGTACACAAGGTGTTTCCTTAAAATTCTGCCATACCGGGCCTTTACACAATCGGCCTCAAGTTATCGGCCCCACTAACCCTCTCCCGCTCTCCCCCTTCTCCTCCTCTTACCATTTTAGAGGCATTCGCTCGAATGAATTGCAAATGGTCTGTCTTTATTCATGAAACATATCGACTCTCTCTGAATGGATTATCATGTAATTAGAAACAGAAATATTTTTTTAGCCTCATAAGAAACTCATGGATATTATGCATGGCATTATATATTTGCAATTTTTTGTTTACATAAAAGTAAAATACAAACACGGGATTTAAATCGTATGTATATAGCTGAAAGAAAAATACTCATTTCTTGTGAAGACATAATTGAAATCCATACCGATACACAGTGAAAATGTGATTTTAACGGCAAAAAAGCTGAGTTTGTTTTTGTTGCGTTGTACACATTACTGAAGCTCCTTGATATTTCCCGCAGTTGTTTTTGAGTTTCTCTAACCATTCAATAGCTCTGCAGTATATCCATATTTGAAGTTTGTAAATATAAAAACAAAGGTGTCGTATGAAAAATATATTCAAGAACATTTGAGCTGTGACAATTGTTTCAAATTTTGTTAAAGCATTCACAAAACTTTCGACTTTGTAGCAAATTTCTGGATTAAATTTATTTGATATAGATATCTCATATAAAGCTTCAATTATCAATGCATACACCTTTTTTAGGGTCACCATATCTGCCAAACATCTTTCTTAATGCGTCATCTTTTGTCCACCATCTCGTTTCTCCTATCGTAGATAAAAATTGCATTTTGTTAGATTGTCATGTTTCTCGCCATACATTCATTCTTTTATACGATTCTCTAAAAAAAAACTGCAATGGAATTTAAAAGGCCAAAAAGAGATATTGTTTGAATTGTTACTTTTGCGCAGTCTATCATAACCAAATTTAAAACATGTGCATAGCACCACACATGTATCTGTCCAGAAGATTTTTCATTGAGCCATTTAGAAGAGCTGCTATACTGTCCCTGCATAATATGAGTAAAAGCACCATCTGTAGAGCTACCAACACAATTGGCTATATTTATTTTTAAAGTGTTTAAGCGAGCAGCAACTATTTCAAATAGTCCTTTTCCACTTGTATCTGAACAATTTACAACTCCCAATAATCGTTCACAAACTTTACTACCGAAAACATATCCAACTACAATGGAACACTGATCACAAACATTTATATCCTGTGTGGTGTCGATTTGAATGGAAAACATTTTTGCTTTATTTACTTCTTTGGCTATCTTTTCTTCAATTGTAGTTATCACTTTTTCAATAGTTTTTTTTTAAATCAATGAAACAAAATTGCCTCTACCTTAAAAAGAGAAAATGAAAAAATTTTGCAGATTATTTGTCTGTTATAAAAGACTGGTGGCCTGATGAATTTCGTTTTTGTTATTTGTATTTAGAGGATTTCTCAATATTCAAATTGTGACTGAGTGAACTTAGGTCTTGTATGGTATGTATTATGCCAAAGACAGTGCTCCAACGAGGAGCAAATGAGCCTGAGGCAAGATATTACCATGTATTTCTATTGAAATCTTGAATTATATTTTTTTCATGAAAACAATACTACTTTATACTATGTATGGAGAAAGTAAAAGTGAACGATTATTCAAACAAAATTATAAAAATTAATAAATTGAACTTGATGAGTATCCTGGTTAATTCTTGTGCCTATAGAAGAAAAGCCTTCTTGGACTACTCTATAAAGAATGACTTATTTGTACTAACATGTGGGGAATTATGATACAGATTTGAAATGACATAAATTCTGCACATATTAAGCGAAAACAAAACTCTTGAAAATGCTGCAAATGTCATCTTTTAATTGATTTCTTAAAATTGTTTTTATTATTATTATTTAAACTTGTATAATTTATGTCTTGTATTGTGCAAAAAAATTATCTACGCCACTGGTGTAGTGCCCTACCACTATGCGGACACTACTTTCTTCTGCGCCAACCCATGGATAGTCGAGGCGCTTATACTGTGAATGGCAAAGCTGTGCCTCAAAAATTTAACTGTGAATGCGTGAACAGGAAAGCCATGAATCGTGAGGTCCTACTTTACTTTCCGAGAAAAGTATTAAGAAATGATATATTGCAATGCAGTGAGCTGTTTTGATGTGATTCTATAATTCACTATGCTTAACTTTATCTGGTGGAACTAATATAAGAAGAAAAGAAAAGAAAAATGTTTCCGCTAGAATAAATTTAGTTACATATCAGATATTTACACAAAGATTTGTTATTCTCGAGAAAAGATTGTTATTTCCTAATCTTCTTACAATATAATTCATATTGTAAAATTATTCTAGTGTCATACCTGTAAAGGAATCATTTTCTAACACCATACTTTTATGAACCATGAAATAAGTTACGATTGTTGCTTAAATTTCCAATGGAGTGTCTTAAATCAAAATGTAAATATTGGCATGCAAAATCATTTTATTTATATAAGTGCATTAAATTACGGTAATTCCACTGTTTGTACTTTATAACTAACCAACATTTACAGCATAAATTATGCATTGTAAATACTCTTGTGCTGGATGGTTTTTGTTTTACAAATGTTTGATCTCATATTTATCCTGTACAACGGGATATAATTCTTCCCAAAATCAAAGGGCAGTAACCTCTTAACTATTATATGGATAAAACATACTTATCATCAAAATGAATAGAAAAAAATCCTCCGTAAAGCTTTGGTTTTTAAGAACAGTGTGTGGCACACAACTGACAGTGAGTCGAACTCGACTCACGTGTGTCAGAATCTAAACAATAGTAAGTCAATGCAACCGGTTTGTAAAAGCCTGCTGAGTTATGCACAAGCATCAAGTTAGGCAGAGTGAGTCAGTCTAGTGAGTCCTAATCCAACGCACATGGGTTTCAATGCACAGTCAGTCGCAAACTGAACAGCAACTACGAAAGTGTGCTTTCTTTAATTGTTAGTCTATTTTGTTACAAGTTAACATTTATTGTTTTAATGAGTAAGAACTTTTTGCCCGAGGAGGATGCAAGATTGATTGACTTAGTAAGATCTCATAATGGTTTCCTGTTCCTGTTACAAGCCTTTTTAATGATATCTGCTTTTATGAAGTCCAAAACAGTGTTAAATAACTCCCTAGACAATCTGAAGTACTCTCGGAATTTTATTTCGTTCGTAAAGAGCCTCCGGCAACAAAACAGAGACCATTATAAAAGGAGTACAGTATTCAAGCAGCCAGCACATGAACAGGAAAGCACTTCAATTATGCAGGCACAAAGTCTCGCAAGAAATTCTGCTCATATCAGCAGATTCTAACAAACCACTATAAGCAGAACTCTCTAGAGTCAAGCTGTGCAGATTCTGTTGACATTTGAAGTCGTGCACCGAGCACTATTCTTAAAAACCGAGGTTTAAGCAGAGGTGGATCCAGAAACATCTCAAGGGAGGGAGGAAACACCACTCTAGACAACCCTTTATTCTCTGAAAATCCCTGCCTGTCAGAATCTTGTTTTCTCTTGCCCTACAGACCTAATCTGTGCCACAAAGTCAAGGAATTTTGCATGGAATGGGATTAAGAAAGCACCCAGTGAGGGGCAATGGGGACACAGAAAGGGAAAAGCATTCACCCCAATCCCCCATTGGATCTGTGTTTGTGTGTGTATTTTTTGGCCAATCAACCTCTTTAATTATTATAGCCCATTGGATCCGTCATTGTCCTTAAGTAATGTTCTATGTTTTTGTAATTGAATTACAGATCAGTGCCCCAGAGCTCAGAATATTTGCGACGAAAATGCCATCTGCAAGCCTTCTCGTCGTGGTTATCAGTGTTCATGCAAAAAAGGTTGGCAGGGAGACGGAAAGACTTGCATAGGTATGAATATTTATATTTTACCAAAAAAAATTCTAAAATAATTTCATTTATTCAAACATTTAAAGATGTGTATTTTTTAATAAACACCACGTTATATTTTTGTCTTTTTTAACCACATAGATTGTGACATATATACCATGCTATGCAGGGCCAGCCAAGTACTTTCGGGGGCCCGGATGCAAGCAAGTTTTTGGGACCCCCTATGTCAAAAAAATCTGATGTGGCCACCACATGACTTTCTCCATATCTGTAATATTTCTAAATATTCCAAATAGGTTACATAATAATAAATATTTTAAGAAACTGCAAGAAAATTTTTGACTTTACAAAGAACAGAAATAAACCATAGCCTACTAATATTTGATATAGCCACAAAGCTCCAACAATTAAGAAAAGAAAAAGGAGCGTTACTAAGATGTAACTAAGCGTCAATTGTTAACAATAGTCGTCGGTAGGTGGCGTGGTGGTGGCAGCTAAAAATATAAGATATCTCTTAAACAATGCATTATATGGAAAAATGTTTCAAATAAAGATTATAGAAAATTAAATTTACCACAACTTTTATTCCGGTACATTTTTACATTTATCAAATATTAAAGAAAATATTTCAAAATAACGAATTAGTGACAAGAGTAAACACCCACTTCCAGTTGGCCGATTTTTACCAAAAACTAACCAGATCTTCCGACTTTTATAAAAATGTTAAATATAAAATTTCCTGTTGGTCTGATTAATAGTTTTTGAGTTCGAGCACCCACAAAAAGCCATCACATACACACTAAAACACACAGACATCATCAAGAAAACGGTCAAAACGTGTTCAGGGGACCTCAAAACATGTATTTCCATTGAAATCTCAAAGTAGATTTTTTCATGAATACAATACTTTAAACCTGCCATTTTTTACACATCAATGTTATAGCTTAGAGAGAACATATATTTTCAAAGGTGATTAAAAAATATTTCTTGGAACAAAAAATATAAATATATTAATAAAAACAAATTACATTTTAATTACAATAATTATAATTATATAATTTTTCGGATTGTAAATGCATGACTAGACATATATTTGTCGTAAAAGTGACCCCCCACTTTTTCACTAAAAAAAATGAATGAGGAATACGAGGAACTTTATGGTTTTTAAAACCTAATTGTAACCTTTTCCAAAAAATGCTGTGTCGATTTTTGAGTTATTAAATCATTTGTTTAATTTAAGAAAGATCAGTCATATACCATATTGCCATCTATTGGCAGAATGTATTTCTACTTATCCTTTGTTCTTTTAATTGCAAAAAGATCATTTATATTTTTGAGATACAGTAATAAAAACAAGTTAAAATTTTAATTTTCATTAACTATTAAAAATAATTATCTTAAATCTTCTAAAATAAATTACAATATGTAAACAATGGAGCAGCTGATTCAAAATGACAATCACCTACACCGTAAGATCAAATGTTTTCGTAAAGATCAATGTTTGGTGCTACTATAGCTTGCGGTCTACCAGTACATTTACACTATAGAATGTGATCTACCGGTACATTTACACTATAGTATGCGGTCTACCATCTATTTAATAGTATGCAGTCCACCACCTATTTACAGTATATATCGCAGTCAGTTGGGTTGGGTTGGTGAAATTGTTTTTCAGTCCTCATCACGTTCAAAACTTTACTCGACCCCACCGGGTTGGGTAAGTTGGTGTAACTGTTTTTCATTCCTCTTCACGTTTTGTGGAGTATACCAAAAATTTTACTCGACCCCACTGGGATGGGATGGGTTGGTTAAACTGTTTTTCATTCCTCCTCACGTTCAAAATTTTACTCCACCCCACTGGGTTTGGTAAGTTGGTGAAACTCTTTTTGATTCCTCCTCACGTTCACTCTGTTAGATCACACAAATGGTGGTCTGTTTTTCATTCCTCTTCGCCTTATGTGAAGTATACCAAAAATTTTACTTGACCCCACTGGATTGGGATGGGTTGGTGAAACTGTTATTCATTCCTCCTCATGTTCACTGTTAGACCACGCAAATGGCAGTAGGCCGCAAGCTATAGTAGCACCCAATGTTTTTAATGTTATTTATGGGTCACATTTTATATTCGGCATATAAGTCGACCTAAGTTTTCGGAATTTTTTTTGAGCTTTCAAGGTCGACTTATACGCCGGAATATACAGGATAATTATTAATTTTAATATAAGAGGGCATTTCTGCATCCTTCTCTCTCATACTAAGCAATATGTGATCTTTTTCATTTACTTTCAGACATAGATGAATGCAGGATTAAAAATGGAGGATGTGCTCATATATGTCACAATGAGGCAGGTTCTTTTAAATGCAGCTGTCTTCATGGATTTATCTCTGATCCTATTGACCCTAACAACTGTGTTGACATAAATGAGTGCACAAGTAAAACTGAGATTGGAACATTAATGCACTCATGTGAACAAATATGTAAGAATGTGATAGGTTCATATAAATGTGATTGTAGAGATGGTTACAATCTCAATTTGGATGGGAAGAGCTGTCATGGTTAGTAAAATATGTAGTAATTAGATTGATTTTTCAATGGCAATATAATTATAGGAAACTACTACATCATTTTAAAAATTATAAACAATAATACATATTATTTATGAATGTATTACATGCTGCATAGTAACTTGTTATTTATTTCTGCACAACTTTCCAAGAGCAAAACATATTTTTAATGTTTCATTAAAAGCAAATCTTAAAAATAATTGGCCTTTTTCAGCTAGAGCTCCTTTGGTACATTTTAGAAAAAATCAAAATTGCCTAGGGATAAATTTGTAAAAAATGAATTATTTTAGCTGTGGAATTCATTAATTGATATTTCCAATTGAAATACAGTCGGACACTGATTTAGCACCCCCGTATATAGTGCCACACTCGTATACTGCCCATGAATCATTGTGAACAGTACTTCCATCTTACAAATACATAGAGCAAACATATAATACCTCGATTTACTGCCACCCCCACATTAGCGCCAATGTCGGTGATGGACAAACAGTGGCGCTAAATCAGAGTCTGACTATAAATACATTCCCTCATAGACACTACAAGAGTGTTCAAGAACAAGTAATTTTAAATGCTTGTTCTTGAAGTTTTTCAGCCATTAAGATGAGCTCAATAGTTTTCATTGTTGAATTACAAGGATGGTTCAAATGCAAACAAGAAAAGTGAATAATTATTTTAAGATATGAATTTAATTTTAAATACTTTACATAGGGAGGTTAATTTGCTTTAGTTGGCTCCCCAAAGTGATTGTCATTTGTTTGGGCAGTTGATCATTAAAACCTTGACAGTTCAAAATGGCTGTCTTGAAATATTGAGAGGAGAACAGTTATAATATGTTTGAATACAGGAGTTAAACCTAATGCAATACATAGCAGACTGTTTACTTAGTAAGGTGAGAAATGTCATAAAGAAATATAAGAATGAGTTGAAAAGTTTTTAAATGGATGCCGTAATTTTGAAGGTGCTACTTTAGCTGCTCAAGCCAACCTTGTAGTCATGCCTGACAACACTGCTGCAGTTGAAGTATTAAAGATTAAATGTTACTACATCTCCCTGACTCTCCTGACTTGACTCCAAGTGACTGTAACCTTTTTTGGACCACTCGAAGAGGTATTAAATGAAAAGCATTTCCACCCTGACGATTAGATATCCACAGCTGTGCAAAAGTGGCTCAGAAAGCAACCAAATAAATTCTACTATAACAGAATCCAGGCATTAGTTTTCACGATGGAATAAGTTATTGAAAGAGCAGGAGACTATATCAAAAAGTAAGGAGATACCCTAACTAAGCCTTCAATAAATAATTTTTTATTCAATTTTTGCTGTTTTCATTTGAACCATCCTCACATTTGCTCTATTATTCCTCAAAAGATAATTTTAAAAAGTTTTATTTCAGATGGAATTCAAGATTGTCCTCCACAGCTTGGATGTAAGCATGGCTGTGAAGTTGATTTTTCCAGCCACATTGGCTCAAAAGTTGGGATAAGGTGCACGTGCCCAGTGGGTTACATCCTTGATGAACGAGACATGAAATCATGCATAGCAACTTGCAGCATTGGTAATGGCGGGTGTCAGCATCATTGCCACAATGTTCACATAAAAAATGGACCAATTCATAAAGGAATGATAGTCAGCAACTGGAGGCCAGTGTGTACATGCCAACCTAAATACATCCTTGGTCCTGATGGAAAATCTTGCTCAGGTGATTATTTAAATCTATAAATGCAAATGAAAGCTTTGATGAAAATTCTATGCAGGTAGGCATATTCTGGAAAAAGAGAAAAATTCTGCCTTGACCAGGAATTGAACCCAGGTCTTCCACTTGCCAGGCAGATATTCAATCATTGAACTACCAAAGCAGACTAATCCTTCCACATAAATTATTGTAGCAACTTTCAATGTTTGCAGGAGGTAAATTTCACTTATTTGCACTCACATAGCACAGCACATATTGCAAGGACCACTAAATGTATCCGTGAGTGGTCTCTACAGTGACCACATTGACTGCCTTTGCATCCTAGCAGTTTTGTTTTCTTACAACGCAATAATAAGAAAGATGTTTTCAGATGCATCTAAAAAGGCCTATACTTGATATTTTGAGAGAGCTCGTCTAATGTTGGAGTGTTATTTTCGGAGAAGTAAAGCAAGACATTTTTATTAATGCACAAAATTATTAATTAATTATTGTATTTACATGAATAATTCTCACACTTTTTCTTAAAATGTTATGAATAGAACAGGGAGATCCTTATTACGCCTACTGCATAACATTTATTTTCTTCTTAATTCCACACTGAAAAGGGAGCCTGAATTACAGAATTTTAAATGTTTTATCATAAAAGAACTTATGCTTATAATTATTAAAGATAAAAATATAATAATGTTATCGCTGTATGAACAGGAGAAGTTGTTCCCCTAACCCAGGGGTGGCCAACCTGGGCCTGAGCCACAATACTGCAATTCACATCACCGAAGAGCCCCAGTAATGTTTTAGGTTTCCTAGCAAATGATGGATACGATTTTCGAACAGAAAAGCAATTTAAAAGTGGAATCTTGAAAAAAAATGTTGGCATCATATGTATTGTGGAAAAAAGGTAGTTTTCTTTTTACAAAATGACAGAATTTTGTAGGGTGTTGAACTTTGAACATTTAATTTATGCGTTTCCTCACCTAGGAAAACCATTTCTTATAGCCATTCTTCTAATGAAGGATAATTCTTTCTGAAATTCAAGAGTTGCCAAGTGGCTCATGGCATAATCTGTAAACGAGGGAATTGTATGCTGCTATATTTTGGCTTTGGCAGTGTTGCGAGTCATTCATAATGAATCTATTCATATATGTGAGTTTTCAGAATATGTAGTATATTAAGCATTTATTTTTTTTATTAAGAAAAGATGTAAAAATATTAGGAAGCTATAATTTTATATTCTATTCTAATAAATTTAATCGTCTCTACAAGCAGGGCCAGATTTAAGTTCTTGGTGCCCATAGGCACTGTTTTCCAGTGCACCTTTTTCTCATTAAAAATATAATAATTGAGTATTATTTAGACATGATACAAAAAAAGTATTTGAGCGGTGTTATATATAAACAGTGAAACCACGAACTATTGTTTCTCCATTGATCATTTTCCTGCATCCACCATTCATTTATTCAAGTCTCAGAATAAGCCCATACAAACAAAGTTAAATTATATTGCATTCATTGTTCCTCGAAACATCGTATTCCCATATTGATTGTTCAGAATTTCCGGATCTGACCCAAGAAATTTTCCTGCTTGTTTTTTTATAGATTGAATACACAGAATTGAATATCAAGACACAAAAAGTTGCCTGTCACGTCAAATATCGAATTTCATGTTGACAGTAAGGATAAGAAACATCATATATTGAAGCATAGTGAAAATAGTCATGATTATTAGTTGAATAATTTTTAAAATTTCACATATCGATATCCACTATGCTTCATGCACACTCGGGCCGAATCATAGAAGTGACCACCTAAGAATAACACATCCGATCTTTTTTGTGATGTACCTCCACTTGCATTGGCGAATCACCGCCCTCATAAATTTCAGCTTAGACACGATTTGTTTGACAGTGAAAAGTTTAATAGGAACAAGATTATTACTTAAGACCTAGTATAAAATATACTGTTACTTAAAAATACTTCATTTCTGGAACTGAACTAGAAGTTCTTTCTTCTACACTTCTTAGCCGCAAAGTATTCATGACAGCATCGTAATTTAGTGATATCAATAAATCCTTTTCAATCGCTCAAGTTAAAAAAAGATTGTTTAATCAATCATGGGCCATGGTTGATTATAAATAGTTTTTAATTCTTCTCAACGTGGAGAACAATCGTTCTGCACTGCACTTTGTAGCCACCGTACACAAAAATATTCTTAATGCAATGTCAATGTTTAGGAAGACAGAATAAATATGTTTTTCCTGAATAAGTGTGGACAGGGTCAGAAGTGAAGTAGTTTTATATTCACTTGTTGCAGAACTTTTAGCTAGATCAGGGGTGCCCAATATTTTTGGGTATAAGATCTACTTTTCTTATGGTTACCCCACCGAGATCTATTTTTTCCACAAATTTCAAAAAGAAATGATAGACACAAAAAGAACTTTTAACAAACGTTAATTAAACAAAAAATCAAATTGACATTTTTAATGGCATACCATAGTAATTTGTACAAAATATTAATTTTTTGAACTTCCAGCGCTTTGATCATTTGTGGGACTGGGTGCAAACCCCTTGATGGTGTAACCCTGTTCTAAGAGTACAGGGATAACTGCAGTCAAACCACATTTGGCCCATTTTTTTGTTAGGCACTTGCCTCAAGTCAGTCCTGGAGGCTAGAAATCTATATTATTAGTTTTTGCAATGGAAGGCTCAATTTTTAACTTATATATTTTATAAAATACAGGTTTCCCTCTCTTTATGCAGGGGTTGCGTTCCAGGAAAGTGACCCATAAAGTGAATTCACATAAACAGAGCTCATATTTATATGTAAAAGATAGGGATACGTTCCACAAGCAATCCTAACTCCCCCCCCCCCAAGACACACTTCTTTCGCTCCATAACAACTTATTATGCGCTAAATATAAAATTAAAACAATTAATACTAAATTATACTCGCCGATTAAAGGAAGCAGACGAGCACAAGCGGTGGCTGTTGTGGGTGACATAATAGTGGAGGTTTAAAGTGCTGGAGGGTTGTCTTGGCCCAACGCAAATTCCACAGGCAAGGAGACGAAACTTCTCAAGTGTGCTCAAACAGTATCACAAGAAATCTCTTTCTCATCTCTTTTACTGTAGTATTAATATGCAAGGCATAAGAGATAATGAGAGACTGAATGATCGCCTTGTGGTGTAGTGAAGAACTTTCTTGCATTTGTATTGCCCTGGTCGCATAACCACGAATCAAAGATGCATAAAAATAAATTCCGGTAGCAATGTTTGTCGCATGATAGCAAATTCACATAAAGCAAACCTGCATAGAAGGAAACCTGTATTTCTTATCAGAAATTTCATATATTTTTTCATTTTTAGATTGCAAACGAATTATTTATTACTTCACTTGAGATCAACCAAAAATGGCTCGGTGATCGACCGGTTGATTGCAATCGATGTTATGGGCACCCCTGAGCTAGATAATCATGAAAATGAAGGCATTCTTCTACAAATGTTTTTTTCAGATCTAACAGGTAGGTTCAGCAAATTTTGAGCCTTTTTTGAAATTCCATATTTTAGTAAGAAACTCAAATGGTTCTAGGAATGTTTTGTACGCTTCACTGCATCTACTTAATTCAGATGCCAGTCTATCCAATATAGGCAAAAAGTATTCACTCGAAAGCTCTCTTCCAGTCATTTCAATTTTCTTTTCATCAAAGAATGATTTTCTTTTCCTTATTTTTTAACATATTCCATGAGACCAGAGAAATTCATAGTGCTAAGTCCAATTTCATCAAATCTTTTGCATATATGTGACACAAATTCAGTTAGTGAGGTGTATAGTTGTGCTACCATACTGACATCGTTACAAACACTAAGTTTTTTGCTAACTCCTCTGAATCTCTCCAGTATTATATTCCATAAATTACACAAGAAGACTGTTTCCAGAATGTCTAACTTATCTTGCAATCCTGAAGCTTTACAGCGTGTAGTATTTTCCTCTGATGAATCATTTGAGATTGTTTCTAAAGTTTGGATTATTTCGCTCCAAGAATCATGCAGATTTTTGCAAGCGTCCTCTCAGGCTGACCATCATGTTAACTATAAGCTCCTAACTAACTTAGCTTTAGGTTTAATATATGACTGAAGAAACTTCCATTGATGCATTGACACTACAAATAAATATAAATTTCTTGTAAAATATCAAAGAATAAAGCTGAATTTAGATTGCTCTCTGTGGCACTTGTTCCAACAAGATTATGCAAATGTGCTTAACATGGCATAAACACAGCGAGATTATTAACGTTTAATTCTTGCTTGATCTCAGGTGTACATTCCGGCCATATTGCTACCATTATCATAAGACTGTTCGTGACAATTACCAATATCAATATTAATTTCACATAATTTTTTAAAAATGACTTCTACTAATTCCTCAGATTTGTGGCCAGTATTTTGTATAAAACCTAAAAAATGCTCAACAGGAGTCCCATCTTCCATAACATACCTAATAATGAAAGCAAGCTGATCTGTATGTGATATGTCTGGCATAGAATCAAAGCTAATAGAAAAAAACTTTGCCTTTAATACTTGACTAATTATTTATTGTGTAACTCTCCTTGACATGACACCAACAAACTTGTCAGAAATAGTGGACGACAGATATGATGTGCTACCACTACCTTTATTACCATAACGAGATATGTGCTCAGCCAAGAAATTGTCAAATTTTCCAATTAATTCCAAAGCCATCATATAATTGCCATAATTTAGAGATCCAAAAACTTCTTCATGTCCTCTAAAAGGTAATCCTCTAGAAGCTAATGAAAGTACATCTGCTGCAACTTTATGCAATACTTTTTGCCAGTATGTCATTTCTTCTTTGAGATACAAAATCAGATTACAATTGATCCGACTCAAATGACCTCTTTCCTTCAAATTAATTATGTACATCTTGCGGCCATTTGAATTTTCGTGCTCACAACTCTTCTTGCCGAATTTTTCCTATCACTGTATCCTTCTTTATAAAATACCAATTCACCGCCAAATAGTCTACATCAGCGGTGGGCAACCTTTTCTGCGTGGCGGGCTGCATTGGTGGTTGCAAATTACTTGGCAGGCTGAACTGCAAGTTGTGAATGGTTTGGCGGGCCAGATAGAACTTTAAATCGGACATTAACTAGAGATTCTGAGGTATCATATCAGTGAAAATGAAGTCTAAATGAGGATTTTAGGATCAACATTTCGGGCTGCATAAAATGCTCTCGAGGGCCATACGTTGCTCACCACTGGTCTACGTGGTCCACAAAAAACTTTACCTGTGCTAACAGAATATATTAACCAGCTACAGGGTTGTTTTTATTTAACAATTGCCGTTCAAATAAATCTTTGGTAAAAAAGCAAGCGCAGTTAGAATATTGTCTCTTTGAATTACTGAAATTGGCCTCTAAATTCTGTCGAATGCCATTTTTAGCCACAAAATCCCTAATAAAATCATTTATCTCCCAGACAACAGGATCGCTACTTGCAATAGAGGTTTGAAAAGGTTGCATGCCTACTTCTTGTCCTTCATTATTATTTTCCTCAGTAAGCATTTCAAATTGGGATGATTCGTCACTTTTGCAGAATTTAGCAAATTCACAGAAAAAATCCTAAGCTGCAGATACCAATTCTGATTCCAATATTGGAGAAGATGATGAATAAGTAGATGGGCCAAGCTTATAAAAGAATTTCTCTAATGCACCTTCCTGTTTTTTTAATGAATCCAATCGTACTTCCTTCCTCTTCTTGTTTTCCCAGCCGCAAAGTTTTTTCTTGGCACCATGATTATATTAAGGGATAAAAACTCAAAACATAAGGGGCAACAATATTAGTGCATGAGTCGCTAAATAAACTTAGTAAAATATATAAGCACTGGTAGGATAAACACGACGAAACGCAATAATTGAAAATCTGCTTTACAACTGATTAACTAACACATACTAAAAACTTTGTGTGGTTAAATGACGGCTGCCTTACAAAATGCTCGGAAGGAGGCAAACGTTTATTAATATACTACCAGGATCATGTTTATACACTGTCCCTTGAAGCGAGATATCAAGCGTCTTGAATTTTGTAACAAAGTAATTTAGATTATTTGAGTTAGCTGAAAGATGCATCCGTTCATCCCAAGGTCAACTACACATAAAACTTATAAAAGACTTATAGTTGCAACATTGTTTAAAAAATAATACATGATATTGAAAAGTGATGAAAAACATTTCCATTATAGTAGTCAAATTCTGGTGTCCCTTAGATATTTGTGCCTTTTATGATTAGACACATTTCATAATTTGTTGCTTTCACACTTAGTGTTAGGTGCTTTTTATAAATTGGCGCCCTAGGCAGTTGCCTATACGTAAATCCGGCACTTTCTACAAGTAAAGGTCATCAATTAGTTATCTAACTTTAAATTCTGCTAGTAAACCACAAGAGAGAAGCATGAATCTTGGGGATATTGTGACTATAGAGATATTTAATTACAGAGAAACATTAAATGCTACAGAAATACTTAATATGTTATTAATTCTGGATAAATAATAAATTACAATATATAATTTATTCAAAATTGTCAAAATGATATTGTTAAGAAAACACTCGGTGCAAACTGCTAAATATGTGACCCCCTCTCCTTCAAAAAATTATCTTCTGTAGTTTATTTAGTTACTATTTGGATTTTTTGCGCCCAGGGCAGAGGCCCTGCCCTAATTATGGTACTGATGGTAATGTTTACTTTTCCAAAGATAGGTACAGTATTAGAATCTCATGCAGTATTGGTTTACTTTATCTTTCATAAATTTTCTTTGACTTCTAGCTTCGTGCTCTGTGAACAATGGAGGTTGTCAAAAACGCTGCACCACAACAGATACTGGAGTAGTTTGTAGTTGTCCCATTGGATATATTCTAAATGAAGATGGAAAGACTTGCACGGGTAATTTCATGATGATAATTTACCTGAACACTGAATGTTTTATATATTTAGAAGCATTTTAAATTCTACCATATTATTATTTGAAGTTGGATGCCCTTGAGTAATTTTCAAATTAATTGAACTGCATAAAAAATAAATTACAGATGTTGATGAGTGCACTAGTGGAAATGTGACTTGCGAATATGGATGCACAAACAGCATTGGTAGTTTTGAGTGCATATGCCCTACAGGCTATCGTTTGAATCCAGCAGATGAGAGGACATGTTTGGATATGGATGAATGCTCTATAGACAAAACATGTGAACAAAAATGTATAAACCTTCCTGGCACCTACCAGTGTGAATGTAAACAAGGCTACAAGCTGTTTGGAGTCTCACACTGTGGAGGTAAGATAAAATGCATTAAATATATACAATAATAAATTAAATATTGTTAAAATATCACTCGTCTTAATTTAATCACATCATTTCAAGCTGTTAATTAGCACTATCTGTTTGACCCTAATATTTTTTAACTTACCATTATTTTCCAAATATAAAACAAATTTTCCCATCAAAATTTGAGTACTTAGGTATTAATGATTATACCCTTGCGCAGCACCCCAAGGGGCGAGATATGGAACTACGTGAAGCTAACGTTTCTGAAACATTTAGTGCAGGATTCAAATTGAACAAACACAAAAAGAATATCTGGTACTTCTGCAATAACAGGGAGGTCATGACAGCGACACCAGTGCTGACAGCAACAAAAAATTGAGCTACTACTCCATTGGAACTCGGACCAGGGAAGGGAAATTCGAACATGAAAGAACATTGTACTCGGCCCCACCGGGTTGGGTAAGTTAGGTGAAGTGTTTTTGGTTCCTCCTCACGTTCACTTTGTTCTCCCCCTCGGGTTGGGTACCATTCATCTTTAATATATATCAATCGTAGAAACTGAATGCAAGCTTCTTCGCCGACTGCCAATTCCTGGTACTTTAGAGGCATTTTGATTGATTCCTCTGAAAGCCACTAGATGCTTCCACTTAAAGCCAATAGATGGTGCTGATGTTTTTGGCAAGTCACCTGTTAGAATAGACGGGTAGACATTCCCTCCACATAGTTCCATATCTCACCACTTTCAGCACCTTGTAGTTCCATATCTCACCCCTTGGGACCCAGCGCAAGGGTATGATCATTAATACCCAAGTATCAAAATTTGATCTAGAAGTTAAGGTATGTAATATTAATATTCATTCATTCGTGTTCTGTCTTACGACAGGTCCTACCAATTAATTAATTAATTGGTTTTTGACTAGGGAATATACATACACGGTGTGATATTAGCAAATCTAAAAAGTTTTTGCATTTCATCAATTGCACAATTTCCCGGAATCCCATTAGTGACAATGCTTAGCTATGATCAATTTAAACATCAGAATATCATTTACTTTCTAAATTCTTCCCATTTATAATTGATTAGCAAGAAATACGTAACAAATCAGCATTTTGTTATAAAGCTTTATAAAATGTAGTGGCTAAACTGTAATTTCTGAATATTTAGTAATAAAAAATATTTTATTTTGTACTCCATTAAAAGCATTACATTTTTGATATCCAAGTTTTTCAGCCATTCCCCATTTGCCAAAATTCCTGGCTGATTGCCAAACCAATAAAAATTAAATTTCACACTCCTTAGTACTAAAACTGAAATGCTTCATTCTTTTACGTCCTTCAAAACTTTTTAATTTATGGAGTTTCATCCATATTTTACAATTATTTATAATAATTTATTAAGGTAGCTCTTCTTACGCAGCCAGGTAATAATTTTCAGAATTTTACAACATAATTTAAAAAGTTTCTGAAAAAGAACCAATGTCAGCCAAAAGAACCACATATTGAGAGCCATAATCACATATAATTTTTCCTGATGGTAGAAAAAATGTCCACTTTAAATAAAAATCATTGAAATAGTTTATTTTTAAATTAATATGGTCAATTAAGTAACATTTCATTTTCGTTGATTTATTGACTCCACAGAATAATTTTCATTTATGTGGTGGTTCCTTTGTTTCAGATGTTAATGAATGTTTCATTGATAATGGTGGATGTAGTCATAATTGCATAAATACAGAGGGAAGCTATTACTGCACTTGCAATAATGACTACCAATTGCATGCAAATGGGAAGGACTGCACCGGTAAGAAAACATTTAAAATACATTCCCTGTATTCAAGTTGGTTGAGTTAGATTAAACATGACATTTTTATAATCAATAACAAGATATAGAACTATTTAAACATTAAAATGGTTTTAATTTATAATAAAAGTTCATTTTTAAGAATCAAGCAATTTAAAACATGAATTATCGTGGTTGAATTCATTACCTAAACAAGATGAAATCAGAGCTTCTATGCCCTTGAGGCAATGATTCTTTTCCTGAAAATTATCAGGTGCAGAGTGAAAAATATAGCTCATTTCATCTCAGGAGTTGAAACACAAAATAACTTCTCATGCGGGCAGCAGGCTAGATACCAATCTGTATCTGGAGAAAGCTCAGCTGAAATCATCCTGTCAAATGCACAGAGATGTCTTGGTAAGATCAACTTTTCTTGCTTTAATTATGCAAAATGAGAGTTGAAATTGGAACATTTTAATTATATTTATGATGCCACTGTTGCTATTGTTAATGGATTCATAAAATACTTCTTGTTCTTATAGATAATGTTTCAACACCTAGGTATATGATGACAGCAAGATTTTTCTTTACTGGAACTAAATGTTCTTCTCTGGTTCAAATGAAAGCTACATCCGATGCATTGATAGAAGAATTAAATGGTATCCCCTCTTAAGACAAAAATTAAATGAGGTACTGCATCAAAATATAATCAGAAATTAATGTAATTTTTGTGATTTTCATAGCAAACAACATCCAAAACTGCTCAAATGAATGTAGGATACAAGTCAGCAAGGTGAGATGTGAAAATTCTAAGCGAGTGTTAAAAAAACTTGGGAAGGAAAAAGGAGATGTAATACGAGTTGTAGTTCAAATTGTATCACATCCACAAAATAATTCTGCATCTTGTGGAGGGAACTGCATTAAGAAATGGTCATCGCAGATCCTTTGGCAAGCAGCAACTCATTTGAGAAGAGCTTTGAATGGAGCACGGTTTTCAGTCAAGTAAGGATTTATTTTTATACTAATTTTATTTGTACTGGTTAGAAATTATAGTCAAGTACATATAAATAAAATGCTTTTTCTGAGCTACAAAACGTTTTTGGAAAAGAATTCAGCTATAGTTGACCTGTCTTACATGCTGAAGGTAGCACAAGGAATTAAAAATCATTAACTTAGGTTGAGAGAATATGGCGGTTGCATTTATTCCTCTCATTGGTGGTAATATAAGATTCTGAGTAATTAGTAGTTTAATTTAAATTGTTACTAATATATGGGTATCATTGCTTCACTGTATTAAATATCCAGTTAAAGAAAATTACCTGAAAGCTGATAAAACAGTTTAATATGAAATAAATTACATTAAACAGAAATTGCACTGATGAAGACTAAACTGTGAAAGTCTAATGACAAAGAAATAGTAATAATGCTTTATTTTCCACTAATTTAAAATGTCTTTTCCCATTTAAAATTAGATCTTCAGGTAGTTTACTTCTCAATTTTACTGAAGTTGAAGTATTAATTATGAAAACAGTAACATTCTCTTTGAAATCAATAGAAAATGCAAGCTATTACAATTAATTTACATGTCTTCAATTACACTCTTTTGTGCAAGCACTATTTCATATGATTGTTATTGCTACATCAATAGTTAAAAAGTAAAAACATTTAAATCTTCAAGAATAAGCACTTAAAATTCAACGACCACTTATCTCGGGTATCTCCAGTATCCACAACAACCGAAAGTAGATTCTAAGAGAATCTACTTGATGGCTGCTTTGCAGCCAAAATGCACATTTGGTTTTTCATAACCTTGTGGCTATTGGTGATACCTGAGATAAGTACTTTTTTCAATTTTTTTAATTTTTCAAGTGCTCATTCTTGAAAAGTTTGTCATAAGATGAGCTCAATAATTACATGGTAAATTATATAAACCTGAACGAAAAAATATGCTTTACATTCTAGGCCTCAAGACGAAGAGTTAATTATTATTCCTAAAAGCTTTCACGCACGCCGAAACATACAGCAAACATGTTATGTGAGTTCAAACACATCTAAGGAAGTATGTGGTAAGGATTCTTTGATATTTTTTCCACCACTTTTGATTAAAGTTATGTACTTCAATTTAAATAGAAATTTATCTAAAACCACTACATATCTCTAGCAACTGTGACATTTATGACGAAACACATTCTAGTTTCTGAAAATGATTGCCTTGCTTGTTTTCAAGAAGTGGATTAATTATAATGAACATGTGCTTCGAAATGAGATTTACTTTTACAAATAACCTTTATTAAGTGACTAGCGTAATTTTCCATTAAATATGGCAGGTAGGCATGAATTAAGTATTAAGTTCCGACTGAAAGGAAAAATTATGAAACCAACTTTCATAGGCACTAAAATGTAAGCAATAAATATGAAATTCACATTATTAAGTATTCCAGAGATTAAAAATAGTTTTAGGCGAATAGAAATTGTATGACCAAGAAATGCATGATGTTATACAATTCTTATATGCCCAAAATTATTTTTAATTTATGGAACATTTAATTTTGTCTCTCTCTCCCTCTTTCTTTCTTCATCTCTCTCCTCCCTCTCGTATTAAAGCATTCAAAGCATGCATTCCTTACGCATATAATTTAAGGATTAAGGCGACAATACAATCTTGAGGTTTAACAATAACACGTTTGGCAAAGCAATATACGAGGTGTGTACAAAAAGTTCGTGCACTGAATTTTTTTCTGCCGACGTGGCAAGGCTGTAAGTTTCTACAGTGGTGCAACGTCTAGGGGGAAGCCTCACGTGTCCTCAGTAAAAGTTTGGTCACGGTCAAGTGAGATCTCTGCTTTTGGTGTCTGTTTTTGTGAACGTACTTTTGGTCGCGTCGGCGGAATGGAGCGAGACGTTTTAACTGAGCAAAGAACCAACATCATATTTCTCGTAAAACTTGGCAAAAACGGCCAGGAAATTCTACAAATGTTGGAAATGGTGTATGGTGAGTCTGCCATGAAGCGTAGAACTGTGTATAAATGGGTGGACCGGTTCAAGGAGCGGAGGGAGAGCGTCGATGACGACGCACGAGCCCTTCAACATCACGTGTCGATGAAAACATTCAACGTGTTTATGATTTAGTGAAGGCAGACCATCGAATTACCACTAGAATGATTGCAGAAATACTTGGAATAAGTAAAGGCAGTGTTCAGACAATTTTAAAAGAAGATTTGACCATGCGGAGGCTGTGTGCAAAAATTGTTCCGAAAGTTTTGACTGACAAGCAAAAACAAGGACATGTTGATTGTTGCAATGACTGGATCGAGAGTGCCCAGGATCCAAATTTTCTCGAAAGGGTGATAACTGGAGACGAACCCTGGATTTACAAGTATGACCCTGAAACAAAAAGGCAGAGTGAAGAGTGGAAGCACCCTGGTTCGCCTCGCACCAAAAAAGTGCGGAAGAGTCGTTCAAAAATCAAGACCATGCTCATCATTTTTTTCGATGGAGTTGTCCATCATGAATATATTCCAGCAGGTCAAACTGTTAATGCAAAATTCTATGTTGAAGTCTTGAAGCGTCTGCATGAACGTGTATGACATTCACGACCCGAATTGTGGGCAGAGAACGCGTGGATCCTGCATCAGGACAATGCACCTTTGCACACCACGCTTGTTACGCGTGAGTTTTTGGCCAAAAACAAAATCACTACCATGGACCACCCTCCCTATTCGCCTGATGTAGCACCCTGTGACTTCTACCTGTTCCCTAAAGTGAAAAATATTATGTGGGGTGAACATTTTGTGGATGTTGATACCATAAAACGAGAAACGACGAAGCTCCTAAAGGGACTGACAAAGGAGGACATGCAGCACTGCTTTCAAGAATGGAAGAAGCGTTGGACCAAGTGCATTCTGTCTAGGGGAGAGTACTTCGAGGGTGACCACATCCCCGTTCCAGAATAATTTAATTTGGATTTTTGGTGAACCGAGTGCACGAACTTTTTGTACACACACCTTGTATCAGTAAAAAGCTGAAATTCTTCAAATAAATATGTTTTAAACATAGAACTTGAGCTATTCTGTATCGTAGGCAAAATGTGATGATAAGGATAAAAAATATTTATTTTTCTTTAAAACGATTAAGGTCTGAAGATCATGGGCCAATTACTTCTAATTGTAATTTGCAAAAGAATAAAAGCCTGTAAGTTGAAAAATCGATTTTTACATGTTATCTTATGGGAAATGGTGCTCCCCTCCCACCAAAAAATAAAAATTCGGGTGCCGAGGTGCACATCCTGATGGTCCCATTAGTAAGCATACCAAGTTTTAAGTCTAATAAGTTTCTTGGTACTGGTTAATGTTGGAAGAGGAATATATATATGTAAGACATTATCCAGGCAGGGAAGACTTCAGCAACACAGGACTAGCTAATGTTGATTCAGTGATAATTGGCCGTACAGGCTTGGCTAATGCTAAATTGACAAGTTTTAAAGTAATGAATATTAGTCAATAAATAAAAATAATTGTCAGGTGTAAAATAATTAGGTGATAGTTTTTCATTGCAGTTAATTGCATTGGATAGGAATTGGAAGTGAATTGAATGATTTAATCAAGTTTCTACTGCAATTTATTCATCAAATTTCAACTGAAACTTGAGAGAAATTTTTATGAAGTGCCTACAGAGCCACAAAGACTTACTAAAAGGTTTCCGAGTTGTTTTATTGGCATGATTTTAGGTGTCAAGATTGTATTTTTAACTCATACAGTTTTTATTTAACAACTAGTTGGTCATGAAAAACATTTTGATTGAATTAGACCTGTCATTTTCTTTAGGAACATACTCCGAATTAATTAAACATAATACAATTAACCAAGTTCACCCAGCTAATGTCAGCATTAGCAAGTCCTACCCTGCTAATGGAAATTAGCAGGCCAAGCTCAAAATTCTAACGTCTTTACCTCTTCATCAAACAATTATTATTTTAAAGGTAACATTTCCAATTCCTACTGTAGCTTTGGTAAAAATTTAATGAAATTGCAGCAGTGTAGCAAGGGTGTGGCAAGCAGGGCAATCATCTCGGGCACCAAAGCAAATGGGAGGCAACAAAAATATTGTTGTGGTTTAGTTGAATTTATGTATTTCTGGTAATAAGTGCAACATATCTATTATTTGGCACACAATTTAAATCATTATTTATAAAGTTACAGTAGCTTTGAGATAATTTTTTTTTGGGGTTTCCCCCAGGTGCCAAACTTTCTGGGTACAGTACTGTGAAATCCATATTGATTTTGTCATTTCATGAGCAACTGAATTGGTCTTATTAATAAAAATCAACCTGTATTCTTTTACAAGTAAAACATGAATATTACCTTTTTACCTTATAAAACTAAATACATTCAAAGCCTGATTTAGTGCCACCGTTTGTCCATCACTGGCATTGGCACTAAAGCGGGGGTGGCGGTAAATCGAGGTATATGCTTGCTTTATGGGAATATTATGATGAAGGTTCTGTTCACTATGATGAATGGGCAGTATATAGAGGGTGCTATATCGGGCTTTGACTGTACAAAAATTCATAAAGTCATACCTCAATTTGAGCAAAGGATGATTTCCAAAAGATATTTGCACTAAACAAGCAGTATATAATGTAGTACTTATTAGGGAGTAGTTCGTGATATCGCACCCTTATCTATATTTTGAAGTTAAATAAACAAAAAATGTAGAAACACCCATGAATATTAATGAAACGAATACTACACATGAATATTATTGAAAATGTTAGTTGATTAATATTTACTTGAAATTAATTATTATTACTAAAAAAATAACAAATAGAATATTAAAACACTTGCTGATTCATCAGATAAATTAACACTAGCAGCATTTAAAATTTTGAAACCAACCGGAACAGGTATTACATGTTTCAGAAGAATCACCATCCTCCTCTGGCTTCAAACATTCAGAGAAAAGGCTTCATTCCAAATATCTGCCTAAGGAGTATGCACTCACAAGGACATTGTTTTGAATCAATCCACAACACTAGCAATTTCTCCATTTTTGGGTGTTCTTTACCAGCGAAGCAGTAATAGCCTTTTGGGCACATCTTGTCCGTCTGCTTTAACTTTCATCTCCTAAACCGCTGGATGGATTTTAATTAAGTACAAGTGATCCTTATTAAAATTTATCACCCAATTGTGATTTTGAATTGCATCCATCAATTAGAACTTCCACTTTACGTAATTACTTTAATAAACTTATACTCATATCTCATTAAATGGCATCCATTGAGCAACAATTAAATACCATACTTTTCTCTCCCTAGTTCTTATATGATCTGTCAAGTATAGATTAAAAAATGTATTCAGATAGAGGACATTTAACACAATCAAGTCCATGGGACCACATAATTAAGAGTTATAGTTTTTGAGATGAAAATTCAAGCAAATCCTGAACAAAACATTGCATATTTTGTTTATATTGATTGCTAAATAACAATTAAAAATCCATACATTTCTCTCCCATGCTCTTAAATGATGTGTTATAGATTTAAAAAATTATTTGGATCGAGGACATCGTTTACCACAAAGTCTGTGAGAGCATATAATTACAACATAATTTCAGAGATAAAAATTCAAGAACCACCCAATCTTTTGATACTGATTCATATGTATTTCCCATAAAGAACGCCTTTGAAATCTCCATCTATTCCATTTAGGGATTACACTTTTCCATGTTGTATCTTAGAAACTACTATGTGATCGTGCAAGTTCCTTGGCATTTACCACAGTGGCTGATTCAACAGAACTTTTTGCCTTTATTTATCAAAACTGTACAACTGTAGAAGTTGTGAAGTTAAACATGCTGCTCACCTTTCTCAGGACAATGAATCACTTTCAGCTTTTCCTTGCTAATTTAGTATTATTCCCCGCACTTTAATTGCCGTCACTCAATTTTGTCTTCTCTGCCAAGATTTAATTTTTCCCACTATTTACTGTTCAACATTTATTCTCCACTAGAAATGAGGCAAAATAACTATGGCACATGACAATTTAATTGAAGATGCCAAAACTGAGGAGCTTGGATGGTGATTGGTCAGTGCAAAAGTAAATAAAAATAAAAGAAAAACTGCAAAAATGTGAATGGTGCACAATATTTTAATTTTACTGAGCTGTCCAGTATTTAATTTTTTTGAAAAATAAAAATTTGTCCTAAGATGCCAATCGAAATATCACCATATCATCGAAATTGCACCAAACAAACATGCACTAAATGAGGCATGACTGTAATTATCTTTCAAGGAAGCATTTATTTATTCAATAATTCCACATACAGCTTTTGTAGCCATTTTACAGTGGAATATGTTAACAATAACAATCAACGAACACATACATCCATGCCCTAGGTGGAGAATAAGAAGTGTTATAATGGTCTTTCCTTTCAAGGATTTTGTCCCTCGGGCACATTCTCAACCAATGGTTACCTCCCTTGCCAGCCTTGTCCAGTGGGTACCTATCAGCCACATCATGGAAGACTGACCTGCATACCTACAGCAGTGAAAAACAGTGGCGTAAGAGGAGCAAAGTCATTTTCCGAGGCATCTGCACTGGGTTAGACATGAATCTAATTAAAGACTTGATATCAGGGGTGGCCAACCCTCAGACCCGCATTCTATAACCTTCAGAAGTTCGAGTCACATGAAACTCTAAGTCTTCATAAATTTATGAACAGTTAAATATAATGTATCAGAAGCAATTCATATACAAGTGTTTCTCAAACGGTGGGTCATGACTGCTAAGGGGGTTGCGAGAGCATTTTAAGGGGGTCGCAAGCACTCTTCACTAAGCAAGTGATTTTATTCTGGTTTTTAAGTCTTGCAGGTTTTAATTTATCGACATATTTTGTTCAAAAATTAAGAAAATTCTGTAGCTTATCAACATACAAAAACTTTTTAACAAACGAGTTATTTTTGTAATAAAAACAAATGAAATTATATCTCAGTAGTGATTTGTACTTAAAAAATTAAACTATACACCACATATTGTCTAAATGTTTTAATACACATATGCAGTTGTGTATTTCCCTCGTATTTATAGAGCACAAAATATAACTCTTTTATTATTAATTTCCTTACCATCGTCATCCCTCTCCCTTGTATTGAGAAAACCGGAGTGTTTTCTTTTGCTTCTCGAATATTCTAGGGGATCACAGCAACCAAGCGGAGGACGGATGGGTCGCCTGACAAATCCGCCTGAAAGCCACTGATATATAATACATGTCCATTAGGCATCCCCATGTTTCAAACCTCACCATATTATTCTGTAGTGAAAAACATTGAAATGCCTCTAAACATAAATTTAAAAGAGCCGCTTGTGGCACAAGAGGCACGGTTTGGCCACCCCCCTGCTTCATATTAATCATAAGTTGAATCTTTAATCTGATTTATGTTAATCTCTTCATAGATTACTTTTAATTGGCAAAAAGACAAATTTATTAACATTGCTGACAGATACTGATCTAATTTTTTGTTTCAACCTGAAGCTGACAAATGTAGCAAGTTGACTGCTTTGATAAGAACGTATTTGGTGGAAGTCAAAATCAAAATTGAAACTAACAATTGTAATTTGCAACATCTACGTTGCAGGATGCATATCAACTGATGAATTTAATTGAACCTAATACTAAGCAAATAAGATTTTGTAAGTAACCTCATATTACAATAGTTATTCATTACAAAAGAAAAACTAAATTCATAACATCAGAATATAATTTTCATCAATAGTTAAAGGGCAATATTAAGAGTAGAATTTCGTACCTTTTGCAGCACATGTTTAAAAAGTGAGAAATAAGCTCAAGTAATACCCCCATGCATATGATTTCCATACCTACTAATCTAAACTAAAACATTAATATTTTCTAATGTCCACTCGGTAACTTTTGAATGTAGATTTCTATGCCAAACCTGTAATCCAGTTAATGTCATATATGTCACAGAATGATTCGTGTAGGAAAAGCGCCCAACAAAAGATGATTTTCTAATTCAGCTAAGGGTAAATCCATATAATTTCCCTGGATTTCAAGAGAATTTTAGGAAGAAAATTGGGAGTATCACTTGAGCTAACACTTTAATTATTGGCATTAAAGAATATGAAAAATTATTGAAAATAAAACATCTAATACAAACATAAATAATCATTTTGCAGAACCATGCACTCCTGGAAAATTCTACAACAAAGATTTAAAATCCTGTGATTTCTGTCCAAAGGGCACTTATCAATACCATAGTGGTCAGAATTTTTGTGACCAATGTCCTGGAAACTCATCTACAGATAACACTGGGAGCAAGCATGTGGATGATTGTAAACGTAAGCAAAAAACTTTGACAATTGCCTTGCCAAAAATATGAATTTTGGGAATGGACTTCATATTGATCAAAATGGGATTTTTAAACAATATCCTCTCAACTTTTAGGAAATAACTGTATTAGTTTCATCAATGAAATGTATGGAGTTATTGAATCACCAAATTATCCAGGAAATTATCCAAATAACATCGACTGTACCTGGATTGTCAAACCTGGAAAAGGAAGGAGATTATTGGTGATTGTACCAGATATAAAACTAGCAAATGATAACTGTGGTGATTACTTAGTGATGAGAAAATCAAGTAAGCAAGAGAATGAATATTCTATAAGAATCTGCTTTTTATTACATCACAGATTTACTAAAATAGACTATGATATATTGCTGGTTTAGATCTTACTTCACACAGTATCTTTTGGTATCAGCAAATGCCAACTTCTAAAACCCAATCATTTTAAAATCTAAAATTAATTTGGCTCAAGTTTTTCAGATTTGCAACATTCAAAAGGAATAGTATTTTTGTATTTTACACACACATGAAGTGATCATGAAGATGTGGCATTAACCATGGTGTGCATATCTGTTCCAAGTTGATTAGCTGTTGTTGAAAAAAATATAAGAAAAATGATTTAAGGCCATGATAAAAATGTAATTTGGTCCTTTGCTAGCCAAAACATTATTTTGCATAATTAATTGTTTTAATAAAGATTATCTAATTTGTATATCAGTTCATAAACTTCAAATTTAAGAGAGAATTGTAAACTTAGGAGTTTTGAAACTTAATAACTAACTATATTAAAATACATAAAGTAAACTGGGCATGAACATTCTCTCGGTAAATTTTTTTTCAGAATCCCCATATTCTGTGACCACATATGAAGCATGCAAGTCTTCTAATCAGCCAATAGCATTCACTGCTAGGACAAAGAGATTGTGGATGCAGTTCAAATCAAATGGAAATAACACAGCTGGAGGTTTCCACATACCTTTTGTTACATATAATGGTAAGAATATGACCAATAAGCTCTACTTTTATATAATTTGTTAGACTGGAACATGGTGAAATTACGACCTATCAAATATTCATGAAATAAATATTTATATTAACTTATAGGTTATCTTTCCTTTATAAGAGAAATTCCATAAATGTAATTAAATTGCATTTAATGATAATGAAGTTAAATAATGAACTGAGGAATACAGTCAAGACATTTACAATGTAAACTCAACAGAATGAGTACAGCATATAACGAGAACTTCATTATAGCGAGCAAAAACATCACCATCATCAATTAATTCTTAATGTTACATATACAGCGTGTCCTCGATTAACATCATTAATTCTTTACTGACAATCGCAATTTAGAACAAAACAAAAATAGACCAATATTTCCCAAGTTATACAATATAATCGGTTTCGAAGTCTCGGGTACAAAACCTCTTGAAACACAAAAAGACGTTATATACCATATTTTATGGAGTCTTATGGTGCCACATATGATATGAATGGTATCACAACATTAATAAATCAATATAGCCATACTTTAACATAGAAATGACATAAAATAAACAAATAGTACAGCATAACTGCATTTTTAAGTCGCCCAAAATCAGAAAAGGCTACATTTCATAATAGTACCTCTAGTTACAAGAAAAAGAAACTACATAATACCAATCTGGCAAAATGTAGTTGTACGAACAATAGAGAACAATGTGTTTTTATAATAAAGATTACAGAGAGCCACAAACACTTCTGTGAACGCAAGTTCATCAGCTGATGTTGCAATAAAAGAAATGCTGCAACAAACAAGTTATTTCTTGCAGCAGTTACTGTATGATTAACGAAAATCTACTATAGTAGTAGTATAGAGATGAATAAAACATTTATTTTGTTGCTTTTATTGAAGTGCGAGTTTCATTTGTCTCAAAGAAGGATAATCACTCTGCTGAGCCATAGCTGATACAAACGAAAATAAAATTGGAGGGCGTTAAACTCAAGTTATTCCAATAGTACATAAATAGGGCACTAAGCAGCTCTTCCTTTCTGCACAACTCACAAAGCTTGTAAGGTTACTATTAAAGGGAATTAAGACTGCTAGGAGGATTTGAATAAGGAGACCAACACTATCATTCTTTGGACCTATTGGTACAAAATATCACCATGCAACAAGGAAAGTTTAATAAAAATACATTATCCAAAACACTTTTCCCACTCAAATACGGCAATCTGCTGCTATTGGAGAAGCACTGTGCAACAGATGCACATAAGAGTCATCTGCACAATATTTTTTTGGCATTATTTCAGAGCCGAGTCAGGACAATGTTAACTCGAACCATTGACGACAATAATTCAAATATAGTAGCAATGTTCTAACAACATTAACGCAAATCAATGTTAAACAAAGCAACGTTAAACCAAGGACACAGTGTACAGGATTCAATTTTTGGATATTAAGAGTACTCGTTAGAATGAACATTTTTACAAATTTTATAAATTCTTGCTATACCAAGGTTTCACTGTATTATAATGAAGTTTTCTATGTCAATGAACCACTGTTGCTTTATTCACTGAATATTTTTCTCTGAATTATTTTATGCCATAATTAAAACTGTTGCATTTGCAGAGGAATATCAAGCACTTATTGAAGACATTGTGCAAGACAGCAGACTTTATGCATCAGTAAACCATTTGAGGATACTTCAGGTAAATTAATGGTTATTGTTATTTAAAATGCAAGAAACTAACACACTATATTTATCCAAAAGAAAGATAATTTCATGTTATTATGCCGAGTGAGCTGGAGGAAGAGAAAAAATCATGCACAGGTACTAAATTTGCATCTGTTAATTACTACAAGTGAAAAAGATGGGTGAAAGGCATTAGCATGGTATGGTTGGATTTATTAATGCCAACAGTGAAACGATTGTTTTTGTCAAGACTATGACACTTGTTTACTTAAAAATAACTTATGTCAGTTTACACTTAAGTGCATTCTATTCAGTTGGTGTTCCATAAAATTGTAAAATTTTCAATGCCTATTCACTGAAATCAGATTTGGATCAATCGAAATTAATATACTTTACAGTTCAATACAAAAAAACATTGAAAATTGTGAATTCATGATTTGTCTTCCTCAGAAAATGCCATGTCTAGGTTTTTAGCACTTTTTTTAATGGCTTAATTTATTCAGTTTATCTGTCTGTCTGTCCATGTACAAAATAACGTAAATTAGAAAAGTCAAAATTCCAGGTTAGGTAGTTCTACATTAGGGTTACATATGATGTAACCGGCTGTCTGGGTAGTTGGAAAAATTAACTAAAAAGTACATGCTGTTACAAATGTAGGCAACCAATAACACATCACATCTGCGATTCTTTACTCCAATGGAAATATAGTGAAAAAGTATGTAACTTGAGCCACAATTCTTCCTTCACTTGTTTTTCTTCAGAATCTGGTCTCCCTACTGAAGACCAAGCGTAAATATAAAATCTGACAAGTAAAACCCACGGAGTCAAGAGGCTGCAGAACAAAAAATTCCTCACCATCAACTCCACTTCGAGTCCTATTGTCAACTATCAAGTACTACTATTTTAAGATGGCATGGTAGATCACAGAGAAAAGTACCAGTAGAGAGAGGAACAAACCAAAATTATGAGTTATGCGAGTTAAGCAGCTAGTTTTAAAGTGATGCAGTGCTCGAATTGGAATATTTTAACAACTGGAACACTAGTAAACAACATTCTTCTTTGATTTTTTTTGACAGCAGGAACACTATGAGCATTCCTGCCAATTCGAGCACTGTTATAACAAGTTCTTACTTGTTCCACTAAAAAACCAGAACAGCATTCTGGTCCAATTCCTGCACTGCCTGTATGACAGTAAGAAAATACGTTAAGAGAGGCTTATATAAAACGACCAAAACTTATAAATACAGTTAAGAATGAGGAAGATGGAAGTAATAGACAATGAATGATTGTGAAAATAATGAAGCTATCAATACTAATGATGGTAAGCATGAAAGCGACTCAATACAATCAATTTAAAACATCAAGGTTGATTTCCTGTTCCTTACATATATTTGTGATGACCTGAAAAACAGTACCTATTTCATATCATAGTATCATCTTAGATTCAGTGTTTTTCTTTTGGGTGAATACAGTCGATTCTCCATTATAAGTGTCAATAATAATTGACGAGAGAAAACATTCACAACTGGTACTTTAATATGGGTGGGGTGACCTTTAACTTGCAGCATTGGCCCTTGCTTTCAGTCCATCTTAGGGTACAGCCAGACCAAAGCGAGTGCAAGCAAACAACAAAAAAGAACACATTCTTTATGTAAGTGACCATACTGACGCGAGTGTGTTTAAGCAATGTTGCTGAGTGCACAAGCAATGTCGCTTTGAATTAAAGCGTTCTATTTTCCAAGCGATACTGCTTGACTCAACGTCCAAATACCGGCTCTGTGCATGCGCAGGAGTAGCAGTACAACAACTAAAGTGATGCAGTTTCAAGAAAGAATGTGTTGGAACAAGTGACTGCATTATTTACTCTCTTACTAATTATGCTGAAAATTTTAATTAATTAACATTTCTTAATTGATTAATCGGGTGAACACCACATCTCTTTTTCTTTAATAGAAAACAATATTTTGCAAATGAATTTTCTACTAGCAGAGCACTGCGAAGTGTCTTCCATGACGCCATGTCACAGACCGAATGCCAAAACATGACTGTTCATAGTTACGATTGTAGCTTGCCAGTCTGTTGCTTGTTGCTCACTCTTTGGTCTGGCTGTACCCTTAGACATACTATAAAGCTAAAGACTAAAGCTTGAGAAAATTTGCAAAGTTAGAGCAAGACACTGCTGCAAAAGTTCATTAGAAAAATACCCTGGGTTACCTAAGCCTCAACTGATGTAAACCTGCACTTACGTAAGTGGTCCGATAAATTACTAAAAAATTTCGTTGTTTACGTTCAAGTTTATGTTAGCAGTTTTCATAAGCATGCAGTCACTAAATATGTGCGCGGAGGAAGACCACAAGGCGTGGATTGTAATGCAGTAGCCCCACTATGCTACCCAGCCACTGTTGTCAATCTAGCGAATTTTTAGCTAGATCTAGCAACTTTGGGTTCGAACTAGCGCCTAAAAAAAGGCCACAGCGACTACATACGAATCTAGTAAATCGATTTAACAATCTACCTAATTCTAGCGACTGGGTATAATCGTGGTGTATATCTGCATTCATACAAATAGAAAAATAAATTACATTATAATATTAACATAGTAACAGTAAGTGATGTTATTTCATTTTCATTGGATGCTATACAACAACCCATGTCTACAAGTAGCAGCAATAATTCCCCTAGCTAAAACATGATTTATATATCAGCCTTTCAATTATTCTTCAGGAGAAAATACAACTGTTAGTTTTTTGCTATATGTGTAATTTCCCCACCACCTGTTGTACTCTATATTATCTGTAGTAATTTTCGACTTACACAAATTTCAAGTTACATAACCGGTGCCAGAATGCATTCCTAACGTAACTCGTGGAGTGCCTGTAATTACATCAACCAATTGTAAATTAGTGTCTCAATTCATGAAAAACATATACAGTATAACAAAGTCAATAACAAGCACTTAATAATCAGAACATTAAAAAAGCACGTATCTCAGGTATCTCCAATTGCCATAACAAGCTTATGAAAAACCAGGTAGTAGATTCCAGGATCTACTTTTGGTGTATCTCCATTGAAGACAGCTGCATTGTAGCCAAAATGCACATCTGGTTTTTCATAACCTTGCTACGGCCATTGGAGATCAACTGAGATACGTACTTTTTTCAATATCTTGACATTGAAATGCTTATTCTTGAATTTGTTTTCTTCCAAAAGACAAGATTGATAATTTTCTCGAGTGAAGGATAGCATAAATAGGTAAATGTAATTCCAATAAACACTTTGTTCCTGAGAGAAAATGTTATTCCATTCCTTATAAGTTCTGTTATTTTTACAGGATAGAAAACTTCTACTGGCTCTAATGGAAGTGATTGCACAACCAATCAACTACTACAAATATGCAAGTGACCAGAGAAAAATACTTCCTAGTTCATTTATTCGTTTGATGACTCCTAAAGTGAGAAAGTTCTTTTCTTACAAATAAAAACAAATGTTTAACACAAGGTTTCCAAGAAAACTTGCAGTTTGATGCCATGATTGGCAAAACCTTTGCATTCAAGTCATACAAGCAAGTATTCTACTTGTTTAGTCATCTGATGTACCTAAGTTGCCCGATAAGGCACATTAACATATAAGATTCCCTTTATTTCCTTGTGAATACATAGTTATATGTATTGTAAAAATGGAAACAAAACCAAGTTTTATGTAAATAAATGTTTTAAATATTTTCAACAAAAACACCAATTCATCATTCTATCTCTGGAGGCATCTTATATCCACAGTTTCTTTGATTTTTTTTAGTTTTCTAAAGCTAATACTACTACTTAGCGTTAATTTATAATTCTGTGATAACAGGCTATTCACAATTAAAACTGCCAAATCAAAATTATTCTCAACTTAACTGATTAATTTCAGCTATCTGGTGTTAAACCAAGGGGAGGTCCAGGGGGAATTTCACCCCGTGGAATAAAATTCTACCCAGGGAAAATTATTAAAATTTTATTTAACTTGTTTAATATTAAGAAATGTTATTGATCCCTTAAATAGAGAATACGATAATTGGTCGAGTGACATCGTTTTAATTTTGACCAATCACAAAACAAAAGCATTGTGCAATGATATTCATTTTAGTATGTAACTGATGCCGAATGCCAAGACAATTAATTAATTTTAAAATCCAATATTGGATGAGGAACAAGATTTTATGTAAAGCTACGTTGCCTTCTGGTGTTTACTGCAAGTGTTGAACGCTCATTCAGCAGAATGAATAGACTCATGGCAAAATTATGAAATAGAATGGGTCTTGAAACTCTGTAGGACTACATGAAAATTTAAATCGAGGGATCTAATGTTGCCAACTACATTAATAGAAGTTATCGACATAGAAGCTAAGAAAAACCAAAGGCGACTCAGGTTAATTTAAAGCATTTACATAAAGAATCATATATTCAATTCTGTGATTCATACTATATTATATACATGTGAATTAATAACGTTTGATATTCACGTATTATCATTCAAAAGACTTCTGGTAGTAGTGAGGGTGTTGGAATGTCATGTAAGATTTATAATTATACAATACCTGCTACAATGTGATTTTCATATAACTATCAACTATTTATGTCGTTCAACTTCACACTAATGTTTATTTCAATTTAACCCGAGTTTTCATTTTCCCTCCCGGTCAACAATGTCTGGATTCAACACTGCACCTACCTTATTTGGTTTCTCAAATTGTTATACAAATTCTTTTCTGGGCCTCGGCCATGTTCCAATGTTGACAATGATAATAACAATACCATGCAAAATTGTAAATTAAATACCTATAGCAATAGTACTACAAACTTACGAGAAAATATTTCTGAACTTAAGAACGGGATATAATGCATTAGTTTCACTGAAATAATGTATACTTGCAAACGTCAAATTTGAAACATTGGGACTATTTTTTTAACGAGGCCTTAGCCTTTCAACTGATTTTCACGTATTTATTACCGACAAGCCAACAGGCAAGGGCCTTCACGCGGCACTAATAGGTAGCGTAGATACCCCCTTGAATCTATTTCAATGGTGGCATACGATGGTTGGATGATTATGCTCCGAAATAATCCAACGAATGAAGACAATATACTAAAAATTTAAATAATGGACCTGAATGATCGGCACAACTCAATGGCAAATTATGGTCAATGATGTGAATCAGTGGTCGAATTGAGCGGGAAACAACGAGATAGATATACATCTACCCGTTGTAAAAAATTTTCAATTCGAGCATTGACGTGTATAAATATTCACCACTTATAACACTGGCATCTTTAGACATCGTACTACAATCTAGTTACTGATTTCTTTCTATGCACTTTACATTATAACTATATTACTTTGTACTAGTGATGCGCTATAAACAACGTTTAAGTATTAGCGATGTTTACCTTTCGATACATCGATGTTAGTGTTTCGTTTTTTTTTTACATCGATATTTTTGTTTCGATGATAATAATAATGAAAAAATAATTCCATTGAAATCGTGCCACCCTCAAAAAGCAATGTGTGGTAGTATTTTACAAAAAATAAAGATGGTGTTTTATTTATTCAATGATAAATGAGTAAGTGGATGAGATATAATCAGTGTAAACTGTATGCCAAAAGGTTTTACCAATAATCAATACGACATTTTAATATCTATAAATAAGGGATAAATTTAAAACAGAAGGGAAGACGGGAAATTCAGTTATGTATATTATCATGAAATTAGGTGTACTGTGGTATTCTCCCAGAGTCCTCTATATCACGCACGGCCACTCACTTTGTACCCCTACCACATTCCTAACAATTACTAAAATCGATAGTATCGAACTCAAATCCGGATCTCATCATACACCAGTTGCAGTCGATATCTCGCATCGCAATACACCAATCAGTCACAGCCAACTACAGACAGGTAATGTTTGTGCCAGCGGTGTCAGCAGTAACATGAAATGAATTCATAAAGTATTGTAGTATTTTGGCTTCTGATCCTTTTTCATACAAGTATACACGGTTTTCTGCTGGCAATAATACGTTATCAGTAATTTCCGTAAGGTTGGAAAAACATTCGTTGCGTCTTTTTTTATCTCGATATCGTATATGTTGCAATTATATCGTATGTAACTACACATCAATAGCGTTAGCTTTTGGCGGTTTTTCTATGTAAAGTTTGTATTTCATTTTCATATTGTATTCTTTCCTCATTTAATTACTGGATAATATTTGTATGTAGATATGGATTATCGAGAAGATTTCTTGCAAGAGAGCAGGCAAGAAGAATATCAATTGCAACATTTTGGATTTAATTCGACGACGTTCAAAACTGAAGGTATTTCGTTATTTGTTGAGTTAAAACTATTATCATTTTATATTTAATGTTATTAATTCAGTTAAAGAAATGGTAATGGCCGTAATCGAGGAAGCTACTGGAGCTTTGGAGAAAAGTTTGCTGGAACAGTTTCCAAAAAGTAAGGGTGATGAAATTATTTCGGCCTCACGAAACTTGATTGAGGAATACGCAAACAAAACAGAGGAATGGGTTGCATCGGTCGAGGTAAATTTGAATGTAATTATCGCTGTTGCAGATATTTGGATAGCTTATTTGTGTTTACTGTTATTTTGTAGGGGAAACTGGATAATCATTTTTTTGATATTCCAAATAACGTTTTACTAACGGAAGATAAACCACAAATTATGCAGTATACAGTAGAAGAAGAAAAAATAATTGATCAAGATATAAAAGATTTGGAGAAAAAACTAATTAAGGTAAATTTTCAAAATATATCAACAGTAATGATACTCAAGTCTTTCGAGCAATAGGGTAGAATTTTTTGACTCCACCATCATTTAGGGTCATATTTGATATCCTTAAGAACCGGATCTAAATATATTTCCTGTATCCAGTGGTCTCATTCCACTATTAACAAGTGGTTACCTTCAGTCGCCAATTTTAAATGTGTAAAACTATATTTATTCCCTATTTTAATTAATAATATTTAAGTTATACCTACTTAGGAATGAGCAGTGGAGTAAGTGCTAACATTGGAAAGTAGAATGGTGTTTTAGTGTTTTTTATATAAGCACTTCAAAAACAAATATATTTTACAGTGACACAGGCTAGGTCAAACAAGCAATAAATACCACCAAAGAGTGTGAAATATAGAGAATGTGTGACCGATTGCATTATCATATGGAATATAAACAATATAATGAACTATGATGAAATCACCACATAAACTTCACAGTAGAATTAGCACTATAGAATTGCACTACTAGTCTTATCCAGTCTGGTGCCAACTGATATTTATTAACCATTCATTGTGCTGATATAAGTTTCAAATTACTTTGCCACAGCTGGTTTTACCTACTAATGTGTCAAGTACATTTTTAAATTTTCGAAAATATTTCTATTGTGTATGTGATATAATTTTTAGACTTTGAGTTATTTTTAATGCATTTAATTTTTGAACAACTGGTTCTGCATTTTGCTGCATTATTCACATATAGTTCAATCGAACCAACTTAATGTTACAACTGTCTATCTTTTAATAATTTTGTAGCTTATTTTTAAATCCCATTTTAAATGTTACATGGGAGGGTACCTGTTAGTTCTCTAAATCAGAGTAAACATTAATTGGGGCTACATATCATTATGCTAAGTAACTGCTAGCTTTAAAACAGCAAAATAATTATTTTTTATCAAATTTTGAATGTAAGACATACAAATTTTAAACTAAAATTACATGATAAGTGATTCTTTCACTCTGAAATATAATACACATGTAACATGTCTTGGCAATGTTGCATTTGCAGAGAAATTAAAATGTTAAAAGCGGAACCTTTCACGTGGCATCTTCCATTTTAGTATCATATGGCCACAGATATTGCACAAATGTGTTTGTTGTTATCCATGTATTAGAAATGAATATATCTACATGGGAGAGTTGCTACACTCGTAAAGCAGCTCGATTTTGCAAATTTTCCAATCATCAGTATAACATGATAATGAGCAAGACTCTGCAATATCCATGCCTCGACAATTTACTATGGATTACATTTAGTTTTTGCATAGTTAATCATTTATTATGTTGTAAACAAAACCATGGTTGACAAAACAAGGGAGAGATGGAGAAGAGCTATAATAATCCGAGAGGTTGATTAGCCAAAACAGAGGTGGAGGAGAATGGGAGGTGCTTTAAATGTACACTTTACTATTCAAGCATAACTGTCATTTTTGTATATACATAACCTCGGTTTACATCAATACAACTTTGTTTGCATTCATGAGAAGATGAAACATATAGGTTAAGATTGATAAAATAGTAGTAATACTATATATTAATTTCATAATTATTATTTTAGGCTAAATTCATGGAAGCTAAGCTTAAAGAAGCCGTGAAATTATCTGAAAAGGCTTTAAAGCAGCATTTAAAATTTCCAGTTGAAAGTGCTGGGAATATCTCCACAAATGACTTCATTAAAGGACTTGATAAAATGCAACGTAAAACAATGAAAGTTAATGAAGACACTAATCATATCCTTGAAATGCCACTAATGAAAGATTGTAATAGCTTTGACAAAAGTGAAGAAAATTGTGAAAAGGAGGAATGTCAGCTAAAAGGAATCTTTTTCAAAAAGCATGTTCACTTGTAGAAATGCCAACTGTTCAGCTGTTCTGTGAATTTCTCAGTTTATATTTGCAAAGAAAATTTGGTTTTCAGATTTTTATTGAACTTATAAAACTTTGTATTTTGTTGCTTAAATTTATTTATTTGAATTGTAGATATGCATCAAGGATGTTTTTTTATATTCATGTATACATATTTGTCTTTTTGTGCATACAAACTGTATTTCAGCATTCTGTGTTGTAAAATTATGCTGATATTGTTACGAAATTACCTTATATTTTTATACATTTAAAATATGGAACGATTCTCTTTTCAATCCGATTTTATGATCTTTCCTTAAGTATCATTAACATCAATTATTAAACCTTCTCTAAATATTACATTAATGTATGCTGCCATATTCATCAATAAATTTGATGTTAATAATGATATTAATTTTTTACTACTCAAGGCATCATTTAGTACTGCTAATATTTAAATTACCATCTTCAGAAAATATAAAGAAAATGATTGTTAAAAAAATTCTTTCCAAGTTTCTTGAATTAGGATGATACGTATTTCTTATGAAAAATTTTTCATTTAAAAAATTAAATCATAAATATACCAGATTTATAGGTTTTAAGGTTTTTTCTGATGTTTTCGCATTTATATCTACATCACTGCCAATCGTCAGATTCTTATCTATTGCGGGTTTACCACTTGCATACTGGTGACACACATGCAGCTACGCTGAAATTAGTAGGTCGGATTTTTTTTATGAAAAAATAAAATTGTTGAAAAAGAAAAAACTCAATTTCATAAGTAATTAACTGCTTAACCCTTTGAAGGGACTATATTGTCCCACTTAGGTAGGGATAGCCTTTAGGAAGGAAGTTGGTTGTACACACGGGTGTACCTTCCAAACAGTTCAGAAAAATGCCAGTCAGTTCCCTCTCTCTAGTGTCGCTATGTTATGGAGAATTACCTAGGTGGGTTATAGACGTCCCACTGGCCCCTCCAAGAGACATCAGTTTGACCTGTCATCCCGACGCGCTCAGATGACCTCTATAAAAATTGTTTTTCTCTTTCGCCTGAAGCTTTTTCAGTAAATATTGCAAAGTGAATTAATGTTCAATATATTGCGTTTCACTTACACTTTTCTCAATTTCATTACTATGTTGTCGCTAACGAAATATTTTTTGCTTTAGTTGGAGAATCGTATTGTATAACGAAAAAGTGCCTGCCTTCAGTGAATAAAATTTTTCTCTTCCCTGATTTTTTAGTAAGCCTTGTAAGTAAATTACGACGAATGTGTTGCTAATTTTGCATTAAGTGTTTAACATGATGTTAATAGATCGTTAGTTGAAGATTCTATTTTTTTAGATCTTTGGCTCTTATAATGAGAACTTCATTACGTTGTCGTCTTTATTTATTTTTTGTTTTACGTAGATGGCAGAATGCTTTTTTCTTAGTCAGGAAGATGATCAAGAAGCACAAGAGCTGCAACAAATATTAGCTATAACTGATGACATGACAGAAAATTAAGATGTTGAAGGAGATTCTGATGCAGACGATGGGCTCCCTACCAGCTCAACCCCATCAACATCTCCCAGAGGAAGGGCAACTCCCACTGTCTTTCAGGTATCCCAAAAGCCTTCAAGGGACCCATCCCCTATACCTTGCCTTAGTGGGATCAATAGGCCCACTTGCCCTTTGTTAGCCTCCTCTTCTTCTGAGGAAGAAAATCGGGAATGGTCCAAAACGGAAGGATCTGAAATTTTTTTAAAATTTTAGATTTGACCAGTCTTTTGGCCCGGCAGTACATGCAAGTGTAAATTGCATTGAAAATTTCAAGTTTTATTTTGACAATACAATTCTTGATTTGACTGTTGAAGAATCAAATAGGTTTGCTGAGCAGCAACATTTAAATTTAAGTTGTCCGGAATTATTGGCGCTTTTCGGGCTCTTGATTTTGATGGGGTTCCATATATTACCAAGCTTGAGATTACATTGGTCTCAAGACCCGAATTTTCATGTGTCTCGTGTTTCTGAGGTCATGCCCATAAAAAGTTTTCTGAAAATTTTTCGTTATCTGCATCTAAAAAATAATAGTAAAATGCCTAAAAGAGGAGCCCCAAACTTCAATAAATTATACAAAATAATCCCTGGAGTGGATTTTATGAATAAAAAGTTTGCCGAAATGTTTCAACCATCGTGTTGGTTGTCAGTAGATGAATCAATAGTGAAATTCAACCCTGAAACAATATATGCTGATGAAGCCCATAAAAAGAGGCTTTAAAATTAGGGCTCTTTATTGCAGGGAAACAGGTTATGCTTTGGGGCTCCAAATATGTACTGGGAAGAAAGAGGGACAATATTCTGGTCAACCCTTGGGTGAAAGAGTTGTCTTAGAATTAAGTAAGGTTTTCCAACAAAAGGGTTACGGAGTATTTTTTGATAACTTCTTATCATCCGTAATGCCAGTGGAAAGGCTACTGAAAAATGTTACAGTTTCGTGCTGCGCCATTAGGGCAAATAAGAGAGAATTTCCTGTGGATCTTCTCCAAAGTGATAGGGAACTACAAAGAGGGGATTATGATTTTGCCCAAGCAGGAGACGTATCCATTGTAAAATGGAAGGATAGGGGCTCAAAGTCAGTGTCTGAGATTTCGTCAATGCCTAATCCTATAAAAACAGTGGTTGTGTTGCAAACAGAGAATGATGGAAGTAGAAAACATGTCAACTGTCCCGAAGCTATAGCAAACTACAATAAATATATGGGGGGTTGATCTTTTTGATCAACTGATGGAAACGTACTCCATTGCTTGTAAAAGCCGCCGTTGGTGGATGATATTACTTTATTATTATCTGGACCCAGCTATTGTTAATAGTTCATAATATAGAATGTAACTTTTTTGAGGGCGCATCCAAAAATCAAACCAATGACCCACCTAGAATTTCATTCCCAGTTAACCTCCGAGTTGTTAAGCTATTTTCCAGCAGAAAAAGACCTGAGCCTTCTCAAATTTCTGGAAAATAAAAAAAACCCTGGTAGAGCTTCTTTGGTCCTGAATACACTTTGATTGACAAATGTGGGGACCCATCTCCCAAAAATGAGGAGGGGGAGGAGATGCGTTTTCTGTAGCACCAAAGCAGCTGAAAAAAGGTCTACCATTACTTGTGCGAAATGTGAAGTTGTTCTTTGCCTAGAGTGTTTCATTCCATTTCACCATTAACTATGTATGCTTATGTGTTTCTTTTATAATAATGACGTATGTATTATAATAACATTTGATACAATTATTAAAATTTTATCATTTTCATAATTATATATATTCAATAATATTTGTAAGGAGACTAACATTTTATATGTATATATTTATGTTATATTCTATGTGTCTGTACTTGTACACAAAAAGTATTTTTAAATTTATATATGTATTTATAAGGGTAATAACATTTTACATGTATATATTTATATTATATTCTGTATGTTTGTATTTGTACAGAACATATATTGTTATATTTATAGGTATTCTTATATTTATATATGTATTTGTAAGGGAACCAACATCTTATATGTATGCATTTGTATATTTATATGTATATATAAACATCCGGTTCCTGATTCCTGGAATATACTTAAAATGCGAATAACTCGATCAACTATGCAGATATAAACTTGAAATTTGGCAGAGATAATCTACGCCGATATAAAAATGCTATGACAAAGGAAAATTTACCAAAAACATTAAGGGTTCGACTCCAGGGGATGATTTGCATTCCCCGTCGATAACACAAAAATCGATTTTTTGACATGCAGGCTTTTCTTCATTTTGAGATTAAAATTAGAAAGAGTGGACTCACGACCTTTAGATTTAGACCATTTTAAAGGAAAAACTACAAGGTTTCTTATTCTGTTCTATTCTGTTCGTTTTTTGCCCACAATTCGAAATCCTTAATGTTAAACGTTTAATTCACATATTTTGGGGAAATCTTGCCATTTTAACGGGATGTTGCCATGCCTACCAATTGCATTGTTAAACCACAAAAAATCATATTGTTATTCCAATCCTTATGGGTTTAAGCGTGCTTTGAAGGCTTTTAATACGAGAAGAAGAGAAAGACGGAAGGAGAGAGAAATGATTTTCATAGTTCGTTGTGTTATTTACAAGAATGAATACCTAAAGAGCTGAAATACGCTATGTTGTCCATTCATTGGTCTTAGTGTAAAGTTATTAAAACATGAATAACTCAATCAAAGATATAGATAGAAAATTGAAATTTGGCATAAATTTATATAATGAACTAATCAGAATTTGTTTATATAGGGTTGACATGGCAATTAAAGAAATAAATGTCCATTTTGGTGCTATTTTGATAGGGGATATATTGTACTTCCTTCAAATAAAATTAATAAATTTTAATTTAATGAAACAATATTTAATGTAGACTGAAAATTAAAAAAATTCACGTTATAGTATGTTCCAGAGAGTTGAATTCTATTCTTGGCCTCATATCCATCTATATACATTTATATTAAAATAGATCAATGTTACCAATCTAGGTCATTTAAATGTTATCACCTAAATTCCATCTCAGCTTATATCAAACGGATTTTCATGACATAGGTGATTAGCGTGTCCTTTGATATAATATAATGATAGGAACGTTTATATTTGTGAAATTTTTGTTTGAAAAAACATTTCATGTGTAGATGCATTAAAAATTGTTTTAGTCTGCTTTTTACAGAAAGCAAGCTTATCCTCTTAAATGTATTTTTATAACTATGCTAAAACTCAATCCTTGCTTTGGTAAAATAACCAGTTTAACAGCGGCAGAGACTCCTGATTTATCATCTCAAATGATTACTTAACAAATGTTGAACAACAATAGCCGTCAATAGCAACGTATTATTTACTGTTATGGGATCTAAAAAGGTATATAGTAATAATGAAACAATAATCTCCTCTGCTTATTCTCTTCATAAATATTTTGTTAAATTTGTATGCTTGTGTAGAAAAAGTCCTAATTACCGATCGCCTACAAAAATTTGCAAGATTTTAAATTTTGATTTCAGGTCGACTTCTTTCATTTCCGAAATTCTATACCTAAATCAGTGGTTCTTAACCTTGGGTGCGAGATGCCCTTTCTGGGGGTGCAAGACATGCCAGATTTTTTTAGAAAGTAAATCATTGAAAAAAACAAATTAAGCACAGGCACATAAGTACAACTACTTGGTTTCATCAAACTTGTGTATTTATTAACTTGGCCTAGCATACATGGCAGATGTATTCACACACCTAAATGAACTCAACATATCAATGCTAGGAACTAGGATGTACACGGTAATGGCCAAGGAGAAGTTATCTGCTTTTATTTGGAAACTTCCAGTTTGGATAAAGCGTGTTAAGAAAAGAAATTTCATTAACTTTCCTTCACTTGAAGAAACAGTTGTTTCGGATAATGAAGGAATGGGCATCGCAACTAAAGTGACAAAACATTTGCAACAGTTGAGTGACTCTTTCCAAGGGTATTTTTCCAATGGAGATCTTAATGTGTCAAAGAAATCGATACTGGATCCATTTCTTTTTAACCTGGATTTAATCAACATTAGTGATTTGATGAAAGATGATCTCACTGAATTACGAGCTAATGGACGAACCTGAATGGAGTTTTGAGAAATTGAAGCTTGAGAATATCTGGTGTGTTCAACTAGCACCGTTTCCACAACTGGCAAAGACAGCACTGGAGATCCTTGTGCCATTTGCAACTACATACTTGTGCGAAATAGGATTTTCATATCTCTTACACATCAAAACCAAGTCTAGAAACTGCTTAAATGTGAGTGATGACATTCGTGTGGCTATTTCAGAAAAAGTTCCTCGTTTCTTGGACATCATTGAACAAAAGCAACAGCAAAAGAATCATTGATCCGATAACCTTGAAAAAAGTGTAATTTTTAATGTATTCGTAATTTTAAACCGAAATTAAAATAAATATATAATTTTAAAAAAGTGTGTAATTTTTCAAGTATTCTTAATTTTACTGCAAAATTAAAACAAAAAATATATACTTATGGAAGAAGAAAGGTAAATGAATCTCAACAAGTTGTTGGGATAAGGAAGCCCAGTGAGCACTCACCAATAAGATGACTTGAGGTTGGCGAGCTGCTTTGGGTGTCGAAGTGACACGTAAAATGAACACAAAAAACACGGAAGTTTTCAGAGACGATCCCTTCATCAACACAGGAGAGAGACAACTGATGGCAGTAACACTGGGGGTGGAAGGGTAGTGCGGAATAGTCGGGGATTGGAGGATACGGAGGGGGTTGAAGAATGGCAGAAAGGGAGTGAAATGTTAGTGAAAGTTGAGGTCAGGGGGAGTGAAGGAGTTTAAAAGATGGATATGTGCAAGCTCCCACTGACGGAGTTGGGGAGCCGAAGCATTATCGGGGAGAGCGTGAATGGCCCTCACTGTGAAGCAATCATTAAATTTTAGGTTGTGATTGTTCGCATAAATATATATATACAGTCAAACTCGGCTATAACGAGCGCCACGGGACCGTTTAGTTTTGCTCGTTATAGCCGTTAAACTTAATATCCGTGAAGGCAAAAGCATGCATGCGTATGGTGAAATAAGAAGTAAAAGTGAATATATAAACAGAAGGTTATTTAGTAAATTTATGAAAAAATTTAAAAATGAGAATAAACTAGAAAATTTAAAGTAAACATACGTACATATAAAATTTACTCACAGCTGCATCCTTAATCACTACCCAAGTCGCACTTCCTCATTTTCTTGTTCGTTGTTAGGTTGTTCTCTAGTGCATATAAAATCGCTTCTTTGTTTTTCCATAAGGTTGAAACCGTAGACGATGATAAATTAAATTTTTTACACACTTCAACATTTTTTACCACGTTCTAACTCTCGAATAATATCAACCTTTTCGCAAATAGACAAACACTTCCTTTTATGTACGGACATGTTACTCGTTCAAGGGCAAAAGCTCAACTGATTTTTGTGATCAACGCTACGAACTTTCTTTGCAAACTGTGAGCATACCAATTCCAGGAAGAGTTAATGAGGAGACGGATTAAACGTGGGATTTCCCATCTTTACGTGGGAAAGGGTGTTGGGTGCATTCGGCTGAGCGACGGGGGTGGGCGCCATTGTACATGCCCTTACCCCCTTCCAAACACAACCTCCTGGCTGTAAAAGAGCTGGGGGTTGGGAGGAGAGGACAAAGGACCTCGGCGAGTGCCACTGTACCTACAAGTTGGGAATTCTTGGTTTGGACGAAGGGATTATTTTTTAACAACAACGCCGCGGTCTTTAACCTCCCCGAGGGATAGGGTGTAGAGGCTGGACTCGTGAACACAAGGTTACATATTTTGGATCACTATGAGGATTGAAGGGGCTGACCGCCGCCGCGTTTGAGACAGTGAGAAGTGGTGAAAGTTTGCTCGATATATCCGTGAAGCGTGCTCGTTATATACGTGAAATATTTGTATGTAAATGCTCGTAAACTTATCTTGGAGGTAGCATTTGCTCACTATAGCCGTGAACTCGTTACAACCGTGCTCGTTATAAACGAGTTTGACTGTATATATATAATGAAAAATGCATATTTACTTCCTTAGAGATCATAGTTTATTTGTAAACAAAATGCTAACATGTAAACTAAATGTTTTCATTTGTTTTTTTGTCAAACAACAATGGAATGTTGAAGTTGCTGTAAATTAATTTTCAAGGACTTTTAACATTTAAAAATAACTATAATTTTTCTTTGGTTCACACAGGTCATCGTTCTATAATTTGGCCCCCTTGGTGCTCTTTGTTAAGTAGGCCAATGCTGGCACAGGGTTTGGAAGGAGCTATTGCTATAATAATCCAAGGGGTTTATTAGCCAAATAAACACACAAATGGTATGGAACAAATGTTTGTAAAATATTTCTTCCTTTGCAGAAGTTCACCTACATACTTTGATACATCTTATCAAGCATTACAGTTATTATTTCACCCTCCAATTCATTTTATTTTTAATTTACAATGTTCTAACAAATAACAAAACTGTAATAGCAGCCACATAGAAAAGATTTCCCACCCCTCATGTAAACTATCTGAATTAATGATGATTTAAAATGGTCTGATGGCCCATGTAAAAATAAATTAACAGAAACCTTAATTTCCAGGCAAACGGCATTGAAGATGGGTGATTAACAAACTAACTTCATATTTATTTTTGATTGATGGTCTGACAAAGAGATTCATCTCTTTGAATCGATGTTATTGCAAACCACAAAAGTTATCAAAGAATAATACTACCTGACTTCATGCACATCGTATGAATGAAATTTCAGATGGGTTTCTGGACTAAAATAAAGGGCCACTTAACTTCCAAACGAAAAATGGATGTATTTTTGAGATAATGTTAGCTACCCTGGATTTCAAATAGGAATTGGAGAAGGCAATCATGTCCGTCGTACTACTGTGTGTAAGAGGTAAATTTTTTCTTCCATAATAACTGAAGCAGTTGAATGTCAGATAAAGTTCCCAGAAACAGTTATGGAAATTACAGATGCTAAGTGTAAATGTAGTCTGAAATTTAAATTTTCCTTCTGTAATTTCTACAATTGGTAGTGTTCCCGTACAAATCTTAAAACTGTTGATTTGGCCTGGATCTGTACATGAAAATTATGTAGTAAAACTTTATAGTTTACAAGTGAATAACCTGTTATTATCTTTACTGCTGACTTATGAAATACTTTTTTATATTAAAAAATACAGTGTGGATTGAGTCCAGTACCCCGTGTAATTAGCACAATACACTAACTGTTGAGGTACAGAAGCTAACAAAACAAACATTTATTATATAAGGACAGATAATCAATGTCCTTAATTAAAAGGAGTAATGTGTTTTTTTATTTAATACAATATATCATGTATTATAATTATGACATTGTCATAAGTATACCGGGTTGGTTTAAATAAATGGATTTTTAATGCAATATATCAGTTCTCCATTAAAAAGTATTGAATCGATGCTATTACAATACAGATTACCCGGTCCCATTAAAAAGCACTGGACTCGCTACCATGGTAGCTGATATTTTTCATTTTAAGAACGTCAACTTTGGGAAATCAGCATAAATTAGTCCTGGTTTTGACTTATTGTTATCACTCATTATGACAGCATTGCCATTGAAACGACTATTGTTGGACTTTGATTTGGTATAGTCTACTATATACACGTTATTATTGCCACAAAAATATGCATAAGCAATTTAGTTTCCCATTTAAATGTATTTGTAATATTTAAAATATATTAATACAAATGCAGTCTGTTTTTGTCTGTTGAATTATCAACAAACACAACGTAGATCTAATGGGCCAAAATTTGATGCTGCTGTTTTTCATTTGCACATTAAAATTACTAAAAATCATCGTACAAAGTCCGGATTTAACTAGAGGATGGATAAAATAATAGTTTCATTTTCTTACAGTGAAATATCAAATAAGGATCAAAATTTTCCAAAAGTTAGCTTTAAACTACAAAAATTTAAGATTTTTGAATGAAAACAATTTCCTTTCCATGGCAACCCCATTGTTGTCAACTCAAATCGTTAGCTTATGACATTGAAATTAATTAAAGGTTAGTTACTAATTGTTTATATAAATAGGAGATGGCATAATATGACATTTCTTCAGTTTCGAATGTTAAAAAAAATTACTTTATTATAATTATAGTGATAAATGATATATATTTCGCTTATTTGAGTTTTCAATTATATTGAATTTATTCAGGAATATTTTCAATTATTCTAATATGTATTAATTTATGCCCTTGATAATTATTTACATTTTTGTTGTCAAGCATACAGTGGAAACCACTTAACATGAAAACAGATAACATCAAATATCGGTTAACACGAAATGCATGCTCGGTCCGTTCCAGAGCCTATGCTTTTCAGTGTATATTTATTTGCTTAACGTGAAACGGTTAGCACGAAATATCGGTTAACCCGAAAATAATTTCTTGGTCCTAATAAAGTAAATCCACAGAAATTCTTTGGATAACACGAAATGGCAGTTGAAACGGTTTTTCCATGGTCTCTCAATCGCCGTTTTCCCAAAACCCCCAACCCCGCCTAGATTTCCCATCAATGCACCAGTACAGAAAATCCTACTACCTCATCTACGCGTCCTCCTACACCTTTTTCTGTCATAGACATCGTCGCTGCAGTCAGCATTCCTGGAACTGCCATCCGTGGATGATAGAAACGGGTTTGCAATATCAGCCTCTTATTGTAGTTATTATTGGTGGGTTTCTCCCAATACCTACCTGTCATAACTCTCCAGATCCCTATAAATAACATTCTTGAAATCTTATACCCTCATTTGATTGTGAATTTTTGAGTGAAACCATTGTCGTATTTTAAGCAAACCAGTGTACAAAATCTTTTCTATTCATCCAGATAATTTTAAGTTTTAATTTTATATTTTTATTAAAATTAAATAATCCATATTAAAAATGGCCAATAAAGTCCGTAAACAAAATGCACTACCGCTAAAAGTGAAAATGCAGCTCCTGGAGGCAGTTGATGCCGGTGATTGATCCAAAACAGACATTTGCAAAGAGTTCGGAATTCCAAATTCATCTTTGTCGACAATTATTAAAAATCGCGAAAAATTATCATCTGTTTTCGAGAGAAGCAAGTTTGAACCAGAATGAAAGCGCCTACATACAGCAAAGCACGAAGATTTAGACACTGGGCTGCTAATCTGGTTTAATGAGGCAAGGGCATAGAATGCTCCTATTTCTGACCCTATTATCCCCGATATAATTTTATGCTTTAAAAATAAAAAATTTGCCTTTTGAAAAATATTTAGCATGAAAATCGGTAACCCCAAAATTCTTTTAACACGAAATGTTTTTCCGGTCCCATGCATTTCGTGTTAACCGATTTCCACATTATTACGTCGGCCACTTCATCATATATTGACAAGAAAAACAACAATAGAAATTTGTATGAACTGAAATTATACAGGTATCTATCAATTAATAATAATAAGCTCGAGTACCTCCTGAAGCATAATAAAATCAAACAGATCCATGGCAGTTCATTTTATTCATTCATAAATCATGCTTTTTGGCCTTTAAATTTTAGAGCAATTTTTATTATTTTGGATCGAAGAAAAATGCAAAGCGTGAGTTGTTCTCGAAATGGTCCTGGAATCAAACTTGGGCTGTTATAATACAGGGGCATTACACGAAAGCTTTTATAAGGTTTCATTCTCTTCAAATCTGAAAAATGATTGAAGTAGATTCTCAAGTTTTTGAGTCATTTGAAATTCTTTAATTGAATGGGTCGAGTGAATAAAAATTAAGTAAATGCTAAAAGCATTTGCTTCATTTTGAGTGAATAAAAGTTTTATTTTGCTTATAAGCATTTGCTACTCATTAAGCAATTGCTTAAATTTTTCAGAAAAAAGCACTATACAATTTTCCCTCATTTGTTTTTGTTTACATTTAAAGTGTTAGTTGAATGTAAAACTAGCAAACAAATATATTGGGTAATATTTTTTTAAATGTTAATAAATTAATTTTTCTTTATTTCTATTATAACTGAATTCGATAGTATAACAAATCATGGACACATTTTTATTCACTTAAACTTAAAACGAATTGTACAAGCCTTTATTACAGGATATGGAGGAGGTATTGATATTCTCTGAGAAACAGATTTGAAATAAACTTCACATTTTCTTCAAAGTAACGATATAAATTTTTATAGCCATTTGTTGTTGAAATTCGTCTTTTTTATATTTTCATGTCACCATTAACTCTGCCAAATCAATTTATATTTAGGGTCAATTATCATGAGAATCGAGTACTTCAAAATATCTTAGCAAGCCCTTTACCTCACTTAAAAAATATAAGCTTACGCTTAAAGTATTAAGCAAAAACTTGGTTTTATTCACACAATTTTAAGCAAATGCTTAAGAAAAATCTTAAAAATAAGCAAACGCTTTCTAGCAAATACTATTTTTTTATTCACCCCAAATCAAGCATTTGCTTAAAAAATTATGGAAATCATAAGCATTTGATTTTCTTATGCACTCGACCCAATAGTTCTACATATATATCGTGGTAAGCAAATATAAAAGATGTTTTAAAGTTAATATTAAAAAACTGGTCTTGTCTGTTATCTGCCACCTACCCAGGTTAATATACGCAGCGCCCTAACGGAATGAAGTGGCGAGATATGGAACTGAGTGGAGATTAGCTCCAGGAAAAGAATAAGCGTGCAGGATATGACCGACTGGGTTGGGTAAGTTAGTTAAAGTGTTTTTGGTTTCTTCCCACATTCACTGTGCCACCTCTCTCGGGAGCAGGACAGTGAATGTGGGAAGAAACCAAAAACACTTTAACTAACTTACCCAACCCAGAGGGGTGAGTTGGAGTATGTTGTAGCCTGAGCAGTCATATCCTGTGCTAGATCCATATTCAGCCACCAGAAGGGCACTGAGTATATTAAGTTAGGTGGGTGGCAGATAACAGACAAGATCCAAAGAAACTTCTTGCCTGTCAATGGTCGTTGCCTAGAATGTGTACCAACAAATGGGGTGTAAACACGATGGTGCACCTTGCCAAGATGGAAGGTTGGCTAAATCGTCATTTTCCTGAGAGATGGATTGACCCTTCATCTAAATTCTCTGGAGATATCAAAAACAACCTGTGTACAGTACCGAGGTAGCAACTCATGAGGAATTGCTGCAACATTTCAAAATTCATTCCTGCTGCATTGAGTCTTTCATTCACTTATACATTCATGAATAAAATAAATCCTGGAATCCAACCCTTGATTTTATGATAGATGATGGCTAGCCTATAAAATTGCGAGTTTCAGTAAATCGTGAAAAAAATCATCGAAATCATACTAACCATTCTCGAGTTATTCCACTAAACCAAGGGCAGAACCAGAAATTTCCCAGAGGGGGGGAGCGGGGCGATCGCCCTAATTGCTCCTCCCCCTTCTTGATTCCGCTTCTGCCGATGACCTTACATTTTGAAAATCTCTATCCCCATCAGAATCTATCTTTCCCTTGTCATACAGACAATCTTTGGTGTAGAAACAAGGAATGTTGCGCGAAATGAATTTAAAGAGGCACCAAGTTTAGAGAATTGGGTTGGCCAAGGGTAGGGCGATCGTCCCCCCTTGGGTCCACCACTGCACTAAACGTACCACCAAATGCTTCCCAGACAGAGGAGTGTTAAAGAGACACAGATCAAGACTCATCATCACGCTGCTGTCCGAAGACACGTTTCAGCTGAATCGCTGCCTCCATTTCTCTCTCTCTCCAGAAGCCTCTTTTATACCTCTATAAATACTTACTATATTCCTGCTTTAAATTCTCTAATATTCCTTTTCTTTTTCTCCATCTTCTTCCACTAATTTCGCCTTCTAAGATCGTCCTTTGTAAACAATGTCTTCTCAACATGTGCCCTATCCAATTTGCTTTTCTTTTCCTAATTGTCTTTATTAGTAAACTTTCTTCTCCAACCATTTCTAATACTTATTCATTTCTCTTCCTCTCTGTCCATTTCACTTTCATCATCCTCCTCCATACCCACATCTCGGAACTTTCTAAATATTTTTCCTCCTTTCTCCATTTTTTCTTGAATAGTTCTCTTGCTTTGCTATACATGAGGTCTGTTCTACAAATTCTTTCACACTAAACAATTTCCTCACATTTCTCATTTATCCTATATCTCTGGCTTTATCTGTTTCCCTTCTTAAAGCATTATTTAACTCATACTTTCTTTGACCTTCTTCAGTATTTATGTTCTTCCACTTTCTCCTCTCTTCCATTTTTTGCAGCATGGCTGCTGTGATCCTGGGTCTTTTGTTTCTTTCACCCGTTATCTTTCCTACCATCTTTTCCATTACATCTTTAATGTTGCTATGGATGTATCTCCACTCCTCATCTACATTGTTCCTATTTTCTTCAGCTCTCTCCCCCAATTTTTCCTCCATCTCAGTTATGATAGCCTCCTTGTTCTTAAAGAGTTCCTCTAAGTTCCATTTCCTGTTAACTCTTATGCTTCTCTTAACACTCTTCAGTCTCCATTGTGTATTTGTCACCAACAGGTTGTGGTCGGAATCGATATCTGCCCCTATTAGTCATTTCACATTTTTAATGCTATTTCTAAATCTTTCATTGACTAGTATGTAATCTATCTGGTATCATCTCTGGTCTCCTGGGCTTCTCCATGTGTAAAGTCTCCGCTGGTGGTGCTTAAACCATGTATTAGTTACAATCAGGGGTGAGCTGCCGTGGGCTTGATTGGGCTTGCACGATCCTGTTGTTAAATTTTAACCCGCTCACTGAGCCCATAGTAAAAATTAATCAGATGTATATGTGCGTACAACGACAGGGATATTGTTGTTGTATTGTGCTCCTGTTTGTATTTCTCAAAAAAAAAACAGGAGCATTGGGGTTTTAGATTAACGTAAATTAGTGAGCAAGTTGGCAAACGTACTAACAGGTATATCAACTGAAAAACGTCGCATACCACAGATGTAATCAACTCATTTCCAGCCTCTAGGTCACTTGTCTGATTGTCTCAATGATAGTCCTCATATAATTTTCGTGATAGAAATCAAAATGTTTCCTCAATAAATACTTGTAACTATTAGTTGAAAAAATGAAACATTTTATTCCTATGCAGGCTGATTTCTAATCCAACACTTTTCGTTAAAATTTAGCCAGCCCATAGTTAAGAGGTTGGCAGCATGCCCTGCATATAGCAAGCCCATTGTTAACAGATTGGCAGCTCACCTCTGGTTACAGTCAATCTATTTCTATGACAGAATGCCACAAGTTTTTCCCCTCTTTCATTTCTCTTCCCTAGCTCATATTTTCCCACTGTTATCTTACTGTCCCTCTCCGACTATACTGGTAGAATTAGTCTATTTTTCCAGAGAGGGAGAGAGGAAGAGAGAAAAGGAGGAAGAATGGGAATTTCCTTAAATTTAATACTTAATCCACGCATACCTGTCATATTTGACGGGCAATTACGCTAGTATCATATAAAACTCATGGTACTCCTAGAAATGCTACAGAGCTGAAATGTGGCATGAATATAGGTTATTGGTTACAACCTCTGGAAAAAATCCGAAATTTTAGAAAAGTTATATTTAAACACCCATTAGAAAAGCATTGAAAACTGTGCAGGGCTATATAAAATTGCCTTTTTAAATTATTTAAAATTAAGATATAAAGTTAATCGACCGAAAACAATTTGTGAGGATAAGTTAAATGTAGCGTTTGCATCCCATCCCTCTAAAACCGCAATCGTCAGATTTTTTAATGCAGGAACGCATCGCAGGATGGTTAACGTGTAAACGGTGAGAAATGCGTGTCACAAAGGAGAATGCATGGATAGATCTAAAAGTTTCAAAGATTAATTCTACAATCGTGAAGGCGTTGCTCGGCCCTGGCGAGGCTAACGGCGTAGTTACACCTAACAACATTTCTGCTACTGAAAGGCCCATTTGTGAAAAACAGCGCGTCAAGCCGAAAGAATTGAGCATCAGATCTTTTTTTTGTCCGTGACGAGCTGGGTATTAACAAGACGCCAAAGGGTCCCTCAACGTCTTACAGATGAGCTGACACAGCGACAAGTTGAAGCTGATTCAATATGAAGATGAAAGGGATGATTTCCAAGATCGTATAGTGACTGGAGATAAGTAATGGGTGCATTATTTCCAGCTTGAAAGCAAGCGAGCTAATAGAGAGTGGCGTCATTTAAACTCACCAACGCCTAGGAAATTCAGAGAGAGAACCCGGTTTTTAGATTCGTACGGTTTAGGAGTTTGCTTTAAAGGATTTCTTATTAAAAAAATTTCTTTAACCGTAAATCTTCAATTTTTCACCGTAGTCTCCTTTATCTCTAATATTAAACTTCTAAATACGCAAAGTGCGTTCTCGATATACACAAACTTGGATGTATTGTGGTCGAAAAATTTTGTGGTTGGATGATGCAGAACTGAAGACTACCGCGCAGCTACGTAAACTTTTGTTTTGCCCTTCACTTCAAGTACGAGGTCCTCCATCCTTACTAAACACACTGGTTCCCTCCGGTGACTGACGAATCACATTTCCAGCACTTAATGAAAGTTTATTTTCTTTTTATCTGTTCAAGGTCAAAATGCTTACAACGATATACAATACATTTGCTAGTTTGCATCTTATTCCCTACAATGACAGGTAAATCGTTCGATTAGCAATATTCGGTGTTTACCGAGCGGTTTCCGAATCGGAATCTTTTGTCTTTACACCGCAATCGTTGTCTGATACACCGACTGTTCCATCATTGCCGAAAACTATTCTCTGGCGAGAATAGAATTCCAAAAGTATTTTTCACGTTTCTTCAGAATGTGAATGAGAACATTACTGGACCCAAGCCAAATGCCCAAGTTGCTCTAGAGTGAGGCCACCGCGGGAAGGGCGTACATACACGCGGAAGACGTTCTTTCTTCAAGTGTGCAAGTAAACGTCGAGCGTCGACTGGCAACTGAACCTCTTTCGAAGAAATGCGAACCAAATGGTTTTTTCTTTCACGCCGAATTTTGAATCAATTCGTGGACAGTGACGATTCGTCGCCGAATATGTCCCTATCCAAATCAATGATTCCTTTTCGGTTTTCGAATGAATGGAAAAGCGGATTGGTCGGGAACGCCGTTCCACTTGATAAAAAATGAAGCCCATAGCGTTCCCGTTGTTTAAAAAATTCAGATCAGAATGTCCCGGTTACTAGAGTTCCCTTTGCATGCGGTTCAATTTATCTAATTGTAAGTCCAATTTTGGCGTTACAGATAAATAATTTTTCAGATGAAATTCCTTTTAAACTTCTGCGGCCGGCTTTTCGAAATTCAGCATCTTAATATGTAGATGGCATCGTCGTATAATTTGAACGTGAGAAACATCTCAAAAATTAGATACAAAGAAGGTGTATTTTTCAAGTAGTCCAGAACTTATTTGTAATGGGTTGGAATTTTCGGTTCAATAGCATAATGTTAGAGAGTTAAAATCAAGGGGAAAGACAATCTTGGAAGTTGAAAAGGTGGGTAAACCTGCCAATCGTAATAGTAACGTCATTGGTTTGGAGTGGAAGAAATTACGCATGTAAAATGTATATCGGAGAGCGATTCAAATGCTCGTGTTTCTTTCATTAACCTCCTATTGTGACTTACTCTCACGATTGATTTATATTATTATTTATAAGCAATCGGCTTACAGCACGATGCCCATTACAGCTGATTGATTAACAGTATATAAATAACAATAACAAAGACAATCACAAACAACCATGACCAAGGTGGGACACGAGCCGGCGACCCCAGCATTGGGAGCCAGAGGCGCTAGCCACCCCTCTACCAAGGCCGTCATCGTAAATCCAATAAGAGACTTTATAATCCGCGTGCTATTATATAGTTGAAGCAAAACCCGTTGTTATTTTCTAATTCCGTCGGCTTTCTTTCCTCGAGATATCAAAAGACGCATCATGAAATTGAAATATAACGAGCAATTGCTTTTCTTTTTACGATTCCGTCGCGATGTGTCCTTCAACGCCCGTTTTATTTGCAGGGCATGACGTCACCCTTCTCGCGTCCTTACTTTACGTTTCGGAGAACGCGAAAATTAATTCCGCATAACCCAATCGTGCGGATTACGGCTCACTTCTTTCCGAGAAAACAAGAATCCAATAAAAAGCAATTCCATCGAGAAAGATCCTCCCCTCCGACCTCGCTCTCCATTACGACCGATCTCTCTGCGTCACCTCGCTTTGCGAGAAAACCTGTACGTTTTCGCCTTATCTCACTCCAGTGCGATATGCGTCACCTTTTCCTGGACAGAGAGACTTCTAAGGCCGCGTCTCGCGTGTTGCAAGATGCTACCGGAAAGGAGGAGAGAATCGTCCCTGCGCACGCGCACTGGAGTTTCCCGCTCATTCTTCTCTCGCCCCCGCGCGGTCGTCGTTGCGACCGCCAGAGTCAGTGTTTTTGGGCTTTGGTCCGGTCGTCAGGTGTCCGCAGGTGCGCGTTAGAGAGAGAGAGGCGAGGGAGTCAAGACGCCTCCGGATATGACCGCCGCCCACGCGAGACCCGCTCGTCGCCATCGCCCGACGTCGGCCAGCCTCCTCCGGTTATCCGTGGCGCTCTGCGTCGTGCTTTCGGTCCTCTTCCGGCCTGCATCTTCCGGTTTCCTGAGCAAGGTCGGTGACCCGCGTCTTATCGGGCGCGGAAGTGTTTTTGGGTGAAGATGAAGTGGGCGGACGAGGAAATCCCCTTAGACCAGTGCTTCCCAAACCTTTTTGTCTACGACACAAAATTTGAAATCACATTCGTCTTGTGACCCAAATGGCACCGCGGTACCTTCTCAGCAAATCGACGTAGATTTATTAGCATAATATTAAATGAAACTTTTAGAAAAATGATTGTGGACACAATCGGTCAATTTCTTCCAATTTTATTGTTTTCGGTATAAAGGTCAATTGTTGAAATGAGAAACAAAATGGGACCATTGAATCGAGACATTCCTCCCCTGAAATTTTAGGATTTTTCAATTTTTTTTTAGAACAAAGAAAGCTGCGAGCACTAATTTATTTGATATTAATACAAATATAAACATCATTCTGATTGTTCGTCTTTAGTGGCTCCCGTGATGTTGTTGCACCTTCGTGATCAGCTGATCCAATCTTGATCTAAGATTGACGGAGAGGGCGCAGCGCAGATCGTGCCGAGGGTCAAGTTTATTTCTTGCCTCTCTTGATGGTCCTTCTTTACATTTATTCTCGCTAGCGTAGAAAATTGAGTTTTACACTTTGGGACTGGGGGTCACTCGCGGCCCATCATAAGACCCAAGTATGGGTCGCGACCCTGGGTTTGTGAACCTCTGCCTTAGACGAACCTTTTTTCGTCGGCCTCACTTGCGTTCGATATAGGATCAGTCGAAAGAAAGTGGCGTGCGAGGAATACCGCGTGGATTTTGACCAACAACCGAGAGAGAGAGTAGACGGACGTGTGAAAGTGTCGTCCGGACTACCGCTACATACATAGTTACGGATTAAGAGGACATCGTCCCGAACGACATTCGGTCGCATGCCATCGATTTTTTCGAGTCTATATATAACTCGCAAGACCGAAGTTAAAACGAAAGAAAAACGCCACTCGCATTTTTCCGGCTTCTAAATTATCTCGCGGTCGTGTCTCTGGAAGTTTCGGAAGAATGTATCATAGCTTCGGATTGCTAATAAAACAGCAAAGTGGGAGGTTTAAAAAAAATACTTTTTTTTATTGGAATACGTGCAAAGCTATGGAATAGGGCGACTATAAACCTCGTTTTTGATGGGACAGTCCCGGATTTGCTAGACCGTTCCTTCCGAAATTGCAACAAATATCAGACTTTGTTTTATATTTAATGATGCATAGTGAATACTTTTAATTTATATCTAAGCATACGCAAATAATTGAAATACTGAAAATCGCATATTTTCCCAGTTTTTAGCCTACTTTCCAGAATGGAAATAGGCTTATAGTTTCGTCGTTGTGTCTGTCTGTCCGTCCCCCCTATTAACTTTTGAACCAATGGACCGATTTTCATGACACTTGGTGGAAATCTCTTGCTACTTTGGCTGAGCTCCCGAGGATAGTTTTTGTTGCGAAGATTGAAGTCCCGGGTTCGATTCCAGGAACTATCCTTCCCATTTGATTTACATGGGAAATCTGAAATCCATCGTGCAGGGTAATTTTCTCCTTCACATTAAAATATCTTAGAATTGTAACATCGGAACGAGTTTTATACTGTTCTCTGAGGATAGGAATGAAATTTCTAATTTATATCGTAGAATTTTGTGTATCGATCGTATTTCTTAGAATTTTGCGTAAATGCTGGCGTTTTTGCAGTTTTTATCACTCATTACGTGAGTGTTGCCATAGCAACGAATATTGTTGGACTCGTATTCGGTATAGTCTAGTATACATATACACACACGTCATTTTTGCCACACAAATACGCATGATCAATTTAATATTCCATTCGAATGTATTTGTAATATTTTATAACGCTAAATTATGAAATTTGAGAACATAAAAAGCAACATATCCGCCGTGATTTTAAAGCTATTAAAGTCAATATTAGTATTAAATAAATGATTAAATGGAAACTAAGTATCGTAAGTTCCGTTTGGACCATCTTGTTTCCTCTCAGAATAGGTCGTTCTTCTATTTTACTTCCTTAAAATCCGATCATTCGGTTATGAAAGCATTAGGCATTCTATAATTTGAGATTTTATTGTTAATTAATGTGATAAAATTAATTCATGCATCATTTAGCAGTACAAGTAGCTAAGTGTCAACTGAAAATAACTAGTAAAAATTGTATTTCTATAATATTATGATACATACTACAAATGGGACTTTCTTATCGATTTAAATTAAAAACGTCGATAAGGAATGTGTATGAATTAACTTCAACTTGCTACAATTTAATTACCTCTCTTATAAAGTTCTTTGATATCCATCCTTTCGTATCATCGCATTTCGTAGCTGGAATAACTCATAATAATGCCTTTCTCATGCGTGTACCTACTAGAAAATTCTTTCTTTTTAAAATAATATCCATCCAGTCGTCACGCTCTGTATCTACTGAAAGCTAAACTTGGCTCTTACACCCACCGCATGTGAGTCATTGTCGCTGTTGATATTTGTCCAATTAAGCCTTTAATGACGGCGCAAAAAAAGAACTGAAGTAATGCCTTTCCTGAAAAAAGTTGGTATTCTTTTGTAAATACTTCCTTTAATCGTTTGTAACTAGTAATTTGCATTAATATACTGAAGACCTTAAAATCGCATGACATTGCATCATACTTACGCTCTATTTAAAACCTTTATTAGCTTTTCTAGTCGCATCTGGGAAAAATGCCCGGTAGCATCTCTCGGTTCTAGCAATATTTTCAGCGAATTTTCTTGTACACTGTGGTCTACCACAATGCTGATCAGCATCAGCAGGTAGAACTATGACACACGCGGAAATCAACCGGCAACCTTGGGACTTCGAGGTCTACGGTTTTTTTATTTTTCCTGTTTCCGTACAATATATATTTACTTACTTACTGGAAAACCGTGGATTATCGAGTAAAGCTCATAGCAAGTAATAAAACTACAATTTTGTTTGACTTCCTTTCCAAAACATTTTACGCTCCTTCGCTTACAAAGTCATACATACAAGCAAGAGCTGTGTGACTTGCTTATAGTCCTTTCCATTTTCGAATTAGGTGGATTTCGTTGCTTTACTTTTTTAACGTTTTTTGAAAATCCCACGTAATTTCAAGTGCTTCGTGTAGTTTGACTTTTCTGAAATGACTTTTTCTCGATTTTTATAAAAAGACAATGTCCATCGTGTCCTGTTCGGCTTTTAAAACGTCCGGTTTTCGGATAATTCCGGTTTTTGGAATTTGTACTGTGCTAAATTTTTCGTAGTTTCCTCTTGCTCTCTATTAAACATTTTATGGCCTTCACTGACACTGTTACGCGCCCTTGCAAAATTGAATCGCTAAACGCTGGACTATTTCGATCTCTCTATATCTCGACGTACATATCTCCTTTAAATTTGCCGGTAAGCTGGTTGGCAGGGAGTGGGGGGGGAGGGAAAGAAGGAGGGTGAGGGGGGAATGAAAGGGGGATGCAGAGGGGGGAGGGAGAGGGGTATGCATAGGGGAGAGGGGGGAGGAGCGTGCACCAAAGTATTTCTACCAGTTCTCACCTATTTTATCTTCGTTATCGCGTCTTACGGTTTATGAGGGACTTCAGCTTTCCTCATAATAAAACTCTTCGACTTACACCTCACTAATTTGAACTTGAAGAGTGAAGTTTCATTAAACGCTTCGTATTGTTTGTAACGTTTTTTTCCCGATTTTCTCATAAACTGCGGGGCGACGCTCCAAAAAATAGATGCATTGGAACTCATTTCAGTCACTGTCGTTACAAGTTCACCGCTGAAGATGCCCACTTAGTGGGTGAAATGCATCGGGATTTTAGTAAATTTTTATGGCTGAAGGAGTTGTCACACTGATTAAAATTGAGCCATAAGTTAATCAAAGCCACCTACCATATCACTATGGTTAAAATTCAAATCGAGTTTAATTCAATCAAAAAAATTGCCATGGAGGGCAATAAGAAGCAACAATTTATACTGTTAATATTTTATGCGAATAAACGCACGTATTAAATATGCATATGTACGATTAATTTCTTTGAAGAGAGAAAATGGAGTGCGATTTCTTGTTGGAGGCTATTGTGCGAAGTGCGTCTGTGATAAAGGGGCGGACAACCGTTAATTAAAAGCTCGTCGTAAATCATTACTTTGTGTAATTCAGGACTTTGGAGTGCTCCAAAGGCAACACTTCAGTTGCTGTCGGATAAGAAGCGATGCTTAAGTCTTTAAGGGCCGCGGCGCACGTGTTAAAATCTCTGAGGCAGGAATAGCGAAGCAACTGAGTGCGATAAAGCCCAACAAAAATCCTGGACCAGAAGGAATTCCCGCGCGTGTATTAAAAGAACTAGCAGAAGATATAGCTCCCTTCCTTCGGATAGTTTTCGAGAAATCTCTTACCCTCTGTGAGGTTCCTGATGATTGGAAACTAGCACACGTCACACCCATTCATAAGGGAGGTGACAAAGAAAACCCCGAAAATTATAGGCCGATTTCTCTAACATCATTATCATGTAAGATTTTGGAGCACATTATTGTTAGCAACACAATGCGTTATCTTGAGAGTAGATCGCTCTTAGTCAGCTGTCAACATGGCTTCAGAAAAGGTAGATCCTGTGACACCCAACTCGGTCTGTTTGTGAATGATGTTTTATCATGCGGCGAAAATAATAAGCAGGTCGATGCAGTGTTCCTTGATTTTAGAAAAGCTTTTGACAAGGTTCCCCACCGTAAGTTGTTATTAAAATTGGGAAATCTTGGCGTTAATGTTAAAGTCATTAACTGGGTTCGCGCTTTCCTTTGGAATAGAAAACAAAAAGTAGTCATCGATGGTAAGTCCTCGAGTGTGGCAGATGTAGTCTCTGGAGTGCCGCAGGGTAGTGTGATCGGACCTATGCTTTTCTTGCTTTATATAAACGACATCAGCTCAGTTGTAAAAAGTAATATCAGGCTTTTTGCGGATGACACCGTAGTCTATAGAGAAATTAGTGGTCCTAGCGACCATCGTCAGCTTCAGGATGATCTGGATGCGTTATCTGTTTGGTGCAAGGAATGGCAGCTAGAAATCAATCAGAAAAAGAGTAACGTTCTAAACTTTTGGAAATCTAGAAGCCCATCGTCCGTGTTTACCTACTCGATAGATGGTGAGATCATTCCTGTTTCGGAATCCGTGAAATACCTCGGGGTAACCTTGAATCGTGACCTGTCTTGGGACACCCACATAAGACGAGTGATAGGTGCGGCAAATAAGAAGTTGGCTTTTGTGCGTAGGATAGTCAGGAAAAGCACGGAAAAGGTGAGAGAATCCTGTTATTTATCGTTGGTTAGACCTCAAATGGAATACGCAGCAGCGGTTTGGGATCCATATCAGAGGGGACTCATAAAGGATTTAGAAAAAATACAGCGGCGAGCAGCTAGATTCGTGAAAAAGAATTACGATAAAAAACAGAGCGTTACGTTACTCATTGATGAGTTGAGTTGGCCATCGTTGAAAGATCGTAGATTACAGGCGAGACTTAAACTTCTAGATAAATATAGGTCGGAGATATTCGTAAATGAAATGAAGGATATTATTCGACAACCAACGTATATCGGACGGAGGGATAATGACGACAAGATTCGCGAAATAGATAGTAGGACGGAGAGGTATAAGGAGTCCTTTTTCCCTAGGACAATACGTGACCACAATAGATAACAGTGAATAATAATTAGTTAGGAACTTGGTGCGCGGCACCCCCTGCCATCCACCGTCAAGGTGACTTGCAGGGTAATATGTAGATGTAGATGTAGATGTTGTTTCGAGACGTCGCTTTCACTCACTTTTCACATAAACACGCTAATGTCTTCATTGTGGCCGATGTTGGAATCAAATTTATCGTAAATTCGTTGTGTGATTAGCTAGATATTAGAGATTTTTACTTTCTCCATATACGAAGTATAGAGAAAGTATTGTTTTCATGAAAAAAAATCGAATTCGATATTTCAATGTTTTAAGGTATCCTGAACACGTTTTGATAATTTTCTCGATGATGTCTGAGGGTGTCTGTGTCAGAGTGTCTGTGACCGGAATTTTTGGGTGCTCTAACTCAAAAACTATTAATAAGATCAACGCGAAATTTTATATTTGATATTTCTGTTATGTATGTATGTATGCCCAGTCAATTCGCCTCTCTTACGTTTGCTAACCACATCAACAAAATCACATCTAAGGCCATGTCAATAGTTGGCCTCCTCCATAAATTCACAAACTCAAGGACCCCATGCTCTTAAATCCGTTTTTACCGCCTTCTTGAGTACTGTTCCCCTATATGGTCCTCAGCCTCCCCATCAACCCTCGCTCCCCTAAACCGCCCACTTAACTTTTTCCTCGCAATAGTTCGATATCTTGTCCCAAATTTCCGCATCTTAACGCGAGACGAAATTTTTTCTACCCTCCGTTTAACCCCTCCCCTTCAGACGCAAAATCGCAGATTTGAAATTTCTTTACCTCGTAATGAACGGCCGCTGCTGATCAAAGATCACCTCCTTTTTTTCTCTTAGGGTACCTCCCCGCCATACCAGTAACTTCAGACTTCTTCATCAACCCAAATGTCGCCTCTCCATATCCCAAAGACCCATGTTGTACCGTATTCCTCAATCCTTCAACTCTCTTCTCCCTTCCACCAAAGCTTCTCTTCAGCCTAATTCTACTCTTAACCCAAATGCACCTGCTTTCGTCCCGTCACACTGCAGGGTGCCATACCTAAACCCTAACGCCCATGAATTTTTCCCACGGGTCAGACCAAGCATTCACAGATGAACTCATTATCACACTCTTCATCTTACCACCAACCGTCCGCCTCCATCCCATAATGGCTTTCCCCGACCCATCCCAGTTCCAACACATTGTCTTCTTACAGAAGAACTTAAACCTTTTCCCCGATCCTACCAACTTATCTATCTTAACGCCCAAAGCCTTGTCCCTCACTTCGACGAACTGCGCTCATTACTCCCGCCCAACGATCTACATGCTATTACCATGTCCGAAACGTGGCTGAAACCCGCTATCTCGAGCTCTTCTGTTGAAATGCCTGGGTATAACTTGTTTCGCAATGATAGGATAGGAAAAGGAGGAGGGGGAGTAGGAATCTACGTCCGTAAAGACCTTGCTTGTAAAGTAATCGCCACCAGCGACGCACAATACTCCCGCAGACCTGAATATCTCTTCCTTGAAGTAGTCGTCAATTCAAAAAAAATATTGTTAGGAATCGTTTATCGTCCTCCAAAAATTGGTTATCTATCTGACATTGACGAGATCATTGCCAACTTAAGACACGATTATGAGCACTTAATCATATCTGTGCTGATGTAGTTATAGGCACTGAAAGTTGGCTTACGGCAGACATAGCCAGTCAGGAGATCTTTCCTCGTGACTATAGCGTATTCAGAAAAGATCGATGTATCCGGTCGGGAGGTGGAGTCTTTATAGCAGTTAGCAATAAATACGAAAGTTACCCAATACAGATTAACGACGACGAAGTCGAAAGTGTTTGGTGTCGTGTGAAAGGAAGCGACTCAAAAACTATAAATATATGCGCTTTTTATAGACCCCCAAATGCGAGCGTGGAAACTATTCATTCTCTAGAGAAACAAGTGGCGACGCTAAATTCGTCTAATAAAGATAAAGCCATTATAATCGGGGGCGATTTCAATCTTCCGTCAATAGATTGGAGGCATAATTGCTTTTATCCCGGAGGTAGAGAGCGTGAATCGTGCGAGGCGTTACTAGAAACTTTCAGTAAGCACTCATTGTATCAATTAGTGAGATTTCCCACGAGATTTAATAATATATTAGATTTATTTGTTACTAATCTTCCTGAGCGTATGAATAGAGTATCTGATGCTGAGGGAATAAGCGATCACAAGGCAGTTTACGTGGAATTTCAGTTAATTATTGAGAAACAGGTTAAGGCCAAAAGAAAACTTTATGTATTCGCCAAAGCCGATTTCACAAGATTTAGGTCTTTTCTGCGAAATAAATATACTAATTTCTGCAATTTAACCGATAGTGCAGACGTGGAGGAATCCTGGTGCATGTTCAGAGATATGATGCGAGAGTGTACAGATAAATTTATTCCGAGCAAACAGAAGCGTGATAGTGCAGAACCTAGATGGTACAATCAGGAAGTAAGAAGCGCTCTCCGACGTCAAAGAAAACTCCACTCTCGCGTAAATAACACATCCTCAACAGCTACGGTCGAACAGAATGCAATAATAAGGCATCAATACAAGGAGGCGCGCTCCATAGCCAGAGTAGCAATGCGTAATGCGTTTAACAATTATAAAAAGAAGGTTTTACAGGAAAACTTGAAAGAGAACCCAAAAGCATTTTGGTCTTACGTCAGGGAAGTTCAAGGTAGGGGCCCCACTATTGCGTCACTGCGGTCGGAAACGGGAAACGTAGTTCACGATAGTATGGATAAAGCAAACCTATTAAATCATCACTTTCAGAAAGCTTTTACTCGTGATGACGATGAATGTGAAACCCCTATTCCTATGCGTCAGGGCGATTCGATGGAAGATTTGGTATTTTCGGAAAATGGCATCGCGCTCCAACTTCATTCAATTAAGCCAAATAAATCTCCTGGACCGGAGGAAATTCCCGCGCGTGTAATGAAAGAATTAGCTGCTGAAATCGCGCCGTATTTGAAAATTATATTCGAGAAATCCATTAGAGAAGGAGTAGTTCCTAAAGATTGGAAGGTGGCACATGTTACGCCCATCCATAAGAGTGGCGACAGAGAGAACCCCGAAAATTATAGGCCGATATCCTTAACTTCATTATCGTGCAAGATACTTGAGCACATAGTCTTTAGCTCTGTAATGCGCTATTTAGATAGTCATTCATTGCTTAGCGGATGCCAACACGGATTCCGGAGAGGTAGATCATGCGAAACGCAGCTCGGCCTGTTCGTGGACGATTTGTTGCGATGCGGAGAGAAAAATACTCAGGTCAATGCCATATTCATTGATTTCAGGAAGGCGTTCGATAAAGTATCTCATAGGAAATTAATTGCGAAGTTAGGACAATGTGGTATCAATTCGAAAGTTGTCGGTTGGGTGAGAGACTTCCTCTCGAATAGGGAACAGATAGTTGTCATCGATGGGAAATACTCGTCCCCCGTTAAAGTTGCTTCGGGTGTTCCTCAGGGAAGTGTATTGGGCCCTCTGCTCTTCTTAATCTATGTAAATGATATGTGCTCGGTTGTTCGTAGTAAAATTAGGCTTTTCGCCGATGACACCGTTCTATATAATGAAATAAAAAATCAGGAGGACCATCAGTCTCTGTGTGAAGACTTAAGAGCCATTTCAGCGTGGTGCAAAGAATGGCAAATCGAAATTAATTATACTAAATGTGCCGCAGTCACGTTCTGGAAAAGTAAGAACAAAGATTTAGGTTTCGAATATAAAATAGATGAAATGAGTATTCGACAAGCTGAGTATGTAAAATATTTAGGAGTAACCATTTGTCGAGATCTTTCGTGGGACATGCACATTCGTCGAGTTATAGGCGCGGCCAACAAGAAACTGGCATTCATAGGTAGAATAGTACGGAACACTACAGAGAAAGTACGCGAAACATGCTACTTATCACTGGTAAGACCACAAGTGGAATACGCAGCGAGCATATGGGATCCGTACGAGAAGGGACACATAATTCAACTAGAAAGAGTACAGCGCAGAGCAGCCAGATTTGTAAAACAAAAGTACGAACATAAGGAAAGCGTCACCTCTTTATTGAGCGATTTGAACTGGGTATCACTGGAGGAGCGTAGATTGCACTCAAGGTTGAAACTTCTAGAGAAATATAGGTCAGAATGTCTAAAAGAGGAGGTAGTGGGAATAATTGTGGCACCGACGTATATAGGTAGAAATGATCGAGACGATAAAATACGTGAGATCGATTGTAGGACGGAACGTTATCTAGGCTCGTTCTTTCCGAGGACAATAAGAGATCACAATAGGAAATTTCGAATTGCGTTAGACAATCTTTAGGTAGGATTGGTGCATTGCACCCCCTGCCACCCACCAACTTGGTGAATTGCAGGGTAACTTGTAGATGTAGATGTAGATATCTGGTGACTTTAATGCAAATTTTGCCTCAAGCTCCTCCGATGCTGTCTTTTTTTAAAACTCTTTCACATCGCACAACCTCAGCATACTACCATTAAAACCCACAAATAACACTAAAAATTCTTCCACTTGGATTGACATATTAGTTACTGCTAACCCAGATAAAGTTTGTACACATGGTCAATTACCTTTCCCGGGCATTTCTTCCCATGACTTAATTTTTCTAGCCTACTCACTAAACTCTCCAAAATTTAAGCAGAAATTTATCTCCCGACGAAATTTTAAAAACCTTGACTATGATAGTTTAATATCCGAAGCTGCGTGTCTTCCGTGGCACACTATTGAATATGCAGACGACATAGACGCAAAAATTGAAGCACTTAACACTTTTCTCTTACATCTACTCGATAAATACGCACCCATCAAAACCACACGCGTCTCTAAACCTCGCGCCCCGTGGATAACGGCCGATTTAAAACTATTGATGGCTCGACGCGATTCAATTTTCCGTCTCTTCAAATCAAATAAATGCCCAAATACGTTCAATACCTACAAAAATATTAGAAACAAAACCATGCAACAGATTAGAAATGCCAAAATAAAATTCGCTTATTCTATATCCGGCTCCAATATAACAACATCCGCCTTATGGAACAATCTGCGACACCTTGGAATTGGCAAGTCTAAGGAGTCTTCCTTACCTCCAAACATATCACTAGATTCTCTTAACGAGAGCTTCTCGACGAATCCAACAACAATCGACATAGAACGAAAACGCAAAGTAGTTAGTAGTCTTACTGCAAAAGCGAACGAGTCATCCGGTTCTCCACAATTCCACTTTAAAGCTGTTTCGCAATTTAACGTACTTTCAGCAATACGCAGAATCAAAACTACAGCCCAGGGTGCTGACGGTATTCCTATAATTATCATAAACAAATTAATACATCTATTACTCCCCGTACTTACTAACATTTTCAACCACTCTTTATTACAGGGAAAATTCCCATCGCAATGGAAACACGCGTTAGTCCACCCGATCCCTAAGAAATCTCTCACCGCAAACAATGACTATCGACCGATTAGCTTTCTTCCCACTTTATCAAAAGCCCTGGAGCGACTTGCGCACGAACAGGTAGCAGATTTTCTCGACATTAATCATCTACTTGACCCCCATCAATCTGGCTTTCGGAAGTCACATAGCACCACCACCGCGCTAATTAAAATAACTGATGATATACGCAGACACATGGATGACAGAAAACTCTCGGTACTAATATTGCTTGATTTTAGTAAAGCGTTTGACTCAGTAGATAAAGACATACTCCAAGCAAAACTCCGCTGCATGAGATTCTCTTCACCTTCAATAGAGTGGTTCTCTTCGTACCTTAACAACCGTTCCCAGCAAGTCATCTACAACGATTCCTCGTCCTCTCGGCTTAATGTTAACCAAGGCGTTCCGCAGGGCTCAATTTTAGGTCCTCTATTGTTCTCTTTATTCATAAATGATTGTTCTCAATACTTAACTTACTCCAAGCATCATTTGTACGCCGATGATCTCCAAATCTACTTAGACACAAAACCCAATAACTTATCTCTTTCCATAGCTAACGTAAATCATGACTTGGCCCAACTTCAAGAATGGAGCTACGATAATTTTCTCACCATAAACCCCTTGAAATCTCAAGCCATTTTAATCGGTTATCCGAAACTACTGGCATCTATAAACCTTGCAGAATCAGTTCCTCTGTCTTTGAACGGCTCAATTATACCCTATTGCAAAATCGTAAAAAATCTCGGGATTCTAATTAATGAAACGCTCACCTGGAATAATCATATAATAAAAATCTGCAAGACGGTAAACTCCTCCTTACACACTCTAAGGCCTCTCGTTAACATTCTTCCCTCGTCACTAAAAATACAGCTAGTGACCTCCCTAATTTTTCCTCACTTCGATTATTGTGATGTTGTATACCAGGACTTATCAAAGGAACTCGCCATTAAGCTACAACGTTCTCATAACGCCTGCATCAGATTCATCTTTAATCTTAAAAAATCTGACCATGTCTCAGAATACTTCCGTCGACTCTCCTGGCTAAAACTTGATTCCCGAAGAAACCTTCACCTTCTCTCTCTATTGTATCAAATTCTAAATAACAACATCCCTTGTTATCTTTCATCTAATTTTGTCACCATTAATACAGTTCACCATTGCAATACCAGAGGATGTGATAAACTACTAACTCCACTTCATAGAACAGAAATTTACAACAAATACTTTACTGTCACTGCTTGTAAACTCTGGAATGGCCTTCCAACATTAATAAAAAACTCTCTATCTCTTAGCACTTTTAAACGCTTGTATTACAAGCATCTCCTCTCACTTCCCATGCATTGAACCACACTCTATCTTTTCTTTCAGGTTGTCACAAGAATGCGCTTATTAGGCATAAATTTATAATTTTATTTTATTTATTTTCCTGTATCATAATGACGATGTTATCTCCCAGGCATATCTTACCCTATAATCCCTGTTCCCCTCTCACCCCCCTCCCTTATATGGATATAAATGTATGTACATATGTTTGTATTTATGAATGTTTTTTTTCTCTGTTTCTCATATTATTGATTTTTTTTCTTTTCCTTCCCCTGAACTATTTTAGAAATTTTCGCTGTTTTTTCACCTCTCTTCTCTTCGTATGTGTTTTCCGCAGTGGGAATTTTTCTGTGTTAAAACATAACTGATACACAGTTTTTTATGACCCACAAAACTAACATTCTTTGGTAATGCTCTGTTATCTACTAACAAATATATTAACTTGTAATTAATTTGTATTTTGTTAAAATCTGTAGGTAATTAATTTCTCTTATTTTGTAAATATTGTAATTACTTATATGACGAAAGGGTTAAATGTAAGAAGGGACTACATAGTCTCAATTTCGCCCTGATAAAGTCGTTTGTCTGTCTGTCTATCGTCACTCAATACCTCCCTCGACCTGTTGTCATCACTTCCCTCATACAGCTCCGCAATAACGAGAAACTAACCAGTAGTCCTTCTCAGCCCATTTCCATCATCATTTCATCTAATACTTCATTTCATTTCTCATTGTTGTTATTGTTGTTTGTTATTGTTAACAATTTGTTACAATATCCGATTTAAAAGGCCAAGCCTGGCTGTTTTTGGATAATTCTTAATAAATAAATAATAAATAGCTTAGAATTGTATTATCGAAGCGAGTTTTATATTATTCTCTGAGGAAGGAAACGAAGATTCTAATTTTTATCGTAGAATTTTGCTTATCTATTTTATTTCTTAGAATTTCGCGTAAATACAATTATTGTTGGACTCAGATTCTGTATATTCTAATACGTACACGCGTTATTTTTGCCACACAAATACGCGTGATCAATTTAATATTCCGTTCGAATGTATTTGTAAATTTTATAACGCTAAATTATGAAATTTGGGAACACAAAGAGCTACATATCCGTTATAACTTTAAAGCTATAAAAGCTAATATAAGTATTCAATAAATGATTAAATGGAAAGTAGGCATCATAAGTTAGTTCTATTTGGACCATCTTGTTATTTTCTTAATTGTTGGAGGTTCATGGGTATATCCAATATCAGAAGGCTACGGTTTTAGTTTATTTCAGTTCTTTGTTAAGTCTTTGAATTTTTCTCGCAGTTCCTTACAATATTTCTTATCATTTAACCTATATAAAATTTTTAGAAATTTTACAGGTATGGAGAAAGTCATGTGGTGACCACATCAGATTCCTTTAGATAAAAATTCTTTACATCTCCGACTATCCTGTCTTTTTACTAGGTTCGAGTAATGGAGGTTTGACTGTAAACAAAATCAACTTCAAGGGGTTCGGCTTTTAAGCGTTCGGGACAGCTCTGCGCATGCATTGGACATCGAGGGCGTGACAGACTATCAAACGAGTATCCCCCATTCCAAACACACAGCTCTTAATGGGACAAATCGTAGATTAACGATTGCATTGAATATGGTATAGGGGTCTCTTTCGGCGATGATAGGGCGGAGAAAATTAAACACGCATTTCAACTGAAGAGCGCATAATTAATTATCGGACAGGAAAATTGCTTCCGAGGGCCGCCAATTTGGAGTAGAAATGGGCATTTTTTTATATGACAAAAAATAACCCACACCAATTCGGCTAAAGAGGTTCTGTAAGTAATAATAGCAATATACACCCATCCTTCGATTTACACGGGGGATGCGTTCTCGAAAATCGCCTTGTAAATCGAAACTAACACGTCATATAAAATAATATTTATTTTAAAATAAGGCATATTTTGGAAATTTGATTTATAAGTATATATTTGTCAGGAATTTGAATTCGGATGTATTAATAATATAAATAATAGATTGATGCAAAATTACTAAAATAGCCTTTGCACTTTTGGGCATACCCACCAAAATCGGCATGGCAATTTAACTGTAAAATTGAAAAAACTAATTTAACGAAAACTTCAATTAATTTCTCCTCAATCACTGTCATCTTAAGTGTGATAAACAGATTTACCACCAGAGATCCTGTGTAAATCGAGAAATGGTCGCATTTTCTTGACTATGAAGAAGAGAAACCGTGTACATCAAGTCCCTGTAAATAGAGGGATGGTCGCGTTTTCTTGACCGTGTAAAACCGAAATCGTGTGCATCAAGTACCGTGTAAATCGAGAGGTAGGTGTAAATTTGAAATATGGCCGTTACCCCGAAAATAAGTGGTACTGTGTTACATTCCGATCCGAAGCATCTTCCCGGCAATTTGCACTCGCCCCCCTCCCTTCCCCTCCCTCCCCTCCGCCCACCCCCTCCGTCCATCTCCTCCCCCTCTCCCCAATTACCCCCTCTCCATCGCCTCCCACGCTTCGTCCACCTGCGACCTTCCACCCGAAGCGCATCTACGCCTACGTCCTTCACGACGAACACAAATGGCCATTATTTACCGCGACGCCATTCGCTTCGGTTCGCTGACAGATTAATATTACGCCGCATCCGAAATCCGCCGCGTCTGTTTATCAATCCTCGTAAATATTAAAAGAGCGCTTGCTTCTTCTAATGGATATTACGACCGAAATGCACGCGTTAACGACAACCGAAAACTTCTCTCATGCGTTCCAGGAGAAGTTGTTTTCCTTTGATGGAAATTATCCTTTCTCTCTCTCTCCATACATCGTTTGAAATGACGAATTCCACTCGATTGAATTCTGCCGAGAATCGAAATTTTCCATCCGTGAGCATCGAACGAGCGATTTGTCGAAACTTCTTTACTATCGCATTGAGGCATGGCGATTGCGAAACATCTTTGTTGACCGCAGATATTAATTTTCTATTATTCCACAGTTCCCCATTGAGTTACTTCTGATCGATATTTCCATGCAGGGCAAAAAGGAATTAGTAGACGCGACTTCGGTTAAGTAGTACTTAGTAAATTATTTCATTCGATGCTAAGACGATAAAAAATTAGTCTTTCTACAATAAAATACTGTTTTCGTCAAAAAATTCCTTGAATACTCTCGGACACCTCTGGAAAAATCATTGCTGAAGCGTAAAATGTGTTTGGTAAATTATGTTTACCTTTTATGTAAATATTTATGACCTATAGCAGTGGTGCCCAAACTTTTGTAATGGCGGGCCACATCGGTGCTTGCGTATCCTTCGGCGGGCCGCATTGGAAGATGCCAATTCTTCGGCGGGCTGGATTAGAGTTTAAATTGGAAGTGAGTCGTATAAGTGACAATCAAATCTAAATAAGGTTTTCATGACTAAAATTTCAATTTTAAAGATTTATCATCAAAATTTTCAAAAAAATGTATGAATTTGGGTGTTAAATTTTTCGAATTGTTTTTCGCCATAGCTGCGCGGGCCGTGGTTTGGCCATCACTGACCTTTAGTATTGGCAAATTTAACAATCAAAAAGTTACCAGATTATTCGATGACGTACATTACTGCTTAGAAGTCTTTCGAAATTTCGCTGACTTTTCATTTTATAAATATTTCTGTGATTTGACGAATGAGTGTTGTAACTTAATAGGTCGCTGTCGTGGTCGAAAGGCACAAACCATCTAAACAACTGTGTGAAATCCTAGTCCTTGGCGCGGAATAATTTCCCATAAACATAGGTATTATCCTTATTTCCATCTTTAGGATTTAGTTTTGTGTTTTAGCTAATGAGCGCCTAAGAAGTCGCTGTCGAAAGACATACAAACTTCCAGATACCAACGCGAGTGTGGAAATCAGGTCCCCGGTTGAGGATGAACCATCCAGTAAATCTCTTTTTTAAATCTTATCATTTCTATGTTTGTTTCACACTATGTGCGTGTTTCTTGTCCTTTACTACTTCTCATCTTCTTCGCGATTCTCTAAATATTGTAATTTATTGCTAAGGAGGAATTCTTTCCGCGACGCTTAGAATAAACAACATCTACATCTACATCTACATATTACCCTGCAAGTCACCTTGACGGTGGATGGCAGGGGGTGCCGCGCACCAAGTTCCTAACTAATTATTATTCACTGTTATCTATTGTGGTCACGTATTGTCCTAGGGAAAAAGGACTCCTTATACCTCTCCGTCCTACTATCTATTTCGCGAATCTTGTCCTCATTATCCCTCCGTCCGATATACGTTGGTTGTCGAATAATATCCTTCATTTCATTTACGAATATCTCCGACCTATATTTATCTAGAACCGACAAATCAAAGCGAACTATCCCAGCCGTTTAAACTACGCCAGCCAGACATTGCATCCGCGCACATTCCACGCACGACAAACGCTCCTGGCGCACCGCTGAAGATGTTGAACCCAGAGGCACCACATTCGCCACGCTAAAGATCAACGACGACTAAAATTTTGAAATATTTTCGACAGTGGTGTCCCACTGAACTGCCCACGCTTCCTGTAAAAGAGAATCTTTAACAGATTTAACGTAGAATTTTTGAACGGGACCAGAATAATCAACGGATAATAATAATCTATTATGAATCTCTGCGAAATCAAAGATAGATGAAACATTAGCACGGCTCTACGTAGAGTTGCCAACCGTCCATGTTTAGGATGGACAATCCATCTTTCACAAGATTTGTCCATTGTTCATCCCTAACCTCTGGATGGACGCGATTTGTCCATCTTTCCGTAAATTTTACCATTTACTAGTATTTTTTTGTATATATAATAATATAAATAATAATAAATATATTTTGTCAACGCTAAAGCTGAACACAACTATTTTGGCAAGCAAAGAGCTCGTGGTCGTGAGTTCATTTGCCAGTCCATGTATTGACTTTAAAAAAATTCGTTCTCACGATTTCAGTAAAGCTGACTTTTCAGTGTGATTAAAAAGATTTCGGAAATGTCTCCAGCTGTGGACATTTATTATTTGTAAACCATGTTTTAGAATTTTTCAAAACAGATTTTCTATAGAACTAAAATGTAATCCAACTACCGTTAGCGATGTTTTCCCGATTATATTGGAGTTAAAAAAAATACAATTATAAACCGTTTGGGTGAGTTCATTGGATATACATTCGTCAAAAAATTCAAAAAGGTCTAGAGGAACAGGAAAAATAAAATGAAAGCAGATTTTAAAAATTTCATTAAATCTGCACTGCATTAATGGTTCCATTTCAACGAAAACGAAATAATGGGAAAGCTTTCAAAGTTCTCGTTAAAAAAAAATATTTTCCAAACTTATAAAAATTATGCGGAAACTATTAAAGGTTTCAATTTGGGAAGTAAAGCAAATTTAAATATGAATTAATTTTTTGAAGAAATTACAACAATAAAAACAAGTTTTGATTAAATTTCAAAAACTAAAGATTTTATTGAAGCAGTACATTCGAATAAAACATGACTCATTATCCTGAAATCGACTCATTTTAAATTTGAAAATATTTTGTCATTGTTTACACTATGAGCATACCTAGTACATCAGCTTACTTTGAGAGGATTTTCAGTGTCATGGGTACAAAGTGGCGGGATGAACAGAATCGATGCTCTATAAAATTAATCGAAGATGAGTTGCTACTCTTTTATAATATTTCTGAAAATTGCACTGAATTTTTAAATTTTATAAAAATTATCAAGCGTTTCTTAAGTCTATTAAAGGAGAACAAATATATAACATTAAAAGAATATTCTAAAAACATTTGCTGTTAAATTAAAGAAAAAATAAATAAACCGTACTTGTTTATCGAATTTTTCAGTATTTTTCGTATATGCTATTCACCAGCCTTTTGTTTATATATTTTTCATTTTAATTCTTTATTTACTAATTTAAGGAACCAAATGATATATTTTTTAAATTACTACAATACACAATGGATAAATTGTATCAGATCGATTAAAAATTGGTTTTTAAAGTGACGTTAAAAAAAATTCTATAAACTTGATCAATAAAATGAACCACCTCCTCTCTCCCTCCCCTTTCACTATATCACTATTTATTTTCTATTCTTAAAACTTTAAGACGTCCATCTTTGGAGACAGAAAAAGTTGGTAACCGTAGCTCTCCTCAATATATTTTATTTCGCGGCATACTTTCGCTCGATCCTCGTCTCGCACATTATGAGAAAAGAATTTAAATGAGATATCGTTATTTTCCTTTTGTTTTCTAGACCAATCTAATTGTTTAATTTAGTATTCTGTGGTTTCATTGACATTTAAAAATGTAGAGAACTCGAATCGCACCTTTCCCTGTTATATTTATAAACAATGCACCTTATAGAGTTGCACAAATATTAAAGTAGATGATTTTTCAATTTTTTCGTCTCTTTATTTGCCAGCAGTTGTTGGACCATTTTATGAGATGGAGAAAGGCTGAAGAAATCGACCGAATTATGTCGTGATGAATTTATTAAGAATTTTAATAGCAGTTGTGACTTCTCACAGGACTAACTCTTAGCGGCTGCGTTTTTCATCAAATATGCCGTCCATCAGGGCCGGCGTGATATCTTAGGGGGCCCCTATGCAAGTGCGATTTTGAGGGCCCCCTTTCTTTTTTCTATAAGGTGTTCCAACCATGGCCGTCACGTGACCTGGGCTTGTGAGACGGCGGCAGGCCGCTCTTTATGTAGAATCGGCGCTCTCTATTCCGTATGTTGATATGTTTATTTCTGTGAGATGGAAGGAGATGGATGGAAATGCCTTAGGCGGTGAATTTTTGCTCTACGGTCCTTGTTACAACTTTTAATATTATGTGACTATTAAAACGTTAAATTAACTATTGTAGTTTCCCGTCAAAATAATGATAGTATTTTAATCATGTCTATTTGCAGTAGTATTTTTTTGGTAAAACCTGTCATTAACGGAAAACAGAAAATAAATTGACAGGAAATATGGAACTAAAAGAATGCTATTATTGTTCTTATGAATTTTATTTTACGAATGAAACCACTAACCTGATAAATAATTGCTAGCTAGACGCTGAATTCACGAAATAGGTATTTAATCGTTTAATGGTAGGATTGATATTATCACGTACCAATAGCGAATGGCATAAAAAATCATCAAAAATTGTTCCGGGTTCGACTTCAGAGGGTGATTTGGTATCACGTCATAACAGCGAAAACAAAAACGGCGAACGGACAAAACAGCGAACGTCAAAACAGCGAAAAATCGGAATATAAAAAACAGCGAACGTCAAAATGGCTGAACATAGTTTAGCAAAAGTCAGTATTGTAGTTATTATAGGTAATAAATAATTGCTGGTTATTAAATTTTAAATAGTCGGAAATGTTAAACCAGAAAATTAAAGTTATAAGTAAATATTTTAAAACTGCGCTGAATTTACTGGAATTACTGAAATTAACATAAGAAACTAATCCTATATCCTATAGAAAAATTTACCAGATTTTTGAGTGGTAGTAGGTCATTTTAAAAGAACGACATTAGCTAGTTTTTATTGGTTTCATTATGAAAAACTTTTAAAAAATTTATTATTATGGCTCCAAATTCATTTAAAAATTCCTTTCGTATTACTTAGATCTAAAGTACATTACTTATTACACGTATATATAATGGGCGACTATGATACAGAGTGCACGAAAGAAATAGAAAATATGTTGTTAATGAAGGACATATATTTACATTAAAAGTCAAAACTAATACATTTTAAAATTACTGTTAAAACATTACAAAAGATACTTGAAAGTACGTTTTATTTGAAAGTATGTCAAAAATTGTAAGAAAAATATTACAAGAGATAATGAATTCAAAAAGCCTTATGCTTGAAGATGAAAAATTTGGGCGATTCCTTTCAATCTATCTCGATTGTGGTACTCCTTTACGAGACCTTCGATACGTTTGTATGTATCTCGGTAAATTTTTCGGCTTTTCGAGGGTTTTTGCCGGAAATATATAGTTCAATTTTTACTTAATGAACATTTTGTTCTTTTTGTAAGCTTTCAATAAATTCCCATATGGTAGGATGACTGATCCAATTAACTGGCTGAAGCCACGGTGTCAACCTTCTAATGCATTATTAGTTCCGCTACGCTGGACTTAGGCGAGAGAAATAAAGGAATTTGTAATTCTTGAGCTACAAGTTTATTGTGTATGACATTCTATTTATTATGCTGTATTTGATCTTTATGATGTTCCTTAAAAAATTCGAAAATTAGAATTTCTTTCTCAAATCCATTGAATTATAAAGATTTTGGATGGACTTCATTACTTACATTTCTGAAATATTCGCATATAATTATAATATACTGTATTTTCCCCCATCCACACGCCATTGGCGGCTTGCAGGGTATATATGTAAATGTATTTTGCTATATTTAGTTCAGCCATTTTCACGTTCGCTGTTTTTTACATTGCCATTTTTCGCTGTTTTAACGTTCGCTGTTTTGTCCGTTCGCCGTTTTTGTTTTCGCTGTTTTGACGTGCGCTGTTTTGACGTTCGCTGTTCTGACGTTCGCTGTTCTGACGTTCGCTGTTTTGACGTGGAACCGGGTGATTTAAATCTCCCATAAGACGCTCAATATCTCAGCCGTTTCTTGAGCCAGTTCAAACAAATTTGGCAAGATTGCTGTGATCAAGTACATAAGAAACTTTCACGAAAGTTCCCCATAGCAATCAATGTGGTCTAATTTGTTTTTTATTTTGTTTGATCACAAAGCCCGTTTTGAACGGGTTAATTCGTCTAGTAAAACGAGGAGAGAGTAACGGAGGCGTCTGGCGCATCGGCATGCCACGAGGAGAGCCTGTATTCGCTATGCAATCCACAAAGTGCTCTTCAAAGACGATGAATTCGGTTCGAGATATCGATTCGACAGACGATATGAGATTCGTAATGCCCCGACAGATCGCGTTGGTCGGGCCAAACGTGCCTCGATAAACACAGAAAAGACGGGATTTTTTCCGGCGGATTCGATAAAGACTCTTCGAATCACGGTGCGCTCAGAATGTCGCGACTTCCGTCAGATTTGCGTCGCGATGCCCTCGAAGCGTCGATTGGACGCCGCCATCCGCGGAGGGCGAGCTGCGGAAGCCGACACGCCCTCCACGCCTCCTGCCGCGGACACAAAAGATCCGCCTCGACGGACGAAATGCGGCGGAAATTATCGTTTACAACTCGAATCGGTTCGCTTCCTCTTCCCTTGCGACACAAACTGTGATTGTGACCTCCAAACGACCTCGCTCCTGCGTCTGCGACTCGTCCACTAACGTTTTCTCCACGCCATCTGTCGCTCTAATCCAGTGGTTCCCGCAGCTGATTTTTAGGGGTGCAGCGATAAAATTAGTTTTGTAAATAAATCAACGATTTGGATGTGAATAAGCTATCACACACAGACATCATCGAGAAAATGGTCAAAACGTGTTCAGGTGACCACAAAACCTATATTTCCGTAGAAATCTCGAAGTCGATTTTTTTAATGAAAACAATAATTTCCCCTATACTACGTATACGGAGAAAGTAAAGTAGTCAATTTTCTTCGTTAAAACAACAAAAATACTTAAAATTACTTATTACTTTCTCCACATACGCAGTATAGGGGCAAGTACTGTATTCATGAAAAACATCGACTTCGAGATTTCAACGGAAATATACGTTTTTAGGTCCCCTGAACACGTTTTGACCATTTTCTCGATGATGTGTGCGTGTGTGTGCGCGCGTGCGTGCGTGCGAGCTTGTGTGTGATATCTTTTTGTGGGCGATCTAACTCAAAAACTATTAATCAGGTCAAGGCGAAATTTTACATTTAACATTTTTATAAAAGTCAGAAAAACTGATTAGTTTTTGGTAAAAATCGGTCAACCGGAAGTGGGTGTTTACTCTTGTCACTTATCCGTTATTTTGAAATATTTGCTTTAATATTTGATAAATGTAAAAATGTACTGGAATAAAAGTTCTAGGAAATCTAATTTCTAGAACCTTTGAAACATTTTTCCATATAATGCATTGTTTAAGAGATATCTTATATTTTTAGCTGCCACCGCCACGCCACCTACCGACGACTATTGTTAACAATTGACGCTTAGTTACGTCTTAGTAACGCTCCTTTTTCTTTTCTTAATTGTTGGAGCTTTGTGGCTATATCCAATATCAGAACGTTAACGTATGAATTTATTTCTGTTCTTTGTCTAAAATGTTTTCGCAGTTTCTTAAAATATTTTTTATTATTTAACCTGTTTGGAATTTTTAGAAATATTTCAGGTTTGGAGAAAGTCGTGTGTTGGCCACATCATATTTTTACAATAAAACAGCATAAATATATCAAAAAATGTAACAAAATGTTTATGTTAGCCAAAAAAAACTTTTCCGTATCTGTTGTATTTTTTTTTTTCTAATTTTCGCGACCTTTTTACTTTCCCCATATACGTAGTATAGTAGTAATATAGTCATTGTTGCCGTTAAGTTCGCCATTAACGTTTAATGTTCTAATTATTAACAAATAAAACTAAAATCGAAGCTTACCTAAGTATTACCCGTTACATGCGGATGAAAAGATAAATAGATTCATATAGTACATACATGTATGTAAGGTGTCAAAAAAGGCTTGTATAATGACTGCTGCTGAAGCATTTATCCTTCAAAATTTTTCAGTATAAGATTTTTATTAATAACAGAAAAATCCTCGAATTATTGAAAATAGTACCATTTTACTTCGACCATCAAATGTCATTCTATTATTTTATAGTAAGATATGCTGCTTGATTCTCAGCTTCTTCGCCATATTGTCACGAATGAATCATTCCACGGGGCTATTATTAAGTACAGAAATTATTACGGATTGGGGACATTAACGCCATAAAGTGGACGAGAAAAGACGCTTGCATTTCCAATTTATCAGGTAAGCGCACGAATAAGAAAAATAATAAGGCGAGAGCTGAAGACAAGGAAATCAGAAAGGTACCAGCCGCCGATCCTTCCACTCGACCGCCTGAGTACTACATCGTACTACAACATGAAAGGACAGAGTTGTGACTGCCGGTCCACACTTGACGCCCACGTGTAAAACCGGCTCTGAAGGTGTTTAGTCCTTACAAAGTTGGTACGCTTTTAAATTTACATTTCTTGACGAATTAAAAACCATTGGCATATTATTTGCTTTATTTCATTTAGAGGAAAAAGAAATTGTTGGCGCTTTTTAACCGAAGCTCACTGTGAGAGATGATGGTGGGGCCCTTACAGCCAGCCAGCCTAAGGGTCCTTCCGCTTTGGGCCTCCGGTTATGGGCCCCTCTTGCTTTTAGGAGGAGGAAGATGGCAGAGGGGGCGAAAGGGAATTCGCGACTGACGTTTATTCAGTGCCAGAAATTACATTTCCTTCCGTTTCCGCAAATTTAAACGATTAAATAATATGAGGAAAACTAAATTTTTGTTTGGCTCACGATATCGGAATTTTGTGACTCATTGAAAATTTGGTATTCTTTTTAGACAACATTTGTTTACGAATTCGGCGACTTTGTTTTTATTTTGTCATTTTGAATTTCACTCGTAAATAAACTAAATCCCACGAAATCGATGATGAAGCGGCCTTGAATTCCGACCCTAGGGAAGTGACGCCTGAAGCGGTCGCCACTCAATCTCACAATGTGCCACGGCCTTTTCTCTCAAATAAAATACGTCTTGCATTCCTATTTTAAAAGAAACGTACTTTTAATGTAGTATATTCGTCAACTTAGGTCATTCACGCATTCGTAACTCGACACTAATAAAGAGGTCTTCATTATTTTTCCAGAGGAAAGTCCGGATAAAATCGATCAAATTCGCCGATTGCGGCGGTTCGGGGGACCCAGTTCGAGTGGCGGATCTGCAAATTTCAACCTCGGAGACTCCGAATGAAGAAGAAAACTACGACCTTGGCGGTGACCTTGTTGTGTCCGGAAAAATATCATCAGCGGTGGAGATCAAGGCGCCAATCAGAGTAAGAAGCGTGGCGAAGTGGAAATATCTTGTCACATTCAGTCGTTAACGATGTCACAACATAACTAAAAATACATTCTAGTAAAAATAACAACATTCGCACAATATAAAAACTGAACTGTGAATGAAGAGACCATGGAAAAGGTACGGCATAAAACTGACCTTGGGCTCGGAACGTGATCTGATTGGTAGATATGAAAGTTCGGCTGGAGATGGAAATTAGCGGAAGTGGCTGGGGAAAACAAATTTATTTTCAAACGGGTTGTCTTTTTAGGAAACGAATAGTCCCTAATTGCACTTGGGGGAAATTATACGCTCTTTAGTTTCCAAATATACGATTTCAGGAGAAGATAAATATGCCTTTTCAAGATTTCGTCGGAAATACCTCGTCGGGACGAATAATTGCTCGCTATAACGGTGAGAAAAGACGTTAGATCCGCGAAATTTTGCATTGAGTTGTAGCTATTCCAAACCTTCGGCATAAAAACACTCATCATATCCGTTAACTGTTTTAAAATAGCGCGACATATAAGTTTTACTTGAATTATTATTATCCGTTTTACGTTTTAGAAAACGAGACCGAGTGCCTACGTTGCGCTCATTGTAAAGAGCCGTGTGAGGTAATTAAATAGAAATAAAATGCAAAATCTGATGTGGCCACCGCAGGAATTTCTCCATACCTGTAATATTTCTAAAAATTCCAAGTAGTTTAAAGGATATTCAAAGATGACTCAAAAAACTTTTTGGCGTAAACTGAATGAAAGTTAAAACTCCAGCCAAAAACAAGTGGTATTAGCCCGATGCATTTCGCCCACTAAGTGGGCATTTTCAAGGGCGACGTTCCTTCGACAGCGACAGTCGACTTTGATCGCTGTCGAAGGAACGTCGCCCTTGAAAATGCCCACTTAGTGGGCGAAATGCATCGGGCTAATACCACTTGTTTTTGGCTGGAGTTTTAACTTTCATTCAGTTTAAAGGATAATAAATACTTTAAGGAACTGCGAGAAAAATTTAAAGACTTTACAAAGAACATAAATAGACTTATACCGTAGCCTTCTGATATTGGATATAGCCACGAAGCTCCAATAATTAAGCATAAAATGGAGCGTTACTAAGCGTCAAGTGTTTACAAAAGTTGCCTCCGGGTGGTGCGGTGGTAGCAGCTAAACAATATTTTTTTTAATTCTATTATATTCTAATTATATGGGAAAATGTTTCGAACAAACCTTGTACAAAATTAAATTTCCTACAACTTTTTCTCCAGTACTTTTATACATTCATCAAATGTTAAAGCAAATATTTCAAACAAAAGGATGGGACAAAAGTAAACACCCACTTTTGGTAGACCGATTTTAACCAAAAACTAATCAGCTCTTGTCCCTTTAATAAAAGTGCCAAATATAAAATTTCGCTATGATTTCATTAATAGTTTTTGAGCTAGAGCATCCAAAAATTCCTATCACACACACGGACATCATCGAGAAAATGGTCAAAAACTTCAAATCATTCAAATCGTGTATTTCCGTTGAAGTCTTGAAATCGATTTTTTCATGAAAACTACTTTCTCCTATACTACGTATGGAAAAAGCAAAAAGAAGCAACTTTTAGATTTGAATCCCTAAAGAGCTGATAGATTAACAGTTTGGTGCAATAAATATTACGAAAGGGTGACTTTGGAGATGCGGCTCTCATAGAGGAATTTTTAACGCAATAAATCAGGGGTTAATGGCTTTGCGGAGATATCATGAAATGCAATTGGCTCCATTCGTTTGTTTCACCCGTTATCGATCAATTTCTATTGATTAACTATTATTGCGTCCTCTATAAATCCACTATTCCCTGGAAGACCTTCTAAAGCGGACTTCCTTGGTTTACCCTTATTCTTCCATTCTTTTTTCTCATACCTCAATCCCATACTTCTATAGTCGCTCTCTCATTGATGAACAAAGGAAGGCCGAAAATCCGTCTTCCTTTGTATTACAGTAGGCCCTCGCAATCCACGGGAAGATTTTAGTGGTATATAGGCAACAAGCAGAACACAGGTTCAGCTGTGTTGGACCTCGTTAGAAGAGATTTTTTAAATGTTTACGATGTTCATTATTGGAATGATGGTATAAAGTAGGGCTCTGCAAAGCTTCGAGATTCGATTCGAATCGGATTTAAAAATTCGATTCGATATCGCAAAAAACTATTCGTAAATTTCGAATCGGTAGATGATATATCGACCAATGAAATTTTGATATGTTCTTATTAAATGATTGGTCTAATTTTAACGGTCATAGTGTAATACTCTAAATATAAGGTACTGGTGGGGTGAATTTGGTCATTTGGATCATCCTCCCCCTCCCCCAAGGTACAAATAAACGGTCGAAATATGGGCCAGTGTCCATTTAGGCCTTTATTAATGTGGTGTATTTTTACTGGTTCTCGAACCTTTTTTTAAATACAACATACAAATTGCTTGATTGCGTGCAAAGGAATTATATTGCAATATCTCTTGCTCTTATGGAATGCGGTGCGAAACGGAATTGTGCTCAAGTCCCTCCCGTACCTCTGACTAATCAACTGAAAGAAAACCTAGAAGCATCTCTTCCGATTCTCGAGGTAACAGCAGAGGCAACATCCATATTTAGCTCTGAAAAGTCTGTTACCATTAGTCTCATTATTCCCTGCAATTCGGTTTTAAGAAACGAACTAACAGCAACATCAGTGTCTGGCGTAAAATTGTTCCGTAATGAACTCAGGAAGCATTTGAATAACAGATCTGACATTTCCAAAGAACACCTTATGGCCGCAACATTTCTTGATCCAAGATTTAAACTAGTCTTATTCACGGAAAAACTAAGCGACTACTATAAAGAATTTTTGGGAAGAATTCACTTCATATTTAGGAGATACATTCCAGCAAGAAGGAAAAGACGAAAAGCTAATTGTAATAGGCTCGAATACTAGACGCATAAAAAGCGAAGCAGAAAAGGGCTAACTTTTGGGTACTTTATTTAAAAAAATAATAACTCGCAAAAAGAAGCTTCTTCAAAAATAGACGAAATATCCACACTTCAGGAGGAAATACACCAATACACAAAGCAATCTGTGATGGACCGCGATAGTGGCCCATTATTTTACTGGAAAGAAAACGATATATCCTACCCATTTTTGTAAAATGTTGCGAGGGATTTGTTGGCAATTCAGGCTACAAACACTTCATCAGAACGAGTAAATTCGGTGGATGACTGTTTTGGGTGTTTTTAAAGATTCTTGACACAAAGCAGAAAAAAAAACTTGATAGCTAACTAAAGATTGATTAGAATAGCCTAGAGAGACTTAAATGTAAAATAAACCTGCCCATTTCGATTCGAGATTCGAATACTTTACGACGATTCGATTCGAGATTCGATTCGTTCCATAATTTGAGATTCGCAGGGTCCTAGTATAAAACTACCTAATTGAAACCATTTCTCGCTTTATATAATGTAGGAATATTTCGCTCACCTCTTAACTTCTGATAAAATTCCGATTTATCATTTACATTTGGATATAAAATCTGAAAAGGCAATTACAATTCAAATATAACCAATCTAAGACATTTAGCCACTTGAAAGGTCACAGGAACGCGTTTCAGGAAGGGATTGCTGGTTATTTACCGTTATAAGCCATAAAGCAAGCAGTGTGTGTACGTACACGACTCTTCTTACCGGCAAAGACGGAATCAGTGATTGAACAAGGCCGGGGCAGCCGAGGCCCCTGCAATTAGTAGCCATAAACATAGTCTGGCCCCTTTAGAAACGTAAATTTAATAACATGGACAAGCCTATGCTAATGTCGCTAATATACAAGAACATAAAAATAGTTTTCAAACACGAGCAATCGGTACGAAGCCGTCAAAATCATTACGATAGTAAATAAATCGTTACGGTTGGTTGGTCACCTTAGTTAAGAGGGGGTCGCTACTTATGCTTGCCCGGGCCCTGTGGCATACTTGCTATGCTTCTGGTCCAAATGTCTTTTGTTGAAACACAAAACGAACGCTGTATTCAGATAGTGATCGAATGCAGATAATTTAACTCATTGAAAAACTCGAAAAGGAACTTTGTTTTTCCCAAAAGAAAACTATGCAGAATAAAATATATCATTACAGCGGTTTACAAACTGCGGGTTGCGAAGACGGAACAGTGTACATTCATGTAACACGAGAGACCCTTGCCGTTCGCGGTTTTGGTGGTTTGCGATACATTCTTACCAAAACTTGCCGTTCGCGACGCAGATCCTCGAAAGTTCGCCATCTAATGTGAAAATATCAGCGCACTGATCCCCAGATCCCCAGAAATTTTTTCATTGATTCAAAACAGCAATTTTTTTAGATGCATTTGCATTAAATTCCATTATTTTGAACATATACATTGTAAACGAAATGGAATAAAAGACTCAGCCAATAGAATTGCTTCTTGAGGTTGAAAGAGAGAATCGTCCGCGTCTTGCCCTCTTTGAGTTGGCCTTAGGAAGAGGGACCGTGGGAAAACTTGGGGAGGAGGGAAAGAAAAGAAGAATCGTCATCGTAACTTAAATCACTCGCGTCTCCTTTTTCATTTAAAAATTTTTAAGTGATGCTAAATGGCTTTTAGACTTGGCTTTCTCTACTGATGCTACATGTTAATTGACTTTTAGACTTGGCTTTCTCAACTGATGTTATAAGCAGTGCCGTCTTTACGGGGTCCAACATAATTTGGGACCTCTACTATGTACACGTGGTAAAGCCCTACTGCACTACTGGGGAGTATTCGTAAAAACATTTCTTAATTCAAGGAGGAGGGATCGTAAGCGAAATATCAATTTTCGATGAGTATATTCACTATATATTTCAGGAGGTTCCAAAAAATTGTCCAGAGACGGCAATGGTTATAGTAAGCCTGTTAAACGAGGTAAATTCGAATCTTCAAGGAAAAAATAAAAATTTGTTCCAAATGTTAAGCTTCGTGAATACTTTTAAAATTATATTAGAACCAATTTTATTCTGTAAATCTCTTGCTTATTGTAATTTCTGTTTTAAAAACAGCTTTTAATTGAAGTTTAACTTGCAAGTACAAATTTAAAATGCCTGACCGGCTGGCGGAACGTCACGTCGACCTGTATTTTCGCATTCATTGTATCATCGAGAGGTTTAGCCTCCTTTTATCCCGGAAAACGAATCACAGTGTTCTGATCTAGCCATGACGATGTCTCATTCCACACTCTTAAAAGTATAATCTTTTTACGAAATAATATGCACGCTTTGGTGAAGAATTTGTACGGATATTAACAACAGTGATAGTGGTTTTTCCTCAATTCTGCCTGCCACGTTTTTCTACAATGGCGAGAGTATGCCTTGCACAGTAATTAGTTTTTTATTTACCCCTACAATTTCTGCACACCAGAAACACTTATCTCAAGATTCGCCTAGGTACTTTTTATTATTCATAAGAAAACCCCTCTTTTTATATTTATAAAATAGAAAATGCAAATGCTCCTTAATTCGAGAGTCTAACGCGTCTTTGTTTGAACAGGCTGAGGTGCAGATGCAGAGAAAGATGCTGGGAATCTGGATGCACGTCTTCTGCATTCGTAAGTTCGGATCGTGCGACTTCGAAGACGTGTGTTCCCTCTCCCCTTCGGATGGCTACTGTCCGCCGCTGTTGGAAGAACATGACGTGCCTTGCAGTTGTCCGATTCTTCCGGTACGTGACCCACGACCTTTGCCATGCGACTGCAGTTGCTATTTAAGAGTTCCCCCTCGGAGAAATCGGATTTTCGTCACTCCGAAGACTTTTACTTGCGACCGACCGTACGAGGGTACAATAGATCGACGAACGAGGAAGTTTTTTGTGCATATTTAACATTTGTTTACAATATTCGTACGACTTTTTTGATCGATGATTCTATTTTCGACCGTAGAAATAACGAAAAAACTCCCAAATCGATGAGCCGCGTCGCAAATATTCCCTTGGCGATCGTGTCTCGTGGTGAAATGCGCATAAAATACGCTAATCCGTGCGCCATATACATAGTTGCGCAGGTGTACTTCGACCTCAAATACCGGGGCAAACAAACGTAGTGGTGGCCTACTAAGGAAAGGCTGAGAGCGAAAGTGTGGTCGTCGTTTACTGTTATCGGGAAATGCGCGAAGGTTTCCGTCCAAGTGGTAGGTTTCCGCGTCATTGCGCCGTACAAAGGCATCAACCCTCAGATACTTACGAATTTAAGACCTGAGTCTCGGGAAAAAAAGTCTTCAATATAGAAATGAGAAAAGGTTTTCGAAAAAAAAACAAATAGAAGAAACCTAAACCGCGGCTTTGCATAGCAGGAAGAGAACGGAGTGTCGCCCGATGAAAGTATTCTGTTCGAGTCTCGGAAGCTCGTTCCATAAGCACTTCACACCGACGACGGCGTGTTCGAGCGATAGACACGACGAACAATCGCACGCGCGCAATTATTTACCAAAGACAATGTCGCGCGTCATTCTGCGGAAAGCGCCCGTCTCCCGCGTTATAACCTTCGACGAGATCTCTCGCAACGCATCTAAAATCGCCCTCTGCCGTCGAACACCGAAGCGTTCCTCCGGAACGCGAAATGTTCACTCATTCGTCTCTTTTTCGACCTTTGCAGGGCAACTACAGTCTGCCGGACGCGCAGTTTCGCGTGGATGGAACCCGGTGGGCAGGGATCATTGCTGGCACGTACCGCGGCTCGGTCCGCTTCAAGAGCGGAGGCAAGCAGCTGGCGTGCGTCGCGGCCAACTTCCAGTTGGAGTGAAAGGAATAGACGGCGAATCTTCCAATCTCGAAATCCTTGCCTCCATCGAATAGGTGGCTTAGATGAGGAAGAAAAAATAAACCAAAGTTCGACATAGGATTAAATTATGATCAAATATCTACTATTCGTAGTGTGACACCATTGTCACTCTTTAAGACTGACTGACACCTTTCGTTTCCTTTTGATGTCTGTCCAAGGAAGCGCTTTGTACATACATTTTTATTTCGTAAATGATAAACATATTTGAAACACTTAAACCATTTTGATTCTTTCGAATTCAATCCTTGTTTTACGTTCGTTTTATTGGCATGAAGTCAGCAGATATTAAGACCAAAGGCTTTTTACATGATAAGCTTGCGGACCAAAGAATGCAATTCCGGAGGAAAACAAGCCACGCATCTCGTAAGTCTCGAAATAAATTACACGACGACGTTATATCATTAATACAAAGTTACTTTGTAAGTGTTGGGGAAAGAGTAGAAGATAGTAAATGTCTTGGATGGTCAAATTTTAACCCGTAGTAGGTCGCGCCTCGGTCTTTTCCCTGCCTTTTTTCTTTTACTCATTGGCAACAAGGTTTCAATCCTTCCAGAGTTTTATTGCTCTGGGTAACTAACATTCAACAGTCTTACTGTAACCTGATCTGTGTGTTACATCCATTCGTTGCTTCTTTGGGAAATAAACTGTCCATAAATACATCGAAAGTTTTGTTTTTAGATGGCTGAGATTTTCAATTTAGATAATCCCGATGATGTTGCACAAATGGATCAAATTCTACAAAATGATGAAATTAGTGGAGACGTAATAGGAAGATGTGCTTATTGCACAGCCGAGAAAAACTAAGCAACAATGTAAAAAAGATGTAATGCCTACATTTTTTTAAAGAACAGTGTTGTTTTCTGTTGTGACTGTGAAAGTGGAATTGAACATTTTGAGTCGGGATAGGCACATCCATTTGTATTTGAATCCAGTTTTTAATGTTTTGCATTTTAAAAATTTATCTCATGTGCAATTTCAACAACTAATATAGGTTTTTATTATATTTTTCATGTTTGTATTATATTTTTGTCAATTTTTACTTTGATCTCAGAGGATCTTATGTGCAATTTAAACAATTAATACACATATATTATATTTTTCAAGTTTTGTCACTATTTTTCCCACTTAAAATGAATATTTAATAAAAAAATTAAGTTTTTTTGGAAAAAATATCAATGTCGGCTAAAAGACCGAACTGCGATCACTTACGTTACAGAATTTGGCTCGCCTCACTAACAGTTAAGAGAAGAGAGGGACTAGAAGTACTTGGGAGGAATACTAATTGAAGATTGAGTATAATAGAAAAGGCATACATAGCTCTTTGTTGCATAATGAGAGCTTTAGTACAAAGGAGATTGCTTATAAATTACTTATGAGACCAATGCTGGAACATGGAGCACTGATTTCAGACCCTCTCTTGATAGAACAAATTGCGAAATTCATGATGGTAAAAAAATGGCAGCTCAATCAGTTTTGGTAAATTTAGGAGAGACATGTGCATTACAGAAATGTTAGATAAACTGGGTTCAGAGATACTAAATCAACAAATAAATATAGGTTAACTGGGACATACAATGCTTGTGTTAACAAACCTCCGTAGAAGAACATAAGAGATAGGACGGGAAAGGCAGTATACATAGGGCATAGTGATCATAGATGAAAGATAGAGACAAAGGACAAATTGGAGTCCATATTATTTCTTAAATAGAAGGATAGAAGATTGGAAAAATCAGTATGCAGAAGTCATGGAACCTTTTCCTTAGTCTTCAAGGCAAGGATCACAAAAAACATGAAAAAAACCGTTAATTATCCATAAAATGTAACTAGGAAAATTTACACTTGTATGGGAGAGGCAAGAGATAAGCCCGGTGGGGTGATGTAAGGTTTTGTGAGCCCTGTGAATGTTTCGGTGTAGACCTTACAGGGACCCTGAAAATCCTTGTGTTGGATTTAATGGAATTTCTTTTGTAGCAGATTTTAAAATTTACTAAGTGAACTCTCTAATCTTAATAGACATCATTGTAATTGACTACAGACATACCTCCCTTAACAAAAAAGATTCATTCCTGGCATCCACTTCGCTGCCAGGGGTAGTTATAACTTTGTTATAGATACTGCACAAGATGTATATTATAATAAAAAATCTGATGTGGCCAACACATGACTTTTTCCATACCTAGAATATTTATAAAAATTCCAAATAGGTTAAATGATAAGAAATATTTTAAGGAACTGCGAGAAAAATTCAAAGACCTCACAAAGAAGACAAACTCATACGATAGCCTTCTAATATTGGATATAGCCACGAAAAACCAAAAACAAACAAGCAGTGCATGAGTACGGTAGAGGAAATTGCTCCAACAAACCAATAGCATTACTAAGATGTAACTAAACATAAACAATAGTGTTTACAAAAGTTGCCTCGAGGTGGTGTGGTGATGGTAGCTAAAAAATATGGTTTTTAAAACATCTCTTAAACAATGCATTATATGGAAAAATGTTTCAAACAAAAGTTGTAGAAAATTAAATTTCCTACAGCTATTATTCCAATAATTTTTTTACATTTTTGAAAGAAATGTATTAGTGACAAGAATAACCACCCACTTCTGTTTGACTGATTTTAATCAAAAAATAATCAGCTATTGTCCCTCCAATATAAATGCCAAATATAAAATTTAACATTGATCTGATTAATAGTTTAGAGCACCCACAAATTTCCAATCATACACAGGCATCATCGAGAAGAAGGTCAAAAAGTGTCCAGGGGGCCTTGAACCGTGTATTTCCGTCGAAATCTCGAAATTGATTTTTTCACGAAAACAATGCCTTCCCACACTATATATGAAAAAAGTACCGAGCATTTAATAACACCAAATAGTGAAATAAAAATATCTTTAGAATATTTACTCCAAATGGGATATTCTTATACATCTGTGCACACATGAATGACATAGATCTATAAACTCTATATGTGGTCTGTCATAAACAGTGGCACAACAAGCAGCAGACCTGTGAAATGTGCTCAAGCATTCTTACGATGGAATCAAAGCTAATTTACCAGGAATTATAAAAAACCAAAATAAAAAATCTGATGTGGCCACCACATGACTTTCTCCATACCTGTATTATTTCTAAAAATTCCAAATAGGTTACATGATAATTAATATTTTAAGGAACTGAGAGAAAATTTTAAAAACTTTATAAAGAACAGAAATAAACTCAATCCATAGCCTCCTAATATTGGATATAGCCAAAAAGCTCCAAAAATTAAGAAACTATAAAGGAGCATTACTAAGACGTAACGAAGCATCAATTGTTAACAATAGTCATTGGTAGGTGGTGTAGTGGTGGCAGCAAAAAAATTAATTTTTAAGATATCTCTTAAATAATGCATTATATGGAAAAATGTTTCAAACAAAGGTTGTAGAAAGTTAAATTTCCTACAACTTTTATTCTAATACATTTTCACATATATCAAATATTTTAAAATAGCGGATAAGTGACAAGAGTAAACACCCACTTCTGGTTGACCGATCTTAACCAAAAACTAACTTCTGACTTTGATAAAAATGTAAAATTTCCCGTTGACCTGATTAATAGTTTTTGAGTTAGAGCACCCACAGAAAAACTGTCGCATACTTACACACACAAACACATCAAGAAAATGGTCAAAACGTGTTCAGGGGACCTCAAAACGTGTATTTCCATTGAAATCTCAAAATCGATTTTTTTATGAAAAAAATATTTCCCCTATACTACATATGGAGAAAGTAATAAGATGAAGATGGACTTGGTTATAAATGTGCTTCGTTACAAGGCTTTGTGCATCAATTGTTAATAATAGTAGTCAGTAGGTGGCATTGTGATGCCAGCTAAAAATATGAGATATCTCTTAAACAATGCATTATATAGGAAAATGTTTCAAACAAAGGTTGTAGAAAATTAAATTTCCTACAACTTTTTTTCCATTACATTTTTACATATATCAAATATTAAAGCAAATATTTTAAAATAATGGATAAGTGACAAGAATAAACACCAACTTTCGGTTGACCGATTTTTACCAAAAACTAATCAATTCTTGCGACTTTTATAAAAATGTTAAATATAAAATTTTGCATTGACCTGATTAATAGTTTTTGAATTAGACCACCCACTAAAACGCTATCACATATATATACACACACACAGACATCATCAAGAAAATGGTCAAAACGTGTTCAGGGGACCTCAAAACATATTTCCGTTGAAATCTTGAAGTCGATTTTTTTCATTAATACAGTACTTTCCCCTATACTACGTATGGTGAAAGTAATAAAATTGAAATAAAAACTAATTAAACCAACTTTTATTTGCTCTAAAATGTAAGCAATAAATATAAAATTCTTGAGTGTTGCATAGAGTAAAAATAGTTTTGGGCTAATAGAAACTGTATGACAAAGAACAATATGCTATACAATTCTTATATGCCCAAAACTATTTTAATTTAGGGAGCATTTAATTTTCTCTCTCACACCCTCTGTCTCTCCCTCGTATTAAAGAATGCTTTACTTATGGTACATATAAGGAGGGAGACGACAATACAATCTTGAGGTTTAACAATGACATGGTCGGCAAGGCAACATATCATTAAAAAGCTTAAAATTTTCCAATAAATATGATTTAAACATATAACTTGAGCGATTTCAAATCGTACACAAAATGTGACAATAAGAATAAGAAACGTTATTTGTTTTTCTTTAAAACAGTTTAAGTTCGAAGATTGTAGGTCAATTATTTCTAATTTTAATTTTCAAAATAGTAAAAGTCTGTAATAATAATACTATTGCGATGCAATATTTAGCTCTAAAACAGGAGTTCCCAATGAGCAAGCACTATGTTGTACACTGGCATATCAAGTGAGCACCACTATACTTTTGCAAAAAATAATAATGACCATAAATACTAAAATCAAACCAACGTTAATGTTAGTAGTAGTATTCTTATATACATTTAGAAAGAGTGCAACTGATCATATTAAATTAATGATGTTAGAAAACGCGATTGAAGCATAGCAGAAGTCTGCAATCAGGCTGCCAAAGAGCACAGCACCAGGGCCATGCAAAGGCCCTTGGGGGTCCGGATGCAAATGGGGTTAAGGGGCCTCATTTATTTATGTTGAGACAAAAAATATTAAGTGGAGTATTTATTTATCAAGTATTAATTATTACAATGATTTTAATATTATTAAAATATAATTATTACAATATTGTTATGTTTTGATAAAGAGTCAAAACAAAACAATCACATTATTAAATGTTATCATCAACTTGACACACAGAGGGAATTTACACAAATATGTTTTATGTATTTTAATATTATTATATTTTGATAAATAGTCAAAATATACAATTTTTTTTAAGCATTTCAAATTCTATGCTCCCTCGATTGGGGCCCGCTAGATCGGGGACCCTGCTGCAGCGCATCCAATGCACCCATCATTTGCACGGCCCTACACAGCACTGTTCGTGAGCACCAGGTTGGGAACCCCTGTTCTAAACCAATGGTGCTCAACTGTTTACCTGTCATCAGTGCTCAGAATGAGCAAGAGTCACATGCATCAGTAATGTCATTTCGTCTCGTCAGACATTTAGTATGAAAATTTAACTACGTCTTAAATGAATTATATATTATCCAATACTAGCTGCACCAGCACAAAGAGTATGTGGAATATCACCATCTATGAACACTCACTGGAAACTATTTGAGCAGAGCACACACATGCACAGATTCCCTATTAAGTAACTTTTACATTATATATTTCAAGTGTTTGAACATAAAATGGCACAGGAAATTTAGGTAGGTTGCAATATTTTATTTCTGAAAAAATAAAAAATACTGATGATACAAGTGGTTTTTAGTAATTAAAATGATACTAGATTACCAATATGATTGCAATAAGTTTTACTCATATTATTTATGAAAAAAAATATACACTGAAGGTAAGGCAATCACTTTCACCTTGATATGTTTCAATAAACTAACATATAATAAATACCATTTTAAAAAAACTCACAGTAATCTTTCACTCACAAGTAAATTTTGTAAAAAAAAATATTAAAAGGTAATTATTATTGTTCCGCGGCCGGATTCAGAGATTGGTTATCGGGACAATGAATGAGACTATTTGGAAGTTCAAAGCCGAAATTGGCATTTTTATTTGCTCTTGCATACTCAGTCGTCGGCGTTCCAATGCGTGTCCTTCACTCCCACTGCCTGGTCTCCCATGCCCGCTCCCCTTTTATAGGCCTTGACGATCCTCTTCTCGACCGCTGCTTCGAGAAGTTTCCCGAAGAGTCTCGGCAGCCAGTTTCCGGTTGCAGGAGTGAATGCCTCCCACTGCATGCCGTTGAACACTACATTATTTTGATCTTATGTTTTCTATAGTCCAAATCAAAATTAAGCTTAATCAGAGTCTGAAACTTCTGTATCTAACTCAAATATTTCATGCTCATGTAGTCTTCGTCCTCTCTATTTCTTCCTTCCTCTACCCCCATTTCTGTCTGGGAGGTGGACGAGTTATCAAGGGCCATTCTCTTCATGAGTTTTTGATTATGTGACAGATATGTCAGTTTGCCCAATTTTCTCTGAAGCATTGTGATAATTCAAAAACAGCAATCCATTCTGGCTTACATATCCGACAAAATGTAAATATTATTTTCTATGATACAGCAAATTTGATTTATAGTGCCACCACAAATGTGCAAGTCCATATATTCACTTGTTAAAATTCATCGCTGCACTCATATCTTTTTACCAGTATCATTATAATGTTTTAGGAAATGTTGATTGCCAATTTACATTAACCAATTAAAAGTACACTTTCGAGAAAAAATGCAAGTGCATGTACATGATATTAGGGAAAATCCATTTAACGTCTTAGCCCCTCAAGCCAGTTGAGATTTTTGCATATGCAGCCCCTATTTGCTGAAGCAAATTTCTTGCATGCAGAGTCTCACAAAATGTTTTTATCTTCATCAAATGCAGATAAGATTTTATGAAAATTTGGCACTATAGAAAGGTGTATGATAAATGTATTAAATTTTTTACTTACGTATTCTCTGTTTTTGTTTGAAATTTATTATCTTCCGTTTTTGATGGGTTTCTGAAAGTGCAAATGTGCATTATAAATTCTGAAGCAGGCTTCTAAGCATAGGCCTACATCGCAGTATTGGCATCAGTAAACCATGTCTTGCCTTTTACCTTTTGCTGAACACATTGGGCATCTTCTTTGAGGTTTAGATATTTTAACTGTTTTAATGAAATACCTCTTAACTTAATGGTGTGGTAATGGTTGTCTGGCATACACCGACTCCAAGGTGCTCCATATTTTTCAATTTTTTATAAAAGACAAAAAATCGGTCCATTTCATGTTGGCAACTACTGTACATTATTAATGCATTATGAACAGAAACATTAAAAAGCTGTTTAAATAATTTGATGTACTAAATGTGATTAGTTTGTTCTAAGAGGTAAGGCTAAAGTTTTTGGCCTCTCAAATCCATTCCTCCCATTGCTTCGTTAAATTTGTGACCTTTTTATATTGGAATGGAAGTTTCAAATGAGTGCTACTTCTTTTTCATCATTCCACTTCAATACCATACTCCGATCACTAGTCTTAGCAACGTGCTCTCCTTTCCTCAGCTTGTCTGATTTCACCTTCTTTGGAACATTTCCTCTAATTGGACGCTTAGTTCCAGCATCATTTGTACCACGATTCATTGAAATTTGGCCAAATCAGGTGAATTATGTATAATAATTGTCCATCCATAAAATATAACCTTTTCTAAATAGAGGTTCAACTACATTAATCACTCTTGCTAATATTTTGAGTCTGTCTGGAGTTTTTAAAACTGAAATTGTGGATTCTGATGTAGAATAAGCAATAAAATTCCATAGGTAAGTGGTGTCAGATTCACAAGCCCAAATGTTTTTATACCAAATTTTGAATTTTTCAAAGGACTTCATCCTTTGAATGGCAGACGTGCCTTCCAAAGTGTAAGAGATTCATCAACAGCAATATTTTCCTTTGCCAAATAGACACCTAGAAATTTATTGTTTAAATAATCAATAATATGTTGAATTTTAAAAAGTTTGCCATTTCCAGTATAATTATTGATTTTTTAATTATCAAAGAATGTTTGTATCAAAAATATTCAGAAAAGACTCAAGAACATTAAATAATAGTAACAGTTAGACCAGATTCACCAGCAAAAGGATTTTTTCAAAGTAGAATTATATATGTCAAAATCAGCACAAGCCCAAGAATTTTGAGAAACTTTAGTCTTGCCTAATGAAACACCACCATTTTCATCTATGCTCTTGGGGTAGCTCTAAAGCAGGGCCTATTTTAAGGGAAATTTAGAGTTACACAAATCAATTTTTTGGGCTCATTGGACTATTGGAAGGGCCGATTTTTTGGAAAAAACTGTAATATTAAAATATTTATGCCATCATGGTGAAACATAAAAAAGGGCCTTGTATGAGTGAGACCCTTTTTTGTGTGGGGCCTGCGGCACATTCCCCTATGTGCCCATACGTTATAATGAAACATAAGAAAAACCACATTTGAAATCTCAGTAATTTTATTCAGAGCTCAAAGAAAATAATATAAAAAACACAATATTCACAGTCTAACAAAAAACTTAAAAATATTGTAAACTTTTTAAGTAAACAAATATTCTTACAAAATTAGCAATCTTAAATATAAATCATCACATAATAAATCACACTGAAGGACAAGTTAGTTGTAATAAAAACAAGTTAAATATTATATTAATAATATTTGTGAAAAAGTCAATCAAAACTTTTTAATTTTTTTCTGTGGCACATCTTCATTTTCTGGTGTCTCTAACACAGTAAATTTTGAAGTACTCTTGGTGATAACTCTCTTTGTTTGAAACATTTTCATAATGCCTTCTTTTTTGCTTATTGAGCCACAATACAAAAGTTTTCTTTGGATCTCAATCCATGACATTTGGCATATTAAAATGCACACATAAATATTTTGTTTCAGTGCTTGAATTCATAGAGGACTTAAATGATGTTTTCAGCTGGGAAACGATCTAACTAAATAGGCCATTAACATGGTTCAGATACTGGGATACCTAACCCACGACAAAGAGTATAATTTATTCATGGCATTCATGTATTACTTGAAGAAAAGAACTAGCAACTGCACAAAATTGATTACAGAGCTGTACATTTGCTTTTAGAACTGCACAAAATTGTTTGAGCTGCACGTTAAAATAGGTCCTGTGTTTGCCTAGATTCAATGCATGAAAAACAACTAATCAGTTGTGAGAATTCTTCCGAATTAGAAATTTTAGAATAGACTTTATAAAATCATGTTGCGGTTTTCTAACTCACAGAAATATATAATGAAGCAAATGCACTTTAACTTCCCTGCAAGGCAGGGCTTGCTTAGGTAATCTATTAATTGATGCCTAATTACTCATTCTCTGTAATTGTATGCATATTTACAGGAATGTTTTTGGATAGATTCTCCAAAAAATTAAAGTTATGTTGGACATAATAACAACACTGACTTTGGTATGTAATTCATTGTTTGACTAATCACCTTTATTTGTTTCATTAGTTCAATTTATGTTTTAAACTTGTCGAAGTTTGAAGATTATAATATATTTCTTGTTGTAACAGAATATGAGACATCCGATTTCATTTTGTTCGAAAAACCAGGGGGGTCCTCTAGTAAAGCTGTTCCAAGGAATCTATAATTGATAACCCAATTCTCAGCATGAATAATAAGTGTTTTGCTTCTATCCTCTTCTCCACCCAGACTTCAGCCTCCATCTCACCCGACAACAACAACCTTTTTCAAGTCCAAATCATTCAATAATCATTTAGTAACAAATTCCACGTAGTTCCATTTCTCGTCACTCGCAGCGCCGCTGTCCCGTTGTTGCAAGTCTCGCCGGTCAGAAGATGTGGGTCGAGAACAGGAGAGTACAAATTTTTAATTCAATAAAACTAGTTTTGTAGTGGATAATGCAACATTTAATAGTTAACTATACCTTGGGTTGCCACTTGCAATTTTGAATATACGTTACGCAAGATCTTTGGGTCCAATGTGTTACTAAAAACACATGGGTTTCGAAATTTATGCTTGACTGTTTCAAAAATTGAGTTAAAATTATCAATAAATGCAAAATTTATGTTCAGAACATATCCTCCCTCCTAAACGCACTGAAATATTGGACAGTCATACATGTAAACAACGTCGGGCATAATGTGAACATTGGTTTACATTTATACATTAAAGAATTTGTGGGTTGCCATTTAAATACAATCACGTAATCTGTAATGAATTTCAAATCTTAAGTTTTCAATTAGCTAAGATAAGTTACTTTCTAGCAAAGTCACCGTGAAATTTTTATATCTTATCTTGATAAGAAACACTTCAAATAATGTTCTGAAATCGTTATTCAGCTGATTACACGTGAGTTGAAAGAAATACGAAGACCGTCGATAAAGTGGTAAGGTAAATATAATAATTCGAAAATAGTCGTATTCTCAGTATGAATGTTAATCTTATCACAGAGAGCAGTCAGTAACTCTTCGACTTACGGAAATTTTTAATCCTCGTGATAATATTAAAAATGTGATGCATTATTAATTTAGTCTCACTTTTGGTACGCAATCCAAAACTATGATTTTTACAGAATTGTAGCGATATTTATATTAATGTTGGATTAAAAAGTTATAATATGTACAATAATTTTTTGGTGTCCAAGTAACTTCCGCTTGGAAATTTCTACCCCTCTGTCAACAGTCCCTGTTTTTTCAGATGCCAACAAAGTTTATAACCGTGTAGTAACTAATTGTTAATTGAAGAAATGGTAGAAGTACAATAGTACCCCTTAGAATTTAAATTTAACTTATATTAGTTACGAAAAAATTGCCGCTGAATGTGCCCTTGTAATTGTCGATGAGGACAATTTTTACGATGAAGTATATGTAGTAAAATCAGCTGCTCTGATTTTGCAAAATTTTTAATTTTGGTGCAACTTACAAGAAGTAGCGAAAAATATTGTTGATAGTTAAAATAATTATATAGGTATGTTCCAGTACTCTGTCTTCGTAAAACAATTTTTTTCTTTTTTCAAATATTTATGTAACTTCCATCGCTATGTCACAGCAAAATTAATTTTTTGAGTTTTTTCTTTCCTCAAAATCTTCAGGTTGAGATCTAAGGTGGCAATCCTAATTTCACTCCTTTGCAGGGCTTCATCTATAGAAACCCCATTAGCACTTGCCTTAAGTGATTAAATATGACTTTTTCTTTGTGTCTCTTTTTTATTCTTGACCATAATTACGGTTACTGAGAAATTATAAAGTACAAGGCTAACAGTGCATTCTTGAAATCCGTTGTAGGGTACCATTTTCGTTTTATTTTATGTATATTTAGATGGTTATTATATTTCTTGAGACTAAAAATGAACATTAAAACCAGGTCTTATGTGTCTAATTCTAAAATAGATAAATATTGCATTCGCCTTAATCTACAGCTAAATGAATCGCTGGGCAGGTAAAGTGGCTCTTGTGACCGGAGCAAGCTCGGGCATAGGAGCAGCAATAGCAACAGAATTGGTGCAGCATGGGATGATTGTGGTAGGGCTGGCAAGACGGGTTGACAAGATGAAGGCAAGAATTGTATTTTTAAATAACACAAGAAATTAACGAAAAAGGCTCTAATTAAATATTATTTCAGCATGGACAAAATATATAGCTGTGTAAAATGACTATCGATCATAATTTGACAGGAAGTAAATCACCTTTGGTGATAATATGAGTTGACAAAATTTCTAAATTTTAGATTATCTCCGTGTAAGAGGTAATTTTTATAAAGAATTTTTTTAATGGTGACATTCATTCCACTAAAACCACATTTGTAATCTAATTGAAATAAAGGAAATTGAGACAGCCTTATTAAAAGAACAAGGAAAATTTCACCCTATTAAAGCAGATGTATCTAGTGAGAAGGATATAATGGAAGCATTCCAGTGTATTCGACATAAATTAGGAGCAATCCATGCCCTTATTAACTGTGCTGGCATTGGACGGTACTATCCTCTTACTGGTAAGCCAATTTTTGTGTCATCATTTAGTTATCCAGTAGAATAAGCTAAGATGATTGATTTGAAACATGCTAGGAACCTAGGTGATGGTGTCTCTATAATAAAAGTCCTTGTGCCTTATTTGTCTGTTTAAGTTAGCTCCACCAAATTATTGCCTTGTGATAACATGATCAAGATGTTCCATGGTAATCTAATAGGCAAAAAACAAATGAATGGATAGTTGAAATTTCAAAAGGAAAAATGGAATTATTTAAATGAAGCACCACATACCAAATGTCTTCATTCTGCGGTTGCTTGAAAGTCTCCAATTGACCTCTACATTTGTGCTTTGCACACATAATACACAGTATTAGAACTCTGGGAATAAATCTTACAGCAGATACCAGGGCTATAACTGTTTATGCAAGTGTTGACACGTGCAAAGCAGATGATTTGCTTGAGCAGTTGTACTAGCTAATTGAATTCCTTAACCCTTTCACTGCTGTGAACATACCTTTTATGTTCTCTTGGTAGGGTGCTGTGAATGTATAATACTTTTTATTCTTTGGGTGGAATAGTACTCCTGATTATGAGTGCCTCATGTATATTCCCCAGGCAAACAACTTTCACTAATAGCATTCCTGGTAATGGATCATTCAGTAATATTCTTAGAAAAAGAGAGGTAAAAGGTTTCTTTTAGTCTCAGTTACCCTTTGGTTATTATGGAAGGAATAAGCATTTCTCGTTCCTCTAAGAGGAAACGCACAGTTTCCCCGGAAGAAGTTAAAGACATTTTATATGATTCAGATATTGGTGAAGAAGTAGATAATGATGGGTATTTATTCTCTACTGGATGAAGAAGAGGGGAATGAAATTTCTGAAAGCAGTATTTTGAGTTAAGTTAGTGGTTCGAGAATACAGCATTGTGATTACCAGTTGGGCAAGTGTGCAGTGTAATGATAAGTGTCAGTCAATTTTGCGAAATTATCCCCTGATTGAAAAGAAAACACAAAGACCATGCCATGTGTGTAAAAACACTCAACTGAGGCCAAGAAAATGGAAAGAAACGAGATATTGGTATAAAGACTTAAATAAGGCATTGTGTTTTCTAAATTGTTTTAAAGATTATCACACATTAAAAATTTATTAAATATGTGAAAATGTATTTTTAAAATATAATTTTAATTTAATAAATTTTAATTTTAAAATCGGTGAAATGGTATTTTGAAAATTCTTTCTTCCTTTCCTTTCTGCTGCACGTGAGTGGACAAATCCCGGGAGGAGGCCAATAGTGAAAGGGTTAATAGCATGACTCTCCAATTGGTCTTCCACTTCATTAACTCGATCTCAAGGTTGGATGAATTGCTACTCCGTAATCTGACATTTCCCATGGATTCTGCAGTGGCGCTTGACAGTATTACCCTTTTGCATTCACATGTTGTTTGAGCAGTGCATGTCGCCAGAGATTTGCAGGATGTGGAGGTGCTCATCCTACTCATTATTCTTATGCTATAATTTGTCTACGTAGCTGTGCAAATGCATTGCCTGCCATGCCAGATTCAATAGTAATTTTTTATAACCAACAAAACCTAAGGCCAGACCTTGAGCAAGATTGGGATCTGCCTGAAGCAGCCAGTATTTATGCATGGTCAACTTTATGTGGACTTCTTCCATGTTAGGGCAATGGAGGGAATCACAGTGCTAATAAATGAAGACTCCAGAGGCATCATACATTGCCTTTCTGCCTGATTTAATTTTGTTTTTCTTATTTGACAGATCAATTCAATGCCGAACTGCTTTTTTTAAGATAAAAAAAGAACATTTGATTTTTTTTCTAATATTGCAAATAAAATAAATTTTCTTTACCATGTCTGCAGCATCTTCTCCCTCTCATTTTTTTAGACAAAACGTTGAGCACGTTGGCTATTCATTTTAATTTATGGCACAGTTTGAATCCATATGATGACTAAGAATATTCCCATGGATCGGCAGTTGTCTTCTGACACAAAGAGACATTTAAATTCCATGTTGATGTCACTTTGCTCAATGGGTTCCATTTCCTTATTGAAGACAGTCAAAAAACTTGCAAAACATTATACACAAAACAAATTTGTGCCTCAGATCGGTATGTATTTGGAAATCAGCTGTGTGAAAATGAATTTTCATTCTTATAGGTGTTCTTCGGTTTAAGTCCCAAGGTTGTACAATTATTCTAAATCTTAAAATGCGATAAAAAACAGACCGTCCACTCCCATGTTATTCAAATGGAAGAATTAAATGGTCCTGGAATCAAACAGGCTGTTATTTTACACGGCGATTATCCATAAGCATCTTTGGCCTATTTTAAATTTTTATATAAAAATGACTGGTATATATGAATAGTATTAATTTATAAGTAAGACACTTCTCATCTTCCTTCCTCTCTCTCATTCATTTCCATTCTCCCTTGGTCTCACCTCACTCTCTCAAAAATGCATCTCTCTCAGCGTGATAAATATAAAACACACAAAGTAAGCATACATAACCTTTAACTATTCCTCATATAAAAGCATTAGACTCCCAAATGCGATGAAAATAGCAGTTGTTAAAAACCTGAAAAAATCACCTTTTTTCTGAATCTATCCACATTTTTACCCTAATTCGATACATTTGATTTCTCTCAAAAAAATAAACTTTGTTCTTTCAAGCATAGAACCATTCAAATCTTGAGCCTGTACCATGCTTCTAAGTAATTTTAAAATGTAAATGTTTAACATGCTACATCTGTACCTGTGTCAATCAAATGTACCATGTAATCAAACTCATGATATGATGATTGTCTAAAAGATGCAAGAGGTAGGCCCAAGTATACTGTGAAAAATTATGGAAATTGTACTTGCCGTTCTTGAGTTAATCACATTACCAAAATTTACCACCGGAGGTGTGTCAGCTCTCCCAACAAACCAACAGACAGACTTGGGCTTTTATTATATAGATAAAAACATATATATGACATTTTAACATGTTATGTTCACTGCTGAAAATGTTAAGTAGTATAAGAGAATATGATGTATAAGTTACTTTCTTTGACAAAGGTGAGGGCAAATCTGTAGATCTTCAGCAGCTTCTGGGAGTCAATGCTTATGGACTGATAAACTGTACAACAGAAGCATTGAAGCTAATGAAGGAGAATGGGATAAACGATGGCCATATCATCAACATAAACAGGCAGGTGAACATTTCCTGTGAGAAAGAAATTTCTCCATCACAAGTACACTTTCCATTGGGATGTTGCATCGTGTTGTCAATTCCTGCTGTTGATGTCATGGCGCAACATCCCGTTGGAAAGTGTACTGCCAGAACATCACTGCAAAAACCCTCACCTGAAAAATTCTTCATTAAATATTTATAATCTTTCATCTCACAATACTCACAATTATTTAACATTTTGAATATTATAAATGCAAGCACTTAAAAAATCACCATACACCAAGATATAAATTTGTAAATAAACCAATGCAACATCATTTGAACTACACAGAGCCCATTTAAATAACGTAATTATTTTCATGTTCCCAGAAATTAAGGCATCTATCCAGAATTTCTAAATTCTCTGGCAATCGGCTCGCATCCAAGTTTTTGAATTTCAAGTTTCATGGCTCAGATCACCCTTTTTAAGCAATAACTATAATCACCATTAAGACAATAACCTATATGTTACACTGAAATTTATGTAAAAATTCTGATATTTTGTGTGTTATGATTATAGTGTCATCATCTGTGCCTTTGAGTATGTATCCGGATAAAAAAATTAACTTAAAATTATCGCATAATCATATGTATACATCATTGGCTGAGATCAAATTGAGTATAATGCAGTCTAAGTATTAAATCAATGCTCTTGAAGTATGGAAAATCAATTCCCATTGAAAGGCATTGGAGACATTGCTATGGTAGTTAATATTTTTCATTGCTGAAGACCAAAAAAAATTCATAATTTTATAATTAGAATCGAATTCTTATGCAAATTCAGCATGGATTTGAATTCTGTCTTAAGAAAAATTAACTTCATTCTTTTTTCACAGTATGGTGCATGCCCCAACTTTATATCTTAATTTTAAATAATTTAAAAAGGCAATTTTATATAGCCCTGCACAGTTTTCAATGCTTTTCTTATGGGTGTTTAAAATTGGACTTTTGGGTCAAAAACACCCCTTAAATATAACTTTTTCTGGAATTTCGAATTTTTTCGAGAGGTTTTACCCAAATTTCAGCTCTGTAGCTTTTCTAGAAGTACCTTAGGTTTTATGTGATGTATCCTATATATGTAAGAAGCAGCTATTTATACTGATATACACTGTTTCCCGGGCTATTTTGACAACGGCTCATCCTACATTGACAGTGACCCATTTCATTGTGAAAATGGTTCATGCTGTTTTGACAATGACCCATTTTATTTTGACAGCGGTTCATTTAATTTTGACAATGCATCATCTAATTTTGGCAGTTACCCATATTATTTTGGTAGTATTGTGTGATGTTCCTTTTATTGTGGATTTCATCACAAAGTTACATTTCAATTTATTTGATCTTTTTCGAAAATAATGTAAACTGAAAATTGTTAATGATTTATTACATTATATGTATATTACATAACTCAGTAATAATACTAGAATGTAGAATTTAAATATAAAACTGACCATAAATACATTTTGCCAGAACTACATGAACATACATACATTTTTTTATTTAAATAATCAAAATGACATGTATTTAACCATTTATAACTTCTTTTTTGGTAGGTACATCTAGGAATGTAAGTTGCCAGAACTACATGAACATATACACATATTTTTTATTTAAATAATCAAGATGACATGTATTTAAACATTTATAACTTCTTTTTTGATAGGTACATCTAGGAATGTAAGTTGTCGTATGTATGTAAAAAGCAACAAAATCATTTTTTAAATATTAAATCAGCTCCATTATTAATTAATTCCAACAACTCTACTTCCTTTTCTGATTTTCCATGACTTACTGATTCTTTCCAATTAGCAAACTTTTTAATTTGATTCTAAAACAGATCATTGAATTTAGAATTAAAAATCGTAACAATCAATTGACACTACATTTTTTATATCAAGTATATAGGCATCCAGTTGGCGGAAAAAAGAGAAAATTTTATGGAAATTAATTTTTATATGATAATGCTTTGTAGGGCAATGTTAGGGCTACATATTGTTTATTACTAAGGTAAAAAGCTTTTTCTCTCCCCTTTCTCCTTATCTCTGCCTCATTTTTTTTTTCCTTCCTACTTTCTCACTCCCCTTCCTTATCTTCTGGAGTCGAATCTGAGTCTTTTTTTGGAGTTTTTCTGTCATTGCCTTGTAAAATTTGAATTAAGCATCCCTACTAAATTTCAATTATCCACAGTCGGGAAATTTGTCAAAACATGTTAAAAGATCGTGACAGTCGAGTGTTAAACACATTAAATGGATCACGATCAAGCTTTAGATATCACTCAACAAGAATCAATGCAGCATTCTAACGGACAGACCAACAGAAATAGGATTATATATATATATAACAGATTACAGAAAAGGAAAGGTAACAAGATGTTGGGATGAGAAAGCCCAGTAAACACTCGCCAATCGGTCGACTTCAAGTTGGCGAGGCCCTGGGAATGTCGAAGCGACACACGTAAAATAACACTAAAAACAACACAGAAACATAACGTAGCTTTCGGAGAGATTCCTTCTTCAGCTAGTGAGAGAGACAACATCTTGTTGCCATCCATATATATATATAGTCCCCCAATCGGATCTCCGGGCGGGGACTGCCTTGAGGAAAACATTTGTCGAAAGTAAATTACGAATAGGGACTTGGAACGTAAGAACTATGAGAAAGGCAGGAAAGCTAGAGAACTTGAAAGAAGAAATGAGAAGAAATAGAGTTGACATTATAGGGCTAAGCGAAACTAGATGGGAAGGAGAAGGACAGTTCGACTCGGAAGAATTCACGGTAGTTTATTCTGGAGGAAATAGTGGGGAAAGGGGAGTAGCTCTGGTACTTAGGAAAGATATGATGAAAAGCGTGACAAAGATAATAGCAAAGAACGATAGACTGATGGCAATAAAGCTAACAGCAGTCCCAGTGGACATGCTGATAATCCAGGTATATATGCCAACGTCAGCTCATGACGATGAAGAAATAGATGAGATCTATGAGCAAATTAATGAAATTTACGAAGAAGACGGAAGAGGAAAGGTAAACTGCATAATAATGGGAGATTGGAACAGCATAGTCGGAGAAGGACAGGAAGAAAATGTTGTCGGACAATACGGACATGGGAAGAGAAATCGAGGAGGGGAGAAACTCGAAGAATTCTGCATCAATAATGACCTTGTAGTGACTAATACATGGTTCAAAAACCATAAACGAAGGTTATACACATGGAAAATCCCAGGAGATAGAATGAGATGCCAAATAGATTACATCCTTGTAAAACAAAGATTCAGGAACAGCATAAAGAACGCCAAGGCATTGCAAGGAGCAGACATTGATTCAGATCACAGCCTTCTAATACTTGACGTGAGTACAAAGCTCAAACAAATAAGAAAAACGAGAAGAGAAAGACAGACCTGGGACCTAGAAAAACTGAAAGAAAGGCAGGATGTAGTCAGCATGAAGTTGGAAGATAACCTAAGAAAGTTGGAAAACAAACCGAAGACCGTTGATATAGAATGGGATGAAATTAAAACCAGTATCAAGGATACCTTGGATAAAGAGATTGGAAAACAAGAGAAGAAAATCAGAAAACCATGGATCACGAACGAAATGCTGAAGAAAATGAATGAGAGACGAAAATGGAAAAACGTTAACAGTGAAGAAGGTAGAGCCAACTATAGGCGTATAAACAACGAGTTGAGAAGGGTAACAGATAATGCTAGAGAAAATTGGATAAAAGGAAAATGTGATGAAATAGAACAAATGAAGAAGTTAGGACGGTACGATATGATGTACGCTAGGGCACTGGAATTAGAAGATAAGAAGTCTAATGGAATTTGTGGTAAAGGAATTATGAATACGGATGGGAAGATAGTCTCAGAAACAAAGGATGTAGCACAGGTATGGGAAGAATACATTAAGGAATTATACAGCAAACAGGCAGGAGCGGCAAAAATTGAACTGGAAAATGAGGAAAACATTGAAGAAGACAACTTAGGACCAAGTATTATGGAGAGCGAAGTAGAAAAAGCGATAGTGGAACTAAAGAAGGGGAAAGCCACGGGCAGCGATGGAATACCGGCTGAGATACTTAAAGTCATAGGATCAGAAGGAGTAAAAGCGATCACGAAATTAATTAATAAGATTTACGACACGGGAGAGTGGCCTCAGGATTTCCTAGAAGTAACAGTGATCCCTCTAAAGAAGAAGCCAAAGGCAATGCAGTGTAAAGATTACAGAACTATAAGCCTTCTGTCACACACATCGAAGATCATCACGAGGATTCTTAATAAAAGGCTGGAGAAAAAAGCAGAAGAAATAATAGGGGAAGATCAATTCGGTTTCAGAAAAGGACGAGGAACTAGAGATGCTATAGGAGTAGTTAGAATCATATCAGAAAGGGCAATAGAATACAGTCAAGATATCTGCGCATGTTTCGTAGACTGGCAGAAGGCCTTTGATAGAATAAATTGGGATAATTTGATGAAGATATTAAAGGATATAGGTGTAGACTTGAAGGACAGGAGACTGATTAGGAATCTATATGAGAATCAAGTTGTAAAGGTCAGGTTTGAGAATGTGGACACCTGCGGAATAAATATCGGTAGAGGAGTAAGACAAGGCTGCTGCCTATCGCCAACCCTATTCAATATATATGGAGAAAGTCTAATGCAAGAAGCTTTAGAAGGCACAGGGGATTTCAAAATTGGAGGAAGGATTATAAGAACAGTTAAATAAGCAGATGATCAAGTACTTCTAGCAAGAAAGGAAGAGGAGCTACAAAAAATGATAAATAGACTAGTGATAACTGGTAGAAAATACGGTATGGAAATAAATACAGAAAAATCCAAGGTCATTCGAATATCGGGTAAAGAAGAGAATCTGAACATAACTATTGGGGGAAAGCCATTAGAACAAGTTTCAGAATATAAATACCTTGGAAGTATCATAACACGAGAGGCAAAATGTACGGATGAGATCAAAACTAGAATAGGAAAAGCAAAAGCAGCTTTCAGGAGAAAGAAACAACTACTTACAGGGAATATAAGGGAAGATATCCGCAAGAAGTTGATAAAATGCTACGTATGGAGTATAGCATTGTATGGGGCAGAAACATGGACGCTAAGGAAAAATGACATCAAATACTTGAAAAGCTTTGAAATGTGGACTTGGAGGAGAATGCTTAAGATAAAATGGACAGATAAGATGAAAAACGATGAAGTGCTACGAAGAATAGGAGAGAAGCGAATGATTATACAGACTATCAGAAAGAGGAAGGCTAACTGGGTTGGACATTACCTGAGGAGAGAGAGTATGATTAAAGACGTGTTAGAAGGAAAACTAGATGGGAAAAGGGAAAGAGGTAGGAAAAGGTTTCAGCTGATAGACGATTTGAAAGGGAAAGAGAGTTATCAAGATATAAAGAGGACAGCGGAAAATAGGAGTATATGGAGAACCAGGTTTAACCAAAAATAATCACGGGCCTGTCTACGGACAGACTACCTATGATGATGATATATATATATATGGGTTTTTTGTGTGCGTGTTTTCTGTCTCTTCAATGCCCCGAGCAGCCTGCCAACTTGGTAAGTGTCCGCTGGGCTTCCTTCAACACCTTGTTGCCACCCTCATCACTAACTTTTCTTTTCCTTAAGTTAATATATATATATATATATATATATATATATATATATATATATATATATATATATATATATATCTAACCTAATAGATAATACAGTAATAGAGAAATTCTTCATAATTTGCCTCTACGTATGTCTACAAATTCAAATATTCCCCAGTCATGCATATACCCAGTCATTTACTTCGGGAGAGGGAGGGGGGAGAGTCTGACAGCCGAAAACCAATTTCTAGCATTTGATTAAATAAAAGTCCTATTCAAATACATAATGTACACTTTTATAGCGTTTTTAGTTCTTATAACTCAACTCAGCAAGTGGCAGCGTAACAAGAGGCAACATAGCAAGTTTGTAGCACGGTTGTCGCAGATGCCACAAATGTCTGTACACCGAGGGGGGGGGGAGGGTCCGGACCCCTCTTCTGGGTATGTCCTTGCACAGAGTTACTGAACCACTACTGAAATCATACTAATATTAAGTTGTCAAAATGAAATGAACCATTGTCAAAATAGATTGCACCATTGTCAAAATAAGGGCCAATACAGCTTCACTTTCAGGTCTTTCTTCATATGATCTCGCATTGTTGACCGTGGCACACCAAGCTCTGATGATCATGTCCGTGTTGATTTCGGTGAGGAACGAGTAATGGAGGCATCAACAGCTTCACACATTGACAAGCGTGTTATCTTTCACCCACTCCTTGGCCGATCTTCAACAACACCAAGGGCAAATGCACGTTTCTCCCAGTCTAACAATGTTGCTTTTCATTGAGGAGCCTTATTGAACCATTCCCAAAACGCTGCCATCACATGGGCCACTGTTTGGCCTGTATGTGGTCTCTCGACACACTAACCTCTCCTCTCACTCACTAACCTCTCTTCAACTGAATAACTGCTTGTGTCAGCCATAGTCATAACTCAACTGAAGTGAGCTCTCGGATACACTACTCTGTCTAGCACCATTTTCATTTTTCAGCATTGCCGTTTTTTATTTTTCAGCATTGCCAATTTTTCATCATCATTGCATTGGGGTACGGTAACTTCTCGCCCACCCTGTATATTACTCTTAAATCATCAATTGAAAAACCTTTGTCTTATCTTCAACAAACTTTACACAAGCCTATCTTATTTTTCTTCATATCCAGATTTATATTTTCTCTTACAAAATTTACTCACAGCCTCATCAGTCATTTGAAAGGTCCTATGCGGTCTGTGAAGTGATATACCATAAAGCCTCATGTGGTGCTTTTTGTGAAACGTTTGTTGACCCCACAATGGGAAAGTACAATATTCTTAAAATTGCAAATTTTAGAGATTGTTTTACTCTGATATTGTTCCATAAGTAAAGATCAAAAATCGGTGCAGAGTAAAATCTTTTGAATTAAAAGAAATATTTCTAATAATGAAATATCTCTGAAAAATTAGTGTTTTTTCAAGGTAAGATGAAATGCTTGCAGAATGCAAGCACCAACTACTTGTAAAAGATAAAAATGGCACATTTGGGGCATATTGCCCAATCAAGAATTAAAATACAGGGTGGAATGCTTACCCAAGTCATCACTCAATTGGGTATTCTATATTATTTAGGAAATAAAATTTAAAATTTCGTCTCAATTATATGATAAAACTTAATTTAATTAGGCATCTGGAAATTTTTTAAATATCAGAGGATGCTAACTTTGAATCATGGCTTTCTATCATGACCTACATCTTATTCAAAACAAAAATATTAATTTTGTACCAAATTTATTCTATTGAGTGAACTACTCCTGCTTAATGCCTCAATTGTTGAAAATTTTACATTCTCATTTGATTCTGTTATAGTCAATTTATTAAATATATGATTCCAAGGAATGCGATTGATTTGCAGTGTAGCTGGTCACAACATTCTTCAATTTAATGGGCACTATGTTCACAGTGCTCTAAAACATGGAGTAACTGTTGTTACTGAGGGACTTAGGAGGGAATTGGTGCAAGAAAAATCTAAAATACGTGTCACTGTAAGTGCTATGCATAAAAATTGTTTTTTTTTCTGCTTAGAATATGATTTTAGAAAATAATTTTTGATTGTTTGTGTTAGTATAATATCATAACATTTCTTATATTAATTCAATAACTATTTTGTTTGATAGTCTTTTCATTTACTATGCTTTAAATATTTTCTGCTTGTATTGATTCTTTAACTTGTCCAATGAACTTTTTGCTCTTTGAATCAACCAAGTCTAATATTATTGAAATTAAAATTAAATATGTAACTGGTTATGGATAGATGAGCAATTGCTTTTTTCAACTTCCTAAAGAATTCATTTAAGTTATGCTAGAAATCACCGGTAAAATATCAAATAGTAAGTACAGTGAACTCTCGTTCTAACGTTTTCGCTTCTAACGTTTTTCCGCATCTTAAGTCGAAATTTTGAGATCCCAGCTAGAGCTCCATTTACTTCCATTATATCTTTTCCCGCTTCTAAAGTTTATCGTTTGTAACGTTTTTCCGCATCCTAAGTATCGAGTTTCAACTCCCCGTCTAGAATTACATCCGCTTATAACGTGAGAATAAAAATTACGAGAACTGGAAAAGGTACATAAACGCAACACAACCTCTATTAAGTTAATTTGTATTATACATAGTTTACGATTAACTCAATAAGGTCAGTAAAAGTGTTTATTTTGCTTCCAGTATGCCCTATTTAATGTACAGAAAAATGTGGCTATGCAGAGTCTACTAGATTTCACTTTCATTAAATTACCATCAAACTTTGTCTACATACATTGTAGCATCCCTACTCTCAGTCTCCACCTTCTAAACTTTCTCAGTGGCAGTTCTTTATCAGCCGTCTTCTTCGGTACGCAACAAGCCAAGTTCAGTCGTCTACCGTTGGAACTCTGCTCGTTTGTCTGATTGACATAATACAATCAGTGCATTCTATGTCATTTCTATTTTAGTGACAGTTGCACCTCGTAAGTTGAAAGCTGTAAATTTACGAAGTTTTAAATATTTTAGAGAATTTTACTCTCAGTGCTGTTAAAAAGTTTTTGTACTCCACCCCATATATTTCTAATGGCATCAAAAAGAAAGGTTATATCTCTTGATGAAAAAAGATTAATAATCGAAGAAGTAGATAGAAATCCACATCTGAAACGTGTTGAAATGGCAAGGCGATTAGGGCTGGCAGTGACATCGCTGAACACACTTATGGCTCACCGAACATCGATCCTCAAAGCTGTAAACGACTGCGGTGTGGCTGCGAAAAGGAGGAAGAACTCTCGAGCATTACCATACGAAAGAGTGGAAGCATTGTTACTCGAGTGGTTTCAGCAGGCTCGAGCTTCCAACATCCCGATTAGCGGTGTTATAATGCGTGAAAAGGCAATACAAATCGCAAATCAACTGGGGTTTCCTACTTTTACGGCATCCAGCGGATGGCTTGATAGGTTTAAAAAGTCATTGCCGGAGAGAGTGCAAACGTAGATCTTGCATCAGTGAATCATTGGATGACAGGAGAGTTACCCGAGAAAATAAAGAACTATGCACCATGCGATATATTTAACGCCGATGAAACAGGATTGTTTTATAATTTGTTACCAGCTTGAACCTTAACTTTTCGAGGAGAAGCTTGCCATGGAGGGAAGAAAAGCAAGGAGAGACTGACAGTTTTGCTGTGCTGCAATGCAGACGGTAGCGAAAAACTCCAACCACTTGTGATTGGAAAATTCGCCAAACCGCGATGCTTCAAGAATGTGAGGACACTCCCATGTAAGTATAAAAACAACTCCAAGGCATGGATGACATCAAAATTATTCATGGAGTATTTGCAAGAGTTTGATGCAAAAATGGGTTCCACCTCGAGAAAAGTGTTGCTGTTTGTGGATAGTTGTGCAGCTCATCCACAAGATACTGCCAATCTACGGAATGTTCAAGTTATTTTTTTACCAGCAAATTGCACAAGTCATTTGCAACCATTGGATCTAGGTATTTTACACAGCTTGAAACAGCAGTATAGAAAGGCGCTGGTATCCATAGCATTGGCAATTATGGATTCCAGCAAAAGTACACTGAAATTGACAGTTTTAGAGGCCATCATTATATAGCATCAGCTTGGAAAGCCATTAAGACTGAAACGATAAAGAATTGTTTTAGAAAAGCTGGGTTCTTCCGTGATGCCGTTGCTGACTATGAAGAACAAGATGCTCTTCATGAAGTCGATAATGATGACTGGAAACTGTTGCAGTTGAATGAAATGACATTCGATGAGTTTGTGACCTTTGATGATAATGTTGCTACTTGTGGTTTACTAACAGTGAGTGAAATTTGTGATTTACAACATGATGACTGTCCTGAAAGTGAAGATGATGATGTAAACGAAACTGAACCACCAACCAAGCTTTAAACAAGCTCTGGAGGGCTTGGTTACCATCAAGAGATATTTGTGGTCCCGTATTGGGACGGAACACCTTCTTGAAGGAACTGATAAACTTGAAAAGGGACTCTATGGTATTCACTCAAATGAAAGAAAGCAACAAAGTAAAATATCCGACTTTTTCAAAAAATACTAAATTTTATCATTTATATTTGTATGGTTTTCATTTGTAATTGTCATTCAAAATTAGTAGTGATCGTTTTTCTTCAAATAACATATCCTAAACAGATATGGTATGTACCTTGCATTTTTTAAAAACTTTTAAAGATTTTTTCCTTAATATCTCTCCAATCAATTTTTTACAATTTAATGTCTTAATCTCTTGGTTTTCCTTATTTTATCCGTCCGGAAAAAAACATTTTATTCAATCGACGCATGCGCACAAGACTTACTTCCGACGCTGTGGGTTCACCATTTAGTTTTGATCTTCGATATTCAGCTGTGTGCACATGCTAATTTTGTTCCTGTTATGGGTATGATATTGGAGGTTAACCAGGTAAGTTGCTAATACCTTTTCTCATGACTTATCTAGAGTAGTTTTCTTCGTTACAACTGTAGTAGAATCTTCATATTCGGTAACGGTAACACTTCTACCTTTTAAAGACGTGAGAAGAGAAAATTTCAATTATCATTTTTTAATCATTAAATTCTTACCATGGTACTGCGTGCGTTTGATTTTATCTGAATGGTTCAGAAATGTAAAGAAAATATCCCCTTACCTTTAAAGAATGACATATCCGTGTTTTAATTAGAATAAGAACGAGAGCGAGAATTTGGAATACAATTGAAAATATAAATTTATTTGCGATAAATTAGTACGAAGGCTTCCACGACGTGCTGTTGACATGGTGGTGATTTCCGAGATTCTGCCGTGTTGATCCATTTTCTGGACAATATTTCGCCGGCGTTCCAGTCGGCTTCTTCAGGTCCGAAGTGACCTGAAGAAGCCGAAGGCAGAATCCCGGACATCACCACCATGTCATTTATTTACGATGTTTTTCTTATTATAATATATTTGTAAAAACTTTCACTTCAGAAAATACAGGATTTTATGGGACAGTTGATGAAATACAGCATTTTACGGGACAGTTGATGAAGTACAGGACATTTGGGCGTCCTGTACAATAATTTAAAATGTAACGGACAAAGTACTATTATGTGCGAATATCATTATCTCCATTTCCGCACCTTACGTTTTTCCGCATCTAAAGTCGATTTCCCTTGGTCCGGCAAAAAACGTTGGATCGGGAGTTCACTGTACTTTTCGCATAACCGGGTGGAAGGTAAACAAAGTGATGCTAGTGCTGTCGATGGCGAGAAAATGATGAGAAATGGAACTACCAGGGGAAAAGGAAAAAAAAAAACAGAAGTTAAACATAAATATGAGAAGCAACTCGAGGTATGTAATGAAACAACATGAATAAGGGGTGACATGTAATAGTATTTGTTAGAACAAAATAACAAATAAGAAGTAAATGGCATGAGAAATCATGAAGCAATATCCGGAGGATGGAAGTTGGCGATACCTTGAAGGATTCGATCGAAGGCATCCTCCTCACCCAGCTGATGTCTCCACATGAGCTCCACCATGTAACTTTCCACTCTGCTTCTTGCCACAACCCGAGCAGGGGGCAACAGCAAACATGGGAAGAAACCAATACCACCTAACCAAACTTACCCATCCTGGGGGGCCGAGCAGTCATATGCCGCAAGCCAAGTAGGATTATGCTGCGGGCCGAGCAGGATTATACCACGCACTAGTACCATTTCTCGTTGCTTTCTCGCTATCAACAGCACTAGTGTTGCTTTGTTTACCTTCCACCCAGTTATGTAAACAGTACCAAATAATATTGCAATGCTTTTTTCTCATATTGATTGAATATAATGTTTGCAAAATATTTGTTGGCCAAAATGTAATTGCTTCAACTTCTTTATTTTGGCCACATCCACTTTTATGATGTTTTTTATCTTTTTATGAAGTTTTATTTTTGTAAACTATCTTACAGGAGAGAATGAATTTTTTTTATTTTTAGCATCACTAAATAGCAAACATTATTAGTTAAATATTTTATCATGAAAGCTTTTGAAACTAAAGCACATCTCCTAATGACAGAGTATCAGTCCTGGTTTGGTGAACACCGAGATGATAGAGGATTTCAAAACTCCAGGAATGGATAGCGGTTTGGAGGGAAAACCAATGTTAGAGCCCAAAGATATTGCAGATTGTGTTGTATACGTTCTGAGTGCACCTCCTCATGTCCAAGTAATAAATATTATCATTTTTAAGTATAAGTAATGATTCAGTTGACATTATTATTAACTGTTAACACCTGGAATCCTCATTACAGTAATTAAGCTGTGAAAAACCAATAACTTCTTAGTCAGAGGTTCAAATTTTAAACTTTATATTATATTAAACTTATGGGATCTTAAAAACTAAATATCTTTAGAATTAGAATTGATGATTAAAATACTTCATGCTAACATCTCAAGTTCAAATACATAACTATCTACACCAATATAAATTTTTTTTAAACTACCTCAAAGTGCAGATGTCTTAAGAGGGGTGGCTAAAAGGTTTTCAACCTAAGTAGGAAGGGAATAGGTTGGAGAAGTGTGACTTGTACACAATGTAGCTCACAGTTTCATCTTACAACTCACAGCCTTTTAGGCTTTTTCCACATAAGTCTACTCCAATGGTATTCACCCTGAGGTATGCATACCCCTATGGACACAAAAGGGCTTTCCAAGGGGTAAGCAAATATATAAAAGCAGAAGATTCATAATAATGTTCCACTCAACAACCAGCATCACCATGTTCCACCTACTCCTCATCTGCCTTGAAGTAGACTTCCTTTTCGTCAGTTTATTTTGGTTAAATAAATCAACACGAAGAAATTCCACTTTATTCATGATAAAGTCACCGTATGGAATTAAAAATCACATGCAGAAACATCGGATGGGAGGTAGAAAAACAGACAACTGATAGGTGATTATGGTTAAGAAAAGACTGTGGAAGGAAGAGTGAAGAGGAGAATTCTGCAGTAATTAATGCAATTATGATGGATTGGTTACAAAGTTTGAATAAAGGCAAGTGGTAAACTATTGGGAAAGAGTAACTCGTTAAATACCATGGGGTAAAAATTTTTTTCAAAATGTTTTAAGGGGTACGCCAACAAAAAAGGTTGAATATCACTGGTTTACCCCAATGTCGATACACTTGAATGTTTTCCTCTGTTGTGGCAGTGGCAGCTTGTAACCTGAGATGTAAGTGAAGTGTTACAACATGAAAATCCTTTTAAAAAACTTACCCTACTTCTTGTAGATCAGATCAATTCTCCTATCTTTTAGGCAGCATAACGATGGATGATACCATTGAAGAAAGGATGTTTATCCACAGGTTCGCATATAACTTCTCTTTGTATTGCGATATTAGCTGAAAGCGATAATCTTCGTTGTGAAATAGTGTTTCTTAAGTAATTTTTTATTCTTTTTAAACGAGAAAAAGGAGTCTCTAACAAATTGCATACTAAATCATTTTCTGGATTCATTTTTCACAAAAAGAAAAAGAAAAATTATTAACACAATTAATGAGAAACACCAATGTCAACACTATATATGGAAAAGAAAACACTAACTAAATGCAGCGGTGCACCATGCAACGCACAACCAAAATCTAAGACAAACTCAACACCGAAGGAGACGGGAGAGTGAAGTATGGCTGTTTGGGCCACACACCCTTCCCTGCCTTGTCTACTATAGCACGTCCACTGTCCACTATGGGAAGAAGTGCTTTCAGTTGGAGCTCTCAGCTCTTCCCTTTGCTTGTAACGCATTTGGAATGTTATTTTAAACAGAGTGCTCACACTTTTGGCTTGCACATACACATAAATCAATTTAATGGTATGATAAATTATTTGTTTTATTTAAAAGTTTTAGTTGAAGTGCCACTTCCCTCACTTCACCTGGCAAGCCGCCACTGCAGTTGTGGCTTTGGGGTTCCTCCTCCAATCTCTCTCTCTTCCCTTCTTTCGAAATCTAACCATTTTTTACATGGCTGAATAATTGGATGCAACATCTGCTGCATATTTGCATGGATATCTTCAGCAACTAAATATTATACCTTCCAGAAAAGGTGATGAATCACAGCTCAGTATTCAAATTTCTCCATGTCAGTTGAGGGTCTGCACGACTGCACTAAATCACTTGCTAAGAGTAAGGTGTGTATACATTGTCACAAGATGTCAAGCTACAATTTGTATAGGTGACACTTCCCTCTCGTATTCCCTTCCTACTTGAGCTGAGTACTCTTTGTATTATTTTGAATTTACTATGAAGGTGACCTCAAGCTACATTTAAGCCCAAAAGTAATCTGGAAAAGCAATTATGTATTTTCCCTTACTCTTTCAAGCAATTGACAAATGAGATCCACCTGCGTTTAATTTTTCTCATTTCAGGTACATGAACTGACTATCAAACCTGTTGGTGAGGAGTTTTAATAACAAAAGCTAAAGAAATATGGAGAAAAGTTTGTTTTTAGATGAAAAAAATAATATGAATTTCATACTCTTGTTGGTTGGTTGTTACTACAAAGTTAGTTTTTGTATAAGTTTAAGGGGAAAGACGCATTTTTCTAGAACCTATGAGAAGTTCAAACTGTTCATTAACACGTTATAATTAAAGAGTTAATTACTACAAGTATCATATTTTATCTTTAATTCCACACATCTGCTATGTTTACCAGAATATCAGTTTATTTCTATATTTAACATTTGAAAAATGTAGCCATCTTTGCATTTGCATATTTATAAATCTCAGCATGTGTCAATGTTTTATTGTCAACATGCTGCAGTATGATTATTCAGAGATTCAACCATTATCATCATTCTACCTTTTGATAAGTTTTAGACTCACCCAACCCAATCCATACCATCCAATGTTTCATACCCATCCCCTTCATTTAATTCATCTAACGTTCCTCTTACCTTTTTCCTAGCATCCTCCCATTAGCTTAGCTTCCATCAACTGACCTGTACCTTTCAAAATTTGATTCACCCATTCTTTTTTTCCATTATTACTCTAATTAAATTTTGCCCAATCTGATTCTCCCTCTATTACCCCTACCTGTGCAGCCTGGTTCATATACAGAATTTTGATTAAATGCCTATCTCTCTAATCTACTTCTATTTTCTGCAATATCTTCATTATCTTACACCATAAAACTCTATCAAAGGCCTTTCAAGATCTACAAATAACACAATTACATCCTGGTGGTACTCGATCAGTCATTATACATACGAGTTGTTGGTGCTTGCATACTGCTACACCAAGATCTAAACTCGTAAATAAACCATTGCGATCTCCAAGGCAACAGCACCTGAGCCACGTGGAGCCCATATGTATAAGATAATAAATTCCAAGAGTTCCCGCAGAATATTTCTAAATTTTCACGAAATTAAGGAACCTGTCCATAAATTTCAAATTCTATGGCAATTGGCTTACGTTTAAATTTTCATATTTCAAGTTTCGTGACTCAGATCATCCTGTATCAGCAGTAATAACAATCATTGTGACAACAATAGCCTAGGTGTTACACTAAAATTTATGGAAAAATTAGGATATTTTGTGTTTCAGGATTATTGTGTCACTATCCGTGCCTTTAAGTATGCTGATAAAAAAATGAAATACAACATCATTATAGATTTTGTTGTTCTTAAGAGAGGCATATAGCATTACTACTTCCACACTTTTGATGTTCGTGTCAACAAGACTTTTAAAAATAATTTATAGGATTTATATACTGAGTGGTTATTCAGTGGAGATCACCCTTTAATACCAAAAGGAAACCTAAATAAACCTACTGCTGAAATGCTTTGCTGATAGATCAAGGCATCATGGCAATAGATAAATCCAGAAGTAATGTGCTGCTTATCTAATGCCATGGATGGAAGTGAAGATGATATTTTGTGGGAGTCGATGGACAAAGTTCGGAGTGATAAAAATAGTGAGAGTGAGGGCAATAGTGAAAAAAGCATACAGCAGGGGTTGGCAACGTGTGCTGAAAGATGGCACGCGAAGAGATTTTACATGGCATATTTCAAAGAAGAATTACAAAAAATATGAATTTAAAAGAATTTTGCTTGATTTCACTTGCATTTAATATTTTAATGATGTTGCATTATGTTGTTAAAATATAATTTTTGTAAGCATTATGGGCAAAATTATTTTAAGGGTGGCACGCAAGTAGGGCCACAGATAGTGAACATTGGTAAAGAGTGGCACTTAATGGAAAAATCTTGCCGACCCCTGGCGTAGAGAGTGATGATGGCTGATATAATACAATGACCTATGGTATTCAAGAAAATTATAGGACCCAATAAAAAATTTTGGTTTTGTAGAATTTTTAGTTTTTGCAGAAATCGGATGCAAGTAGGTCATAAAATCATTTTTCTGTTTTGACAGTCTGCCAAAAGGGGGATCATCTTAGATTTGAGACCGTCTTGTATTAAGGTAAATACAGTAATTTCTTATCAGGCCTGCTGGAGTATTTGCAATTTCTATGTTGACCTGCCAAAGCATTAGAAACTATGAATTCATCCCACCACATAAAAAGTTTAAAGGTTGCACACTCCTTTAGTTTCTGCAACAAAGCTCCAGAATTGGTTGGATATCCTGTTACTTGTCTCACACCTCCTGCCTTAATGATTTTAGGAAAATGCCCCCAATTCCTGCTTAGATTTATAAGCAGTCTCAGAACTAAGCATCCCAGATATTGCCCATTTGGCAGCAAGCAATGGAGCATATATGTTCCAGTTTGCATTTACAGGTTAACCTGATAGTCAGAGATATGAAAAGCATACAGCTACAGTAAAACCCCTTATTTACACTTTTCTAGGGACCTGGGAAAAAGTGTAAATTGTAGAAAAAGGAAAAATAGCTTAACTGATTTTACTTTTAAATTCGTTCCTTTGTTACAGTAAGACTAACAATAAAATCAGTGTTAAAAGAGCTAAGTTTATCTATTTATTCATTTACTTAACCAGCCCACTTTTTCAATAATAATAATATTAAAATGTGTGCTGAATTAAAATGCTAGTAAGTATAGTATGCTTGGGTTTTCATTACATTCCCCACATTACATTTGTCTGGAAAATTGTACATAGACATAGGTATATTTAATTCAGCAACATCATACTTTTCGAAGCTTGAATATTGTTTGGTTTTTCCGCATCTTGAGCTATGACTATTTTATAATTCATATCATAACTTCGTCGGATTCCTCTGTTAACCTGGAAGAACCTTTTTCTCAACATGATCTGCATCTTTTTTGTCACCCATTGTTAAAATAACGAATGGGTAAAAACTTGCTAAGGTAGGCACAAAGAATATGCTGACGCACTGATAGCTTCAATTTAATGACTAATGAGGAGTTCAGCCACCGACTGAACTCGATCTATTCTCGCCTCAGACGCTTTTCAAGTACATTGTAACATGTATGCCTAATGTATCTACAATGTAACAAGTGTCTTGTATCACTTAACAGACGTGTGGAATGTACAGTGATTTTTTTAAGCACGATTTTTCGATCTTTTAAAATCACTAGTACAACTATCAATAATGAGGTCAGGCTCAACCCTGTGGAATTTACTCATCATGAAAAAAAGAACTTAGTTACTTCCACAAATTTAATTTTAAACGACCGGTTTGACTACGATCATAGCATCATGAGGTGATAAAATATAAAAATCATTCCATATATATAGGGAGACAGGAGGAGTTACAAAGAAAACGAATGGAAGGTAATTGAATAAACCGTTAGGAAAAGGAAGGGGTTGGAAAAGAAGGCGAAAGCAACATAGTAGCAAAATGTTACAAAAACTTGGTATAAGTGCCAAAGACAACAATGTTGATACAAAGTATTTACAAAGTAGTCGGTAAGCTAAATAGAGGAGAATGATTGTGGAAAAGGTATTCATTTAAGAGAAGAGAGTCTTCACAAATAATTATCTCTAGCTGTTCAAGAGCATCCAATTTGCGACCCTTAATTTCAAAGTGGAGGAATTTAGGGTTGAAGGAACTATGATGATTGAGGTTTAAAAGATGTTTTGCAAATTGAGAATTCAAATTATTTAAATGGAAGTATCGCTTATGTTCCTTAATCCTCTTGTCAAAACTCCTCCCCGTTTGGCCAATGTAGACTGCTCCACAATCATCACAAGCAAGTTTATATACACCCCTTCTTAATGACAACTGTATGGGGTCTTTAGCATCAAGGAATAATTTGCAAAAAGTAACTGGGGAGTAGAAAGCAGGTTTAAGTATATGAAAAAGGTTTGACAATTTATAAGAAATGTTTCCTAAAAATGGGAGTCTGCGCCAACTAAGAGGTTTGGAGGTGAGATTAGGCGGAAAAGAAACTATTTTTTGGGAGGCAATAAGTAAAAATTTTTTAGAGATAATTTTACCGATTAAACAAGTTTTGTAGCCATTATTGATAGCGATCTGTGTAATGGTGTTAAGTTCTATAAGGAAATTGGGTTTAGAAAGGGGTATACTAAAAAGGCGGTGAAGCATAGAATGAAAAGAAGCGTGTTTGTGAGAAAACTGACGAGAAGCGTGATTGGGAATGACCTGATCTGTGTAAGTGGGTTTACGGAAAATAGCAAAGGTAGGTGTGTTGTTCAGCAGAGACAAAGTGAGTAGTACTAGTACTACTTTTAAAATGTCATTATTTGAAAAAAAAAATCACGATATATTCGGGACAATAAAGTAATTTAAATTACAACAAATTACAAATTAACTTAAATTTAATTACAAACTATGGGAGCCAAGGGGCAGAATTTGAGTGGAAAGGGTTAAAACAAAACCAAACTTGAACATCTTTTCCATAGCATCCATACTTGGTTCAAAGAGTAAATAGTATTTCCGTATCTAGCTGAGCTGTTTATGCTGTGCTAGTGTGATTTACGTATGAGGTTTTGAAGTTTTCACCTAAAAGAGTTCGTACGTATTTCCGTCTCTAAGTACCACTGTTCCTGAATAGCATCTGTTAAAGGGAGTGCTGTTTCGAAAAGAAAGAGATCATATATCTGTCTCTAGGGGCGCTGTTCCTACTCGGCTGCCGTTTTTTAAATCTTCGCCCAAAAGAGTTCGGAATTTTTGAAAAGCTACGTTGAAAAACGTTAAAAACTGTTGGGAATTGCATGCTAAATTGGAAATTCTAATGTAAAATGACGCGAATAGAGAGAAAAATTAAAATAACGTAAATACAGGGTTTTACTTACATTGGAATTATAGGAAAATTGATGGGACCCATATAAAATGTAAATGGCAAGAAAACATAAATTCTGATAACATAAATACAGGGTTTTACTGTATATTAAAACAAAATTAAATTCTAGAAAAGTTTAATTCAAATAATATAGTTACAAGCAAAGTTACAGATTTTTAAATTTAAGAATCAAAACAATGGCATCCCACCTCAAGACATTAAGTTAAATTACATTTGATTTCATTTGAATTGAATCAGATTGAATATAATTATATAAGTGAGTAACAACTTTTAAAACAACAGTAAAATTTTGCAAGAGTGTTAAATTGTAATAGTGATAAACATTTTTCAATTTCAAGTGTAATGCTCACCATTTCACAGGCCTAGTTGTTCTCTATCACTAGCAGCCTCAACAATGTCTCAGTTAATAGGTAAGCTCGTGAGGTAATGGAAACTTTTGCAAGATTAGGGATGGAGGGGAAAGAGACTGGTAACTGGATTTAAAAAAAAAACATGGGAATGTTGGCACTGGGTATCGTAGAATTTTTAATGCCTTGAAACAATGTATTTCTGCTCTACCGGACAGCTATTTCATAACAGTGGAACTACTCGGTCAAATAGAATAACATTGGGAAATAGTACCATAAAATCAAATTCAAGCTGCCATTCCTCAGTATAAATGAAGTATGAAGAAAGTGATTAATGACAATGGTGGTCATATTCTGAATAAGTGTAAATAGCGTCCGTTTCTTCCCTGTAAATTTTAATATCTCGAAGTGGAACGCCATAGTTTGGAATGTAAAGTTTGAGTAGCAATAACTGCGTTTGTAGCGAGATTATTTAAACAAAAATCTTTTGTAATCTAATTATGCACCGTATCTGCTTGAATAGAAGCCGACCCTCCAAAAATTTCCACTATTTTTGACAAAAAAGTAAATTTTGTAGATTTTACGTTGGAGTGTGCTGGCACGACCTAGAATACTTTATTTGAGATCGAAGAAAAGAGTGGGAAAAGGTTTAGTTGTTGACATTTTGAAATATTACTCCAATTAATAATTTTGCATTGTTGAATAATTAATGTTCCACATTCAATAATGATAATTCCATTCATCTTCATTTTCACAAAACGTCAAATAAAGCAATAGTGACCTTGCCAAGATAATTTTTAATCCTAGTCTATTTCCAATGAAATTAGAATTTACATTGCCTTAGGAAATTGCAGTTTTATGATTATACATGTTCCATGTCAAGTTTTACCGTAATTCAAACAGTTGAGCATCAAAAGCCATCATTGCATTTTGTGTAATCGTCTGCATAGTCAATGTACTCAATTTGAATAAATTCCATGAATGAAGTTTTAACATGCATACAAACATTAAAATGGCTATAGCAATAACTACAATAGCCAAGTAGAACTAATACGAACTTCTTTTAATGGATAATGAAAAATAGTACAAATTATTAATTATTCTTAATGATACATATGCATAGCCCTGAGAAACAAAATAAAATATCCAATAGCATTTAGAACAGGTAACAACGGCAACAAAACATGGGTACTGCTAAATTCAATATTCTAGCTTTATTATTTATTCACTAATATTCATCGGTCAAATATTTACTTTACGAAAAATATAGTACTATCATTTGAACGCGACAGCAATGAGAGACGTGCTGCCATCTATGGGTGACTACGAGACAACCCTAAGCCCAAATTTTTTTCTTGTACTCGCATTTAAGCCGAGGGGTAATTTTTTCATGATAGATTTGGACAAAAAACATCGGCTTATATTCGGGCAGATACGGTATGTACTTATTTAACAGTAACATTTTCATATCTTATTATATTAACAGTATAGTAGCTCTTTAAACAGGATGCATTTTTTGGGCGTATTTCCTGCCCAATAATCTGCAATGTCAGCTTAATCATTCTGCTCTCCTCAATCCAAGTTATCAGAACACTTGAATATTTAAATGGATTTATCAAAGCAAGAATGCAATCACAAATTAATTCACAAGAGAATCTCCAATTATTAAGGGATAATCGATCGAATCAGGCGTGGCTTTATGGAAGTAGGCAATTTTATTCGTATTAAATGATAAACTTTGTACTTTTACACAGATTTTATTCTTGCGACTGGTTTCACACATGACACATCACATCATCTTGTTGCCAGTTTATCATTTAGTATGAATAAACTTGAATACTTTTTATTTGTGCCTAAAAAGTTTATGATAAAAAAAAATAAAGTTAAAGGCTGGTAGAGTAATTACTATGTAGAATAGCTAATTTTAAATGTAAATTTTTATAAAAATATTAAAGTAAATTATCTTCAATGGCAAAAATACACAAACTTTCATTTTATTCCAAATAATGAGATAATTTCACTACAAATATTTCTCTTAACAATACTGACTCTTCAAGGAAGATTTTGAAGGAACATCATTTCATGCTACGAATGCATTTTGAAAAATACATGGAATGGAACTTCATATAGCAAATAAAAACACAAACGGTCAAATCAGAAAATTGGAAAAATTTTGCTTAAGAGTAATTTTGACCAATGATTTGAAAATCATGAAACCAAATTTGTCAAACCTTGATGAGCACCACCACGGTCAGCATAAATGACACAATTAATTACCATCTGTTCATAATATGAACTCCAACACACATGTTCTTAATGCTTTTCTAAGGCAAGGAGTAAAAGTTCATTCATGCCAGTCAACAAAGGCCTCGGATCCTCCACAAGTCCAGCCATCACCATGGCATTTGAGAAGAGCTGGATGAAATAAATAGCAATGAAAAATCAATGATTAAACAGGTAACTGATTAAAACATATTTTGTTACTTTACTGAATTTAGAAAACATTTTCAAAATAATAAATACTGGATATGAAAAATTAATTATTATTAAAAATGTATTAAATTTTATCTAGAGAAAATTTCATTTTTAGAGAAAAAAAATGAATGCAACGACGATTAATTATAGTACAGGAAAACCTCATTAATTCAAAACTCAAGGGACCAAAAGTGCATGGCTTTGAATAAGATGGGTTCAAATTATCCGACATTTCACTACGGCACCAAAATTTAAAGTATTAAGTCCTTGTTTGCTCGTGTGGTTACAAATACCATTGTCGTCGCCAAGCAGATGCTGAATGAGTTGTGTATCTATCATGTTATAAACAACAACATAAGTCTTCAAAACATGATAGACATAATTTTTCAACCCAATCATAAGAAACCGATATCACATTTTTTTATTTAAACCACAAATTCCTTGTTTGCAAATCCAGATTTTGCAAAGCAATTTATTATATCGGGATGATTTAAAGCATTCCATGCAAAAACAATGTTTCTCATGGCATTCAATACATTTCATTTCCTGATCTGTGCCACAGGTATGTTTCTCTTAATCTCGCAGAGGATATTGTACCAAACGCTTTTAGTATGACCTTGGGCACAATAATTTTCAGGCCTAGGAATTACGTGTGACTTATCATGTGCACGGGTAGAAATAGAACACTCGTGTACTTAAACTCTGGGCCCACATGAATGTTTGTTGCGCATTGGTACATTAGAAGAATTTTTCTGTTTTGGGAAGCAAGCAAGCATCCGATCTGGTTGCAAATTATAAAACAACCCAGTTGAATCACAGGTAAAGATGTCTTCAAGCTCCACCTTTTCTAGAACTGATTGGATACTTTCTTGCTAATTATCAGCAGCTATAACGTTAACTGATGATACTTCACTCTACTATATTTTTCAGATTTTGGAAATGCTAGTCATCCATTTGAGCACTAATTAAGTCCCATCTTCTGCACCACTTCAACTGCCCTTTACTTTATGAAAGTGCCCGAAATTGGAATGTTTATTAGCCTTAACCTCAAAAAACCACTCAAATACTTCTGTTTCTAAGTCTGCATGTTTTGCACCTCACATTCTCTTCCATTTGTAAATGTATTCTCCTTTTGTTCCCATAACTTTATAATATTCTGATTTTTCACATATGTCAACAATGGCGATTACGAAATGCCCAACTCCTTAGCGATTCCAATTTTTATTTCTTTCCTATCCACTGCATATAGAATTTTGACCTTTGCTGACATTGTTCAAGAGTGATGCTTCCTTTTAGCCATTCTTTGAATGTGATTAACATAATTAATAAAAATATCAAAGATCAAACTTGAAAAACACTTGAACACTAACAAACTTGATGCAAGATTGACTGACACTCGGTACCCAAACCCAGGGCTGGATTAAAGCATAGGCCACAGCCTAGGGTCCCACGCTTTAAGGGGCCCCGTGCGAGGCGGGTGTGGGGCTTGCCTAGCATGAGAGTGCAGCGAGGCCCCTAGGACCTACAGAGAGGTAATGTGTTTGCTGCTCCCTGTGTTTGGTTTGTTCTAATAATTAGTCACCACTAACTGTAAGCGGTAACTAAGGATTGAAAATTAACATAAAAGCTTAACATTTTGAGATTTAGCTTAGACTTGGAAACTTGATGTGATATATGGAACTCAAATTTTTGCCCTATAAGTTGGATGGTTTATATTGAAAAATTTTAGTAGTATAATTTTCTTGCAAATAAAAATATTAACTATATAGAAGTGGTTATAAAAAATCTATATTTATATAATTGCTAGTTCATAAATTTATTATTCATAAATTTAAAAAAAACTGCAGAATAATTGCGCGGGTCTCAGCTAGTTTGATATATTTGGATGTCCTAATAATGAATATGATACTCCCAATTGTCAGAAATTAATACAGTGGAGTCTTGATTATCCGAGCTTCTGTGTTAACTGAGGCGGCCCCCTCTAAATACATCGTTTTTAACTTGTTGTCAAGGTCACAGGTTATTTACCACATGTAAAATCATGACTCCTCACGACTTCAGTTTTCAGTTGATACATAGCGTAAGATTCACGAAGCATTCAGTCGCAACGATGTATGTAACCGAGGCATGGCCCCCTCGATGGAGGCTCGGATTGTTGACTCAGTCATCGACGAACCTCAGTAAAAAGGAGATATTAAACTACAGTTCAATACCCATGGACTTGTCCATCCTTGACATTCATCATTTCTTTACCCTACAATATTTAGATGTTTCTTGACTTTACTGAATAATGAGCAGGAAAAGAAAGTGTGTTTTGGTGTCTCTAGAGACCAAATTAAAGGCTATTCAACGATTTAGATGGCATAACATGGCAGCCAAAAAGCGACCGACCAAAGTTGGGCAGAAATCATTAAAAGACTATTTTGTTTAAGTAATATCAAAAAGTTGTTCTTTTAGTTTAGTTACGTATGTATAAAATAAATTTTCTGAACATACATAGGCCTATTTTTAATACCTAAAAATGAAACTTCCATTTCATCCGAGTTTATCATTATCCGAGGTTAGCTTGGTCCACTTTACCTCAGATAATCAAGACTACTGTATTTACAGATATATTGGACAGTAAATCATTTAATTTAAATGTACTCACTGTGCATTCATAATTTGGGCCGTTAACAGTGAAAACAACCATACAACAAAAAAGACTGATTTTCAAGTACAAACAACACTGTGTAATATGTTGACTGGATTAAAGAAATCTTTCAATAGCAGAATTTATTTTAGCATGAAGAACTCTATTTTTAGCCTACTTTTCAAAAAATGGAAAGTAGTCTTATGAGATTGCCCGGGTGTCTGTGTGTGTCCCACTAACATCTTTATGAATGAACCAATTTCAACTAAATTTAGTACATAGAATATGCACATATATTAATGACCAAAATGACATACTTGGACCGGATTAACTCGGCAGGGATGCCACGATTGCCAAGTTAAACTTTTCGGTAATTATGAATTTGGAAGGAATTGGCCAAACCGATTTCGACGAAATTTTGTATGAAGTAGGTGTGCAACATATAATAACAAAATCAAGATGTTTAGTATAGATATAGAAAGCAGGGCTGTCACGATACAACAAATAAAAAAATCTTTTTGCACATATTTGTGTTGAACTGTCCTCATCAATTTTAACCAAATTTAATATAATATAAACTTATATACAAAACCAGATTAGCATATTTAAACCGAATCAGCCAAACAGTGGTGCCACAATTACAAATTACTCTTGCAGTAATTAAGGATTTGGAAGTAATTGACTGAACGGATTTCAATTAAATTTTGTATATAAGATTTGTACGACATAAGATGTTCAAAGTGGAGCTAAGGAGCTGGCTACCACAGTAAAAAGTTAAATAATAATTCTTTTACACGTATTTCTAGTGAACTGACCTAATGGATTTTAATCAAATATAGTATATTTAATCTTCATATAAATAAATAACCAAAATATTTCAACCGTGTCGACTAAACAGCTCTACCACAAATATCAAGGTTAGAATTTTTCTGTAACTATGAATTTAAAGTATTGGCTGAACAGATTTCAATGAAATTTCGTTTGTAAGACAAGTATAGAATGGGAAACCGAGATATGTTTAGAACTGAACAAAAAATCAGAGGTACCACAATATAAGGAAAAATAATTTTCTGATTTCAAAGCAAATACATTAGTACATATACTATGGCGAATTTGACGAAAAGCACTTCTGTACCTTGGGAAACCTGTGTACACCATTACTTATTATATATTGAAAGGAAAGTAGGCGGATTAGTTCTTTCCAGAACTACTTGTTTATGCTTTGCATCTATTTTTTATAATATTAAATATAAATGTGTTTTACAAAGTCGTTTTAGCATTACATAAATAAGTACATAATTCACCCCCACCTCATACCACATTTTCCAGTTCACTGGGGCCCTGCACTGAACCCTGGCCTAGGGTCCCGCAAACTCTTAATCCAGCTCTGCCCAAACCATACCATTTAAACAATGTCTTCTTACTACAATACCAACAAAGAAGGGTGAAGCCTATGACACTGGATACTTGAAAAGAGACTCTAGAGTTTAGAGATGCTAAGATTTACGGCCACAATGTCCGTTTATGACTCCCATTCTCTCTCCTTCCTTATTATGATAACTATCGTGAGCCCTTTTAGAGATGTCTGCAAAGGAAATGCTAAAGTAGAGAATGGTTCAATTTCCAGGATCTCAGCCACCACTTTCTTTCACTGGCAAAATTTTTAGTTAAGTGGTATGTACTCCCAATTAAGAATTATAGTGCATTGACTCTCCTGCTCACAGCAACCCACATGCTCGCAGCCACACTCAATGCACATGTATATTTTATGATGGTACTATCAATTAACCTTCAGGGAACTCCTTACCAGCTGCCTCTTAGAAAATTACGGTTCCTAATGATTTCGTATTCTCTGTTAACATAGAGAATAGAGATTAAACATGCATAGACAAAATTATAGATCAAAGTTGAATGTACTGAACAGCAGGCAGTTAACTTGATTAACTAATCAGAGTTTACACTAAATGCACTACACATACCACCTTTATAATTTATTTTGAAAAAGCTCTTTTCAGAAGTCCATGGGACCAAATATTGTATTCGAATTAAAAAATAACTGTACAGCAACCTCTCGTTTTACACGGTAGTTGCATTCCTGAGAATGGGCGCGTAAATCAAAAACACATAAATCAAACAATTTTCCCATAAGGAATTAAGGAAATGGTAGGGGAAACACTGCCTAAAAACACATTCGTACAACTATTTCCTCTACTGTTTTATGTTAAACTGTGCTTATTTGTTACTTACAATAATAAAGACAACCTGTAAATGGTCAGGTGTACTATTATGTCCTGCGAAAACTGTCCAATCAGCCGTCAGACGTACTATTAAGTCCTGCATCAACCCTTATTTCCTTTATCTTTTGATGCAAGAGACTTATTTAAATCTGAATAACCTTTATATATTTTGAAAGAGGAAGCTTAGGACTTTTTATTTATGCTTATCCTGTATTTTTTTGCTGTTTTTTAAATATATAATCTACGTTGAATTTTTCGATTTAATTTTTAATTTTATACAATATGACGGTGTTTCTCCGTATAAAAATCGTTTTTCAATGCAGTGAGGAACCTTTCCTTGGTGTTTGAAATGCAATGTAGGAACTGTGTATCTTTTCAAAGGTGGGCACAATTATTCTCCTCTTTTTTTTCCTGATGGAGCCATATGGCTCACACCAAGAGAAAACAGAAAATAGGGTGAGAGCATTAGCCTAGCCCCTTTCCAACTCCCCGACTCCAACCTCTCCACAGCCCAAGGATGTTGGAAGTATATGAAGAAGCTCTTCTTCCACCTCCTCAAAGTCACAGTGTTCAATTTTACTGAGGTCAGAAGGAAGGCAAATGACGCATTGGCAGTTTTGCCTTCCTCTTGGGAGGGAACTACTGAAGAAGAGGCGTCAGATATTCCCTCAAAAACTTCCCAAAAGGGAAGCCCAAGTGCAAGCGGGGATCCATTTGGTCAGTTAAAGGTGAAAGAAAACAAACATTGGCCCGTAAAGGGAAATCACCTCAAAGAAATGAAAATACAAACGGACAGTGATGGAATGCAAAATATGCGATGTCAATGTCTGTTTTCCCATTTTGAAGAATACCACACAAAGCAGGATCTCTAAGTGCTGGTGGAGGTTTTCGGGTTTCGCTGCGTTGGCGGCATTTCTGGCTCTCGATGTTTCGCAGACATTGCAGTCTGCATCTTCAGGAGATGAAGTGAGATCCGATGGCAGGGATCTGCTTTTATATCCACTCGGCCTTCCTAGTTTAACCGTTGTCCATCGCTGATTGGCTCGTTCGAGTTGCTATCCCTTTCTCTTTGGTGGTTGCTCCAACGTATTTTTCTTCCCTTTCACTTTTCCGTTGGAAGAGTCGCTTCCATGTTGCACTGATGTGCAAACTGTCGTCCCGGTTGAAATTGACTGGATGTTTTTTGATTTCAATAGCTTCGCGAATTAACCTCGGAAAATATCGATCTTTGTTCGCGAGCAATTTCGTTTCCTCGAGCGTGATTTTATGTCCTGGGCCGGAGGTGAAGTGCTTCGCTATGGCCGACTCCCTCCATTTCTTGTTCATCATGGCCCATTTATGTTTGGCTAAGCGGCAGCGAATGGATCGTCCTGTTTGTCCGACGTATACATGTCCGCAGCTGCATGGAATCCTGTAGACTCCTTCAGATGTTAGCGGTTAGGATCTCTAAGTGTAATTCAGAATGAAATTTGTATTGTAATGTGTTAATAAATGAACTAGAAAAATTATCACTAATATTTTTTATTGAATTTATTGTTGTTATATTATAGAACTATGCCATATTTGCATTATTTTGTTTTCTTTTACTATAAAAGACGTAATCCCGTTACTTCCCAAATGATTAATTAAAGAATGCTTTTTATTTTGATGTTTTATCACCAATAGTTCAAGAAATACAAGATATTTTCTGATTGAATGCAAGGAAACTTTAAATGGCCAAAATTAAATCCGGTAGTGATGTCAGCTATGCGCTCTCCTCTCTCAATGCGGCTTATTACATCCATTTTCACACTAATAGTGATTGGCTTTTGTTGTTTTTTGAGCTACGGCACCCTGTGATTTAGATGGGCGTTTTACAGACATAATGAGGGCAAAAAGTTTACATAAGAAAAAAATACACATTAATAATGACAAGAGAAAAGTATTCACTCTTGCTACGACAACGATTGCATGGGGACTGAGAAAGATGGATGGATATGGACTAGAGGGCAGGGTCAGTCTGAGACTGACCCTGCTCTCTTCCTGTGAGTTTTGTACAACAATGTTAGTCCACACCGAAAGTGCGGCATGCTGCTCAAACCACGTTATTTCAAAAATACATAAGCGTAAATTAAAAAAGGTATTAAAATAACAACCATGTTATTCCAAAAATACATCAGTGTAAATTTAAAAAAAGGTATTCCAAAAAAAGCTTATCGGGCGGGGAATGACAGGGTGATGTGGGAAGGTTGATGATTGGAGGAGGTGGGGAGTAGGAGGGGTGGATAGCCAATAAAGAGGGAGTGTGATGAGGTAGAGTCCGAATAGTTACAAAGTAACAAGGAAACATTGTAAGGGGGCTAATAGGGTTAGCGGAGGTTGAGGCCAGGCGGAGAGAAAGAGTCGAGAAGATGGATATGTGCTAGTTCCCAGTGTCGGAGAAGGGGGGCAGGAGTGTCATAGGGTAATATATATATATATATAAACTTTTTATGGAGAAAATTTCATTTTTACAGTCAAACGTTAAATGTAATAATAATCTTAGGTTATTCTAGTTGTTTATAAATCATAATAAATGGCAATCACAATGTTTCAATCGATTGCATCAATTTTAGCTTTTATACAATGCCTTTCATGATTTCTTTTTCCAGTTTGTTATTACCTGATTGGCTACTAGTTCAGCAAGTTTTGGATTGCTAGTGGACAGTTTGCTCAACTTTTTTATGATAGGATGCCTGGAAAAAAAAACAAAATAATATTGAGTAAACAATAAACATATAAACAAGACAAGTTAATTTAAATATGACATTCTAAGAATTGTAAAGAAATATATCAGTTAGTAGAGTTTCATAAAGAATAAGGCATGCTGTTGTGGAGATCATTTCCAGATTACCAAAGCACTGATAAGTTCCACATAAAAAACAAGATACTTAATTTTACTAGTCTTCCATTTCTACTTTTATTTTTTGCCTTTTACTAAGCATAAAAAAATATTCTTCATTGGTTTTTATTTTTTAATGTTCACAATTAACACATGAAATTTCCATATGTTAACACTTAGGATCAACTGTAAGAAAATATTAATAGCTTGCGAGTAAAGGTAAAGAAAAATAAACTGATGTGGGCAACACATGACTTTCTCCATATTTATATGGCAAATTACGTTGTTAGCACTGGGATCGTTGTCAATATTTACTTCCGGTTGACAATTAAGAAAAGATAAAGGAGCGTTACTAAATGATAACTAAGCGTCAATTGTTAACAATAGTCTTCAGTAGGTGGCATGGCGGTGGCAGCTAAAAATATAAGATATCTCTTAAACAATGCATTATATGGAAAAATGTATCAAACAAAGATTGTATAAAATGAAATTTCCTACAACTTTTATTCCAGTACATTTTAACATTTATCAAATATTAAAGCAAATATGTCAAAATAACGGATAAGTGACAAGAGTAAACACCCACTTCCGGTCGACCGATTTTTACCAAAAACTAATCAGATCTTCTAACTTTTATAAAAATTTAAATATAAAATTTTGCGTTGACCTGATTAATAGTTTTTGAGTTAGAGGGCCCACAAAAATCTATAACATACAGACCAACAGACAGACAGACAGACATCATCGCGAAACTAGTCAGAACGTGTTCAGGGAACCTTAAAACAAGTATTACCGTTGAAATCTTGAGTTTGATTTTTTTCATGAAAAAATACTTTCTCATACTACGCATATGGAGAAAGAAATAACATTTCAGCCAATGAGTGTTTTAACATCAAGTTTAACAAAAAGAAAATTTGCTAAAGCATTTGCTCACATTGCCAGAGCTGTCTTTCCGAGTTGATTTGACCTGAATTACTTCTAGAACTTCCTGTCTATTGCACATATTTGAATAAATAACAATACAAAAAGGTTTAACTAACTTGTTTGTACTGCCTATGATATAACAATAATTCTTAATGGAGCAACCCAAGACCATTAATGAAATGAAAAAAAAAACACACTCAGTTTACGTTATTTCTACTATGCCAGAGACAGCATCTAATCACACGACAGGGTTTTGGGCATGTCTTCCATGCAAATAAATATGTACAATTACCGTAAATACCCGCGTATAATGCGCAGGGGGGTTTTCAGCCTCGTAATCTGTTTTTTCTATATACCCGCGTATAGTGTGCACAGATTTTTTTAGTGTTACCCTTTCAGAATAAAGTAGATGGTGTAACGTGTTCTAAGGCAATGATCGAATTATTGGTATTAAGTATTGGTAACATAATGAAAGTGTGAAATGAAATGTTCGAATAACATTCCAAAAGAACATCAGCTAACTCAATCATTACATACTCTATGTTTACTTACAAGGTGATATTAGGATATACACAATAAATCGAATTATATTAATTTCATAGTATGGCATATGACATTCTTTGAGCTAATAAAATGAAGGAATGACGATATTCCTATGTTTTTTACATATGTTTTTGTCACGCCTGAGGTGGACGGGTTTGCCCAACCTTCAGTTTTACCCTTATTAGAACACTCTGGAGCACGTAAACACGATAGCAAATAACCATAATTAACTACAGACTCTAAGAATCAAGAATAAATCACGTATGAATGCCGAGAGAAAGGTAGGGACCGATAACTTTATTTAGTTCTACAAGAAGCATCAACTCCCAGCGTAATTAAAGGCATCAGCTACCATTGTTTCTAATTGTAAGTAGTACCAGTACCTCACCACCAGGCCGGGCGCCGATGTAGGGTGACGTCATGCGTAAGATGACGATTCCGATAACAATATCGAAAAAGAATAGTCCAATGACGAAGAATATCTTGGCTTTTACAATGAATAAATACTGCATTCTTTTCATATCTAATTAATGTATGTTTATAGAATTAGTAAATAAATTTTTACTATTATCTATCTTACTTTTTGGAAAAATCACCAATAAAAATATGAGGATACCCAGGCAGTAATTACTGTGCCGAAATTGTGGAAATATGGGGTTAAATGAAAATAGGAAGATTATGTATCCTCGTATAACACGCATCCTAATTTTTAACTCAAATATTTTGAAAAAATGCATTATACGCGTGTATTTATGGTAATTTAAATAGCAAGTACCGTATTAGTCCAAATAGTGTCCCTTCCTGAATATAGTCCCTCCCCTATTTCTGAAGCCTCAGTTTTAGGAAAAAATGTTTGAACCCCATTCCAGATCTCACTTTTTAGCCTACTTTCCAAAATGGAAATAGGCTTATAGTTTTGTCGTTGTGCCTGTCTGTCCGTCCCCCCTATTAACTTTTGAACCAATAGACCGATTTTCATGAAACGTGGTGGATATCGCTTGTTACACGGGCCAAGCTCCCGAGGATAGTTTTTGCTGTAAATATTGAAGTTCTGGGTTCAATTCCAGGAACTATCATTCCCATTTGATTTACATGGGAAATTTGAAATCCATCGTGCAGAGTAATTTTCTCTTGCACATTAAAATATCTTAGAATGGTAATATCGAAGCGAGTTTTGTACTATTCTCTGAGGAAAGGAATGAAGATTCTAATTTTTACCATAGAATTTTGCTTATTGATTGTATTTCTTAGAAATTCACGTAAATACTGGCGATTTTGCAGTTTTGATGACTCATTACGAGTTTTGCCATAGCAACAACTATTGTTGGACTCGAATTCGGTATATTCTAATACGTACACATGCTATTTTTGCTGCACAAATACGCGTGATCAATTTATTATTCTGTTAGAATGTATTTGTAGTATTTTATAACGCTAAATTATGAAATTTGGGAACATAAAGAGCTACATATCCACGGTGATTTTAAAGCAATTAAAGCCAATATAAGTATGAAATAAATGATTAAATGGAATGTAGGCATCATATGTTGTTTGGATCATCTTGTAATATTCTAAAGAATGAGTTTTAATATGTACGAGCAATTTAGTTACAGCTATCAATTTACAATGAAACGGTGACATCACGTTTTGCGTGTTATAGTTGCAGGCATAATTTAAATATGTAAGTGTTACTGGACTAAATTCGAAAATTTTCATTTATGAATGTTATTTAAATTCCATTCGTATCATTCAAATGCCATTGACAATGGCTACTTGAATCATGCCTGTATAAAAAAGTAATTATTTCCAGTTAACATATTCTTTTCATAATTTTACCTGTATTTTCGTTACTTCTGATATTTAGGCCTCGGAATATCACATCAAGGAATACATTCTGTAGATAGTTGAAACACCTTCAACACTTCGGTTTGATTTACGTAAGTAATACTTTTATAATGCGATTGCATTATATACAATCAATGTCTGTGCAAACTGGAGTCTGATCAGCTGACAGAATTGCCTATGGATTGACAGGTAACGAAGATAATTTCTTTCATCGTAGTGACATTTTCTCTAAAATAACGATAGGTGGTACCACTACGTACCAGTATTTGCATATTTGCGACTTAGAGAAGGGATGAAGTTGGCCAATCAAAGCGAAAACTTCTGCAAATCCCGCTATTATGAAAATACGAATGTTAAGGCAAGGATTCCAAAGAGTGAACAAAAAGAATTGAGTTACTGAGGCATGTGTATCAAGAAATTCTTCGTAAAATAATCAAATCAAGTGCACTATAATTGTTACCTATACTTAGTGTTGGCGGTGATATTTTCATTTGCTAATTTTTTGGGCGTGTATATAGCCCCCCCCCATACTTTTCTTACTAATATTTTGGCCAAAAGGGGGGGACTATATTCGGACTAATACAGTAATATATTCTTATCCGTCATGTTGACGGGCTTTTGCACTTGCAAAAATTAATGGTCAGTCTATTAAAAGGGATAGATGCCAATGTTTAGAAATGGATTTGTGGATATAAACGGTGTATTTTAAAAGGAAATCGATAAATGATCAAACAAATGGTGATGAAATTGATGACTAGGTCCGCCGAGACCCTCAACAATTTTCAAGTGGTCTGCAAAAAAGTGGTCTAGATCTGTTTGTTTGTGTCTGGAACCCCCCTGTATATACCGATATTTTTTCCCCATTGATATTATTAATTCATTGTCATTTGATCTTAAATATTTTTCTCGGTTATTTATTTATTATTATTTTTTTAAACTTGCTATATTAACATATAATTTTTGATTTTTCACTTTCTAATGTGTAGGTGTTATTGCATCGTTCATATTGTTCTTTTATGTATCTAGAATTTTTGCAGGTTTTTTCCATCCCTCTTCACTTCATGGGTGTCTTCCTGCAAGGGTTTTTACTAGGTTGGCCAAGCCAGGTCCTTCATAGGTTTATCCCACAAATACCTTGTCTTTCTTAGAAGTTTTCCTGAATATGCACGTATCTCTCTCTGTCTGTATTAGTATTTTATCATCTTAAGTGTTTTTGATGTAATTTAATGTATTTTAATATAATGTAATATATCATTGACGAAGGGTTAAATGTAAGAGTGGACCTTATGGTCTAAAATTTGCTTGAATAAAGGCATTTATCTATCTATCTGGAAAGGATTTGGCAGGACCTTTCGTGGTATAATTTGAGAACGGATACTACTATTTCAACTATTTTGATCTAGGATTCAATTCCAGGAGAGTTTGTTTTCTCCATTTGATTAACGCGGGTACGAGTGTAGCATAACAATCATTTGGATACTAAAATTACTTATAATCATCGTAGGAGTTTGACACTTGAAACAAAGAATGTATGAAAGGACGAAATTTAACTTTCCTCTCATCAATTTTCGAGTGTGTGTCTAATTTCGAATATGTGTCAAATTGGCCCACAAATTAGTTTTCCATGCCTAAATTTGAAGCATTTTCGCGTCAAGGTGAATTGCATTGTTGCCAGTTGCATGTAATTGCTTATGACTGACTGGGACTATAAATTCGTGTCGCATCTGTCGACAAGTTCAAGAAATTTCGACAGTGTTTTGAAGTTTAAACAATACATTGGTTATGATGTTCAAGGTGTTCCTAAATTATACCAACTGCAGTTGACTCCCAGTCACTGTTGAGATAGGTTTTGCCCCTGAAGATGCCCACCTTGTGGGCAAAATGCATTGGGTGTTGTAACCCTCTAATTGTTTTGGCTAAAGGAGTACTTTACTTTTATTAATCTGAGCCAAAGTTATTGAGCTACCAACGATATAAGTAAATCTTCATTAATTTTTCTTTACCACAAAACTTTTATTTGCCCAAAACTATTTTTACTTTCTGGAACATTCAATTGTGTGAAATTTACATTTAAGTACACATCAAGGTTGGGTTCATTAGATTTTTACTTCAATTTCATTCTAACTCAATACTTAATTCACTCACACCCGTCATATAGGAACGTTAAGCAGTTGGCCCCCTTGGTGCTTTTCGTAAAGAGTAGGCTAATGCCACCACCCGGTTTTCCTCCTCCCTTCTGTGTGTGTCCAGTTGATGACAGTGCAAAATGACCATATCAGTCGACAGACTTAAAAAATCAATTACTACTATTACCCGTCATATTTGACGAGCAGTTACTCTAATATTTTCATACCTCTTATATATTTTCAAACATACTTATTTATATACATCTCCAGCAAAAAAAGAGAGAGAAAGAATGAGAGTGGGAGACTGAGAAGTGTTTCCATTTGAATTTAATATCCCTTGTGGGTCTACGAGGTTGAGGACCCCTTGCTCTATTGAAAGTAGAGCGGTGCGCATGAGTCAAGACGGTTGTGGCCCATGCAACGATCGCTTATTTGGCAAAATATGATTATCCATAGACCATGAAAAAGAGAGGCCCACAATTATTAAAACAAAAACATTTCAGTCATATCTTAGTTGTTGACAATGGGATGACGTCGGATCACCTTGATGACTTTTATCCAAGCATCTCTAGCCTGAACAGACATCTTGGTTTCCGCCGATACATATCTGGGTGTTCAATGCTAAGTCCTGACTTTTGTTTTATCAAGCTATTTGTCACCATGTTAGGCATAATAAGAATAAACCGAGCATTTAAGCGCCACACTGAGTGAACATGCAATTCATTGCTTCTAACGTCAATCACTTCACCTATGAATTGCGAAGAGTTAAATCCAAAATTCGGAGGTTATTATAAGCATTTTTCCTTAACGATAATCTATATCGAACTGACACAACCTCGATAAATACCTCTCCGCACCAAGCGAACATATTTACTGCTTTCAACATATGCAAATATAGGTCAAGAAAGAAGAAAAAAAGGCACATCGGACAGAAAATGTGCAGTTCGTTTTCCAGAAGCAATACTCACCGCGTGTTGAGCTCCAACCTGGGCTGCAGAAGAGCAAACCTGCTTTCTTCCGGAAGCTGTTGTGACTGAGTCCGGATGAAGTGCCTCGCAGCCGCCATTTCTTCCACCGTGATGACACAGGGGTGGGTATCCAAGCGCCGCGTCACGGTCACTGTGTGTACTTTGCCCACGAGCGTCTTTTGGAGCCAAGAGGTCAGAGATTCGATTTCGGAGCGAGGAAGACTGTCGGGTTCTGAAGAGATGAGAAACAATAGAATGGTTCAGAGAGAAAGAAACAATGTCGCGGTCAAGAAACAAAACAAATCTTCGGATATTTTCTGAATCCTCTTTAATGGCGATTCCAAAATCGGGTCTTCACTTTTTGAGCAGTCTCAAGTTGCGTCCACACTGGAACAACACACATCAACATTAATGTTGATAGATGCTTCAGTAACTTATAAACTAGAAGTAACAACTAGAAACTTAGTGTCCACACAGAAATAACTTGTTTATGGTAACATTTTATAGGACTATGTTTCTCAGTGTTCCTGGAAACAACGTGTACATATCAAGTAACAAAAGTTTCCTTATTAGTCAGCAGAACTTGGAATAAGTGGAAACTGGTGACTAACAGTCCACACTGATGGAAGTCTGTTTCTGTTACGTATGTTTACTCGTGTTTCCTGTTTTCCATTGATCTTTACTGCTTCAAATGGAAACACGACATCAACATAAGGGAACTTTGAGAAACACGAAGAAACAAATAATAACTTTATTTCAGAAACATATCGCTGGAACCACATGTTGATGTGTGTTGCTCCAGTATGAATGCAGCTTTACAACTACACCACCTTTTTGAACTTCGCATGCTTGCGGTTCACGAATTTGCACTTCGCGACAACATTTTTTATAACCATTACTTCTGTTTTGCGCCAATTGTTTGCATTTTGCGTCACGTGTTTGCCATGCCAACAAGTGATATACCCTCTACTTTTTTGTTTTGAAGTTCAGTTTATACTTTGGTGCCCTAGAAAAGGACTTATTATTACTATATTATATTTATAATGCTCATTATTAGCAGTTTTCAAAGTAAACAAATGTGATAACTCTCGACTTAATTATTTTTTAGCCCAGTTTGAAGTTCACCGCCAACACCACTATTTTTGACGTTAAACTTTAGTTTGAAATTAAAAAAAATGCAATCATTTTGGAATGTTATTTTTTTGTATTAGGTTTTTATTTTTTATTACAAATTTTTAATGTAAACCAAAGAATTACTATCATCTTGTAACGTAAGATCTTCTACCGCGTATATTGAATGCGATTACTAAAAGAAATGTTACTACTTAAATGCTTCATTTTTATTTTTTGTGACGTATTCTGAACAATTAAAAGAAATTTTATCACTTTCTTATGCTAGGTTAAAAGAAATATTACCACTTTTTAATGCTAGTGTTTTTTGCAGCTTGGAAATGTTTGTTGCAGAACCCAAGAATACATCTGTACATCCTGTACTCAACATTCCATTTCGGTAGTTCATCTATTTAAATTAAAGAATTTCCTTGGAATGAACAAAAAAAGATCGAAAAACGCAATACGAAAATGCAATGGAGTTTAATTGTACAACCGTTGAAAGAAGTGTAATCGCTTTGTAATGCTGAGTTTTCAATTTCTATTACGCGTTTTTAAGATAATTAAAAGAATTTTTTCACTTTATGATGCTAGGTTTTCATTTGCTGATATGTTGTTGTAACGTTTTCTTTTATTTTCTGTTAAACTGGATTATTTATGATAAAAAAGTAAATTTTTTAGTTTGACTGGGAACCATACTCGCATAATAAAATTGCGTCTTATGGGAAAATAGTACTTGCACTTTGCAGATTTGCATTTTGCATCAGTTATCTGGAACGAATTATTTGCGAAGTTCAAAAAGGTGGTAGGTGGTGTATGAAAATCGAGAAAAAGTCTCACGAACACATTTTCTCGATAAAAGATTTCCCACTTTAAAAGACAAATCGTGCAATAAACAAATGGATGTTTGGCGGAGATCGTCTTTACCCAAGTCGGAGAGGTCTGCCTTCTCTTTGTCCTGTCTCATCTCCTTCTCGATCGAAGTGAGCGGATGTCTGTCGAACTCTCTGAGCTGCATGAGGACCAACTCGTCATAGGGCTCATAGCAGAAGAGCACTTCGACGTCCTTCTTACGTAGGGCCTCATAGTACGGAGAGGCTTCGGCGAGGGCACGGCTGCAAGGAAAACGATCACAACATTTGAAAGAGCACTGTGATGCAAACACTTCAAATTTTCATTAAATCTAGCAGTAGGTATTATATAATTTGCAGGGGAAAAATGGTCCATAAAGATAAAAGATGGTTTTTATTTGGTGATCGGCTCTTCCTTAAGGAACCGTAAGCAACGGTTCATTGCAGACAAAGTGAAGGGCTATCAAAGGCCAAGAATCCAGCACTTGAATTAATCTGGCTGTTCTTCAGCCAAGAAAACTGAAATGGCGAGTATCAGATCTCTATGGATGACGAGATATTCGGGAAATAAACGATAAAAGGTCCGACATGATCTGGAATGAAATCCGGAACGACAAGAAAAGCAACCTGAACCAAATCGTCCGACTATATATGTGTATACATATATGGTATTCATCGACTGAAAATCGTCAATTCATTTTCGACGTATCTAAAATTAAAATTAACAAGTAGTTCTGGAAAGAACTAATCTGCCTACTTTGCTTTCAATACAACTTTAATATATAACTTGTATAGTGTACACAGGTTTCCTGTGATACAGAAGTGCTTTTCATCAAATACGATCCTATATGTACCTACTAATGCATTTGCTTTGAAATCAGAAAATTATTTTTCCTTATATTGTGGTACCTCTGATTTTTTGTTCAGTTCTAAACATATTCATCTTGTTTTCCCATTCTATACTTGCCTACTTTTAATATTCATGGCGCTTGGAATAACTCAAAGACACATTATCAGCACTTTTCCTTGTGAACATATAAGATGATTCTTTAAAAGACAACATTTGCAACAAACAAAACACATACTGTCGTAGACTACTAAAAGGTGTGAATGATTAAGCGGCAACAATATTTCATGCACGAAGCTGATGACATGAGGATATTGGTGCAAAATTACCTCGGAGCAGCAAGGTAAAACACATCCCTCTGTCCCTCTTTGAGGCGACTGCAATATTGAGGAAGGCTCACCCTTTCCCCGGCCGGTTGTAACGAAGATTCAAACCTCAGCAGTTTAGAGATTTCTTCCTGCAAAGAGAACACAGCCAAAAAACAAGTGAAAATCCGAAAACCACAAAAACAGTCTCTGTGCTTATGGTCATATTCCTAATAAGTTCCACTGATGACTCCATATTTTTGCAGAATTCCATATTAAATAAGAGAAAATTAACTATGCAATAATTCCGCTTTATAATGAAGTGGATCTTTTTAATGTTATTTTTCCATGCTATTTGATATTACTAATTTGTACTTCGCAAAATCGAACATAATAATCTTTTGATGCAAGTTAGATAAGTTAAAAGGATTTGATGAGTTAAAATGAGGGTGGAGGCATATGCAGGAGATTATCACCTCACCTAAAACAGGTCAGAGAGGTTTCTCTCCAGGATACCACAATATCAATATTTTAAAAAATATTGACACTCCGCACGTGCTACTGTTAAATTCATTTAATTCTTAGTTCAATAATCGTGATTATCATAAGAATATAATGCGATATAGTTACAACAAGCAGCTCAATAAAAAGAAAGGCAAAATTCTTTTTTTTAATTCAAAAACTACATACATATATCCTTGATATTTTTATGTGAATTAGAATGCCGTGTAAAATCTTTCCGAGTGCCACCATATGACACTTCAAAACTAGAATACGAACAAATGAGACTATTTTCAACATGCCCACCTTTTCCATTTGCTCCTGACTCGTCACGATCCCCTCCTTGAGGAAGAGTCCATAGTCCTTGAGGAACTTATCGTAGCTCTCCACTTCCTTCTGAGACTTGTCGTGCAGGAATCGAAGAATTCGGTTGGTTAGAACTGTTCGCAGTTTCCTGCAGACAAATATTTACACCGAACCTTCAATTGCTGAAAGAGATTCCTCGTTCATATTCTACCGAGGCATGGGTAAAATCATAGGAATCATCGAAATATCATTTGTAATCTAGAGGAAAATAAAATGATTATGTGAGCGTGGGGAGGGGAGGAGTAGGGCTTTCAAACCGGTTTAAACAGTTATTTTACTAATTTTCTTAATATTCGTCAACTGGTTGTGTCCGATTAACTGAATTTTTTGAAGGGAGAAAAAACGCATGCCATAATCAGTTTTCAAAAAATCTGAGTGAAAAGAATTTGTTGGAATAAATGGGTATTCTTAGAGGACCCCTCCAGGCCTATGTTGTTTCATTTTAAAAAATAATTTGTGAACTGTTAGAATGAATTTTTAGGTAAACAATGAAAAACTATTTTTAAAGTCGTTAATTTGTTTCTTGGTACTTCATGGGACTGGTGGGTTAGTAGCGGGGTATTCAGTATTCAGCCTACTTCTATAGCCAGTGAACAAGTTTTTTTTAGAGCAAAATTTGTAGTTCTGTGAAGTATGAAACCTCTTATGCTCTCATATTCCTGAAATATTATTTCTTTAAACATTAATAAATATTTTTTCTTGTATTATTTTGTGATTTTGTACGAACAATTTTTTGTGCCTATGAAACAATGACTGTCGTTTATTTATAAAGCTTTATTTTAAAATCATATTAAATAACTTGTTTTTCTTATAAGTATTCCGTTCAAAATTTTGTTTTACCAAACATTGAATGAGCTACAATTTCTTTTTAAAAAATTATTTGCAGCAAAAACTAAGGAGTTTATCTTGTATCCCTTTGAAATTTATTTAAATAAATGTGTCTACAAATTAATGGAGGGTTTTTATTTTTACCGGTTAAATTATCAGTTAACCAGTTAGCTGATGATCTTTCACAGAAAAACCAGTTATCAAAAATTCCGGTTAATTGGAAGCCCTAGGGAGGGGTATGGTGCTCACCTGATGAGGGCACTGTTCTGCAGGAGCTCACGGCTGAGGTTAAGAGGTATGTCCTCCGAGTCGACAACGCCTTTCACGAACCTCAGCCACTTGGGTAGCATGTTCTCTGCTTTGCTTCGGATCAGCACCCTTCGGCTGTACAGCGCCACACCTGCCTCCCCGTCTCTGCTCATCTCAAAGAGACCTTCGCACAGACACCGGGCAAGAGAGAGTAGAGCGTGTTAAGGCCTTCAAGGGGCGGCCCCCGAGGGCCCTTGCACTGCCCCCCTCCCCTTGTATTCAGGGTAGAGCTCTGCACAGGCCTGATTTTCTAGGCCCGGCCAATACAAATTCGAAACCAACCCGGCCCATACGTTGTCAAAGAAATTGTAGGCCCGGTCCATGGGACTAGCCTGTTTAAAGCCCCTTGGCACTAAAAATGTAATTATGGTAACTCTCGTTCAATGAACGACATGCATTCCTAAAAAGCGATCGTTAAATGGAAATTTGTTGAATGATCCTGATTTTTCCGTTTAAACTCAATTGTCGATTGAAGGGTAAAAAATAAGAAAAATGATTATAAAAAATTCACAGTGAGAGCAAGTATGATAAATGTGGCAATGGCTTGAAAACAAATAATCGTGATTTAACGAATATGTATGAACCGTGAGAAAACTAATGCAACTGAACGGAAGCGAAATTCTTACATAAACAAATGAAAAGTATTGAGACGTGCTTTTTGATAATTAAGTGGGATAATTTTTTACAGTGGATGAATGGTACTAATAAATCATTAGAAAATACTAATTTACATATTGGAATAGCTTTGAATTTATTAACATCATTATACGATTATATTCAAGATATTCTAAATAAATTTGGCCAAATAGAAACTGAAGCAAAAATAATTGCTAAAAACTAATATTACAAAGATGAAACTAGTAGACCAGAGAAAAGAGCAAGTTTTACAGATGAAGTTAATAAAAACGAAATGATTCTAAGAGGTAAAGAAACATTTAAGATTAACAAATTCATTGTTATTTGTGATAATTTTTTACTAGATCTAAATATGTATCCAGTCATATACCGAAATCTACGATAAAATGTTTCTTCTCAGAAGATCCTAATGAACAAACCGAATCTATTAATATACTGAAATAAACATATTATGCTGACACTGAAAAGGACTTGACAGAAAATGAAATTATACAATTTCTGCACCTCTGTAAAAATCTGAATAAAACAGGTATTAGAGAAAAATTTGATTTAATTTTGACAGAAGAACTCAAGTCAACATTCCACAATGTGTTAACACTTTTAGAAATATATTTTACAATTCCAATATCGAATGCTTCAGGCGAAAGATCTTTTAGTAATTTGAAAATAATCAAAAATTATTTAAGGTCTACAATGAGCCAAGAATGTTATGAGTCGTTAGCGATTTTAAATATTGAAAATGAAGCAATGGATACAATAAATTACGACGATATAATTGATATTTTTTAACAAAGCAAGACAAATATGTAAATTATTTTTAAATATATTTATTGTAAGAAGTAAGAACTTTATGTAATAGATACATTTTTTGTGATTTATTTGAGCAAATAATATTTCGTGAAGGAATTTTATGCAGATGCAGTGTTTACTGCATTGAATTCTTGTGTTGTGATTTAAACAAGATTTAAAACTGTTATCAATTAGTATTGACGATATTTATCAATGAATGGGCAGGAGTATTTATTTATGCGTATTTATGAATATGAGCATTATTTCACTTTAAATGTATTTAACAAAAGTATATTTGCGAGGAACTAGTATTTTATTACATATAATAAAAATATGTCTGTAATTGTAATCCTATATAAATACATATAAATAAGACAACGTGTTTGTTTTTTTCGTCAAAATTTTCAGGGAGGGAGGGGCCCATTTTAACCCTTCCGCTTCAGACCCCGAAATATGCAGATCCGGTCCTGGTCATGAAAATATGCTTTAATAAGTGACCACATTGGGCCACCTTCAAAACTTCTAATCCCCAGTTGTCTGGCGGCGGATGTGCGGCGCCCAATCGTTCTGCTCCCTCCGATCAAGAGCGGCAGAGGTTCGAATTCTACGTAGGTTTTGCGAAAAACCGAAAGGATATAGATGGGAAAATATCGGAAGGGGTCACAATTCTGGACGTCCTAGAGAGAGGCCGCGAACTCTTGGCGCAATTCCATCAACTTCCTCGGGAGGGCACACTGCACCCTGATGTCAACGCATCCGTTGAACGCTACTCCGCAGGAGTCGTTTGCTCCACGAAATGGCCGCGTAGAACAGATGCCGTCTGGACAAAATGACGGAGCGTTCGAGAGATAAAATAAGGCGAACTAAAGAGAAAACAGAAGTGGCGGAAGAATCGGTAACCAAGCAACTTAGGAAGAAAAGAGTAATGGCATAAGACAAAGGACGTTCCGGACGCCAAGTGACGCGGCCGATGAGTTATTCTTCGAGACGGCTGAATGAGGGAAAACGGATGATGATCACCGAAAAACGGAAGTATGTCCGAATCACGTTTTCTCGGGAGTTTAGACGGCGACCCGTTTCTCTACCTCTCTCGAAATGACTTCCCTCAATTTCCAAACGATTCGATATTTAATGCTCGAATGCTGCAACTTTTAGAGCGTATCTGGACAATCCGTGGCTCGCGAGCCACATGAGGCTCTTTACATAATTTTTTGTGGCTCTCGTGTTCTTTCTTTTTGGACATATAATGTGACTCTTCTGATTTAAATAAATAAAAAATTCAAAATTATGCCTTTGAAAAACAGCCAAAATGAAGAATAAATAGCAATACTAGCAATGACGAAGAATAAAGGAAAAGAAGAGCCTAACGATGGGAGAATAGCAGAACGATTAAATACGTTGCATTACGGTAACTAAAAACGCCTTCAAACGCTTCTTTCAATCTCTTAAAACATGTGCATAATCCTCTCCACTTGACAAGCTTTCCGACGAAATGGAGAAATTTCTCTATATAAATTTTACAAATTTTTTACAAGTCCATTTTACATTGATGCGAGTTCCGTTTCAGAAGAACATCAATTAGAATTAATAGATACGCGATGCAACAATGAGTTGCGGAACATTTTTATCAGCAATCGAAGACAAAATTGAATTTTATAACAAATTCATAACAGGCGGAAAAATATCCAGCTTTAAGAAGATACGCTTTAAAACTTTTCAAAGTACATATCGGTATAGAGCTTTTTTCAATATAAAAAATTGCAATAAATAAAAATAAGAGCTTTGATAACTGATACAAATTTGGAAAATCGATCAAAAATTGCGACATCCAAAATTGACGCCAGTCTGTAATATCTCAGCAAAAGTATGGAAAACCAAAATTCTCATTAGGAAATTTAATTAGTTATTTTAAAAAAATAATTTTTTGTCTTTCCTTAAAAAATATTATTTCCTTTCGAGTGGCTCTTCACTCGACCTGGGTTGTCCGGCATTGTCGATCAATCCCGACCATCCGACGAATGACTCTCTCAGGTCGTTAAACGAAATCGGATGAGGTGAACCGAAGCAAATTATAATATTTCGATGCGAGAGGGGTTATGCTCACCTGGTTTTCCTTCGGGGAAGTAGAGGAGAGCCCTTATGCTGAGAGGCGCGTCCGTTTTGTAATGAAGGGTGAACCGGGGACGGTCGTAAGAATTTCCCACGAACCTGTAGAATTCATCGTGCATTTCCGGTGTCACGTCTTTCGGTTCCATCAACCACACGGGCTGGCGAAAAAGGAGAAAGAAAAATTATTTGGCGAAAACGATACTGAGTATCGAGTGATCTCAATCACGGGGCACACGAATTTGCGATTTTCTCGAGCTCACTTCAATGTTCGCTCAACATATTATTGTAAATAGACATAAAAAAACTGGATGTGGCCACCATATGACTCTCTCCATATCTGTACAAGCGAAGAAAGACGCAACGACAATGGACTAACGGCAACCAACCAACATCCAACGGCGAAAGCAAAAAATACAATAAATAAAGAAACGACGACAAAGGAAAATATAGCAAAATTTAACCAACAAAAAACAGCCAAAAACAAACAGTTTATGATTACGGCAGAGGATATTGCTCTAACGATCCAATAGCTTTATTAAGACATAACTATGCGTAAACAAAAGAGTTCACAAAAGTCGCCTCTAGGCGGTGTTAGCTAAATAATATATTTTTTAGCTTATCTCTTAAACAATGCATCATAGGGAAAAATGTTTTGAACAAAATTTGTAGAAAATTAAATTCCCTACAACTTTATTCCGATAATATTTTACATTGAGTAAGTATTAAATCAAATATTTGAAAGAAACGGGTGACAAGAATAAACACCCACTTCCGATTGACCGATTCTAACTAAAAACTAATCAGCTCTTGTTCCTCCAATATAAATGTTATACACAAAAAACAACTTTGTATATTAGCAAATACACAATATAAATTACTAAATAAAAATCTTGTAATTTTCCACTATTTTATTAGGACACGACCTAGCTAAGCGTCGAAACCTAGGTCGTGTCCTAATAAAATAGTGGAAAATTACAAGATTTTTATTTAGTAATCAATATGGAATTATTCCATCACATCACGCCTTCAACGGTTGAATTAATACACAATATAAATGTCAAATATAAAATTTCACGTTGATCTGATGAGTAGTTTTTGATTTAGAGCGACCATAAATGATTTATCACACAGACATCATCGAGAAAATGGTCAAAACGTGTTAAGGGTCATTAAACCGTGTATTTATTACTATTTACTACGTATGGACAAAGTAAAAAAGATAAATATCTGAGTTTATCATACTTAAGCATCCTCTTAAGATTTGATTCGAAGGCTACTAGGACTCCAGTTCATTAATTTGCTAAATAAAGACTATACAGTGATCCAACCATTGTCCCTTTTACGTCCTGATTACGGGGCCTCTTGCAAGAGTAATGTTTACCTTTTTACTTATTCTGGTGCAATAGATTACATATATCCCTGTGTTTTTTCAGCTTCCAGTCTCGCGATACGGTTCAACGGAAGGATACACAAAGAACAATGTTCTGACCTGTGTTTTCATTAAATTAACAATAATATAGATATATATTATATACATAGATATGTACATATTTGAAAATCGACGATGAGAAAATTAATTTCCGTTCCTTATAGGCGTTACTTGGTTCAGGTCCGAAATTTCTACGATTATCGATAATTTGAAAATGCAAATGCAAATATAAAATATGCGATTCCCATTTCTGTTAATCAAATGGGGAAATGAAACGCTCTTGGAATAGAACTCGTGACGTTAATGTAGACTTTGAACAGTGAAAAATTTAAAAGGAGCAAGGCCAAGTAAATCCTGAGAGTATGATTCAAATTGGATTTGCCAACATGCCCCTGGATCTTATGCCGCCGGTGATACGTTTCCAACAAACACTTAAACAGACCTGGGAAAACATGTAGTAAAAAAACTCGCTCTAATGACAGCAAGCGTTTCACAATAATCTGACAAATTTCACTTAACCGCCGATGCGTCTCGTCGACGAGCGTTTTGCTGCGACTAATGACTGTCGAAGCGACCCTCGAGGGTCATTTGGTCCGAGATTGGACGGAGAAAGACGGTCGCAAGAGAGGATTTAGGGAGATCGACACGAAATGGCGGAATTGCGTCCATCTCCTTTCGATCGAATGGACTCCCCTTGAATGCGTAGTCGAACCGCGGCACCCGAAAAAAACATTCACGGCTCAGGATTCTCTCAAGTAGATAACATTCGTCGTTTTAAAGAAATGTCCTTTTTGTTGATAAAGTTTTGCATGAGTTACAACTTCTTTTAATAACGTTAAGATGTTATGAAAGTTTCTTATAAGTAATGTGACCAAAAAGTCATCTTTTAAAAGAAAATTTCCTTTTTTAATTCAATTTTTTCCTCTTTTTTGAGTCTTTCTTCTTCTGTCCTCTTTTTTAGGTTCAAAATATTGAAATTGCATTTTTACGCTTTCAGTTTCTTTATTCATCCAAAGATGCTAATATATTTCAGTATACATTTGCGTAGGTTCAGTTATATTCGAAACGGTTGGGTATATAAATGTCAGGCGTTTTCAGGTGAATTATGATTATGAATCTCTACGACAGGGGAGAATAACCTTTAGTTAATAGCCAGCCAAATTCGCAGTCATAAGGCGCTCGGTGGGCCGTATTTAAACAACATATATCATCGGCCCACATTAAACTTAAATATGAAAAAAATTATTGAGATTCATTTTTCATAGAATAACGCAACAATCATTAGAAACTCGAGAAAAAGGCAGCATTTTATCCTTTTGCATGTTAAACATTTAAAAATCCTATTATCATAGAAGCATATTCTTAGAAGTCTTACCGCGGGCAGGATTAAACTGAGCAACGGGCCGGATCTGACCCGTGGGCCGTAGGTTGCCTACCCTGTTCTACGAAATTTGTTGAAATAAGATTAAAGTAAGTTGAGTGATCTTATTTTGAAAACAGCTAATGGTTAAAAATAAATTTAATAAAGGATACTTAAATTGTTAACTCTTCAGGGAATGTGAAACAAACCTATGATTAAGATTTAGTTTTATTTTGTCGATTTAATGAAGATATTGAATTTATATATATATATATATATATATATATATATATATATATATATATATAACAACTTACGGAAAAGGAAAGGTAAAATAGATATATGGATGAGTTCTCTCTCTGTAGCTGAAGAAGGAGTAGTTCCGAAAGCTTTACGTTTGTGATGTTTCTGTGTTTTTGTGTTATTTTACGTGTGTCGCTTCGACATCCCCGGGGCCTCGCCAACCTGAAGTCGTCTGATTGGTGAGTGCTCACTGGGTTTCCTCATCCCAACACCTTGTTGACATCCATATATATATATATATATATATATATATATATATATATATATATATATATATATATATATATATATATATATATATATTCAAACTCATAAACTTCTCTTGAGTCATCGTCTTAAAACTCATCTTTGATCCATTAAACATCAAATTAAATTATTTAATAATACTCTTCTAATAGGTTTAATTCTTTAGATTACGTATGATATTAAACTACCAAGAATCGACTTACAAACCCACTACTCCGTTTTTAAGGGAACCGTCCCAGAACGGAAATTTTGACAACATTGTTCCGGTTCGGATCCAGGAACAGAAACAATTTCGGAACCGTTCCGTTCCAGAACTTTCCCATCTCTGGTATGTAGTAGTGTGTGTGTGTATATATATATATATATATATATATATATATATATATATATATATATATATATATAGCTGAAGAAGGAGTAGTTCCGAAAGCTTTACGTTTGTGATGCTTCTGTGTTTTTGTGTTATTTTACGTGTGTCGCTTCGACATCCCCGGGGCCTCGCCAACCTGAAGTCGTCTGATTGGTGAGTGCTCACTGGGTTTCCTCATCCCAACACCTTGTTGACATCCATATATTCATTTTACCTTTCCTTTTCCGTAAGTTGTTATATATATATGACTTTACGTTACTCTTTCGCTGAAGAAGGGCTTAGGCCCGATAAGCTTGCGTGTGTTTTTGTGTTCGTGTGTTTTACGTGTCTCTTCGACGCCCCCAGCAGCCTGCCAGCTTGGTCCTCAACTTGGTGAGTGTCCGCTGGGCTTCCCTCAACACCTTGTTGCCACCCTCATCACTACCTTTTCTTTTCCTTTAGTTAATATATATATATATATATATATATATATATATATATATATATATATATATATATATATATATAGAACTGCCGATAGCACCTTCTTCGCATATATTGGCAATTAAAGATCGACATCAAACGATTTCACAACAAAAGATCGTGTTACTCGATAGATAAGCGAAAACGTCCAAGTGTTAACTAGTTTTCAATACTCGTTCGGATAATTTACCGTCCGTTAGAAAGAGATTGGACAAAATTTAATCCTTCGCCAATTTTTAAATGAGAAATCAGTTTCAGATTTTATCGAGTTGGCCATCAATAAAAGACTGTCGTCGTCATTGCAAGCAGTTAGCGCGTCGCAACGAATTTCTTATTCGGGTCAACACCGCCGAAGCGCCAATGTGGCGGCAGACGGCCACATCCGCCTCGGGACTCTTCGAGGCGAATTACGAAAAGAAGTTCGTTAGAGGCAGAAAATCTATTCATTGGTCGGTCGTTTAATCTCTTCCCTTAAATTTGTCTCCTCCGTTTTTTTCACCTCGACGAGTCTCCAGAGCCCTCCTGCGATAGGGACGCGAAATTCGAAAATCGCCGTTAGTGTCGCATCAATCGATTCGGTGCAGCGGCCCCTTCCAGACCCTAGGGGCGACTACAAGCAGCGGAGGAGGGGAAGCCCCTTTGACCCACTTTGCGTCGAGTGCCGCCTTTGAGGAGCTAACCCCTCGTTCGGCACCTGCACCGGATATTCTCTGCTAAACGACAGGGAGACGATTTATTATGTCACTGATTGTCTGATCTACGTGTCATAAGAAGAAGACGTGAATAAACTTATAGCGTGCAAAACTGCCGAATGAGAATAGTGCTGTCTTCGACAGGTAAAAATACAAATTTTACTTTTATTTAAATAATCATCATATCAGGCTAAATCGCTCGATATATTAATTTTTATAACTCGAAGTGAAATTATTGCCATACATATATATTTTACGACAGTATATTTAAGAAAATGCCATAAGAAATATGGGCCCTAACTACTCTCAGCTCGGAAAATTCCATTTTTCGGCTCTTGGATGAGGGTGGCAGATATCTTACAAAAGACAAAGATACGTTTCATAAACGCCTTGTTACAAATGAAGAGCCGTCGCGTGTATAAAACGAATCTAGTTGCGAAGAGATTATCAGGTACGGCTGAGGCTAGAGACAGGATTCAATAAACCGTACTCGAATGTTTGGACTACGGAACTGCATCTGATAATCTGGCATGTGGAACTTGAATAAGATATTGGGAATATTCGGAATGGAATGTAGCCGTCTGTTAAGGAAATTTCGCTTTTCATTTCACATATTTCTGCAAACTGAAAAAGGAACAAAATAATTAGGGGTTTTTTTATCATTTCGTGTTCGATTAAATTCTGGCCAAATGTCGGTTTTGACGAATCAATCATTTTGGCGCAACATTATTGATATTTAAAAGAAACACCGGCTCCAATACTCCTGGCATCGCAATTGGATTTTTCATATTACTGGAAAATCGGGTATGGATTACGTTGCTTTCATCCAATTCGGCGGCGGCAGTATCTCCGTCTACCTCAAAGCGTCCGAATGCGTTGCCAAACAACTCGTTCGGTGAAACGCGTACTCTTTTAAAGCGGCCGAATCAATCAATAGCTTTCCATGCGAGGCTATTTTATACCCAAGTGTAAACATTCCGCGCAATTAAATTCGCATGTTATCGTCAACAAAAACTATATTGAAATGATTCTATGAATCTCCTGAAATCTATCCTCGGAGTACATTTAAAAAAAATAAACAACGAGCACGTGCCGTATTTACCCGAAACCAAGACGAGGTTTTTTTTCCGAATTTATGCTTGCGAAAATCGGGGGTCGTCTGAGATTCGGGTATAAAGTAAGTTTACACATTTATCGACGTTTTTTGAACATATGAAGCATAAGAAAAAATAATTATATCTACTGAATTTTTTTAATGAAAACTTACTATCCAGATTAAAATTAATGTAGTATAAATTTTTTGAAATACATTTTTTAAATGATTTTTTCTCAAACAAAAAGTTGTAACAAACCTTTTAAATGATTTTTCTCAAACAAAAAGTTCTAACAAACCTTTTAAATGATTGAACGAAGTATACCTATACTGAATACGTTCGAAATATACGCCGTGTACGTACAAATGACGTGTTATTTAACGAACTGACGTTCAGTGAACAATTATTACGCGAACGATTTCCAAAAGCGAAGAACTAAACTTTCATTGTCTATTGGCGAATATCATTTCGCAGATGTCAAAACAAATGACGGCGTGTCGCCGGAATTTACCCATTCAACGGTTTTACGCCAAGAATTCTCTAATTGTGATTTTGTCTTACATTCCTTTCAAATAACAAACCTTTTCAATGAATGAACGAATTATACTTATAAAACGCAAGTTACAGTAATGTTGGCTGTTTTATCAGATGGATCAACATTACCACCATATGTTATCCTAAAATGAAAAACGATGCCCAAGTAACAAATGCCTGCTGGAATAATAGATAGATATCATGGAAATGGATGGATGTCAAAAGAACTTATGAGAGATTGGTAACATGTTGGCTGGAATAGAAGACCAGGAGCACTATTAAGAAAAAGAGGGATGCTTGTATCAGATGCATTCAAAGGATACACAACTCCTGAAGTTAAAGATTCAATTAATGCAATGATTACTGACCTTGTAGTAGTACCAGGAGGAATGACATCAGAGCTTCACGTTCTTGGTGTTGCTGTCAACAAGCCATTTAAAGATAATTTAAAGGGTTAATGAGTGGTTCTGAGTGGTTAATGAGTGGAGATCATCTTCTAACACCAAAAGAAAACTTAAAGAAACCTACTATTTCAATGCTCTGCCAATGGATCAAGGCATCATGGCAACAGATAAGTGCAGAAGTAATTGTGAGAGCATTTAAGAAGTGCTGCTTATCCAATGCCATGAATGGTAGTGAAAATGATGTTTTGTGGGAGTCTACGGACAAAGATCAGAGTGATAAAGACATTGAGAATGAGGGAATTGACAAAGAGAGCATAGAGGGTACGATATTCAAGAAAATTATGGGACCCAATAAAATTTTTGCTAGTTTTCCTACCTCTTTCCCTTTTTCCATCTAGTTTTCCTTCTAACACCTCTTTAATCATACTCCTCAGGTAATGTCCAACCCAGTTTGCCTTCCTCTTTCTAATAGTCAGTATAATCATTCGCTTCTCTCCTACTCTTCGTAGCACTTCATCATGTTTCATCCTTTCTGTCCATTTTATCTTCAGCATTCTCATCCAAGTCCACATTTCAAAGCTTTTTAAGTATTTGATGTCATTTTTCCTTAGCGTCCATGTTTCTGCCCCGTACAAAGCTATACTCCAAACAAAGATTTTATCAACTTCTTGCGGATATCTTCCCTTATATTCTCCGTAAGTAGGTGTTTCTTTCTTCTGAAAGCCGCTTTTGCTTTTCCTAATCTTGTTATGATGCTTCCAAGGTATTTATATTCTGAAACTTGTTCTAAAGGCTTTCCCTCAACACTTATGTTCAGATTCATTCATTCTTTACCTGATATTCGAATGACCTTGGATTTTTCTGTATTTATTTCCATACCGTATTTTCTTCCTGTTATCACTAGGCTATTTATCATTTTTTGTAGCTCCTCTTCCTTTCTTGCTAGAAGTACTTGATCATCCGCACATTTTACTGTTCTTATAATCCTTCCTCCAATTTTGAAATCTCCTGTGCCTTCTATACATAGACGTTGCATTAACATGCTGTGTACCGGATTAAGATTTCCACGACCCTCCGTCTTCGGAAGGCATCCGGTACAGACTGCATCAGAAACAAGATCCTCCGACAGATTCCGGAGTCCTTCGCTGGTTGGCTCGTCGTAATCTTCTCCGCCTTCTTCCACCTCCGACACTTTCCGTCCAGCTGGAAAACTGCCCAGGTCATCTGTATCCCGAAACCCGGGAAGCCGCCAAACATCGCTGCCAACTTCCGCCCAATCTCCCTCCTCAACGGTCTGGGGAAACTGCTGGAGAGAATTTTCCTCAGGCATCTCCAGGCCTTTGCCTCGGAAAACGCCGTCCTACCACCGTGGCGATTCGGCTTCAGGTCGGAACACGCCACCACCCATCAGCTTGCTCGAGTCTGCAACTTCATAACGGAGGGATTCAACAGGCGATGCGCCTCGGCCGGAGCCTTCTTCGACATTACCAAAGCTTTTGACCGAGTGTGGCATCGAGGACTCCAGATGAAGCTGAACAGCTTCCGATTTCCGAGTGGCAGAGGCGATTCATTGCGAACTACCTCCACGGCAGAACCTTCCGCGTCTCCTGGGGAGGCGCCACATCATCACCTAAAGGAATAGCATCCGGCGTACCGCAAGGCTCTGTCCTCGGGCCAATGCTATTCAACATTTTTACAGCAGACATTCCATCCAACCTCGGCTGGAACACGACATTCGCCCTCTACGCGGACGACGCGGCACTCATCTCTCGCTCCTTGCAGAAGGCCAAAGCCGCCGACTACCTCCAGCGCGCCATATACAGACTCCTGGACTGGTACAGGAGCTGGCGTATGGACATTAACCCCGGTAAAACCCAGACCATAATCTTCTGCACCAAGAATAGTGATGACCCGGATGAAGTACTAATCGACGCCGAGCAAGTTGAGTGGAAGAACGAGGTTACCTACCTCGGGGTAATTCTCGACAGCAAACTTAACTTTGCCAAACACGCGGCAAGGGCAGCTGGAAGGGCCTGCAGCACCCGGGTGGCACTTGCGCCGCTCCTTCGCTCACCCCACATCACCATTCGACGCAAGACTCGGCTCTACCAGGCCATAGTCTACAGCGCCATGACCTACGCGTCTCCAGCCTGGAGCGGTAGACTGACACCAGCAGGAAGGAATCGCCTGGCAGTAACGGAGCGATCCTGCCTGCGCACCGCCCTCAACCTGGGATGGACAATCCCCACATCCGCCCTCTACGACATCACAGGGATACAACCTCTATCCGAGCGGATGCGCGACGCAGCGCGCCGCTTCTACAATGACTTGCAGCATAAGGCGTCGCCGGAGCTGCAAGCCATTGGGGAAAGCAGACCATCTAGCTGGGATAAACATCGGCGACCCAGATCCGCCACGGACCTGATCGAGGACCTTCCTCCTTCAAAGAAAAGGAGGATCAACTAGGGAGACGGCTCCCTCAACCAATGTGGAAGACATTCGGTCAACGCAGCACCTCCACTCAAAAACACGAAGGAGTTGGGAGTGGATAATGGGGACAGACATGCTTCTCCCCATTTTCATCATCAAGAGAAAATTTCCATAGTAAACTTAGTTCATGGACATTTTGTCATAAATCCAAAAATCACCAGCGAAATCTCGTTATGGTTATGAGCAAAATCCTATAATCGTGCAAAGTTTCAGCTCCCTATTCCTATTGGTGTGCACACTGGAATATCTTTTCCCCATACTAATTTATGGGAGATTTTCTGGGGAATCTGGAGGCAAACTCAGGATACTGTAAGCAAAAAATACCAATTCCTAATAGATATTGCGGCCATATAGCTACGCTCAAAATTTCATTTATCCAACTTATTGGCAAGTACCCAAAATTAATTTACAAAAATGGCGCAATGCTTTTCTTACGGGGAAAACGCAATATTCGGAATTTCTGGAGTCAAACCCATGTCTTTTAGGTGAGGGGTCCCATTTTTTCTGGAGGCTTCTCCATGACCTCTACAAACGCTTGAAATTTCAGCCCTCTAACTCTTGTAGTTTGGGCTGGACATTATTATCCTCCTGATCAGGGCCCGAGCAAGGCAATTTGACGCCTTAGACAAACTTTTTTTGCGACCTACTCCAATCTAAATGATACTAAAAATCTAATAGAGGAAAATTATTTTTAATTGTTATTACACAATTACGTCTATAAGCAACGGTATTACTTAAATATAATATTAATAAATGATCGTTGTTTATTATTAAATATTTGTTTAAAATTACAAAAAAAATGTTTTTCCACATTAAAAAAGCCTCATGGTAAGTAATAGCGGTAAAAATGGGCATTAAGAAGAATATTTTTTAGCAACAGATTATGCAAATTATAACTTTAGGCTCGTAAGTTAGTTGGTACTTCAACATCTTCAAGAATTACAAATTCTCCAAATCTTCCTCAGACCATTAGTGTAAACTTCTTATACTTTTAGAATTGGGGTAGTGCACAGCATTGAAGAGGAAATGAAATCATTATGAATATAAAGGTATATACAACACAAATGCACGTGAAAAATATAACAGCATGAATCAATAAAAGATGAAAGATAAGTATACATTAGTTTTAAAAAAGAATGCAGAAACATACATATACAGTGCCGTGAAATCAAAACATTGGCTCTTCCTGGCGCACCTCAATCTCTGGCAGCTGCCTATTTTGTTACCCCGTTCCGCCGGCCCTGCTCCTGATATTATATATATATATATATATATATGTTAATGACATATCATAAGTAAGAAGCGTCAATATAGTATAGATGTGAATCCTCCTCTGAAAGAAGCGTCTATATATAATAGATATAACACACACGTACACACACACACACACACACACATACATATATATATATATATATATATATATATATATATATATATATATATACTTACAATACATTAGTCAGAAGAACGCTAGTTTTGACAATATGAAAAGTCGTAAGGAAAGGAAAGTTTATCCGTGTAAAAAAGCCCATTGCAGAAAAACATCCGCACAAGAAGGGAGTGCGAAACCTACTTAGTAAAGCTGTTTACAACGCAACAACAGATATCAATGTATAAATTGCATATTATCAATAATGCCATAATATACATTACAAAACACAAGTAATTAAAACAAAACAAAATATGTAGATTGAAAACAGAATCAAGATAATATTGGATATTAAACGAAAAAATGGAAGTGGTGAATGAAAGCACATTTACATACATTTCATGGTTAAAGTACCACACGTTTAAACTCGAAAAGAAAAGTACAAGATGGAAAAAATGCATAAAAATGAATGGAATAGGATGGAATGGAATATATCAGAAATGGCGAACCTATGGCACGCGTGCCATTGGTAGCACGCAGAACGATTTTGGTTGGCACGCCACAAAATGAAATAAGAAATAAAATGTGCCACTCGCTAATACAGCGACATGACAAAAATGACCTCAGAAATCTAATGAATGGAGGTATTGAAAGGATGCGAAAGAGAGGCATCGTGTATGAGGCGTACCATCGGTTGTATAATGAATACTCGCCGGCGGCCCAACCTGCCCCTGGCATCAGCACTGAATTTAGTACTTGACATTTTTATTAGTACATCGTTAATATCTGATTATTTTTTATACTGGAATTTGTCAAACGGAAGTTGACGCCTTGGATCACTCCGTTCACATCTTACATCTTCTTCATTACTTAATTTACGTCATTTAGTAAATCATTTTTACGTATAACGATTTTTCATGAGATACCTAATTTGTTTCTTCTAAATAGAGAGTGTCATTTCCACCAAATATAACTCCGTTAACATTATCCATTAATGCAACCTATTTTCGTTAGCGTTTAATATTATTTGTAAAGTCTTGAAGATGAGGGATTCGCACAAACAATTCGATAAAAATGAAAAAACTGTATTTCTTTCTGTGTTGTCGATTTATCATTTGAATCATTTAGTATATATGTCCTCCTGTGTGGAAGAAGACATACTATGCATTGTATAATACGAATATACTCAAATTTTTTATGATAGGTACTGGCACGCCAACGGAAATTTTCTCTTATTAAGGTAATTTTTGCACGCGTGCTAGAAAAGGTTCGCCATCAATGGAATAGAACGTAATAACGTGGGATAGACAGAGAATTGCGTAGAGGGAGGGGAGGGAAGGGATGAGGGGGAGAGGGGATGGACGGGGGGAGAGGGGAGAGAAGGGATAAGGGGGGAGAGGGGATGGAGGGGGGAGAGGGAATGGAGGGGGAGAAGGGACGGAGGGGGGAGAGGGGAAGGAGGGGGGAGAGGGGATGGAGGGGGGAGAGGGGATGGAGGGGGGGAGAGAGGGGATAAGGGGGGAAAGGGGATGGAAGGGGGAGAGGGGATGGAGGGGGAGAAGGGATGGAGGGGGGAGAAGGGATGGAGGGGGGAGAGGGGATGGAGGGGGGAGGGGATGGAGGGGGGAGAGGGGATGGAGGGGGGAGGGGATGGAGGGGGGAGAGGGGATGGAGGGAGGGGGAGAATATTTTCGTACTCACCTGTATCACGTTGGTCTGTTTCCCGTTCACGAAAATCGGACTGCCTACGAAATTGCTGTATTTCTTGATGACTCCTTTAAAAAAGGGAAAAAGGAATACCGTTTTAATAACTAGACAACACACGATTGCACGATTGTCCATTGTCCACGATTTATCGTTCAGTTAATATATAGACGCCCTATTTAAAATATTTATAAGCCTCTTTAAAGTTTAATTTATAAAATTTGGGACCACAATTACACACCAGCATGAATACTCGATTTTTTTCGGAAATAACGTTGAACTATAGCATGACTACCATCATAAGAGAAAATCGAACCAAACCGAACTCATTTAGTAAACTAAGAACCGAAATACTTTCAATTTCCTGGATCGCGCACCGCGCTGGGAGTTTTAGCAAAAATCTACCAAAACCCTAGGTAAAAATATTATAGTAAATATCGTTATCATTTTACATGCAAAGTATTCAGAGAGACTCCATTCTTTTGCGATTATATTATTATTCCGGGAGTTGCCATTATTCCCGTGAAGTTTCACGTTCAACTGTTCCTTTTTCGCACCTTAGGCGTTGAGATTCTCACCTTATACAAGCTCATAATGAGTTTCACTATACACGAATGAAAACATATCTTTTTATTTAAATCATAATTTTTAACCAAACCGATCTATATCAAAAGTTATATCTGAACCGATTCACGAGCCAAACGTTTCTTTAATGAGAATCGAACCGCGATCCAAACCCCTCTAAAATTTATACGGAAACGACCATAAATAGATCTTATTTGCAACTATGAACCGATCGATCATGTGCAGACCACGGTAATCCAAGAGGGTGACCTCGACCGCTCCATCAGCTCACGAGCAGATGCGTACCTTTGATGGTGTCCTCATCGCTGAACTCGCGGCAATCGGGTTTCAGGTGCACGACTATTTTGGTTCCAGGTTGTACGCCCTCCGCCTCTTGTATCTCGTACGTACCGCTCCTGCGAAAAGAAAGGTCTCATTTGGTTCTGCTCTTTTCGGAAAGATGCGTATATTAACGCTGAATTCACGAGTTCGCGCATAAAATGTTAGGGTATAATTTCGAGGGTTATTCGATCCGAGGAGATTATTTTTCGCTCAAGGTCGCGACCTTGACGCGTTTGCGTACGTTCGAATGTCAGGCGAACGCTTCATGATTGGGACAAAGTCATCGAGGCAACGGAAGACTCACCAAGGAGACAGAAGCGGAGACAAGAGAACGGACTAAGTGAGGACATTTGTTCGAACTTGTCGGCGTGGAACAAGCATCCCTTTTGGCGCATTATTCTACGAATGGAGAAACGGAAACAGATTCCTTTCAAACCCAGTTCCATTCGACATGTTCAAATAACAATTCAATGAAATAAACCTTTCACGGGGACCAATTTTTATACGTATTTCGCACAAGTGGCATCAAATTATTTTCTAAATTAGGGACTTCGTTGGATGATCATAGTAGTAAGGTGATAGTCTCGGCAAAAAAAAGAATACAAAATTTCACTTGTGTCCATCCAACTTTTACAAGAAAATAAGAGCATTTAATAATTCTATTGAATATTCTTAAACCTCTTCCAGCTAAAAGATGGTTTGAGTGAAAGATTTTATTTTCACTTTATGGCCTTCAAATGTTTTGGCTTTTAAAAATGTTGGAGATCCAATTTTAAACGATGACATTAATGTACCTATTAATTTCACTACTCAGCCACCGTTCACACGGCAAACACGACAATGTTGAGGGATTTTTTAGGCAAGGCATCATTTCGATTTTTGGACCTGTCAACCCAACATTTTTCTTCTCTCGGAGTATTTGAAGCAGAGGGTATAAAAAATCAACCCTCGGACTCGTAACTAACATCCAAAAATGTATTTCTGGCATTTGTCAACAAATTCTTTATCGTGTGAAGGAAAACATGATAAAGAGAGTCAACGCATGTTTTCGAGAACGTGGTATACATTTCCAGCAAATTTTGTGACTATCTGAAATAGTAGTGAGTACTTCGCTGATCTGCAAAACCTTTGGATCACCCTTTAGGTAGCGGAAATAGCATTTTTTGATAGTTCATGAGCTATGGTGATTAAATTTCCAACTGTCAGCTAAGGTTTTTTTTCGGAATTAAGACTACTTTTGTCAAATGGGGAATAGAAATAAAATACATTTGGCAATAACTTAAACTTTTATCCTTTTTCCGTTCATGCAACAAGTTCGTTACCCAATTCTAGATCATCTATAAATGTTTATTAAAACTGCCCCGAACTCCAACAAAAAGTCACAAAAGGCGATGAATCTGAAAACGATTAGTCGAGAATGCGCACACACACGCAAGCACACACACGCACACCGGTAGACACGCACATACCGGTAGACAGACACACGCACGTACATGATTCGGGATGTAGTTAAAATAAAGTTTGAGAAAAATCGCTACATTGCTGCGGTATGTAATCGAACAAATTAAAAATATGGAAGCTACTTGGTTCTCATCAAAGTCATTTGTGCCCTTTCCTTGGCGCAAAACCAAGAGCGCATTGGCTGTGTCCTGAACATTGCGCGCGAAATGTAATCAAATGAACACATTATTTCAGTCAGCTGCTATTTAGGCTAATAAGGGGAGCTTTTAAATCAGGCCAGAATGACATATAAAATTCATATAGGTGACTTAGCAGGTCGTTACTAAAGTCACTTCTCAACGCACTCTCCATTTCTGATACTCACATTCCATTGTTCTGGAAGCTTTCGTACTCAAAGATACCTCTGAGATTATATGGACAACCGCACCTTTCTTCTCGTAGTTATGGATAAAATGTACGAAGGGATCAAATAATCTCTGTTTTGTCTGAATAAAGACATTTGTCAGTCCGTTATTCAGCCGAAATTTCTTTCTTCTTGACAACTTTTTAGTGAAAAGGTGAAAGTCAATGGGAGGCCGATCAGGAGGTTATCTGTATGAGGACGGGCCTTTTCATGGAGAGAAAAAAACACTTTAAGACAATATCTCGTCGCCTCCTCCTTAGAACAGATGTCTGGAAGTTTGGAGCACGTGGCTGTAGTAAATAGTATTCGTTGCCGGGCCACGATTCAGAGTCCCCACTTGAATCAAGTCCGTGTCATCCCGAAACGCAACCTAGAACTTATTTACCGGAAAAGAGCATGGAAAAGCGTTTCAACTCTCGAGGTAAAATAGCGAGCCCACGCCTAATCGCAGATTACTGTTAGTGCCGTCTTCCATTCTAGAAGAGATTGTTCAATATAGCTGAAATCGCTAAGCCGGCAACTGCTCGTACGCCCACCCAGCGCTGACTTTTCCGGATCCCAGTTTATCGTAGACCACGATATCAACAGAATCGACATTGGTTTCAAATTCAAGCGACGCAACGGGATTATTATGGCACGCCTGGCCGTGCAACCGTGATGGTTGTTGCTGGAAATACTTTGAGTATTCAGCTAATATAGAGTTCACGACCCTTCGCAAATTACACAATTCAAACTTGGAAAACATGAATGCTGGAACTGTGGATTACAAGCCATTTAAAACCTTCCTTACAGATAAATTTATTGATAACGCGCTATTCCACTGAAACGGACACACGAACAGTGAGCGTCTTGCAATTGGCTGACCAGGGTAGTCATAAAAGCAGTATAGGAATTATTTCGCAGACGCTAAATTATACATAGCTTTTACTTCGCATCGCGTTGCCATCTCGTCCGTAAGAATTCAAGAAAAATAAATCACAGGTCAAATTTAAACGTCCTTCGTTGTTAAAAAAAGGGTGCTAGAGAACTAGATAAAAATATATAAACTCATTAATGTAGCAAAATATTCGGTATAATATTTTACATATTTTTGAAGCATAGACAGTTATCTCCGATCACTAATAGACATAAAAACTAAGGATCGCGCACTCATTTCGTCTTGAATAGATAAAATAAACAAACCAACCACGAAAAGATAGGTAAATTAAAAGTGCCAGAGAGACTATTTTGTATCAAATAGTATATTTCGCGACAAAAATCAGCCACAACTCGGCAGCCGCGCAAGCACGCAATCATTCCACATTATCGAGTGGGGAGCGAACGGGGAGAGTAGGTGAATTTTGAATGGAATAAGCACGACCGTGAACGGAGAGAAAGAGAGAGATTGGAAGGGGAAATGGAATCCACAAATAATTCAGGACTCGCGGCATAATCCCATCAGATAATCTCCCTTCCCAGAAGTCGCAGGGCGAAACACCATTCCCTACAAATTAGCGACACTCCAAAATTCGCGAATCCTCCCTCCGCCGAAAATTAGTGGATGCGTAAACACGCGGGTTCGGCCCATCAAGCGGACGCTAATGCCGAAGGGCAAAAGGGAAGGCCCCTCCTCTCTCGGATGCCAAATCCAAACGGGGAATTCGCGGTGGATACGCAGAGGAAGGCAGGAGGAGGGGGTGGGGAAGGATAGGAATGGGAGATGGGGGAGGGGGGCAGAACCGCAATCGCGGTGCGCTCGATGAATGACGCGACGGGTGGAAGGGCGAGTGGACAATAATCCAGGGAGAGAGAAACAAAAGAGGCGAAGAATCACACGCACGCGACTTAATATACACACATGGCTATAATGCGTTTCAAATAACTTGGAGGTTTAGAGAGAGGAGAGAAAGCTTCCGTAAGCGCTACCGTGAGGGAACCAATAAGAATGAAGGAGGTGGGGCTTCCGAGGACGAAAACTCAAGCATCTGCCGTGCAAATATCGAATTGTGTGTGCTGCGTTGCCAATTGCTTACGCCGCCGAAGTTCACGAATTCCCTTTGCCTCGAGAGCCCACCGCAAGGTGCATTCCAGTGTAGTAGATACGGCAACGCCGAGTTTGTGTTCTTTGGCTCCCCACACCATAGCAGCAGAGACATACAAGCGGTCCGGAGTATGAGCGAAATATCAGTCGCAAAGTCATTCAAAACGCAGTACAGCAAAAGGAGAGAGAAATTGAGTTGATGCGTCCTTAGGGGAAGACACTACCACCGAATGTGAGAGACACGGACTTCACTTCGCCGAGGCAAGCACGAATATTTCAAGTAGCCATCGACTGCTACAAATTGTGAATATGAGAGCCGAATGACAACCGAATGTAGCAGTCGCAACAGGTAAGGCGATGGCGGAATTTACCAGGTGGTAACACGAACGGGTATTGCGGAAACAAACAGGAGACAGCGAAGTCGTGGATGGAAACGGAGTGACGATCACGCCGTGACTTTGGCACGCTGAGTGCGGGAGGAGGTAGGGAGAGGGTGGAGGATTGGGAAGGGGAGGGAGGCGAGGGGTGACGAGAGGGAGGGCGAGCGGAGGGGGAGTGGAGGGCTCAAAATCTCATCTATCCAGCTTATTGGCAAGTGCCCGAAATTAATTTACAAAAAATCTGATGTGGACACCACGTGACTTTCTCCATACATGTAATATTTCTATAATTTCCAAATAGGTTACATATTAATAAATATTTTAAGAAACCGAGAAAATTTTAGACTATACAAAGAACAGAAATAACCCATACTGTAGCCTTCTGATATTGGATATTATTATTATTTATTAATTCTATATACAATGCAAGATGCGCCTAGCCCGGTGGCAAGGTTACAAAATTAACATATAAGAAACATATTTAAAACATATAAAAACATATTAAGAAGATTCAGTTTACAATTTTTCACATACCACATACAATATTCTATCCATATATTTTTCCATTTAACAAAAATGTCAAATATACAATTTCGCCCCTCGGAGGAGCCTGTAACCTCTAGAGGGCGCGTCCCCGGGTGGCGGATAGGGGAATGCTCTGCAGATATGTAGGGTAGGAGGGAAATAAAATACCTCCCGCGGACCAACAGGCAGCAGCGTCTATTCTCCATATTAGGGGCGGCTGCAAACAGCGTCTGTTCCCCATGTTAGGGGCGGCTGAATATATGGGCGGAAGGCAATGGGAAACCACCGCCACAATATATCCCATGTAGAGGCATCATGACGGAGTCTTCTCTTGTTAAATATTCCGGAGGTAAAATGGTCCCCCGCTCGGATCTCCGGGGGGGGGGGGGGGGACAACACGAGAGGTTCCGTTTAACACAAGGAAGGAAGGAAGCTGGAAAGAAGTTGAGAATTGGCACGTGGAATGTAAGAACACTCCTACGAGCAGGTAAGTTGGAAAATTTAAAGAGAGAGATGAAAATAAACAGAATGGACATGATTGGCTTAAGCGAAATGAGATGGGAAGGAAGAGGGGAAATAAAAAGTGATGATATCACGGTGTACTATTCAGGAGGTACTGGAGGAATGAATGGAGTAGGAGTAATTCTGAATAAGGAAATAGCAAATTGTGTACAGAGGGTGATATTTGTAAATGATAGAGCAATTGGTCTTAGAATAGGAATGCACCCAAAAGATCTACTGTTGATACAAGTTTATATGCCGACCAGCCAACATGAAGATGAGGCTGTTGAAGAAATATACGAGAAGATAGAAAATACTATGGAGGAGGAAGGTAAAAACTGTTGCAAGATAGTGATGGGCGATTGGAACGCTGTGGTAGGAGAGGGAAGAGAAGACCAAGTAGTAGGAAAATTTGGACTAGGGAAAAGAAATGAAAGAGGTGAAAGACTTGTCGAGTTCTGTAAGGAGAAGAGGATGTTCATATCAAATACTTGGTTTGAAAATCATAAGAGAAGGCTATACACGTGGAAATCACCAGGAGATGGAGCCAGATATCAAATAGATTATATTTTAGTGGAAGAAAGATACAGAAATGGAGTAAAAAAGGCATATGGACTTCCAGGAGCAGACATTGACAGTGATCATGTGCTCCTCACGGCCGAAATAAAAGTAGCCTTGAAGAAGGTTAAGAAGGCTAAGATAGTTAGGAAATGGGACTTAGAGAATATAGCCACAGTAGGAAAAGAAAGAATAGGAGAAAAATTAGCTCAGGCAATCAAAAGAGAAAACGTGTCGGAGGAAAATGTGGATGAAGCATGGAATAGGATAAAGAAGGCTATAAGGAAAACAGCAGAACAGGCTATTGGGTTTTTCAAAGGAAAAAGAATAAAAAAGCCATGGGTGACAAAGGAAATGATAGAAAAGATGGAAGAAAGAAGGCAATACAAAAGCAGGACCGATGAAGATGGAGAAAGGAAATACAGGAAACTGAATAATGAACTAAGAAGAGAAACCCAAAAAGCAAGGGAGAGATGGCTAGAGGAGGAATGCTCAGATATAGAAGATCTAGAGATAAAAGGAATGTATGACGATGTATAAGAAAGTAAAAAATGTAACGTGGGATGGATGGAGAACAAGTGCATGTGGGAAAGAGATTGCAAGTAAAGAAGATAAAGTTCTATATAAGGAAGAGAAGGTTCTTAATAGATGGAGAGAATACATGGAGGAGTTGTACAAATCAAATGAAAAACCAAAGAATCTCCATATTGAAGAGCAGGATGAAATAAATGAAGATGAAACAGGGGTTTCGATATTGAAAATAGAGGTGCTACAAGCAATAAAAGATATGAAGAATGGGAAGGCAATGGGGTAGATGAGATACCAATAGAATTATTTAAGTGTCTTAATGAGGAAGGACTGGAAGAAATAGTGAAGTTGTGTAATGCAATCTATGACAAGGGGATGTGGCCAGAGGATTTCGTCAAAACAATTATGATTCCAATTCCGAAAAAGCAAGGAACAAGAAAATGCAGTGAACACAGAACAATCAGTTTAATTACACATGCAGCAAAGGTTCTACTTAGGGTTATGAACAGGAGACTAATTAGCAAAATGGAAGAAAATATTGCAGAGGAACAGTTTGGATTTAGAAAGAGAAGAGGTACAAGAGAAGCAATAGGATTGATAAGAATGAGTGGAGAGAGATATATAGAAAGGGGCAAAGTGCTTCATAGATATGGAGAAGGCATTCGACCGAGTGAACTGGGAAAAACTCATGGAAATACTAAAAGCAAAAACAGTAGACTGGAAAGATAGAAGGTTAATTAAAGAGCTGTATATGAAACAGAAAGCTGCTATGAGGATAAAAGATGCACAGACCGAATGGTATGATCTAGGGAGAGGAGTAAGACAAGGGTGCTGCTTATCGCCAACCCTGTTCAATATATATGCTGAAGAAATGATTGACAATGGAATAGGGAATGATAAAGGAATTAGTATTGGGGGTAGAATAATAAATTGTATAAGGTTTGCTGATGACATGGTAATTTTGGCAGATGAAACGAGGCACATTCAGGAAATGGTTACAAAGCTAGAAGAGAGGATGATGGAATATGGAATGAAAATGAAGAAAACAAAGGTTATGAGAATAGGGGATAGAGAGATTATGAATGTGTCAATCAAGGATGGAAGAGTGGAGCAAGTAAAACAGTATAGATATTTGGGAAGCATGCTAACTGAAGACTGGAGAAGTGAAAAAGAAATAAGAACAAGAATAGCAATGGCAAAAGAAACATTTAATAGGAAAAAACGGGTACTATGTAGTAAAATGGATTTAAATCTGAAGAAACGTCTTGTGAAGTGCTATGTTTGGAGTGTATTGCTTTATGGGTGTGAAACATGGACGCTAAAGAGGAGAGAGAAAGAAAGGCTAGAGGCATTTGAAATGTGGGTGTGGAGGAGGATGGAGAAGGTTAAGTGGATGGATAGGATAAGGAATGAAGCAATACTAATAAGGGTGAATGAGAAGAGAAGATTACTTGAAACAATTCAGAGGAGGAAAAGTAACTGGTTAGGGCATATCTTGAGAGGAGAAAGTTTATTATTGATGGTGTTGGAAGGATCAGTAGAAGGTGAAAGGAAAAGGGGACGTAGAAGAATAAAAATGTTTGATGACCTGAAAGAAAGTGGAGGATATCAGGAAATGAAAGAAATGGCAAGGAACAGAAAGGAGTGGAGACAACGCTGGTGCCAGGGACCTGCCTTGAGGCAGAACACCTCATGATGATGATGATGATACAATTTCACGTTGACCTGATTAATAGTTTTTTAGTTAAGAGCACCCACAAAATTCCTATCTCACACACACAGACATCACCGAGTAAATGGTCAAAACGTGTTCAGGGGACCTCAAAACGTGTATTTCCGTTGAAATTTCGTAATCGATTTTTTCATGAAAATAATACTTTCTCCTATATTTCGTACATGGAGAAATTAAAAAAATGGAGAAATTCGCCAGATCATGGGACAAAATCCGATCTTCGGCATTACTGCTAAGTGAGGTTTTAAACATCAATTCTGTTGCACATTCATACGACATACGTAGCTAATACATGCAGAAGAACGACTAAAGAAATTTACTAGCAACAATTACTACATAATAGCCGAAAGAAAATACTAAACTAATGTATGTTCCCAGCTGATTCACCTCTTGCCTACGTGCAATGGCTATCTAAGAGTTAGTGCAATGAATAGCTGGATAGCAAGGGAGAAGAGAAACCCGGCGCCGGCATTAGCCTACTCTTAACGAAGAACACCAAGGTGGCCAACGGCTTAACGTCGCTTCCGAAGGACGGAACAGCTGAATTTGCGCGGTCTCCTCCAACCCAAACCACACAAACGGGGGGCCGGGCGACTTTGGAAAATACTAAACTAAATACAGTATAACGACTCAGTAGTTATTCCGTTAAACCACATAAACAGCGATGAGTCACTTTATTAATCACGCGTCCTTATTGAATACAAAGCAAAATACCGAAAGGCGAAAATTTCAAGAAAAAGAAAATTAAAAATTCGAACAGAGCGATCTAATTCACGTCTCTGAGACATTTCTTCTCAATAAGTTTGCAATTTTTCGGTTTCCGGTATTGTATTATCTTTATCAAGTACACATAAAATTGTCCTTACATATGCGGTAAATAGATTCGTTTAAATAAATTCGGTAGACGAAAACGTGGCTCCTTTCGGATCACTAGTTTGAAGCTAAGTGGTGAAATTTAAATTCGCAAATAAATGCATTCGATGCGAATCGATTTTGCTATAACGCGCGGAGAAAGTGTACAGCTGCAACGAATAACTCGGCGGAAGAATTCTCAGGCGGGTAAATCGCAAATTATATCAAGTTCAGGGAATAAATATTTCTAATCTGCAAAGGACCAAATAATTAACAAATAATCGAAGAATCCTGGGAAGAATAATGATAAGGTAATAGTGGGATCCAGAAACATCCAAGAGAGGGGGGATGGGGGCGTCAAAGGGGGGAGGGAAATGCGGGCGTCGAAGAGGGGGGGGGGGGGGAGATTTGGAGCGTCAAAGGGGAGGAGGGAAGAGCGAAGGGTGGGCCTCAACCCCCCCCCCCCCCCATACACCCCAAACTGAAGGTCCGACGACAAACGACACTTCATTCTGAATATTTCTCCCGTAAAAAAACTATGATTATTCAATCGTAAAACTTGAAATAAACATTTCAGCTACAAAACAGCCGTCATCAGCGGTGATTCGTCTATAGCAGAAATTAAATATACCCGGAAACGACAGTAAAATGGTATATGGTATCTACGGAAAACTCACACGCAACTTCATTTATATCTTTGACTTCTTTCACCGTAACAAACAAAATGAACAATACGGATCCCTTTCAAATGGCTCTCAGAACTTTTCTCAACATTACCTCAAGTTCCGATTTAAGGCAGTATATTCCCGAATAAAAAATATTTTCCATACACTTTCCTCTTTTTAAGTTTATTTACATCTTTCGCCTCGATTTTATTATTTCACTGTTGTTATTGTCTTTGTAGTTTCGTTACATTGTTGTATTTCATTAATATTCTTATTATGTTATTTTATTAGCCTACTTTCTAGAATGGAAATAGGCTTATAGTTTTGTCCTTGTGCCTGTTTGTCTGTCTGTCCGTCCCCCCTATTCACTTTTTGAACCAATAGACCGATTTTCATGAAACTTGGTGGAAATCTCTTGCTACATGGGCCGAGCTCCCGAGGATAGTTTTTGTTTGCGAAGATTGAAGTCCCGGATTCGATTCCAGGAACTATCCTTTCCATTTGATTTACATGGGAAATCTGAAATCCATCGTGCAGGGTAATATTCTCATTGCGGATTAAAATATCTTAGAATAGTAATATGGGAGCCGGGATTTATATTTTTTCTCTGAGGAAAAGAATGGAGATTCTAATTTTATCGTAGAATTTTGCTTATTGATTGTATTTCTTAGAATAACGCTTAAATACCGGCGATTTTGCAGTTTTTATCACTCATTACGAGAGTGTTGCCATAGCAAAAACTATTTTTGGACTCTAGATTCGGTATATTCTAATACGTCCACGCGTTATTTTTGCCGCACAAATAAGCGTGATGAATTTAATATTCCGTTCGAATGTATTTGTAATATTTTGTAACGCTAAATTATGAAATTTGGGAATACAAAAAGCTACATATCCGCGACTACTTTAAAGCTATTGAAGTATTAAATAAATGATTAAATGGAAAGTAGACATCATAAGTTCTGTTTGGATCGGTCTTTTTTATGTAGGTACTCTTACTAGATCAGCTTTAAACGGCTTCGTGCTGTCATCCGATTGCTTATAAATAAATAATAAATAAACAATAAAATTAATAGCAATTCACTCAAAACAAAAATACGTAAAACTCTCATGTTTTCTACACAAACCAAAGAGATGCATATAATATTGAAAAACAACCAACTTTCAGTAGCGTAAAAAAGTACCTACAGTATTTTAAAAAACATTTTGGAAAACACGATAGATAAAATTCAAAACGCGGTCAAGCCAAGATTTAAATATAAATTGCAGACGATGCGATTTATCCTATATAAAAAAAACAAAAGACAACTAAAAGCTCGATTCAAAGAAGGTATTGCACATTTAAAATACGACAGATTTTAAATTCAAGAATAAGCGCTTCATTATTATGATCTCCAACTGCCATGATAAGAAAATAAAAACCACTTTCAGAATCTACTTTCGGTGATTCATTACTGAATACGACTGTAGTGTGGCCGAAATTCGCATCTGGTTTTCACAACCATGTAATGGCTATTGGAGATAAGCACCTACTTTTTAGAACAAGATGGAAAAAGTATGCTCCATAAATGGAATACACAGATATTTCAAAGGCGTTCTTTATGCGAAATACGTATGAAACGGTATCGAAAGATTCTCGAATTTTTGTCCTCCAAAACTAAATGGTCGTAATTACGTGGTCTCGGGGACTGTTTTTTGGCAAATGTTGCCCTTTATCCGAATAAATCTTTTAATCTATACTTCACAGATCATATAAAGAGGATGGGAGAGAAAAATACGGATTTTTGATTGTTGTTTGCCGATAGAATCGTCGTATGGAGCAGTGGTTCTCAGGCAGATTCGTGGTGTGACCCCTCGGTCCGGATGATTAGTTGCCCCCCGAGAATATTCGAGAAACAAAAAAACTCCAATTTTCTCCATAGAGGGAGAGGGGATGACGATGATAAGAATAATAAAAGAGTTTCATATTTTCTCCTCTTTATAAATACGAGGTTGGCACTATAAATTATTATATTTACAACTTCGTATGTGTATTAAAAATATTCAGACAATATGTGGTGTATAGTTTAATTTTTTCAATACTAATCACTACTGAGATATAATTTCTTGTTTGTTTTTATTACATAAAAATAACTCATTCGTTAAAAAAAGTTTTTGTACATTGATAATCTACGGAATTTAGAACGAAACATGTCGATAAATTAAAAGCCGCAGGACTCCTAAAACCAAAACATAATCACTTGCCTTAGTGAAGAAGGCTTGCGACCCCCTTTTATAGACCAATGTAAACAATATATGAGATGTTTTTCTCGGTATTTTCTCGATTTTTTATCTCCGAAACTAAAACTCGTAATTATGCAGTCTCGCGGACCTTTTTGTGGGAAATCAGCTTGGCATCCGAAACCTTCAAAGAAGACGGAAAATCACAAATACGTATCCAGAATCAGCACATAAGGCGCTCGATGACATGTTTCAAATACGAAAATATTTCCTTCGGCAAATGTTCGTATCATCGTGGACTTGGTGACCGAAGAAAACTTGTATTCTACAGGCGATCACTTAACGGTACCCTCGCGTGAATCGATCGATCGATTAATTAACACGGTAAATCGATAATTTGGACTAATGAAATAAATGAAAGTCGGCCAATGGCAAATATTTTCCACGAAAAATAAAATAATTTAAAGAAGTTACAATTAATACAAATGTATAATAAAGAAATTATAACGGTCATCCAAACTGAACTGGATTTCTGAAAACTTCAGCATCTCTCATATTTAATCTGTTAGCATAAAGTTCCTTGATTTTAGGTTTGAGCGAATTCCTTTGCTCCTACGAAACCTTCTTTACTCGATACTTTCATAACTTTAGAATAGTTTTATTTACGTATCGCACTACGCCCGAGTTTGGATTTGACCTTTCTTTGTTAGATTACTCGATCTTCAGGCAGCGCAATCGACATCCCCAACTTTTCACTTTAAGAAAGATCATATTTACGCACGCACAAATAAAGGCCAAGGCGTAAATTGGATCGGAACACGCGGTCTCCTCGCGACGACACTTCCGGCAGAACCCTTTTCCCAAAATGTGGCGCGTCCGGACCCTCTCGAATCCACCACCGTCGAGACATAAAAGCCTATTTGCGCCCATAAAAACAACTCCATAACGAAGGACGGAGATTTTCCTCGCGAAAGACTTCCCTCTCGAGGATCTCCATTGCATCGACTTCTCCCGGCGCTCTACTCCGTTTTCCTTCCGTCTTTTATTCTAACCCCCCCCCCCCCCATTACCACCCCACAACTCCATTACCACCCCAACCGCCCCCTCGAGTGAATTATGCCTTGTTGGACGCGTCGGATGGCCAGGCACTCGCGAAATAACTCTCGGAGGAAGTGCGGGTCGGAAGGAAGAAGGGAGGGAGAGAAGAGGGAGGGGGGTGAAGAGGGAGGAGAGGCACTCGGTGCGGCAGAGGCCTCAATAAGTGAAGGGGCGAGAGGGGTACGGCGGTCGATAGTTCCGCCAGGCGAGAAGAGAGGTAGGGGTTAGTGGCAGTGGGGAGGGGGGAAGCAGAGGGGAAGGGATAATCAGAGGAGAGGGGGAAGCAGAGGGGAAGGGATAATCAGAGGAGAGGGGGAAGCAGAGGGGAGGGGGGGGAAGCAGAGGGGTGTGGGGAGGGGAGAAGCAAAGGGGAGGGGGAAGCAGAGGGGAGGGGAGAAGCAAAGGGGAGGGGGAAGCAGAGGGGAGGGGAGAAGCAGAGGGGAGGGGAAGCAGAGGGGAGGGGGAAGCAGAGGGGAGGGGGAGCGGCAGAGGGGGAAGCAGAGGGGATGGGGAGCGGCAGAGAGGTGGCCGTGGGGTGAGAGAGCGAGGGGGGAGGAGGCGTTTCGTGACGGGGCCACAGGATCCAACTTATTATTGATCCGGATGAGGTAAGGGAGGCTGTGGAGGGGCGGAGGCGGAGGAGGGAAACGGAGTTTGCCGGAAAATCGGACCTCTTCTGCCTGGGGAGGAGGGGGCCCCGGGCGATCGGGTCCCCCAAGGAGGCAGGCGTCATCTGGAGGGCGGATGGCACGTATAGAGCGGGTGTCGAACCGGAGGGCAATTCTTCGACGTCAGAGCGACGATTTTTCGGAATTTGGCGCGGAAGACCCTTTCGGATCGGATGACTAGGAGGCAGTGGGGGAGGCGGAGGGGGGAGAGGGAGGGGGGAGAGGGAGGGGGAAGAGGGAGGGGGGAGAGGGAGGGGGGAGAGGGAGGGGGGAGAGGGAGGAGGGAGAGGGAGGGGGGAGAGGGAGGGGGGGAGAGGGAGGAGGGAGGGAAGAGGAGGTGGAGGGGGGGAGAGGGAGGGGGGAGGTGGAGGAGGGAGGGAAGAGGAGGAGAGGGAAGAGGAGGGAGGGGTGAGGTGGAGGGGGGCGAATCGAACCGATGGCTTGGACGCGGGCAGAAGTTCTATTCGGAGTCCATCCGAAACCGAATAAAGTAAACTCGAAGTGAAGGAAGTGATCTAGCGATAATCTGATGGAACTTAATCAAACAATTTGCCAAATAAGAACTTCCTTAACTCTGGTAGGTGCACTAGGTTTTGGCACCTTATTCAGGTACACTGGGGCACTGAGTACCCCATGAAGAAAATATATATTTAGCAATTAACTGTTAGCAAACAAATGTGTTTATTTTATAATTTATAAACAAAAAAGTCAAAAGAAAATTTTTGAAATTATTTAAAACATTTGTTGCAAATTATATCCGAATGATAGCGACAAATAAACTCCTGACAGCTCTTGCAGCATGCTGTAGTTTTGCAGTCCTTGCTGCGGTCGCATAGCTGGTATCTTCCACTCCTTGACTCCAAATTGATTGCAGTATTCGTTGAAGCCTCTGACAGTCGATAGCTGCAGTATTTAACAACCCATAAGAGATAGTTAGTTTTTCTTTAAGTACTGTAAGCATGACAGAGTTGATCAAACATTTGTACATGTCAAGTCTGTCGAAAGCAAAAATACTTGTTTCAGTTGAGCTTCCGTTAGGGAGATTGAAATCCGCAGGAATCTCTCTATTGTTTCTTCTCAAAGTTCCAACAACTGTAAGTTTGCTTTATTTCAATAATTTCGACGATTTTATTATCTGGAAAACAAATTTAAACGCCAAATGCTGTGCAGGTGCTGTGCCTATTCAGCCATCCTTTCCGAAGACATATCAAATTGTAACATTAAAAGTTTTTTGGTGAAATTTGTTTGTAAACATGTTTTACTATCATAAAGCCAATATTATTAAGGAATATATCTTAAAAATGAAAAAATACATTATTCACTCCGAGAGGTAAACAGTTATATCGGTATCCGTGACAAAAGATTTAAGATCGATGCAATGTATAAAAACGTGTCTCAATGTTGCATTTTGTACTAATCTGATCGGTGGAGTTATAGTTTACGTCGGATTTGGAAATTACGGTGAATAATCAAGTTCATTGAAACAGGTTTGAAAAAACACATACGATTCCGCAGTGGCGTATACAGGAATTTTTCAAGGGGGTGGGGGGGTATCAGCCTCATCACTAACATCTCCACTGACCTTTTTTTAGAGATTCAACGAAATACGTTGCATAAGTTGATAATGACACGATAGATTGATTCATAATTACGTATAATAAACCAACAGATATGATATAACATTAAAATCCATCTACTTTAGCGTTCTTAGTCTATTTACCTAAGTTATAGAATGAGATTCTTATTTTGGCAATGATAAAATGAAAATCCAATCGTTCATGCAATCCTACGTCAATGTCTTGATTTTGTATTTTTTTTTAAATATTTTAATCTTAGTTTTAAAAAGTACCTACGTGCCAGTCATTCCTGTGTTACACGAGTTGAGAAAATCATTTTGGGATTAGAACTCTGCCTATTGGGCCGACCAAAATTTTACCATTCCGAACACAAGGTATGAGAAATTTAATCCTGAAAAAATGACTACTCCCTCTGGAATTTCTTGAGATATCTTATACACGTAGGGACAAAGTGAAAACACACAAGATATTGTTTATGAAGTAGTAGTAAAATTGAAAACTAGTTTTTTTAAGATCATCCTGTTGACCTGCTGTGTTACACGAATAAGCCCTCTCCCTACTCCTGTGTTACGTCAATTGTCGTAACATTATATTCAATATAACGCGCTAATTTTTCATAAAGTAGAACAAAAAAATAACGATTCCATGTTTAGCGATTTATTTTAAGAAAAATGGTTAGCTAAATGACGTTGATATTGATAGTTTGATATTGAAATAAAATCAAGTCACTAACTTGTAAAGCATGATTGCAGAACCCAGCAAACATTGTCATCTGTTTCCTTTAACTTGGAATAAAACTTTTCGGAGATTTCATTCTAGAAATTAGCAATTTCACTAAATTTCACACAGCGGTACATTCGCGGAAATATGTTATATATATAAATATATATATGTGTGTGTGTGTAAAAATACAAACCTTAAAGGCAACGAGGAGATCCTTCTTCGACCACTAGCAGAATGAATGACTGACGAAAAGTGACTGTAAATTATTTGGAGTGAGAGTACATGCAGCATCAGAACATGTGAGACCAACAGCTTTCTTCCAAGTTCTCTGTATTTGATATTTAATTTTTGCGCTTCTATTTTCTATAATAATCCAATAGGTGGATTAGCCAAAAATACACATACGCGCGCTTTGATTTACTAGTCGGGCATCAGATGCTTAATGACTCAAATCTTTCGCTTAGGTTGAGTCATGTTGTGTGTTTATGGAGTGGTTTTAATAAATTCCTCGTTTATCTCGGCTAATCATCACACAGCGCCAAATTTCTTTGGTGAGAAGACACTGAAGTGTCAAGCATTTTTCCCCCACTAATTGTAAGTGCCTTTCCCTCCAACCCAGATTGCATTTTTCTCTCCAAAGCCTCTATGGAAAATAAGATGAAGAGCTAGGTATTAATAAAGAGAGAAACAACAAGCAGAGCTAAGGTGTTTACATTCAGCAAATAATTACATGGGCCACATTTAAGGCCCAAAAAAGCCCGAATAGAATCGACCACTTAGCCCGAGAGAGGCTCTCCTCCGGCCACCCTACCCCTCCGTCCGCCGGGAGTGCCTAGCACATGGGTCCCTTTCTCACGAGACTGCTTCAGTTTATGGAAGCCCTGATCGCATAACTCATCTTTTAAAGAAAATTAACTTGTAGGACGCCATATAAAACACTAATGAATTTTATTTACTCGTTCCGAAGTTCGCAATTATCTTGGGGTGTCAATACCTTTTCCACACGTTTCTCAAGGGGGGGGTTTTATAACCCCCAAACCCCACCCCTGGATACGCCATTGCGATTCCGGTACACTGGGGTATTCAGTGCCCCAAAGACGCTGCAGAAAGCACAAAAATCTGATGTGGCCACCACATGACTTTCTCCATATCTGTAACATTTCTAAAAATTCCAAATAGGTTATATAATAATAAATATTTTAAGAAACTGCGAGAAAATTTTCCACTTTACAAAGAACAGAAATAAACTAAAACCATAGCCTTCTGAAATTGGATAGCCAACAAGGCTCCAAATATTAAGAAAAGAAAAAGGAGCGCTACTAATGTGAGACGTAACAAAGCGAAAATTGTTAACAATAGTCTTAGGTAGGTGGCGTGGTGGTGGCAGCTAAAATATAAGATATCTCTTAAACAATGCATTATATGGAAAAATGTTTCAAACAAAGGTTGTAGAAAGTTAAATTTCCTACAACTTTTATTCTAATACATTTTCACATATATCAAATATTAAAGCAAGTATTTTAAAATAGCGGATAAGTGACAAGAGTAAACACCTACTTCCGGTTGACCGATTTTTACCAAAAACTAATCAGTTCTTGTGACTTTCATCAAATTGTTAAATATAAAATTTCGCATTGGCTTGATTAATAGCTTTTGAGTTAGAGCACCCACAAAAAAGCTGTCACATACCACATACCACCACACACAGACATCATCGAGAAAATAGTCAAAACGTGTTCAGCGGACCCCAAAATGTGAATTTCCGTAGACTTCTCGAAATCGATTTTTTCATGAAAACAATACTTCCCCCTATAATACGTATGCGGAAAGTAAAAAATCTGATGTGGCCATCACATGACTTTCTCCATATCTGTAATATTTCTAAAAATTCCAAATATGTAACATAATACCTAAAAATATTTAAAGAAACCGCGAGAAAATTTTAGACTTTACAAAGAACAGAAATAAACTCATACCGTAGCCTTCTGATATTGGAAAGCCACAAAGCTCCAACAGTTAAGAAAAAGGAGCGTTACTAAGACGTAACCAAGCGTCAATTGTTAACAACAGTCGTCGGTAGGTGGCGTTGTGGTGGCAGCTATAAATATAACATATCTCTCAAACAATGCATTATATGGGAAAAACGTTTCTAAAAGAGTTGTAGAAAATGAAATTTCCTACAACTTTTATTCCGATACATTTTTACATTTATCGAATATTAAAGTAAATATTTCAAAACAACGGATAAGTGACAAGAGTAAACACCCACTTCCGGTTGACCGATTTTTACCAAAAACTAATAGGTTCTTGTGACTTTTAAAAAAATGTTAAATATAAAATCTATACTACGTATGGAGAAAGTAAAAATTATCAACATAATTTTTAAGGGACCCTAAAGGAACTCTAAAAGTGACAAGTTAATATGCATAGCCATCTCTCACACGAAAAATATAAATCCGTGGGGTTTTCAGTGCCTCAGTGTACCCTTCCCGGGGTAAGCTGAAGCAAAGACAAGGCTAAAAATTCCTTCATTAACCCTTAAATGCTACACTATGGGTGAAAAAACAGCCAAAGCAGCTGTGTTTACTTATAGCTCAAGAATGTACGGAGTAAACATCGTTCCCCCTTAGATATGCCTTCTCCTACTGTGGTCACTTTGCTTTTAGACCTTGGTCACGGAGTGTCGCTGAGATCTTTCTATAGCGGAGCTCAAAGCATTTTTGGGGCATTTATATATTACCACTGCGAAAAGAGATAATCATATTGATACAAACTATATTCGGTGAAGTGCACATTCTGCAAGCAGTTTGTTTGTGGCCAACATCGCAGCAGCAGGGTGGTTTTTTTATAAGTGTGGTATTTAAGGGTTAAAACTTAAACCCAATGCAATTTTAACAAGTGGTCTAACGCTATATCCGGAAGGCTAAACGCGTATTCGAAAGTAACCCGCGCCTTTGACAAATGTGCGATTACCGAGAAGAATTTGTAACCTTCTCGCGGAATTACTAAACCAAAGCAGAGTTCATGGCCTGGGAATTATGGGGCGCCGTCCGTCTTCTCGAATCTGGAAGAGAAATAACGACCGAAAGGCATTTTTGGCCATCTCGAAAACGCGTCTTCCATTCTGACGGAGCCGTTCGGAAGGTCGTCGATTCAGGGACAGCGGGGATCTCTTACCCATAAACACTCCGCGAAATGCAGTTCGCGTGTGCACTCACCCGTCGGAGGTCCAGCGGTGGCCGGGCGAGCTGTCGCCCTTGCTAGAGAACACCTCGACCTTCTCGGCGACCATGAAAGCCGAATAGAAACCCACTCCGAACTGTCCGATGATGGATGAGGCGTCTCCGGGGGCTACGTTTCCGGACTTCTCTTTCAGCTGCTCGAGGAACGCCTGCGAAATCCAAAAGACGTCGATTAACCCTAGAATGGTAACGTGAGTCAGTCTGACATACACATTTCCGAAAGATGAGTCTAACGCTGTTCGTGTTCAAACACGCTCACCCTCTCTTAGCAGTGCAAGAGTTGTACAAGGGGCTGACGTACCAATGGCAAAAAAGCACTGTTTGAAAAACGTAAGTAACGATCTGAAAGCCATGATTTGCAAAGCCTTAGGAGAGGCTCTTCCAGAAACACATCAAGCGACAGCGAAACAGACACCAAGAAAGTATTGTCATTTGTGCCATTATGCCAAGAGAAGGAAAACCTCCACTCTCTGCATACTTTGCAAGAGGCCCATCTGTTACGAGCACCAAAAAATGTGCCCTGGTTGTTAATTTACATATTTCTAACATTTACTACATTTTGAAGTCAGTAAAAATCATTTTAAGGCAGTTTATAACGATATTTCCTTAATCCAATTTTAAGTTAGTCAAACTGACGCAGCGTTACCAATAAGTGGCTAAAAGTAGCGTTACCATTCTAGGGTTAAATGGCTGTCCGCCGGCGGAATCAGGCAGAATTCGGATTACAAGAACACATCAATGATCGCCATCAAACGCAAAATCGGACTCGTAAAACGACGGACGGCGGTTGCGAACCGTCTGAATCAGTGGATTCCGGAGGCAGAGAAATGTTTTTAGATGATCGCGAAGAAGGAATGTTTTTATTTTCATGCATGGATTTATTTAGATTGACATTAATTTTTGAGGAAATGAAATAGATATTTATAATGTTTTAATATTAACATTACATTATATATTTATTGGTTGGTAGATGGGGTTAGGGAGGGACTCGATCAAGTTCGACGTTTACAGACGTGACGGAAACGGACAGTGGCGTTCCAGAAGATTGGGTAGCGTGATAAGCATGATACTAATTGCAATCGTCGTACGTAGGCGTCAACGTTGACGGAAACGGGGCGAACCTAGTCGAAGTCTAACTTTACCGTCACGTTGTTTCACGTCAGCCAATCGGGTAAGACTACGTGGAATAATATTGACAATAATCACTCCACACGGTCAATTAATATTGACAATGCGTCAAATAATTTGAAACTCAACAAGACTTTTCTATAAATATTTTGTATTGTCAATACCATCAATAATGCTTTAACACTATAAATAATATTGACAATACTTAAGTATTGTCAATAAATATTGATCGTGTACTAGTTGGCGCTACTACTCCCGTTGATCATAATAGACCCCTCCTTGACGTGCCGTCAACGGAGGACTTCACCGCCACCGTCCGTTTCCGTCACGTCAGTGAACGTCGATCGTAATCCCGGCCTTAAGAGGAGGTCGCAGATACATAAAGTTTGGAAACCTATGGTCTTAGGGATTGTTTTCTCCTTCGACGAAAGTATTCCGTCCTCCTTCGGCTATGGGTTAGACCAGGTTCTCATCCTATCATTCGCAACCTTCATCACTTGTTGACGACTCCATTTCCTCTTCAAATCCGCCAATAGCCGACGCCCTTTTCTTCCAATCCGCTTTTCCCTCCAAATCTTCCTTCAATCGCCCTCCCTATAAAGGCCAGCTTTTTGTTAGCGGCACCTATCAATCGGCGAATGTGGGTGTTCCACGAGAGATCACGATGAATCGTGACTCATATTTCACCGAATCTGGAATTGAAATCCGTACTCCGACGAACGAAACCTTAGCATCTAGCGAGCTATTTCTGATTCTCCAGAAATTGATGCTGCAGCTTTTCATTTGGTTGATTTCTAATTGCCATTCCTATAACCACGCAGAAATTGCCTATGGTTTCTAATTTTGTTATTAACTTCATGTGAGGTACCTTATCAAAGGCTTTCCTAAAATCGAAGAAGATGGCATCGACCTTCTTATTATTTTCTCCGCTTCTCGGTATAAAGTTCACAAAAAGACCGAGCTGAGTATCGCAAGAGCTACCTTTCCAGAAGCCGTGTTGAGAATCATCTAACAATGAATTACTATTAAGAAATCGCATTATATTGCTAACGAGTATATGCTCGACAATCTTACACGATATCGATGTTAAGGAAATCGGCCTGTGATTTTCTGGGTTCTCCTTGTCGCCGCCATTATGAATTGGGGTAACGTGCGCTAACTTCCAGCCATTAGGGTCCTTTCCGCCGGAAATGGATTTCTCGGATATTATCCGAAGAAAAGGTGCTATTTCTTCAGCTAATTCTTTTAAAACGCGAGCAGGAATTTCTTCGGGACCAGTGGCTTTGTTAGGTCTGATGGAACTTAATTGTCTTGCTATTCCCACCTCAGAAAATACTATATAGTCCATCAGGCCCCTCCTTATAGCGGGTGCATAATGTACGCAATGGTCGCTGACGGCTGTGAATGCTTTTCCAAAATGACCGTTTAACAGGTTGGCTTTCTCTACGCTATCATGAATAACGGCACCCGAGTCATTTCGCAGGGAAGGTATGGTAGGGCCTCTACCTTGGGCCTCTACCTTGGACCTCTCTCACATAGAAACAAACGCATTACCGTTTTCCTTCAAATAATTATTTAATACCTTATTCCTGAAGTTAATAAAAACCTCGTGCATAGTATTTTTTGCCTTAACGCGGGATTCCTTATACGTCTGAACTTTAGCTTCTCTATAATCATCGGATGATGTAGACGGCATATTTCTTATTTTCGCGTGGCTTATTCTCTGACGCCTAAGCGCACTTCTAACATGCTTATTGTACCAACGTGGCTCTTTATTGTCGACCTTCAATTTAATTGGAATGTACTTGTCGATGCCCTCTAGTATTATATCCTTGAACAATGTCCATAACGACTCAGCACCTGATCGTTCGGTCATATCACGGAAGCCAGGTAGTATTTCTCGTAGGCGCGACCTGAAGCTTGCAAAGCCTGCCTTAGCAAATATATAAAACTTTCTTTGAGGTTTAGGGTGCCTCTCAATTTTCAACTTACACTCTGCATATACGGCCAGATGATCACTTATTCCACCTTCAATGGTGACTTTGTTTATTCTTTCTGGGACGTTAGTTACTAATAAATCTAATATATTTCCCGATCGCGTTGGCTTTCTGACTAATTGAAGGAGAGAGTGCTCGCAGAATGTTTCGAATAATGCCTCACAGAATTCACGTTCTTTCGAAAAATAAAACAACCTTACAAATGTTACGAGAATACGCTAATACACAATAACTACTATGATATAAATATTATTTTCTAAAGGACAGAATGAAATTTCTAACAAAAAACTACGAGACTTGAGAGTTAACTATAAAGGTAGAGAAAATAAAAACTATAACGTACATGTTATAACAAAACTAATTAGGTAACTTAAACGAATGTTAAATAAAATTTACGGAAGGATAACAATAGTATAAAATAAATGTTAGTTCTACTTAACACTACAGCTACTCTAATGCTACTGCCACTCTAGTCGCTCGAAGATTCGTAGGAGCTAACAGGAGCAAGTGAAAGGCACATCCGATCACTTCAACAGCCAGGTGTTCCTTTCCTATTCTTCCCAATACTTCCTAATGTTTTACTCTAACCGACTATCTTATATTTCGCATGCTTGGAAATACGCCCTTTTAGCGCGATCGTTTAAAGATACTTTAAAGGTGAGCTATCAACGACGATGCAAAATTAACTTTGCTATAAATAATAAGGTGTTTGTTTGAATATATGGACGTCCCAAAATTGAGCTCATTCCCTGCGTCGGATAAAGAGAAGCCCAAACGGAAAGTGGATGAGGGGGTGGGGGAGGGAGAGGAGGGAGGGAGAGAGAGGAGGGAGGGAGGGAGGGAGAGAAAGGATGAGGGAGAGAAAGGAGGGAGAGAAAGGAAGAGAAAGGAGGAGGGAAAGGAGGGAGAGAAAGGAGGGAGAGAAAGGAGGGAGAGAAAGGAGGGAGAGTAAAGGAGGGAGAGAAAGGAGGGAGGCCGAGATGAGGAGACGGGCGGACGAAGAGGAGGTCGCAGCGATATCTCGTGGAAAACCTTTTTTTTTGCCTGCGTCTGGTTTTCATTATCAGCTCATGACACATTGGGGTCTAATAAGAGAGAAAACGATTCTTGGCTGAAAATTCGCTCGCGGAATAAGATGAGAGAGAAATGGTTTCACCACTGTGCTCTTTTCCTAAGCCCCAGAGAAAAACCACGAAACAGGAATTTCTGAAAAAATAAAGAAAATTAGGATTTTGAATCTGAAATGCGTGACTGGAATTGTTGCCAGGCTCTTCGCGACACATTCAATACAACGAACACAATTTCACTGTGCCACTATTAAGATAAAAAACTCACTAAGATTTTTAAAAATCTGTTAATGTAGGGCAGCATTTCCCAAGCGGTGGTTCGCGAGATAAATTTGGTAATGACCTCTTCTTCACTTTCTCGGTTCCACAATTTTTACCAATATTTTAGTTTCTTTCAAATTAGTTGCATGGTTTTATTTTCAATTTTTTCTTACGCTTCAACAATTATATTTGAATTTTACGGGGCATTAACTAGAAACTGATGCCAAAATCAGAGATTCTGATTTTATTATGAACGTTTACATACGAGTACTATGCGCTTTATAAACTTTTTATTTTTCATGAATTAAACGCGTTCCAAAAGATTTGTTTTTGTAAAATTTACTCTCAATTATAAGGGGTTCGCCGCCAAAATTGTTACAACTCAAGGGGTTCGTGAAGATAAAAGGTTAACCCAAGGGGTTCGCGACGAGAAATAGGTTAGCTCAAGCGGTTCGGGAGGTTAAAAAGGTTGGTAACCGCTGATGTAGAGCATACCAGAATTCCTCGGGCTCACTATTAAAACATCACGAACGTCCATTCTATTCCCTTCTCTCTCTCTCTTTCCATCTCGGGTTAATCACTGGTCGACGAACGCGTAACAGCGGATGACAAAGGAACATCGAGGACGGGAAAGAAACATCGAAGTCGGTAAATTGTTTAGTTCGAGTGAGAGAAAAGGAGAAAGAAAAGAGGAGAAAGGAAAGAGGAGAAAGAAAAGAGAAGAGAAAGAGGGAGAAATAGATGCGCAAAATAACGTTAAGTTCAGAAACATAAACGAAACGAAAGGTGATAAAAACACTGGAATCAACACAGACATACATATGTTATCGGGAAGAAATTCGCACGCGATAGGCACAAATAGAGTTTTCGTTACAGTCACATTAGTAATACATACTAACGCATTAGATCAGGGATATCCAATTGGACAGCAAAATATTACGATAGTTTCGTTACTCTGATAATAAAAGTCAGAATAGAACTTTCCGCTACGCAAAAAAATTCCAACGTCCATTACGACGTTCGATACTAGCCACAAAAATATTCCGCACCGTGTGAAACACAAGTGACGTAGAATACATCGTCTGAAGTACATACAAGAGTCGACCCGACGATGGAAAGTTTTTCCGGATCGGCTCTCCATAAATATTCACGCAAAGATGGCTCAAAAGCAAGGATAATCACTCATTCGTGATCCGATATCACCAAGTTTCGAATGCAATTCCGGAGATGCCCCGGAAAGGGAAATGAATTTTCATTTTCTTCGAACACGCGATTCCGCGTCAACAAAACCGGAAAAATGAAACCGAGCGAAGGAATTGCGAGCGAAAGAACAAGAAGATTTCTAAGTTTCGTAATTGGCGGAAACATCGCACGACGTTCGAAACGGCGAAATCGACGCTTCGAGAGAACGGGCCGTCGAGATGGTGGCGACCTCGTATGTACAAACTGGGAAACGATCGCCAGAAACTTGTGTATCTCGGCTGTTGGCCGAGTGTTGCTTTGTTGTATCTCGGCGATGGGATACTGTTGCAGGTGCTAGAGGAAACAGTCGGCCGACTCGAGACGGCATAATCAAAAGAATCGCTTGTTGTTTCCCGCCCAGAATGGAAAACATCACTCAGTCTGTACGTCTCCACCAACGAGCAACATTCATTTAGAGTTTGGAAGATCGACCTGTAGGATCTCTGATAAGCAGAATTAACAGATAATTTATATCATAATAAACTCGTTTTATTTAATAAAATTTATTTTTCACTTAAATAAATTTTCAGAAAAGACGTGGACTGACGAAAAAACGCTTAAACTAATCGAAAGCTTTCACAGTTCTCCTGTCTTGGGGGGTATCAAATCCCACGACAATCGTGATAAAAACAAAAAAATGAAATAAAGCGTTTGGCCGACGAATTCGGGACTAGCTCCGATGAAATTTCTAAGCGGCGATCTCCTCAGACGGATCCATGTTGGCTAATGAAAAATCACATCGTGGTGTGGACGAGACGCATTGTATCCCAACGGTTGCCCGGTGTGTCGGTCAACTGTGGCCCGACAGCCGAAACAAGTTTCTGACGACGGTTTCTCAGTTTCTACAAACCTTAAGATCCGGGAAGCTAACGGCCGAAGAAGGGAAATTCGCAAAATGGATCTCGCGAGAAGAAAGAAAAGACGATCTGGGAAAGACAAATCGAAAGAGACGTAAAGTGGGAAGGGAATCGAAGAGCCAATCAAGCGGGTCCTCGGAAAGATTGAGTCATTGCGGCTAACGCGGAGGATTTACAAGCGATTGATTAAGGTGGACAAAGAGGAACGCAGGCCGAAAGAGTGCCATTGTGGGAGGATTGGGGCAGAGTCAATATTATAGAAAAACAAGAGAGCGGGATTTCGTAAAGAGGAGTCCATCGAAAGAAATTAAATCAGTAGGCGAGAGTGACTATTTTTCACGCGAAAAGCCTTAATGAGATCCCGTTGGTAGTCGAGGGGAAGATGCAACGTAAGAGGCTGGAAGGTGTTGGCGGGTCCTCCGAGTGCTCCACCCTCGGAGGCTCGCGTTGAATCCAACGAGAATCCCGCTTCGCCGGACGGGGTTCGAGGCTACGCTTCAGAATGCAGACGCGAGCGATTTCGGTCGTTTCGGAGACTGCGATCGATCGCGAGAAATCGCTTCTCCATTCTAAATCCAACTCGTCTCTATGCGAGCAGTATCGAATCAATTTCCAAGTTCGCTCGTTCGAAATGTAGCTACTTCGACCGTCCAACGCTTTCCTCAAAGGTTTCCCTCAACCGACACGTGTTGCTCCAGCAATCCAGGCGATAAGAAATTCTGTTCCAAAAAAGTTGTTCATTTTTAACTACGAGTCTTCGAGACTGAACGCTGTCGATGCGGAAGCTTTTGTTCCTTTCCGCCTGTCGAGTAATCGCAAAATACGCAGTAACTTTCGATTAAAAAAATAACGATTTCGACGGCCATCCTAAAATATGACTGCTCTGCATTACAAACCGCGGTAGGGAAGACACTGAACTGGAATAGTCTTCTTCCAATGAAAACGGTACCTATGGTAATATTTGCTCGTTAAATGTGTCCTAAAGACTCGAGGGTGTTTTTGTATGATGCCAAATCTCTTCTATAGGCATTTTGTAACGAGCCTTGTGGGACTTCGCACATGTTGGCATGATCTCATTTAGCTATGGATTCCGATCAACTGTGAATCTTGGTCCGAACTTTGGATTTTTACTGTAATTTTTTCACATACTTTTACTCATTTCTAATCCTAGAAGCTACATTTAAAAATATCTGTAAATATTTTCAAACGCTTTTGTAGAGTTTTTCATTAACATAAAATTATTAAGTTGCGTGTACCTTTTTCCCTTGCCATATTATTTAATTTCTATTCTTGGCGAGTTCAAGATGATTACTAAAATTTTGATTTCCTTACAGCTTTCCGCCTTCACGATCTCAGTAATAATAGGTTCATGGATGGACAGTTAATAATAATACCGTCACCCAGCTCACATTAACTTTTACATTCCCTTCACCTAAGGGTCATACATTTTCGATCATATTTAAAATTATACACGGGACAATTAAAAATTTCGGAGATGTAAAGACTAGATAGCACAAATATGCAGAGTATAGGAAGTATGTTCGAGGTGTAATGGGTGAAACATTTTCCGGATCCAAAGAGACAAAAATCTAAGTAATTCTCCAAAATCTAAATAGCATATCTAAATTTATGCTGAATTTTGTTTACAAATATGCATCGCATGGCACTAAAATTTAACCGTTGTAATTCTTGAAACGAATTCAATTTAACTTTACAGAAAATACCAGCATGTACAGTTACTCCTCGGATATTCTTCTACATGACATTTGGGTCCGCGTCCCGCATCCTACGCCTTATCTATGTGGTGGGATATTCCGTCCTCCGCCATTGAGTTAACTTCTGCCCTAATCTGCGAGCCCTCTCTTTAAAGCGAGAGGGGAGAGTGGGAGGAGAAGTGAGAGAGAGAGAGAGAGAGAGAGAGGGGGGGAAAGGAGAGAGAGGGTGGAGGAAAGACAGAGGGGGAGGGAGGGAGAAGGGATGGAAAGAGAGAGAGGGAGAGGGAGGGAGGGAGAAGAGAGAGAGGGAGGGAGGGAGAAGAGAGGGAGGGAGGGAGAAGAGAGGGAGGGAGGGAGAAGAGAGGGAGAAGAGAGAGAGGGAGGGAGGGGGAAGGAGAGAGGGAGGGGGAAGGGAGAGAGAGAGGGAGAAGGGAGAGAGAGAGGGAGAAGGGAGAGAGAGAGGGGGAAGGGAAAGAGAGAGGGGGAAGGGAGAGAGAGAGGGAGGGAGGGGGAAGGAGAGAGGGAGGGGGAAGGGAGAGAGGGAGAAGGGAGAGAGAGAGGGAGAAGGGAGAGAGAGAGGGGGAAGGGAAAGAGAGAGGGGGAAGGGAGAGAGAGAGGGGGAAGGGGGAGAGAGAGGGGGAAGGGAGAGAGGGGGGAAGGGAGAGATAGGGGGGAAAGGGAGAGAGAGGGGGGAAAGGGAGAGAGAGGGAGGGCTAAGGGAGAGAGAGGAAGGGCTAAGGGAGAGAGAGAGGGAGGAGTAAGGGGGTAAGGATGAGAGGGGGGATAAGGGTGAGAGAGGGGCGGTAAGGGTGGGAGTGGGGCGGTAAGGGTGGGAGAGGGGCGGTTAGGGTGGGAGAGGGGCGGTAAGGGTGGGAGAGGGGCGGTAAGGGTGGGAGAGAGGAGGTAAGGGTGGGAGAGGGGCGGTAAGGGTGGGAGAGGGGCGGTAAGGGTGGGAGAGTGGCGGTAAGGGTGGGAGAGGGGCGGTAAGGGTGAGAGGGGGGCGTTAAGGGTGAGAGAGGGGCGTTAAGGGTGGGAGAGGGGCGTTAAGGGTGGGAGAGGGGCGGTGAGGGTGAGAGAGGGGGGTAAGGGTGAGGGGAGGGGGGGTAAGGGTGAGTGGAGGGGGGGGGTAAGGGTGAGGGGAGGGGGGTAAGGGTGAGGGGAGGGGGGTAAGGGTGAGGGGAGGGTCGGTAAGGGTGGGAGAGGGGAGGTAAGGGTGGGAGAGGGGCGGTAAGGGTGGGAGAGGGGCGGTAAGGGTGGGAGAGGGGCGGTAAGGGTGGGAGAGGGGCGGTAAGGGTGGGAGAGGGGCGGTAAGGGTGGGAGAAGGGCGGTAAGGGTGAGAGAGGGGCGTTAAGGGTGAGAGAGGGGGTAAGGGTGAGAGAGGGGGTAAGGGTGAGAGAGGGGGGTAAGGGTGAGGGGAGTAGGGGTGAGAGAGGGGGGGAGGGTATTGGTGAGAGAGAGGGGTTAAGGGAGAGAGAGGATTGGGAGGGAGGGGGCGAGTGGGAGGAGTGAAAACGACGACGGAAAGTGGCACCCTCTGACGCCTGAATCCGACAACATTCTGCCGCGGCAATCAATCCGCCTCGACTATCGGATCCTAAACATAGGTGGAAATTACGATGATAGATGTCAGCAGCCGTCTCCCTCCTAGAGGTTAAGGGATTTACATTGCAAACAAAAGACTGGATGAGAGCGCACATTGAGCTCCATTGATTGCGGGCCGAGGGTATAGGGGCGGCTCTCTTCCAATATAAGACGATACATATTCCGTGACGGCATTTTACAAAAAAACTTGTAATTGTATAAAAATGATTTAATATTCTATAGAAATATCAGGAAGTCACCTTTCTTCCTAAACTTTTAAAACTGACCAGCTGTTCATTGCACTACCTCTTTGTACCCGTTGCGCGTATGCAAGAGGGAAAAAGAGGACAAAAAAGGAATTCAATCGCTGTCTAAAAGTCATTCGTCTCGAATACATATACAGAAACAATATTTACATTGATTCAGAAAGCTTAAGCGTTTCAATTATCTTAGCTATACCTAAAGAAATGACACCTACTCCCGAATGCCGTTTTTGAGGCATTTACGATCTTTGATAGTTTATTTATTAGTTTTTTGCTTTGAAAATGTTCTTGGCCATGATGCCACAGACACGTATCAAAAATGACAGGACATTGAATTCGATGTGTTATGATGTATTATTTGTTTGGTTTTAAAATGGAAAAACGAAAATTCTTCCTAAATTAAAGTTTTTATTAAAGTGAAAAGTAATTTAATATTTTACAAATGCTGCTAATGCAAAATTTCCCTCTCTCTCCATCATTCTCTTCCCTTTCTCCCACTCTCCCTTCCTCTCTCTCTCTCTCATTCTCCCTCTTTTTCTCTCCCTCTCTCTTCCTTGACAATACTTCTTCAACAATGTATCGTTTTGGATTTCTCTATTGTTTAGTTAAATCTAAGGTAATTGAAATTTTACATTCAACTTTGAGTTAAAATAAAACTTGTACAATTTAGATTGTATAAATTTAAAAGTCAGTTTAATATTCTTTAGAGGAAATCCTTTTGACTACAAATTCCCTTTTTTTCGGTGGGAAAATTAATTTTCATATCCGAAGGCGTTTTTTAAATCCCGAATTTGGACGATGATTATAAATAATTATATATATATATATATAAATTAAAGTCAAAAGTACGGTGCAGCTATTTTATATTAATTCAAACGGAGGAATGAAACGTTTCTGTAATAGAACTCGGGCCGTTGTTGTACACGGTGACTACCCAAAATCCTTTTTTTTTACTGACGAAACACTGCAAGCGGTCAAAATCGAATTAGACGTTCTCGTTCGTAAAGCGGGAGAAAATGACAAAGACACAAAAAGTAAAATATATAATAAGATTATTAATGCATTTTAATAAATTTAACGAAGTAATTATATTGTGTAAATGCATGGAAATCACTTTAAGTTTAACGTGAGCTCCTCCTAAAATATTTGACCGATTTCATCTTTCGAGACACAAGGAAAATAACGGTAAGTTTGAAAGCTATAACGTAGTATGAGTGGGAAGGTAGGAAGCGTGCGATCCAAAGATGAATCAAGTTACATTGTCTCCAAAAATGGAATATGTGCAGTGGCGCAACAATAGGTTGCCGTGGGTGGCCTTGGGCCCTAAGGGCTCTCCAATATCCCGAATATACTATTAGAAAAATAAAGATTATTTATGGATTTTTCCCTTTTACTCAAATATCTGAATGACTAAACAATTATTTTCGAACCAAGTAATTAAAAAAGTTTAACCTTTTCAGCATATTCCTGTCAATTGATCAATAAGTACAGCTTGGTAGGTTCTACAATGGGTTTTGATTTGAATCGAACGTGTGCAATTGTTGGGGGGGGGGGCATCGATAATATTTTTCCGCGGGCCCTACCGCTCATAGTTACGCCACTCACTCTCTTTATTTACTGGCTAATCAACCTCTTGGACTATTGTCGCCGCTCCAATAGTGGAACCGACTATTTTCGTTAATATGTATTTATACTTGATCCAAAGTTTACGATCACGGAATTTCGAGATGCGAGTTGCCACTCGTATGCCACGTATTTTGGAAGAAATAAAGAGAGCACTGGTTGGTTAAAAAAAAAGTTTTTCGAGGTTGCGCGACGGCTATCACGAGGCCCAATTACGACTATATAAATCGATCATTTCCCATCATCGCCTCCGCCGATCTCTCCTCAACTGTTTACAAACCCGCGTCGTCGGATGTTTTCTCGCGCCCGAGAGATTACTAATACTACTAATACTAATGTATGTTCCCAGCCGATTCACCTCTTGCCTACGCGCAATGGGTACCTAAGACGCAGTGCACTGAAAAGCTGGATAGCGAGGGAGAAGAGAAACCCGGCGCCACGGCTTAACGTCCCTTCCGAAGGACGGAACGCTGAATTTGCGCGATCTCCTCAAACCACACAAACATGAGGCTGGGCGACCTTGGAAAAAATCCTACTTGCGTAGGATTCGTGCCCGCTACCTTTTCAAGCAGCAGGTGAGCAGCAGCCAGGGTCCTAACCACTACACCACCGGCACCTCCGAGAGATTCTCTCCCCTTCCTCGATATTTATCAACTTCGAAAGAGAGAGAATTAAGTGACAAGTGAAACACTAATAACTATCCCGCGAGCGACAATCGATCAAAATCTGTCGCAGACTCTTAAGATAGGAGAGGAAGTATATCGACAACCAGTCTGCGGTCACGAAGGACACTTTGGTGATATTTGCAAGTCTGTCAAAACGCAAAAACGCGTGCGTGGCAGAAACAGCGAGAAAGGCAGATGGACCAATGTTTCGCGTCGGTCCTTATTTCACGGCGCGTGCGGAGAGCACAACTTCCGTTGCATAACCTCTCGGGAGATCTCTCTCTCTCTCTGCGATCAATGGATACTGTCGGATACATCTCTTCCATCCGACGACTTTCATGGACAACCAGGGGAGCAACAACGATTCTGGGGTCCCTATGCGGGTAAAATTTTTGGGGCCCCCAACTGTTTAATTCTGGATTTTTTCAGCATTTAAATTTTTAAAATTACTCTATCGATTCATCGGTATTTATTACGCCTGCTTCTGAGTTTTCGTTTTAAAGAAGTGATAATATTTTAATCTACTTCTGGGCATACAAGTGGCGAAGTAAAATTTTATTATTCATTGTAATTTTGCAATTTGACGAAACAGTTACTGGCAACGTTAAATATCACCAAAGATGCAAATACATTGCTACGGATCAGAGGAGGCCAACCTGCGGCTCACGGATCGGATGCGGACCTCCTACGAATTTCATTCGAAACGTTTTCATTTTTTTATTTACCCACCAAATATTATTTTATATCTAGCATTAAATTGAGACCTCTTAATAAATATTTCGCAATTCAAATAAGTACTTTATACTTTTGTTTTTTATTTTTTCTCAAAGGTATTTCTAAGATTGAATTACATCATGATTCTTAATATTGTACTGTTAATCCTAAAAACCTAATTTTAACTTCATTTCCACTCATACGGTGCGTAAGTAACTTCCACCTAAAATGACATTTATAATCCGATGCAAAAATTTTTGATGACCAGAAAGAGGCCATTTAAGATATGGTATTAGGTGTTGCCAGTTACCAAATAACCTAAATTTTAATATAAACTGTTTGAGAGATGTACTATAAAGGTGGTATCATAACTGATTCTCCATGAGAATGTAACAGAAGCCTAAACGAAAAAACTGCCCCATAGTACGGCAAAATAGGTGCTTGGAAAACGCGTCGCATTTTAAGCCTTCAAAATATTATCAAATTCGGAGTTTCTTCTGGTCCGATAGTCCTTCCGGAACGAAACAAACGCATTACGAGAAAATTTTTGGGTGAAATTTTGGTAAATCGCGCACGTTCGGGAGCAATGGTGAATTAATGGATAACGATTTAGAGAATAATCCAGTAGAAGGGTGGATGTGTGCTTCCCGTTCGTGTTGCGCTTTGAGTGGGAGGTCGAGGGCGGGCGCAGAGGGACAGAAAGGTCAAACCGCCAATCACACGGTGCCGGTTTAATTTGGATGCGGCCTCAGTCAGTCGGGTGTTTATCCAATAGGATTACCGGCTAGTAGAGCGCCTTCTTTAAGAGCCGCTGCGGTCCAGACCTTGGCATTCACGAGTGGCATCGCTCGATGCGAGACAAGCGACCTAAGGGCTTCTAAATTAACCTCGGCCCATATTTCTATGCGAATGGACACATTCGGACCAGCGCAATTAAATTTAAGGAAGTCTGCAGTATGAACAAAGCACCGGCCAACTTAGCGAAAGATGTAATCGGGGGCATTTGGGATACTCAGCTGCATAGATGCGCCTAAACATGAACATATTACAAATTTAACCGTCGAGTACTATTCACATGAAAAAATCTGAAAAACGAGGTTTCGGATTAAATTGATGGCATGCTTATTGCGATATATCGTGATCTATCAAAATTGCAAAAGATATATGTAACTGTTCTCTGGCGTGATTAAGACAGTCGTAATCTAAAGTTACACGATCGAAGCGTAAATATTCTCCATAATGTAAATAAAACAGAATTTTGTAAATTTCCGAAATTTACAAAATTCGTTTTCATTTATATGTATTATGGAATCTTTCCACAAATTAGAGCCTTCCCAACTTGAATATGTAAATATTCTCCAATTACACAAATAGAGTAACATTTGCTAAAGGAAAGAAAATAACGAAATTCTCAATTATAACATCACATTACGGGTTTTTTTTCCAAAAGAAAACTTGACAAAGAATATCCTTCGACAAACAGTGCCACGAAAGATAAATTAGAGAGAAGAATAACCTTCTAAACCTAATCAACAGATTCGTCAGACGAATATACTTCCGCATAGACACGAACATATGAAAACCAAATATTTCGATTAATGGCACAGAGAAGCAAGAGAGGGGAGGAGGAGGGAGAGGGGATGAGGAGGCAGAGGGGAGGAGATGGGAGAGGGAAGGAGGAGGGAGAGGGGAGGAGGAGGGAGAGGGGGAGGAGGGAGAGGGGAGGAGGAGGGAGAGGGGAGGAGGAGGGAGAGGGGGAGGAAGAGGGAGAGGGGAGGAAGAGGGAGATGGCAGGAGGAGGGAGAGGGCAGGAGGAGGGAGAGGGCAGGAGGAGGGAGAGGGGAGGAGGAGGGAGAGGGGAGGAGGAGGGAGGGGAGGAGGAGGGGAGGAGGAGGGAGAGGGGAGGAAGAGGGAGAGGGCAGGAGGAGGGAGAGGGGAGGAGGAGGGAGAGGGGAGGAGGAGGGAGAGGAGAGGAGGAGGGAGAGGGGAGGAGGAGGGAGAGGAGAGGAGGAGGGAGAGGGGAGGAGGAGGGAGAGGGGGAGGAGGGAGAGGGGAGGAGGAGGGAGAGGGGAGGAGGAGGGAGAGGGGAGGAGGAGGGAGAGGGGAGGAGGAGGGAGGGGAGGAGGAGGGGAGGAGGAGGGAGAGGGGAGGAGGAGGGAGAGGGGAGGAGGAGGGAGAGGGGAGGAGGAGGGAGAGGGGAGGAGGAGGGAGAGGGAAGGAGGAGGGAGAGGGGAGGAGGAGGGAGAGGGGGAGGAGGGAGAGGGGGAGGAGGAGGGAGAGGGGAGGAGGAGGGAGAGGGGAGGAGGAGGGAGAGGGGAGGAAGAGGGAGAGGGGAGGAAGAGGGAGAGGGCAGGAGGAGGGAGAGGGCAGGAGGAGGGAGAGGGCAGGAGGAGGGAGAGGGGAGGAGGAGGGAGAGGGGAGGAGGAGGGAGGGGAGGAGGAGGGAGAGGGGAGGAAGAGGGAGAGGGCAGGAGGAGGGAGAGGGGAGGAGGAGGGAGAGGGGGAGGAGGAGGGAGAGGAGAGGAGGAGGGAGAGGGGAGGAGGAGGGAGAGGGGGAGGAGGGAGAGGGGAGGAGGAGGGAGAGGGGAGGAGGAGGGAGAGGGGAGGAGGAGGGAGAGGGGAGGAGGAGGGAGAGGGGAGGAGGAGGGAGGGGAGGAGGAGGGGAGGAGGAGGGAGAGGGGAGGAGGAGGGAGAGGGGAGGAGGAGGGAGAGGGGGAGGAGGAGGGAGAGGGGAGGAGGAGGGAGAGGGGAGGAGGAGGGAGAGGGGGAGGAGGGAGAGGGGAGGAGGAGGGAGAGGGGAGGAGGAGGGAGAGGGGAGGAAAAAGAGGGAGAGGGCAGGAGGAGGAAGATGAGGTAGAGGGGTGGAGGAGGGAGATAGATAGATAAATGTCTTTATTCAGGTAAAATTTAGACCATAAGGTCCACTCTTACAGGAGGGAGAAGGGAGGAGGAGGGAGAGGGGAGAAGGAGTGAGAGGGGAGGAGGGAGAGAGGAGGAGGTAGAGGGGAGGATGGAGAGGGGAGGAGGGAGCGGGAGGATGTGGAAGGACTCAGTAAAGAACACAAGGTATCCAAAAATGCTCTTGGACAAATCGATTCTTGACTGACAAGAGCCCTGTTAGTACAAATGTACATACGAGAGAGTAGTACGGATGGCTTCGCAACAGATGATAAAAGATTGGTTCATAGGCGCGTCAAAATTTTGACGTTTGGTCAATTGTATGAACAGTAGTCTTCAATTTATTTTCAGTTGCATCTTCGGCATTCACCTCTGATTTTTATAAAATATACCATTCCTCCTCTATAACATATAGGTTCTTCTTTCCAAGTAGCGCTGTCATAAATGAATAGTTAGGACTGCTTAGCGTATTACAACTTTAAACAACACCTTTTTGTGTGATTAACCCTCGAGTACTCGCGTATGGGTCGAATCGACAGGGACCAACTTTAAATGTTCATATCTTTTTACTTAGATATGTATTCATTCTTCTAGTAGCTGAGTTTGATGATGCTTTAAACGTGTTAAATGCTTTCATGGGTTCCGAATCAAAAATTTAAAGATGTAGAAGAGCAAATGACTTTGAAAGGACACGCTATGCGCAATACAAATTCGCAGGTTAACTGGAAAATATCATCTTGGCAACGACAGGCGTATTCCTTTTTACTGATCCGATGGATCTTAATGGTTCATTCGGTGAACACTTATAAATGGGAAATTAGTTTTGAATTTTCTCGACGAATTTTCGTCACATAAAGGAAAGGACACCAATGAAACGCTACTTATTCACAAAAAATATTCTTGCTCGACTGCTTTATTATTTGCAGTTATTTCAAAGGAGTAAAACTTTTATTTCCATTGGATTACTCAAAAATCAGCAAACACTTTACGTCGAAACAGATTTTTTTCATAATTAGACCGTATCAAGAAGACTCCGAGCCCGGGGAAGTACCCATGGCAACCGAAAATGCGATACTACGTGATTAAAAACATCGTCCTCTATCGATTTAGGATTACTTTCCAAACCCACTGACTATTTCTCGCGGCGAGATGTTCCTCGTAGAAGACCGCCCATTCTCTAAACCAGGGGTCGGCAACCTTTCCTGAATGACGGGCCACATTCGTAGTTGCGAATGCTTCCGAGGGCCGCATTCGAAGTCACGAGACCTTCGGAGGGCTGGATGAATGTTTACATCCGAAGTTATCCAGAGTTTTTGTGTTCTCAAATTATTAAATACGTGTAAACAATTTACTATCGTTAAAACCTCGCCATAAAGGTTTCGAGGCCATAGGTAATTCTACTGAAAATATGCAAAATTTTCTGTTAAATTGTAACGATGACTTTTTAATCGTGGCTTCGTGGGCCGCATAAAGCGCTCTTGAGGGCCGCATCTGGCCCGCGGGCCGTACGATTCCGATCACCCATGCTCTAAACGAACATCACAATATCACTTAGGGGCATCCACAGCCGCAAGAGCACGCCCACGGAAAATCACGCGTCCATCGCGTCGCATTTCGTGAATCCCATTAGACCGTGAGTGGACCTCCTCCGATGGTCGGATGGAATTCCACAAAATCTTAAAGGAGGGGGCAAGAAGATACCTGCGGCACGAGGGACGGCCATATTTTCTCCGTGCATATAATAATGATTCATCGAGCGACAAATCCAGGATTTCCGGACATCTCCACACGGATCGCACATATATCACCGACTGACGGAAGGTGCGGAGACAAAAAAACGGCGAAATTCCTCGCGGGATACGAACCCCCACGCGTCGCCGCGAGGAATGCGGAATCGATGAGAGAGAAAGAAAGAAAGAGAGAAGATGCGAGGACGTCGTTTCGATCGAGGGAATAAGGTGCGAGGCGAAACAAGAGGTGCGTGCGGGGGCGGAGTGGGTAGGGGGAGGGATGTGGGAGGGGAAAGGGGAGGGGAGCAGAAGGACTTGGAGAGGCGCGTGGTGGCTAGGGGAACCAACCCTGGGGAAGGAGGATACCCTCGGATCGATCGGTTGTGATGCAGTGAAGTGGGTGGGGGGAGGAAGGGATGGGGGAAGAGGGTGGTGGAGATGGGGGGGAAGAGGGTGGTGGAGATGGGGGGAAGAGGGTGGTGGAGATGGGGGGAAGAGGGTGGTGGAGATGGGGGGAAGAGAGTGATGGAGATGGGGGGGAAGAGGGTGGTGGAGATGGGGGAAGAGGGTGGTGGAGATGGGGGAAGAGGGTGGTGGAGATGGAGGGAAGAGGGTGGTGGAGATGGGGGGAAGAGGGTGGTGGAGATGGGGGAAGAAGGGGAGAGAAGTGGGTGGTGGAGGTGGAGGAGGAAGAGGGTGAATGGGGCGAGAATAGGATGGAAGACGAAGCGTGGAAAGGAGGCATCTAGTGATAGGAATGAAGGAGTGGGGAAGAGCGACTAAAAGCGGTGTGTGTGTGGCCTAAGTGGGGTGAAAATACGTGTGAGAGTACACAAACACACACAATAATCTCACAGATGTGTGGACAGCGCTTAAGCGGTGGACAGCAGGCCATCGGATTTATACTTTATCGGTCGAGGAGAAAACCCATATACGTATTCTAAATGAAAAGAGAATACAGTCCAATGAATGCTCCAAGTTGAAGTATTAAAAAATAAAACGCGATTAACTAGAAGTATTATGAGGGGTTTTAACAATCGGTCATATCAACGCGAAGAGTGGAACACGAAATATTCATTGTAGCAGTATCCTGTTAATCCGAACACCGATTATCCTACTTGCGAATAATTCGTATCGAATGTGGAAAATAAAATATTTTTGTGAATAATTTTATTTATTAATTTTGTTGATATTTTTTTCTTTCAAAAATATATTTTATATTAAGCCCATAACAGAAATGAATAGGCATAAATATGCCATAAAACAGTTAGCAAAAATAATCAAAGCTGCAAAAAGAATCATTAAAGCTGATATCGATAATTCAGTTCTTTTCTAAAACAAATTACATTTTAAGCATTGATTTTTTATAATGAATGCATTCGAGTAAGCGGGAATGATGCCGAATACTCCTGGTAAACCTAAACAGTGAGGTATACGACGTACTCGAGCTGAAACATTACGGGAAACCTAAGAATCACTAGCTACCAACACGAAAACAAGCGCTGAATCAATAATAATAATCAAATTATGATGCTGCCATATATTTATATTTTTTTTTATTTAACTACTTTCAAGCCTTCATGAGTAAAGGTCTACAACGCCTGTTTAGTAAAATAATTTCTGGTTACAGGTAAGCAGTGGAAGGAGGTTAAATTAGAATGGTGGGTGATGTGGAAATGCAGTACTATATCAAATTACCATCATCTCTCGGAGGAAAACTTATGATTATATATTTGATCATATACTACATTCTAAAGTTTTGTTGTCCGTATGTCCAGATGCCTATAGTTCCAAAGAAAGTTACAGGTTTGAAGAAACTGAAGCGAATCGATGTGTTTTTGGCTATCACAATGGCAAACGAAAAGAAGATTGGATACTTAGTTGAGGCTAAGAGATATAATGATCCTATAACATCTCTACTCAGATGTGTGAATAATAATAAAAACCAAAGTCTAGAAGAGGCACCATGGGCCACTTTGGCGGGGGTAATGTGCAGTGAGTGCTATTCCACATAACCCCCTAATTTTGTCATTGACCCAATTTTTACTCTTTACCTTAAGATGAAAAATTATTTATTCAAATTACTATTCTAGCTACTTTATACAACAGGACAATTGGCTGAGCTCTATCTTCGAGTTGAAATTTTTCGAAACTTGTCTGCCTGTCATATTTAAACAAAAATCTAATGATATTCCACATGACTTCCAATTTAATATTTAAAAGAATGCATTTGAAATGCGTTCGTGCCTAATTTACAGTATTTCGACGCGAATTTTAATAATGACCTGATTTGTTATCATCCGAATCGCTCGATCTCAATTAATTCGGAAAATCAGAAATAACTTTATTAAACGATTGGAGACGGGAATCATTGACGTGCGACAGTTCCAGACACCTAAAATCACCGATTGATCAAAAGGCAAAAGATGCGACATCGAATAACGTACGCAAAAGAAATGAATTCCACAGCATTGTACGTACTTCCTGCCTGTTGATCGAGTTGCCATGGGACGTAGCGACATAACGAATATTAGTGCACACCCATAGCTAAATCCTAAGAGAAAAGGGACACAGCTTTTATTCCCAAGTGATTCTACCAGAGATCTTCACGAAGCAACAGTTATAGGATTAACACGGATTTCTAAAGAACTTTCGGCCGCCACGGACGGAGTTCTTTTTCCTTGAAAATACGTTCAACTTATTGCCACAAAAACGAAAAGAAAACGACAGAAAAGAGTTTGAGAAGATGATAGTTTGTACACGTGAATGACAAGTCTTTACATATCCGAGAGCACACACTTGGTGTACATTTATTTTTTGTCGCATAAATTTACGCTCGAGTCGCGCTGAACGTTATATCTTTTTACATTTTAACAAATAAAAGCAACGAGTGGCACAAGGAAACTGGGATACGCAGACTTTACGGAGCTCCAACAAAATACAGGATACACTACATTGATTCATTCTGAGGTAAAAGAATAATGATACAATCAATTCCTCGCAATTTTGAAAAACGTGCAGAGCATGATGTGCAAAACTAACGATTAAGTGAAAATTTTTAACATTTCCATGGGAAGTGGCGACGCTTGTGAATGGGGAGTCGCGACACACAATAATATAATAACATCTGTCCTTATCCCAATCGGCGAAGGTAGCTGCAACATTGATTGGACGTAACGCAACGAAATGAAATTCATTCGAATAAGAGGAGCGGTAGTGGTGGAGAATTGAACCGCAGCGAAAAGTAGGTAAAAGTAAAAAATAGTAGAATGGTAAAATAGCAGAAAGGCAGAATAGAAGAACGGTCAAATGGAAGGACGGAGAGAGCAAACGAAGGGAGCCAAAAGATGAGGAAATGCAGAGGAGAAAAGGGGGATTGAGTGAAAGAGAGAGGGCCCTGCGATGTGGCAGCTGGAGGCACGATAGGTCTCCCCTCTAGGGTCTGTCTTCAACACATGCCTACTGCACAGATAAGCGAGTAATCCTCACGTTTCGACAACTCAATCTTATAACGGTTTTCGCTTTGGAAAGTGAATGCGATGACTGGATCGATACTCTCAACATCGACCACTTATAGACAATATGCGGACATCCTTTTGCCACCTTCGATGTCTTCGCTTGCCGCCATATTCTAGGCACAGCAATACATACATACCCCGGTATGCACGAACCCGATATACGCGGATTCATTATTACGCGACGCGCTTGATAAAATATTTATTTTGTTATATCGAATAACATTAAAGTAAACATTGTAAAAAAACAAAAACCAACTTCTCCAGCCAATCAGCAGCATTCGAGAGAGCTCTCGGCCAATAAACGCATTTGTTTACATACACTTAACTGCAGTTGGCGTGCAGCGTTTCTCTGCCACGCGTGATATTCCCTCCCTCATATCCTCCCCTTATAACAAAAAGCTATGTTGGTCCGTTGGTTGGTCCATGTCAAGCTCTTAAAACGCGAATAACTCGATCAAATATGCAGATATAAACTTGAAATTTTCCAGAGATAATCTACTCGGATATAAAAATGCTGTGGCGAAGAAATTTAACGAAAAACGTCCAGGGTTCGACTCCAGACGATGATTTGCATTCCCCATAAGATAACAGGTAAAAATCGACTTTTTTGGCGTGCAGGCTTTTCTTCTTTTTGAGATTAAAATTATAAAGAACTAACCTACGACATTCGGATCTTAACCATTTTGAAGAACACATTATAAGGTTTCCTATTCTGTTCATGTTATCCTGCCTACTGTTCGAAATTACTCATGTTAAACATTTAATTCACATATTTTGGGGAAATCTTGCCATTTTAAGGGGATGTTGCCATGCCTACCGATTTCATTGTTAATCCTCGAAATCCTGTTGTTATCTCAACTCTTACAAGTTTAAGCGCGTATTGAAGGCTTTTAATACGAGAAGGAGAGAAAATGGAAGGAGAGGGAAATGATATTCTGCAAACAACATTCGTTGCGTTATTTACGAGAAGGAATATCACAAGAGCTGAAATACTACCTATTCAAACAGATTAAAAATCGTAATAATGAGCTAAATTCAATATTAATGAAATAGAAATGGTATGAAAATCTGAGGAACGTGCTGGACGTTTTAATAAAAAACCGAGCGTGTAAAAAATGTATAGAGTGAAGGATTGCGCGATAGGTTACGGGAGTTAGGTAGAAGGTTGGAGGACTTGAGGACGGTTTGGGAAACTTTTAAAGAATCACAATGATAATAATAATAAAAGGTTAATTTTTCAGACCGTTGGTCTGGGAGTAAAGTTATTAAAACGCGAATAACTCGATCAAGGATGTAGATAGAAAATTGAAATTTGGCAGAAATTTATATAATGAGCTAATCAGAATTTGTTTACTTAGGGTTGACATGGTAATTTAAGAAATAACTGTTCGTTTGTTATGTTATTTTGAGGGGGAAGGATATATTGCACTTCCTTCGAATAAAACTAATAAATTTTGATTTAATGAAGCAATATTTTATGTGGACTGATAATTAAAAAGTATACAATTCACATTATAGCATGTTGCAAAGAGTTGAATTCTATTCTTTGCCTCACATTAATGCTTAATAAATGCGCCATTTTAGTGTTTCAATACGAATCAGGCTTCTATACAATGGTATAACACAGATACTGAATCTATTAAGTAGTTAGATGGTGGAAGGAAAAGGGGAAGGAAATGACAAGAAATTGAGAAAAAAGAAGAGGACGTAGAGTTTGCATAGAATTAAAAGGAGCTGCAGCAAAAAAATAACAATAATAAATTGTAATTCGCTATGAAACATTTTATACGATCGAATCATGCGCCATTTCCAAATGGTGAGATTTCATAAAACTAAATATAACTTTATTTTCAATTAATTTCTTTAAATGATAATAGAGAAAATATTTCGAACAGAATTTCTAATAGGGTTGAAAAATAACGTTCTGTAACTTTTATTTAAATTTTCTGAAAAAATTTCAAAACTACTATAGTTAAAAGAAAATTGTGGTCTTAAAATATAGCTAAAACTCATTGCAGTTCATGTAAGTATTTAGTTCACAGTAAGTTACTACACATTTTTCCTTTGATGGAAAATTGACTTTATTAACATTTTATCCTGTTTTTACGCGTAAGAATAAAACAATTCAATTATTAAGTTAAATTCTATACGTTTTAAATAATTTATAATTTTCTCAAATACTCCAAGTAAATTTCTGTAAATTCTTCATACATTATATCTTATTATTTCGATATTACTCTTCATTTCAGCTTATATTTCGATAAGAATTTGGCCTCACTGATAATAATTTTTATACAATATAATAAAGAACTTTCAAAAACATTGATTTGATTGTGAATGAAAGCTAAACCAGATCATAGCAAATTTTACTGATATTTCAAAACGAAATCAAGTATCTTTGGAATAATTTTATGATGATCTGATACGAGAGAGAGGAGAGGAAGAAAGAAAGGAGAGAGAGGGAGTTAGAGAGAAAATTAAATCTTCCATAAATTAAAAATAGTTTTGGTCATATAAGAATTCTTATAGCGTAATGTATTTCTTTGTCATAAAATTTCTATTAGCCCAAAACTATGTTTACTCTCTGGAACACTCAATTTTGTGAATTTTATATTTATTGATTACTTTTTAGTTCATATAAAAGTTAGTTTAATTAATATTTTATTTCAATTTTATTTTTACTTAATACTTAATTCACGCATACCCGTCATATTTGTCGGGCAATTACGCTAGTTATTATAATAAAAGTCTAGATTTGTGTGAAACGCTGACGTCATCAATGGCACTTTAACGCGTTTTTAACGAACTTCCCGATTAGGTGGATGGATTAATTTGCAGGAATGTTTGATTCAGATATAAAAATTAAATGATGAAAAAAATAAGAAAAAAGACCCGGGTTCGACTCCAGGGGTGCGATTTCCATTTCCCGTAAGATAACACGTAAAAAGGCGACTTTTTAAAGTGTAGGCTCAAAGAATGATGAGTCAAAAGATATAAACATCTTTTCTGCTTGGGAATTATTTACCCAGACGCGCGTCCTCTCGGTTTAAGGGATCTCAATTTAATGCTAGAAATTTTAACAGGTTTTGCTAGATATAAATAACATTTGGTGGACAAATCAAAATAAAAAAGTTTTGAAAACTACGAAACACTGGAGGTGGGCCACATGAAATTGCTTCGAGGGCCGCAGTTTGGGAACCCCTGCAGTAATCGACTGAATCTTTGTCTTCTCGCAACAAAGAGGCAATCACCTCGCCCTGCAGTTTCACGGACTGGCCACGGTTAGAATGTTGGCCCGTCCTATTGCACGCGTGCCACAATATATGCCATGGAAAAAGGCACGTGTCCACGGCAAACACGGGAGAATGGAGTCCAAAAGGCGTTCATGATGCTTCGAGAGAGCAGGAGAGGACGCAGGGGGAATTCGCCTCGTTTGGGGGCAGCTCTCTGGAGGGTCTGGATTTCACGAAGGGTACGGTGGGTGAAGAGAGCAGGTGTAGAGAAAGGAGGGGCAGGAGAGAGCAAGGAGAAGGAGAGAGGAGGAAGGGGAAGGAGAGAGTAAAGAGGAGAGAGGAGGGAGGGGGAGGAGAGAGTAAAGAGGAGGAGAGAGGAGGGAGGGGAAGGAGAGAGTAAGGAGGAGAGAGGAAGGAGGGAAGGGAAGGAGAGTGGGAGGGGAGAGGAAGGAGGGAAGGGAAGGAGAGTGGGAGGGGAGAGGAGGGAGGGGAGGAGAGAGAGGAGGGAGAGGAGGAGAGAGTAGGAAAGAGGAGGGAGGGGAGGAGAGAGGAGGGAGGGAAGGAGAAAGTAGGGAGGGGAGGAGAGAGGGGGGAGGGGAGGATAGAGGAGGGAGGGGAGGAGAGAGGAGGGAGGGGAGGAGCGAGGAGGAGAGAGGACGGAGGGGAGGAGAGAGAAGTGAGGGGAGGGAGAGAGGAGGAAGGGGAAGGAGTGAGGGATGAAGATAGGAGGGGCATGATGGAGGGAGGGGATGGAGAGAGAGAGTGAGGGAGGGGAAATATCGGAGGGAAAAGGGACTTGACGATGAAGCGGCGGTGGAAGAAGCAGACGTGATGCGTAGGAGAATCTGAATGTCAAAGGCATAAGGGTGTTGCGGACAGGGGAAGTTGTTTTAGAGGAATAGGCGGATGAAAGAGAGGGAGAGGGTCAGTGGAGAGGGAAGTCTGGCGGCGAGAAAGGATAAATCGGAGGAGAAAGAGATGGAGAGGGAGAGAAAGAGACTCCGGGGGATAACAAGTTCGTTCCGCAGAACACCATCATTCGAAGCTTCAAGTACACTTTCGCCCACGCGGCGCGAGAGGGAGATTATTCTCTCGCTTATGTTGTCCGCCATAAGTGGGACGAGTAAACGGAAGAGGGAACGGGTAGATTGACCGTTTCAACCCCGACTCTCAAAATTGAGGGGGAAAAATTGAGATATCTCCGGAGCATTGCGTAGTAACGAAAGAGAAAGAGTCGCTGTGACTCGCCAAGTTAAGCGGTCCTCATAATTCTAAAAATTTTAAGATAAAATTGAACCGCTTGAAACAACAGAGACAAGGGTATTTCCATATAAAAACCAAACCTAAAAGAAAATGCACAGGTAGAAGCTGATAAAATTAGGAGGCAGCATTTACGATACTCCAATTCCAAACGTGTTCGCCACTAACTCTAATTAACCGGTAGTCTTATGACAGTACCTGCTCTCTCGGGAGGGAAATCAGTGATCGAGTTTTCTTGCAGTGGATCGGGTGCAGTCGGCGACGAAGCCCCTGCCTCTACCTCCTCCCGCATTGCTCGTCGTAATGGTTCACGTGAAAGACACATGACGTCATGGCAAACACGTTTGGAATGGAGTATAGTTTAGGAAAAATGCAATGTAGAAATGATACGCGAATTACCGCGGAGGTTCTGTCATTGACGCGTTAAAACTAATGCTGACTTCGAATGGATTGCTTTCGCTGTGGAGCCGAAGGAATGCGACTTCGAAATCCGAGCGCCTGAGACCTAAGATGAAGGAGAAGGGAGGGAAAGAGAGGCAGGCGTCCAAGAGACGCGATCTCTTTTACTTTTTACTTTCTCATATACGTAGTATATTGTGCAAGTATTGTAATCGCGAAAAAACTTAACTTCGAGATTTTGATGGAAATACACATTTTAGGTGCCCGAGTCCATAAAAATGGTTTTCGCGATGCCGTCTTCAGTCTGTACATCTGTTCGCGGTTCTAGGGCCCAAACGCGCATATAAAATCGAATGATGTCTAGTATCTATGCAATATATCATCTTATGCAGTCCCTTTTTTTGATAAAAATTATATTGCACAAAAATAAAGGGTAGTTTATTTTCGGCGATTTTTAGAAAATTTTGATTTACTCAAATGTCTTAGGAATTTTATTAAAATCAATTCAATTGTAGAGCTGTAAGTCACAAATAATACTGCGTAAGCCATATGTCCCAAAAATCACTATATGGCGTCCAGTGTCATTACAATGTACGCTACCTTACCTAAGCCCTACGATGTCACGCCTCCGCTGCGAACTACTCAAAATCTTACTACAGCCTGGACGGTTAAACTAAATCGAACGACATATCATATTTTATGGATAATATCATTCATAATAATCACTCTGAAGAGATGAACGATATTGCGCAACAATTAAGGGTACTTTATTCATGGATATTTTGAAACAAAATTCGATTGACTCAAAAATGGCTCCAAGGAATTTGATTAAAATCTATCCAATCGTACATTCTAATGTCAAAAATAATACTAACTACACCATATGACCCAAAAAATTACTATATATCGTCCAATATACCATTGGTGCGCAACCTGTAGCCCGCGGGCCACTCGTGGCTCTCGACCCTTTCCTAAGTGGCCCGCAGAGCCTTAGAGAAAAAGTTGTAGAAGAGAAAGGTCGTAAATTTTCCTTGGGTTGAATGCAATAAATATCCACACAGGAAGTAAAGACAAAGATGTGTAACTTTAGGTCTCTGCCTCTGGTACACTAAATTAACCAAAGTAGGTTAGGGTCAACTGAAGGGCACATATGGAAAAGTGACGAAATGCATAGTCCTATACATGAGGGTCAATGCCAGGCAGTAAAGGGATTCGAAACTAAATCTGTATTTCCATAGGTCAGTTTGCTTGAAGCTGTTTTCCTGCTCAGTAGCAAAATCTGAGTGTTGCATTAGTGTGCATTTAATTTATGATCCTTTAAAACTAGTGTTGATATTTTGTGTTACGTTATAATTTAAATTTTGGTATTACTTATAACTGAATCAATTTCGTCATTATTTTCCTGGACTTAGTGTTTCAAACCCTCAAAATGAGTTTGCGCAAATCGCTTCGAAGGAAAGCTGAGTGTGTTCGTAACCGTGAGTTTAATAGTGAGTGGGAAGAAGAATTTCTTTTTACTTTGGGATTGGATGGTAAACCTGTGTGCCTGGTGTGTTGTAGCACAATTAAAAAACTAAAAAAATATGATCTGAAGAGGCATTATGAGACTAAATATAAAGATCAGATTGAAGGGCAAAGGATAAAATGTGGCACGAAATTACGCAGTGAATATATACGCAATAAGATTTCGTGTATTAAAATACAGCAATTTCTTTTTAAGAAGTGCGGTGATGTATGCGTATCTATGCTTGAGACGTCGTACGAAATTGCTTTTCTGCTTGCTAAAAAAGAAGCCATTTTCAGCTGGTGAAGAGTTAATAAAACCCAGTCTTGAAATTGTCGCTGCACGACTTGATGATTCGACAATTGAAAAAAAAGGGATATCTCGCTATCAAAATAAACCATAACGCGGAGAGTGGAAGAAATCGCGAACGATGTTGTTAAGTAAATTACAAACCTTGCTTTGGAGTGCAAATACTTTTCAATCGTAATGGACGAATCTATGGACATTTGCGACACTGCAAAGCTTTGCATTTTTATAAGGGCAGTAAGCGAAGATTTCCACGTAATTGAGGAGCTTCTTAGTCTCGAATCACTCCATGGGACAACAAAAGGTATCGATTTGTTTGAAAAATTAAAATCATCCTTAGAAATAAAGAACCTTGATTACAATAAGTTGAAAAGTTTTTGTACTGATGACGCACCAGCAATGATAGGGAAAAAGAATGGGTGCATGGCGTTACTTGAACATTTTTGAATCGACCTTTGTTATCATATCACTGTATTATAAACTAAGAAGCCTTGCGGGGAAAAAGTTTTAAAATGAATGACGTTATGGTTACTGTGGTTAAGTGTGCCAATAAAATTAGAGCAAAAGGACTGTATCACCGCCAGTTCAAGGAATACTGCGAAATGTTGGAAGAAGAGTACGGCGATGTTATTCTGCATGCCGAGGTGCGTTGGATTTCCAGAAGGAAAGTGTTGCATCGCTTTTGGCTTCTGAAAGATACCATCCTATAATTTTTGGAAGAAAAGGATGAGCTCTATGAGGAAAGAAGAAATTTGAGAGATAACGAGTGGCTAAGTGACCTAGCATTTTTAGAAGATATTACTGGTCATCTCAATACTTTAAATGTAAAACTGAAAGGGAAAGATAAATTGTTTTCACACCTTGTTAATGATATAATATCGTTTAAGACGAAACTTAATATATTGGCATCGCATCTAAGACAGAAAAGACTGGATCACTTTGAACACCTAAAAATGCGGAGTGACGTATTCAAATTTAGCCATAATAAATATATTGAAAAAGTTGATGGACTTAGAGAGGCCTTTGAATCTTGTTTCCGCGAATTCGGAAGAGAGGTAAGCAACATTGCACTTGTTACGAATCCGTTCCTATTATCAGATGAAAGGATTAATGACATGGATTCTAAAATTCAAACAGAAATTATGGATTTAAAATTCAATTCCGCACTGAAAAGCAAATTTGATCAACTTTCTGCAGTACCAAATGGGAAAGAAATGATTGAATTTTGGCGAATCCTGCCTCGAGAAAGTTTTCCAAATTTGAGAGACTTTGCGCAGAAATATATACGTCGGCTTGCAAATACGTACATCTGCGAACAAGCGTTTTCGGCGATGAAAGGTATGAAAAACAAGCAGAGGTCGCGATTAAAGAATGGTAATCTCCAGAATCTTCTTCTTCTAGCAACAACTACCTTGACACCGGACATCAACAGCCTAGCTGCAAACAAACACTGCCATAATTGAGTTCTAAAAAGGTGAGAGTTTTTAAAAATCTAAACTAAAAATTTTATCTAACCATCCCCCATCCTAGGTGTTAGGTGTGTGCCTTCTATCATTATTTGTTTATGCATAAGTTTTCAGCACAAATTTCATTACATTCGGAACTATTAAAATTTTGTTTGAAGTTAAAATTATTATAGTGAATGGACTTCAGAGAAAAGTCGTAAAAATGTAGAAAGAGAAACAGGAGGTCGGAGAGTATTTTTCCAAATCCAAGGCAGAAATTCTATCGAGAATAGACATAAATGGATTAGTATTACATATGAAGCCAAACAGTTAATCGCAGTCTAACACAAATATATAATAAAATAAATACAATTCGATTTGTAAATATATTAATATTATGTTTTAAAAACTTCTCGTGGCACTTCGCCAAATCACCCGTGTCTGAGTGGTCCGCGGTTAATAAAGGTTGCGCACCACTGGTATATACGTATATGAGAGTTTGTGCAATGTATATTGCGCCGTTTATTCACTCGGGAATCATCCGCCACTAGATCCCAACATGCCAGCCTGAAAACGCCAATTAATTTGGTTTACAGTTTTTAAGTAGGAGAAAAAAGACTATCAAGATTTTGTAGAGCCGAAAAGAATGTTAACCGTCCCTTTTGCAAAGTGTAATAAAGCGATAAATTTGAAGGCTCGCGACGTTTTTCTAAGTTTACAACGATTAATACAATGAATTCTGTATAATAAGAGGAGGGCATCCGAGCATCAGAGGGCATCCGTGCATCGGAGGGCATCCGTGCACCAGGTCGTCATATTCTATGAGGATCTATGGAGACGAAGAAAAATATGAACCAATCTGGAGTCTACTGAATTTAGATATCGCCATAATTCTTCGTTTTAAATAGCATTACCATACGGTGGACTTTACCGCAACGATAGACATTTTTTATCTTTAACGCAGAGGAAATCGAAATGAAATTAAGAAATGAAGATTATTTTTAACGGTTCCTCAAATAAATTCTATACATCAGCAGTCATTTAAGAAAGTAGACTTAAATGGAAACCATGACACGATCACAAAATCGGGTCTGTAGCGGTGGGAAAAGGATAATAAACAGCGAAAAGAATTTCCGGTGGAGAGGGACCGTCTCCAAGGAGATTGCGTGGTTGGCTAATGTACGACTCGGCGAAGACGACAAGCGTAATCGCTAAATTCCGGCCTTTATCGTTCGGGGAAAGCATAAGAGCCAACATATTGAAACTATATATGTATACACATATTCTACATATACAGATAAACTCGTTTTATGCATAATATGTACTATACAAGTGTTGTGGCAAAGCGCTCAACGACTGAATCGACCCGAGCCGAAAATGTTTATCCTATGAAAGTGAAAATGGAAAATTAAAACGCGATCCCCTGGAATTTGATTGGCGCCGAGCGTCAGATAGACGTGGGTAATCCACAGAGAAGAATCCACGAAAGAAACGCGCCGATTATTTCCACGGCACGGCGTCGGTGCGGATAAACGGATACGTATAAGTCCACTCGAGTGAAAGTAAAAAAGGCAGCAAAGTCGGATAAAAGCGAGTTGGGTTCAAATTAGCCAATATTTTTGAAACACGAAAAAAGCCTCCAAAAAAAGGAATCACCTCGACGGGGCACCACATTTGGGCGGACGAATCGGTCGTCCATTAACTACTCCGGAACACCACATCGAAAGGCGTATCTTCGGCTGCAATTCATCCTTCGACAAACAAGGAAAGAATAAACACAAACTAATTCCACGTCGAAAAATACCTCCGAACACTAAAATTCCACCCGAGACCATAAAACCACGTTCGAGACAGCAACGACTCCCTCCCCACCTCCTTCATCCCCGCCTTCCTTCCACCCTCTCCTTAGCTTGGAAGGAAAAGGGGGACGAAAGAAGGGGATGGAAGGGAGAGGGGGTGGATGGAAGGGGACCCCTTCCTCCATCCAACCTTTCTACTAGAATGGATGGTCAGCCACCGAGATCTTTTTCCCGCAGAAAAGGGATTCGGCGGCGTGCCGACACGGGTCACCTCTCCTCTTAAAACTTCTATCTCTCCACCCCGCCTCACTCCTCCGCCCCCTTCCTCGGCGCCCTCCTAAAACTCCGCACCGACGCTCATTTCTAGCCGGTCCAGATGACCACCTAGGAGGAAGGGGTCCCCGAGAGACAAGAGTGTTCGCGACAGGAGAGATATTGACGTGAGGAAGAAGATCGAATCGGCGAGGGGAATGGGGAGAGGGGGAAGGGAGGGAGGAAGAAGGGAGTGAGAAGGGAGGGAGAAGGAAGGAGGAGACAGAGAAAGGTACGCCGCAAAAGGAGATAGAGGGGACAGATCAAAAGCATCTGAAACGATTCGTTCGGGAGAGAGCTTAACGCGTCGGAGGCGATCGAAGAGAAAGAAAGGAGGCCCCTCCCCTCCGCCCCTATTCTCCACCCCTCTACCTTCCTCTATTCTCCCCCCTCCCCAATCCTCTATTCTCACTCCCCTCCTCTCCCCCTCCCCCGCTGCAACTAGATCGGAGGATCGTGTTTTAATCCGATCGAACCTCTGCGTCGCGTGGTGAGTGGAATCGGAGGATTCGAGGGCCCTCTGTTGGCTTTTTGATAAATGCCATTTTATGCTATATTTCATGTAATACAATTAAGAAAATAAAGAATTTTGAATTGAATTTCGTACTGTTCGTAAACCCGGTTTGGTTCCAGTAGTTCCTTTCGGACCGTGTGGCGTGATGGACACGATTGTCTTGAGACATATATTTCCGAAAAACAAAGGGCGGACGACAATGCCAAACGTAAGCCCAGCTGAACGCCTTTTCCGCTCCGAAGGCATCGAGTATTGAACTCGTATGAAATAAAAATATTCCTCTTTGCTAAGACATTTCGACGAATGAAGATGCCGGGAGAACGTCTCCGTGTCCGCACGAATGAAATTTGGAGGCATTTCCCGAAGGCCGGTTTTCGCGAGCACCTCAAAGAGCCAAATGGGAGACCTACACGACAGCCGATGGCTAGAATTAATCTGGACTGCAACCATGGAACACAGAAAGGGATGCGGCAACCACCGTCAGAAGTGCACTGCCTACGAATATTAAACATTGCAACTGCAATTCGTTTATAGAAGTAAACAGCCTTCGTTTATTTGAATCTTAGCTGTACCTGATGCCAATCTCGATCTTACCTCTTTTGATTCTGACTTTCACATCCTCCAATATTTAGTGTGCTCGTATCATTTGGGAATAATATTGATCGTAATTGGCAAACTCCTTTCCGACTAAACGTAATTACCCTTTCTGAAGATTGTAGAATGCAAGAAGAGGTGATAAAGTAACTTTGGTAAAAATTTGAAGACCGAATTAGTTCTATAATCACCATCTGCTGAAATCGAGGATATTAATTCTACTGAACCTATCAACGGGTTAGAACCACTGCTTTTAAAGGAAAATGATTCTAAAAATTACAAACGAATGTTTATAGACTCCCTCCTAAACCATTTTACAAAACAAAAAGCATTAAACGCTGACATTTTTTCTAATAACGTTTTACTAAAGTATTTGCAACACAAAGTTTATATGATTATATACACAGATTAACTACATAATATCGAGGTGCGCACGTAATTTATAATTACAAATGTAGTCAATAAGCACAAATTCGCAAATCCGGTTAGACAATCTCGGAAAAGGCGCTTCTTATGGCAGAAGCGCTGAAAATCACCCTGGCATCAATCCAAATGTCATTAAACAGAACCAAGTCGATTAAAACGACAGAAAAATATCAATCCATAATCCCTGTGCTAAATTCTCCTTAACTAAAAGAGTCATTTAATGTTCACAGAGGAAAAGGCACGGCAATTCCAGAGATGAAGAGAGAGAGTCGAGCGATAAAGGCGGCCGAAGGGAATTCTTTGGAGTAACGATCAAAAAAAGAAAACCGGCCAAACCCGGGAAATTCACTCGGGAGATTACTCGACCGATACTTGGGATGGCCAGCGTCTGTAAAGCTCAAAGCACGTTTTTAATAGTTCTCCTTCGATCTCCAAGTCTTAGGGGACAGCCTCCAAGCCGTGTAAAAATTATTTCATTAAATTCTCACTACATCCCTCCTTCTCCGCTCTCAATGTTGGCCTCCTCTCGTGAGTTATCTTGTGTTTCACGCGGATAAGTTGCCAGGCTATCGCATGACCACCTTCTCGGATGAATAACTCCCAGGGTTGCCAACCATCCTACTGTCGGTAGGACAGTCCAACTTTGAGATAAAATGCCCTCTGTCCTACTAGACTAAAGAAAATGCAAAGTGGGATGCAAAATGTCCTACGTTGTGACACATCTCTGCTAGGGAAGATCTACCAGCGAGATGACCCCTATCGATCACATGGCTACCGAGACCCAATGGGTGGTATGCACGTTGTTTCACATTGTTGTACTAGTAGTAATCTGTGCAAAAGGAATTTTGATTGCTGGTGTGTTGATAGTGTTGTGCATTTTGTTTGAATTATTTTGTACTAGTATTTGATTATCGACTGACTGTTGCCAACCGGTCTTATGGCAAATTAGTAACATCGTGTTGTCATAATATGATTGTAAATAATTTTTTTCTGTCCTAAGGGTATCCGTGAAAATATGATTTAATTTTGGAATGTCCTACTTAATTTTCGGATGTCCTACTTAAAACTCATACATGTCCTACTTAGCTGTCACGAAGAGTTGGCAACCCTGATAACACCACACACACGCATACAGAAGGGAAAACCTGTGCCGGCATTAGCCTATGATTTCGAAAAGCAACAAGGGGACTTAACGTCACTTCTGAAGGACGGAGTGCTATCCTAGAGTCTGCTCCCCACAATACCAGGTCGAAACAACCAGCCTCCGCTAGAATTCGAACTAAAGCCCTCAACGTGGAAGGCCCAAAGGAAGCCATTACGCTACATTCTACCCTCGCGATGTTTTTACAAAAACTCTACTTCTTCTACATCTCCCTCTGCAAATATATAAAATAAATGTGAAAATCCATAGACGAAAATAAATCTAGACTAATGTAAAACATTTAATATATACCAACAACAAGGAGGGAGAGAGGCAAGATGGAGAGAGAGAGAGAGAAAGAGGGTGGGAGAGAGATAAAGAGGGAGGGAGTGAGACAGGAGAGATAAAAGAGGGAAGGAGAGAGATAGGAGAGAGACAGGAGAGAGGAAAGAGGGAGGGAGAGAGGCAAGAAAGAGAGTGAGAGGAAAAAGGGAAGAGAGAGGGAGAGATAGAGGCGGCGGAGCAAGTGTTACAGACCGGAGGGGAATGGAAGCCCACGAGAGGGGAAAGAGCTAAAAAGACGATAATATCGGCGAGCGTGGGTGCGAGGGACAAAGGGGCGGCATCGGGGGACAAAGGGGCGAGATTTACGGGGCGGGGGCCAAGAAACGTATGGGTGGGGACAGTATAAAGAGAGAGAGAGGATCACAATCGATTGATTTATCGACCTGAGAGGTTCCTTCCTCCGATTACACTCAGCCGACCGACCCTTCCTTTCCTCGCCCTCCTCCCCTTTCTCTCTCTCTCTCTCCCCCCCTCTCCCAATCGCAGCCGCATTAAATGAAGGAAGGACACTTGCAGACTCACTCGTTCATTAAGAGCGTGAAAGTAAATGGTCGAAAGTTCTGCTCTCGTGTCTCCCTCTCTGGCGAACCCCTCGGACTGACCTCTCTGGCGAACCCCTCGGACTGATTGAGTCGCAGTAAAGTGACGAGTCAATTTGCCCCGAGTATACTCGGTTCCGATCGGATGAGAAAGAGAGGAATGGGAGGAGGAAATTGAGAAGAGGAGATGGAGAAGTGCGCAGGAAGGAGAAGTCGATTTGTCAGAACTTTAGAACCGCGGTCCGAAAGAATTGGAGGTAGCGAGTCAATTTGTCTTAAGTATTTTCGGCGCCCTAAAACGTCTCGTTGGTTGCCAGGCGACGTGTTGGAACGCCGCAGAGGATGCAGAAGGGATTCCTTTCGGTTAAAAAGAACTTTCTGATTTCCGAGGCCCTCGAAAAGCCGCTACGATCGCATCCGAGGGTCTATAGGATGGGAACCGAAGGAAATCACGCGAGTTTCTTTTCCTCTCTTCCAAATGTCACATAAAAATTTCCGAAATTAATCGTTTAAGTCGTTGCGAGCGAAAATGCGGGCTTCTCCAACTCATTGCGGTCAACCGAGATGATCTCCCAGTATTATGAACGATTCAAATCAAGGAATCAATTCCGTTACAACAGTGGGTGCAAGAACTCGAATACGAAGAACTCGAAGAACGGACGAGACAACAAACAACGACATTAAAACGAGCGAACGAGAGTACGAAAATCCTTCCATGCTCTTCTATGAGGAACCGAAAAACATTTGGCGGTTACAGAGAGAGAGAATGGAAATTTATTTATTGTTCTGGGACAAGATGATCCCGTGGAAACGAAAGAGAAAGGTGAACCGCATCCACTCCGATGGCCTTCTCTTCTGCCCACGACACATTCAGGAAAGAAAAATATGGATAAGAAGGCCCACGCCAATTCATAAAGATTTCTCGGGAAACGTCCTCTTTTCAAAATGTCATCGAAAAGATTGGAAAACTCACGAAAAAAGGGGCGGAAAAAGAGAACAATTTCCTCGAAGAGGAAAGTCATCGTCTTCCAAAGCATCCGAGTTGTTTTAATCGCTCTGAAGAGAGCAGATCGCGGTAACATAAGTAAATGTTTAAGGATGAGAATGCGGACGAATTTCCGAAGCAATGTTTAGCTAATTTGAATCTGGCTTAGGGTAAAAACAGCGAGGAGGTCGAGGTGGAGGTCGCGGTCTACCCAAAGGGGATCAAACACACGGGGCTTGACTGGAGTGCGCATAGCGGGGCGATTCAGCTGGAGATCGAGGTAGACAGAGGTTTACATCGCGATTTTGAAGGAACCAAATTTGTTTGTTTCACATCGCGGCTTTCCCCGCCGCTGAAATCCCTCCTCGAGGCCTGCATACCCGCAGTTTACCCGACCCGCGGGTACCCGCAGCGAAAGTTGCGGGTCGGGTAGTGCTTCCATGTGGGTACGGGTCGGGTTCGGACACAAAAGGCACCGGTGCGGGTAAAGAGCGGGTACGAAAACTAGGTTTAATTCCAATACAATCATATCCAGATGAATTGACTGCATATATTGACAAATCTATCTGACGACATTACTAATAATTTTGATTTGATGAAATGGTGGGATAAGCAAAAGAATTGTTTGCCAAATGTAAGTATTTTAGCGAATTTGAATTTATACAAAATAAATGAATGTGACTAAGAAATAATATTTTTATTTTTTCACGATTTCTTGCTACGGATTTGTCTCTCGAGTTGGACCGGACAGTTAAAAAATATGGGTCGAGTCGGACAAGTAGACCTGTGCGGGTTAATAGCCTGCGGTTATGGGTCGGCTACGGGTTAATATTTTGCGGGTTTCATAAATTAGATAAAATGTTTTAAACAAATAAACCTAGAGATTTGACATCTTGCGCACGTAATAATAAGACTATGACTCATATGCTATTTAACTGCAATCGGATGAACCTGTTCTTAATTATTAACCGGCTAAGTGACGCCTTCCGTCTCAGAGCTCAAAAAAGGGGCCTTTTTTTCATTCTCACTCCGAAAACGTCTCTTCCAAAAAAAAAACAAAAAATACAAAACCACCCCCATTCAACGCGGAATTAAATATGCTACACGCTGATATGTCTCCTACCAAAATCCATGGAGCCATTTTAGGGATATTTAGCATCAAACTCGGGTCTACATACTTTTGGCGACGATAGCAGCCCTCCCTTCCTAGAGACATTATTAGCCCTGCATTAATTTCAGCAGTAGCTTCCGTCTTCAAGATACAGAAATAAAGTAACTTAGTAAATTCCTACAATATTTTTACTAGAGGGACTCGATCTAGATTTCGTCATCATCAGGAGTTATAAAGAAATTATAATTGAGTTAGTGCACAACGTTCCATCTCGCCGCTGTTGAAATTTCATCATCACTCTCATCGCTACTTTTATACATTTTTTAACCAATTATAAACGTTCACGATGTCCTCGCAGACTTTTATAACACAACGGGAGCTTGGCTTCACATGAACTGAGCACGAGGACAAAAGAGTGCAGATTGAAAACATCGACCGCGATGTAAACGGCGAACTCTTCGCTATGTTTTCACAGCTCCACTTGAGCTAGACCGCGATGCAAACTTCCACCGCGACCTCCACCTCGACCTCCTCGCTATATTTTTACTCTTAGAAATTTCCGGGAAGACGAAATAGCTACGAACTTGGCTTCATCCTGAAAGTTATGCGTCGAGCGAAGCGCGAAAATCGAAACACTCCCGCTTCTCCGAATGAGACTGCGGCCGCCTCTTTTTAAAACGGACATTTAGAAAAATTGAGAACTGGAATTCAAGGGCAATTTTAACCACATTTCACACTGGTGCTATGAAATTCTTAACTGGGAGCCTATCGACTTTCGATGTCTCTATATAATAACAAGGGGTGCCGGTGGTGTAGTGGCTGGCTGCTACTCGCCCGATGCTTGAAAAAGTCATCGGATACGAATCCTGCGCGAGTAGGATTTTTTCTCAAGGTCACCCGGCCCCCTGTTTGCGTGGTTTGAGGAGACCGCGCAAATTCAGCTGTTCCGTCCTTCGGAAGGGACGTTAAGCCTTTGGCCCCCCTGGTGTTCTTCGTAAGAGCAGGCAAATGCCGGCACCGGGTTTCCCTCCTCCCTTCTGTGTGTGAGTCCGGTGTGGAAGGCAACGGGAAACCGCCACACCGTGTATGTATATTCCCTACTCAAAAACCAATTAATTAATTAATTGGTAGGACCTGTCGCAAGACAGAACACGAATGAATGAATATAATAACACCATTGTGCATTCGAATGCAGAATTCATAGCCGCCTCTTATATGTTATAAAATACGGCGTTGCTTTAAAATAGTACCCTAGCATTAAAGGAAACGGATTTTTCAAAAAGAAGGCATAATTAGAGAGAAAGAGGCAGATGTTTTGTGGGTGCTCCAACCCAAAAACTATTAATCAGGTCAAATCGAAATTGTATATTTGACATTTTTGTTAAAGTGAGAAGAGTTGATAAGTTTTTAGTAAACATCGGTCAACTGGAAGTGTTTGAAATTTTTGCTTTAATAATTGATGAATGTAAAAAATTACTGCAGTAAAAGTTGTAAAGTAGGTGATTTAATTTTCTAAAACCTTCGTTCGAAACATTTTCCCATATAATGCATTGTTTAAGAGATATTTTAAAAATTAGATTTTTTAGCTGCCACCACCACGCCACCTATCGGTGATTGTTGTAAGCAATTGATGCTTAGTTACGTTTTTATTTTCTTGATTGTTGGAGCTTCGTGGCTATATCCAATATCAGAAGGCTACGGTTTGAGTTTATTTCTTTGTAAAGTCTTTAAAATTTTCTCACAATTCCTTAAAATATTTATTACATCTAACCTAACTGGAATTTTTAGAAATATTGCAGGTATAGAGAAAGTCATGTAGGGGCCACAAGAGATTTTTTATTTTAATTGACTGGCTTCGAAGATTTTCCTTCGCCTAGATCGATTTTCATGAAATTTGGTGGAAATCTCTTGCTAGATGAGCTCTCGAGGATAGTTTTTGTTGCGAATATTGAAAGCCCCGGGTTCGATTCCAGGAACTATCCTTCCCATTTGATTTACGTGGGAAATCTGAAATCCATCGTGCAGGGAAATTTTCTCTATCACATTAAAACATCTTAGAACTGTAATATCGGATCGGGATTTGTACTTTTCTCTGATGATAGGTATGGAGATTGTAAATTTTATCGCAGAATGTTGCTTATCGACCGTATTTCTTAAAATTTCGCGTAAATCTGGCGTTTCTTTCAGTTTTTATTACTTATTACGAGTGCTACCATAGCAACGACTATTGTTGGACTCGGATTCGATATAGTTTAGTACACACAGGCGTTATTTTTGCCACAAAAAAACGCGATTAATTTAGTTTTCGATTTGAATGTATTTGTAATGTTTTATAACGCTAAATTATGAAATTTGGTACCACAAAGAACAACACATCCGCAGTGATTTTAAAGCTCTTAAAGGCAATATAAGTATTAAATAAATGATTATGTGGAAAGTAGGCCTCAAAAGCTCCGTCTGGATCATCTTGTTTACCATACGATAACACGTAAAAATCAATTTAGTGCAAGCTTTCATTCTTTAGCTCATAAAAATTGGAAATATTGACCCTCGATCTTCAAACTGGAACCGTTTTAAAGGAAAATGGACCAAGTTTATTACTCTTATCGCCGATTGTCTCCCTCAGCCCGGACACGCCCTACTTTAACGTTCAAATGATTTATTTTGGTAAAATCTAGCGATTTCCAGAGGATTTACCTTGACAACCACGTCACTGTCGAAATCGAGACCCCATTATTGCCTCAATTCTCTTCCGAGTAATAGTTACGCAAATATATTCCTTCCCGTCGTCGCACTGACGGGCTTCTATACGGCTAGTTCCTTCATATGCCGTCCTCCCAAACCCGTTATCGCCAGATTATTTCCCAAGAGACATCAACGGCCGCATCTCTTCTTTTTAAGTCCGCTGATTCTTTGGCCGTGGAAACTTGGAAGCGACGATTGGCGCAGTTCGACTTCAAGAGGGGGATGGGGCGCGGGGAAGATTTATTTTGAAGCGAAGAGAAGGGGAAGATATCTCTCGAATACAGAGACATTCTCGGAATTCTTAATACTCGCGGCGGAATTTGGCGAAATTCGAAGTTAGAAATCGCATCTATTTATTTTAGATATTTAGGTGTTCTCTGACGCTGCATCATAGTTTTATAAGTCAAATTTCAGGAATCCCATGAAACAAAGGCCTCAAGTAACGCCTCCAACAAAGACTGAAATTATTTATCTTAAACAAAAGCTTAATTCATGAAAACGTTGTGCAGCTGTACTGCATATTGAACATCAACGCGCATTGACTTTTAGAGCGTAATGCATATGAGTACTTTTTATGACGTCATATTTTAGAATGATGAAATAATTCTTTGCCTGTTTAATTAATGAATTACATTTCTTTCGACGACGTCTGTTCCCTCCTCGATCGACAGGAACATTTTGAAATGATTAAGTCAGAGCAATAAAATCGTAATTTAATAATGTCTTATTAAAATTCCGCATTGTATAAGCATGTTTCCTATTGAGTGTAAATACTCTTAACTTAGTTTCTAAATATTTATAGCAATATTTTCAAGTTCCAAGTAAAGTAATACTTTACCAATTCCGCATATGTGTAAATACTACCTATATTTTGATCATTCTTATATTTATAAATCAGGGAAACGGAAATACAACGTGTTAGGTTGTATTTCCGTTTCCCTGATTTATAATTATGAAATATTTCCACCAAGTCACGCTGAAGACTATCAACATCCTTACACTTGATCTAATGCAAGCCTTCGGATGGATTCGGTTTCAAAAGTCATTCGATTAGTTTGTCCAAAATAACATAGGCAAACGAAGAGGTCGTAAGTGGATCCCCATATCGATTGCCACCGATGGCTCAATCCTCCCAATTATACCAAAGCGAGCCTCGATAAAATGTCGAACCAATTCGATACATCGCACTAGGATGCGTTTCATACGAGCCCTGATCCGCGCATCCCAAAAACTAAAGAATTTACGTCAAAAAGGACCGCATATTACAACTATGCTCCTTCATCACTCATACAAGAGATACCACCTTTTCCTAAACCAGAGGTGCACAACTAAAAAGTTGACACGGGCCAAAATCGACCTTGATTGGGCCTAGGCGGGTCACGTTATGAAAGATTTGTACATAAGAAATTTAAGTACACTATTATAAATTCATTAATTACCGTAGCAACTTTTACAGGCAATTTCTATGCGACAAAAATGAGGTGAAAAACAAATATAATTTACTTACTCAATGGGAGATGTTGCACAGTTTTTCTCTCGCCATTCTACTTATATCCGGAGTAATGCTGGTAGTTATTGTTCTTAGAATGTCTCTTAAACTCTGATCTGTCAGTGCTGAACGTAATAGAGCTTTGTTTAATTCCGTAAGAAAGAATGTTTGTTCACACATGCAATAGATATCCATAACAAATTTTACTTGTATTTTTCACGGAAAAAGAAAGAACCAGTTGATTTAAATCCTGCCGGGCCACGCAAAATGTGTCGGCGGGCCATATTTGGCCCTCGGGCCGTATGTTTGCACTCATGGCCGACCCAAGGTACGGGCGAGCTAGGCAACTGCCCGGGGCGCCAAAGTCATTCCAATCCCGGTCATCTATCCATGCATTACTTGCAAGAGAATAAATATTGGATGCCAATTTGTACCACGGAACAGACTGGAATCTTGATGGCATCCCTTCAATTTTTTAATCGTTAATAATTTTTACAGATCGATGAATAACTTAACATGTACTTGGAAAATATCTCAACAAACATTTACGGAGGGGGGCGCTGGGGTGCAATCTCGCCTGGGGCGCCAAAATTCCTTGGACCGCCACTGTGTGCGCCTCTTCCCTAAACTCATATAACTTCCGCTTTTGACTGCGATGGTACTGTGCTCAAATTTATCTAATTATGGCTGAAAAATTTGAATTGTAAGCATTATTGTTTCAAGAGAGTGCCATTAACAGTCTCTCCGTGATATACATGTGTAGTTTCTACGAGGTCGTCCAATACTCTTCAATAACGAAGACCGGAATAAATCTGCCATATCTCTATTGCTAGCTTTGGCGATGTTGCAGATTAAATGTGCGATGGAAGCAAACATTTTAAAAGATGCCAATCTGCAGCAGTCAGCTATCACCGACCAGCTTCCATAATCGATGCGAAAATGTTTACAAGAAGTAAGACACGTGGTCTGCCGCCATACCACGGGGATATCAATGCTTTCGGTTTTCATTTTTCGCGTACAAGGAGGCGTGCTGCGTTTCAACGCACGGCAGACGATTAAAGGTAGACAAAGAGTATGAACCGAGTTACAATGGTGGTAATTTGGAAGCAGTGAAATACGTGAGGTCGATAATGGGGCAGAGCGTCAGAGGTTCTTTTTTCTATGAGAAGATTAGAGGTCGCAACAGGAAAAACGAGAGCTTGAGCATTGCTTACGATATTTTAGCGATTTTCTCTTCTTTTCTCGCACCAAGCTGGTGAACCGTAGGGAAGAACGCAGATTTAAGAGTGATTTAGCGATGCTCTCACCTCGAGGATCGCGATCGCTAAGGCATCCCTCGGAAGAACACTTCACTATCACGTCTCAATCTTCTTAACTTGCGGGACAAGCGAATGCCACCGATCTTAACGGCAAAGCGCAGCGGACCCCTAAAAACGGCCTGGAAGAGTATGATTCCCAAAAAAATTTCTACTGAATAGTAGCTATGTTAGGATAATAAATGTTTCAATTTTCTCGATTAAGAAAAAATACACTTACCTCGGGTAAACTGAGGATTTGAACTCAAGTCTTAATTGAAAAGTTGCTCTACACTTTGTTAGAATTAAACATTGGGGATGTTATAAGGGCATAGGAGTATTGGCACTCGAGAAGGTCGCAAATCACGTAAAGCTATTTATTCCCACATTAAACGGCCGTAACCAAGTGGCACAACGAGAGTGAATGGTAGGATGGAATGCTTTCGGATCAAACTGACACGGCGGCACCGTGCATCGGACAATCGCTGAAAGGGAGGAATAGATCGAACGGTCGTTCGATCAATTTGCTACTTCTGTCTCAACTTGGGCGCGATAAATTTGGACCCAGAATTCTAAAAGAGACCCAAAGCCTCAGATCAACTCGGAAAATCGGAAGATCCAACGGGTGTCCTCGAAGAGACGAGTTGAGGAACGATCGGAAGCGAACTCGAATAAGAATCTCAAATTAAAAAAGTCCTTGGAGAGTGTCGCCAAAACTAATTGACGTGGTTTTCAACTCCGCCACTCTCTCGCTCGCTTTCGTTAATTAGTTCCAAATACTTCTCGCTGAGTGACACACGTACGGTATTTTTAAATGGGGAATTAGAATTAGGGCCGTACCACTTCATCCGACAGATGGATGGACGCATCTCGACAGAAAAAAAAGTTTAAAAAACGCTCAAAAACTTTACGTCGCTAAAAACCACATGGGTCTCCATTGTGCGCTACGGCACGCACACAAACACGCTCATTACCTCGACCGACTACCCGCACACCAATTACGTCACTTCCCGGTTATGAAAAAAATATCTTCGGGACGTCGCCGACTCGCTTTAAAAAAATGCGGGAGAGTGAATCGAGCAGTGAGACATCCAAAATGGCGACCACCCCACCTACCAAGGAACAGTGACGGGCTCGCCATAAAGGGACGAGCCGTGTTAAAAATGTCCGCTACAACTACTGCCAACTCATCCTCGTCCAGGGTTTTTTTTACCAAAAAAAAGAGGGCGCAGACTTCGCAAGGTATTCCTCGTTATGTCCGACCGATATGCGACCTTACTCTTCCTCCCTCAATCCCTCTCTTTACCCCTCCTCTCTCTCTCTTTCGCTTGCCCACTCCTCTATATGGAGATCACACGCGGATTCATTGAACTTCGTGAAGCGTGGCGTTCTCCTAACGCAGGCCGCCGAGGGCTGTGAGATGCGCATCGATTTTTCACATCAAACGAGACAGAGAGAGAGAGAGACACTCGTTAATTTGCGAATTTTGAAAGGAAAATTTGAGTGATTCTTATTGGCTCCTCTCGGGTATAGATCAAGACCTAAAGGCCGTCACATGCCCAAGCGATGTAATTAAGAGACGCCTTTCCACAGAGCTGTGCTATTTAACCATCCTTTGCCATTTCTTAAGGCATTAATTGTGCGTCGTGCATTCAGCTCTCGATAAAGAAACAACAGACAATGGCCATTAAAATAAATTGAACGAATAATTTACCCAATCGAATACTCAGCGGCTACATTTGCTTGATTTTCTGTACGTAAAAAAATCCGATATTATAATAGCAAATATACCCGCCGTTGCTCGGGTTTTAAAACAAAGGCAAAATAATTTGAAGAAGATTTGAGAATGAACGACGCATTTAAACCAAGTTAATTTTTATCGTAATTCTTGTTGGTATACAATATTGCTTGTCTTTTCATCTTTTTCTCAAATAAATAATTTTTCCCCGCATCCTTCTCCAGACGTAGCTATATATAATAATCCACGAGCGAAGCAGTCGTTTGACAATTCAACACCTGCAACTTTAAAAGACTGCGCTTGCGACTTACTTATGCGAATTGAATGTTTAACATGAGGAATTTCGAACTGTAGACGAAAAACGATGAACAGAATAAGAAACCTTGTAATTTTTTCTTTAAATGGTTTGTACCTAAAGGTCGCGAGTCCATTTTTTCTAATTTTAATCTCAAAAAGAAGAAAAGCCTGCACGACAAAAAGTCGATTTTTACGTGTTATCTATGGGGAATGCAAATCATCCCCTGGAGTCGAACCCTGAGCGTTTTTCGTAAAATTTTCTTCGTTATAGCATTTTTATATCGGAGTAGATTATCTCTGCCAAAACTCAAGTTATTATCTACATATTTGATCGAGTTATTCGCGTTTTAAGTATATTCCAGGAATCAGGAACCAGGAGCCCAGGAATCAGACGTTTATATATATATAGATATGTCTTTGTATGTCACTCTATCGCGCTAAGTAAATTTTTCATCGTTAAACGCAGTCGCATTATTGCTAACTTCGTGACATTATGAATGCCAAATTTTATTTTTATATAAGAAATATGTGTTTACCTAATAACTAATGTGGCAAAGAACGATATTTCTTGAGTTTTAAAGATTCAAGTCTTAATGAGTGTAGTTGTGTACTGTCTAGACGCCCATCAACAAATTAGTTATTAGTGTTCAAAGCAAACGATCTGGAAAATTATGTATGCAGCTTTAACCAACGTTAACAATAATTAATAATAACAATTTTATTCCTCATTGACCAACTTATAAGTGGAATAGATTTTGTCACAAATACATGCCATTAAAGCACAACAATAACGATATAATGAACTTGTACTTTGTAAAATTCATTAAATGGTGGAAATGAGCAATTGGTTTGTTGACATTGTGAAATTGACTAGTTGAGGAAAAGATCAATCGAAGGTAACTTACGGATAGGTACTTGGATTATAAAAACCATCAGAAAGGCAGTAAAGCTAGAAAACCTGAAATAAGAAATGAGAGGAAATAGGAATAGTATAATAAGGTTGAGCGAAGTAAGATGGGAAGAGAATGGCATTTCGACCCGGAAGAATCCGCGGTACTCTGCAGGAATTATTGGGACAAAGGGAGTAGTTCTGGCACTTAGGAAAGATATGATGAGAAGCGTGATAACGGTAATAGTAACAAAGGATAGGTTGATAGCAATAAAACCCAAAGCAGTTCCAGTGGACATGCTGATAATCTAGGTGTACGCACGGTCATGAAGATGAATAAATCGAGGAGATGAATGAACAAATTAATGACATTTACGAAAAAGAGGGAATAGGAAAGGGAAACTGTACACTGTAAGGTGACCAACTATTCAGGGAGCCAAGGAGGGACATTTTCAAATATTTTCCGATTATAAGGCGGGACGGATTACAATGGTTTGTTTTTGGTGCACTTATTGATGAGTCATCCTTACATAGATAGATGCAGTAGATATCAGAGTTTCGGACGATTTAAGTGACGATTTGTGATATTAATCAAGATTTTTCTAAAAGCGGGACACAAATTATAACATTTAACAAGGCGGGACGAGTGATGAAAAGGTGGGACTGTCCCTTGAAATTTGGGACGGTTGGTCACTCTACTGTACAGTAATGTGAGATTGGGACAGCATAGTTGGAGAAAGACAAGAAGAAAATGTTGACGGTCAATACGGACTGGGGGATATAAACCGAGGAGGGGGAAATGATAGATTTCTGCATACTAGTACTAACTACTACACGATTAAAAAATTTGATGTGGCCACCAAATGATTTTCTCCATATCTAAAATATTTCTAAAAATTCCAAATAGGTTACATAATAATAAATATTTTAAGAAACTGCGACAATATTTTAGACTACAAAGAACGGAAATAAACTCAAACAGCCTTCTGATATCGGATATAGCCACAAAGCTTCAATAATTAAGAAAGGAAAAAGGAGCGTTACTAAGACGTAACTAAGCGACAATTGTTAATAGTCGTCGGTAGGTAGCGTGGTGGTAGCAGCTAAAAATATAAGATATCTCTTAAAAAAGCCATTATATGGACAAATGTTTCAAACAAAGGTTGTAGAAAATTAAATTTCCTACAACTGTTATTCAAATACATTTTTACATTTATCAAATATTAAAGAAAATATTTCAAATTAACGGATGTGACAAGAGTAAACACCCACTTCCGATTGACCGATTTTTAACAAAAACTAATCAGTTCTTGTGACTTTTATAAAACTGTTAAATATAAAATTTCGCGTTGACTTGAATAATAGTTTTTGAGTTCAAGCACCCACAAAAAGCTACCACAATCACACACACAGACCTCATCGAGAAAATGGTCAAAACGTGTTCAGGGGACCTCAGAACATGTATTTCCGTTGAAATCTCGAAGTCGATTTTTTTCACCATAACAATACTTTCTCAATATACTACGTATATGGAGAAAGTAAAAACATAAATGAAGACTGTACACGTGGAACAGCCCACCAGGAGACAGAATGATATACCAAACACATTACATCCTAGTAAAACCAAAATTCAGGAACAGCATAAAACATGCTAACACAGTACCAAGAGCAGACATAGATCACAGCCAGTATAAAATAAAATACGAATATTAGATAAGAAAATTAAATCAGAAGAAAGTGGATAACCAAGGAAATTATTGAGAAAAGGATGATAGGATGAAGTGGAACGTTAAAAGGGAAGAAAGTAGAATTAACTACAGAGGAATAAACGAGTTTAGAAGTGTGACAGATATAGTTAGGGAAACAGGATAAAGAAACAAACGGAACTAATGATGCCTACTTTCCACATAATATTTATTTAATACTTATATTGGCTTTAATAGCTTTCAAATCACCGCGGATGTGCAGCTCTTTGTGTTTCCAAAATTCATAATGTATCGTTATAAAATATTACAAATACATTCGAACGGAAAACTAAATTGATCAAAAGTATTTGTGTGGCAGAAATAACGCGTGTATGTATTAGACTATACTGAATCCGAGTCCAACAATAGTCGTTGCTATGGCAACACTCTCGTAATGAATGATAAAAACTGCAAAAACGCCAGTATTTACGCGAAATTCGAAGAAATACGACCGATAGGCAACATTCTGCGATAAAAGTTACAAATCCCGCTCCGATATTACAATTCTAAGATATTTTAATGTGATAGAGAAAATTTCCCTGCACAGTGGATTTCAGATCAAATCATATGGAAAGGATAGTTCCTGGAGTCGAACTCGGGTCTTCAATCTCCGCAACAAAAACTATCCTCGGAACCTCGGTCAAATTAGCAAGAGATTTCCACCAAGCGTCATGAAATCGGTCCATTGGTCCAAAAGTTAATAGGGAAACAGACGGACACAACGACGAAACTAGAAGCCTATTTCCATTCTAGAAAGTAGGTTAAAAGGAGTTGCTTAAAATCACCTGATTGAAAGGACTGAAAGTGATGTGAAAATTAATTTGATTTACCATACAGTAGAGTGGGCTCCTGATTTCCTAGAAATGACAATGAGCCCTCTAAAGAAGAAGCTGAAGGCACTGCATTGAAAGGAGAACCGAATGGTAGCTTTGTATGAAGCGGAAACACTCGGGAGTAAAGATATAAAATAATCGGAAAACTTTCGAAATGTAGTCATGGAGAAGAATACCGACCATAAAATGGACATTTAGGATGAAAAACGAGGAAATACTAAGGAAAATAGGGGAAAAACGAGTGATTATACAGGTTATAAGAAATAAGGAGAACTGGATAGGCCATACCCTGAGGAGAGGTGCTAGAAGAAAACCTGGAAGGAATAAGAGAAATAGTAAGGAAAAGGTGTCAGCTGATAGATGACTTGAAAGGGAATGAGAGCTGTTAAGACAGTAAGAGTAGAGAATCCAAGCTCGAGTATCGAGTACCCGGGTACTCGGAATTTGGAAGCCTTTTTCGAATACTCGACTACCCGGGTTATTAGACCGAGTATCGAGTTGCATATTCTCTATTGAGAATTTTGTTTACGCTCTCGGAGGCGAGGATAATCTTGAGCTCTGTAAACATATTTTTAAAACAAACATCTGACGTCAATTCCTACTCAATAACGGGAGAGACATGGAATCCTTGAAGCTGGGGAATCCCCTCAATGACAGGGATATCCAACCTTTGTGGATTAGGCTCGAAATTTTAGGTTGGAACCAAAGCCATCTAAAGGAGCGGGTGAAATGGGCGGTTACATGGGGCACCGAATAATCCCCGTAAGGGCATACATTTTCTCGAGCGACGAGTGACACACGTGTGCGTGGGTCATAAAAGAAAGCGTGGATGCTCAAGGCAAATGCCACGGGCGGTCTTCCTGCCGCCTAACCAGGCAGTTCCTGGTGGCACATCCAAAAGAGAATGGGGCGGCCAGCTAGGCCAACGTAGTATGATGCTGGGAAGAAGGCGCTAGGGACGGGAAATGCATCTCCATTTCCGGAAACGGAGAACTTGGAAACAAAAAGGAGAACGGGCAAAGTCTATGGGTGATTTAAGGAGTAGAAGTCCTCTTCAGAAGAAAAGGTCCTTAAGTATGCTGGAAGGAGGGGTAAACACGAAAAAGGTGTGACACTTGGAAACAAATTAGTTGCAACATAATGGTGTCCAAATGAAATGTCACATAAAATACATAGTAGATGCTCTACACTCCACACCATATGGATAACTGATGCTTGACTGCTAGCACTGTCTTGACCAAGGCCCCACCATTTTCTTGCAAGAGTTCGAGTGGTGCTAAGCTCATTTAAAGTCTCTCGCAGTATTGTGAAATAAACAATGTAAAAGTGCTCGTATATATAGTGTATTTATATGATTTTTTGTATTATTCGTGGTGTAAATTGCATAATTAGCTACTGGTAGCTGATTGTGGCAGATATTTACTTCCCCTTGACTTTTTCTGCGATCTATATCATCCATCTCCCAGTAGTTACATCAGCCATAATAGAAGAACTGTCTCACAGTAAGAAAGTGTAGGTGAGTGTCTCAAATTTTGTAGTTTTTGCTATGTTTAGTGGTTCGTTTATCATCTTAGAAAACAACTATTGATTTTATAGCAATGATTTGAATTGAAAATATCTATTTACTCATGCATTGTTACAGTACTTGTTTTGACTTTCAATGAAAAACTTTGGACATTTTATGTTCTAGATTTATTAACAAATGATATTGCCCGAAGGTGTGTAGTTACATTGTGCTAAGCTAGTATTTTAATAATTATACGTAATGAAGTAATTATACTGAGTTAAAATCGTAATCGAGAATTTTTTATCTCGTACACGTACATGAAATTAGGCGAATGATAAAAGAAATACATTGTTTAAGTGTTCTATAGTCCAAATATATGCGACAAATATTTTACTCTTGCAAATCGCAAATATACTGCACCCATTCATGCTGTACAAACGAAGGAATCAACTAGTCTTGGAATCGATCAGCCACAGAAATAAAAAATAGGTTAGGGACGAACTCTTCTTGCATCGTAACTTTTTAACAATTAAAATAATCCAAAAATTCAATTGACACGTTTAAATCTTTTTTATGTGATTTTACAATTTTTCAATTCAAATTAGTTGAAATAAATTTTAATTTAATCTATAATTTCATAATGTCAATTATAATTCGTTTTAATTCATTATAAATTGTAGGTTAAAAGAAGATAATACCCCAAAATGTCTTCGAACAAGTCACCAGTATGGGAACATTTTAAAGAAGGGAAAAACAGAGGCAAGATGCAATATATGTCAAGTCACTATCCAACGTCAAGGATCCAATACTACTGGGATGATCAAAGGAAGGAATATTGAATTTTGTGAGAAGAGAAACATTGAATGAAATATTAGCGAAATGTGCTGAAAAGGACGGATTTAGCATTGAAGGAATAACGTCATCTGAAGCCATTAGAGGTTTTGTAAGAAGTCGTAATTACAACATGCCTAAAAGCGAAACAACGGTGATGAAATACATTATGAAATCCTATGACGAAAAAAAGGAAGTAATGAAAGCAGCTTTACCGCAACAACAAAAATCTGGAAAGAGATTCAGCCTCACCGTCAGCGCCGGCCATAAGCATGTTCGAACTGGTCGGTGGAACAGGGCCCCGCGCTCGTAGGGGGCCCCGCGCCGAAAACCACGTGACACTCCCCTCCCCATGGGTTTCAATAAATTGAAAGTAAGGCAATTTTTAAAAATTGCCTTCTATTTATAAATGCGAAAGGGAAATAAAGTAAAGAGGAAACATATTTGTCGCTGCTCTTCACTTGTTAAAGAAACAATGAATACATAAATAATTACATTGTATGTATGAATTCCAGATTTAAAGGTCGCGCGTTAATAAGTAGAAAGCTGACTACATTGTAGCATTTTCCTACTCAAGAATAGATGAGGGGAAATAAAGTAATGGGAGAGGTAGGAACCTTTGTCCCCGCTCCCCCGCTCGGAAGAATGTTTTTTACGCGGAAAAGCTATTACTGGAACAATCTTATAGACCCCTGTTCTTCAACCTGTGGTCCGCGGACCGGTGCCGGTCCGCGGAAATTTCCTGGCGGTTCGCCAAAAATTTCCCCCAATCATGTAGCGGCTACATGATTCGGGCGCTACATTGTTGCGGGGCGAGCGGGACGCTGCACGCGACAAAGTAGCGCCCGAAGTATAGGCGAAGTGCGTGGTCGCCGAATGCCAGTATTGCGTCAGCTCGCCTGTCGACGACACGTCGCAAAAATTCTTATTTTATCGCGCTCGTCCGTATTGTCTTCTAATATTGTTGTGATATTTCGGAAAACAAGTTATTTCTTTCGTAAAATTTGAAACCCTACAAAATGGAGACAAAAAAGTCAAACAGCAAAACCTTTTAACCTTCTTTAGTATAGGTAAGGACAATATTCAGGAGAAAAGTAGTGATGGTACCGAAAGTATGCCAAGTACTAGTGCTTCAAGTTTAGAAGAAACAAAGAAAAAGAAATATGGTGATACTTCGGAATGTGCAATACAAACCAAAAAGAGAAAAGGAAACTTTGTTAGGCATTACGATAAGGAGTATTAAAAGCTTGGTTTCATTGTAGCCCCTGGCAGTGAACTATCGCCACGGCTTTTGTGTGTAGTATGTTCCGAAATTTTGTCAAATGAGGCTATGAAACCTTCCAAACTTGCTCGTCATTTGCATTCGAAGCATAGAGATTTTACTGATAAGCCACTGTACTTTTTTTCAAAGATTACGTGACCAGATGAAAAGTCAGAAAAGTCAAATGAAAATGATGACGACTAGTGACAAGTCGCTGCTTCGAGCGTCTTATTTAGTTGCTCTTCGAATAGCTGAAACGAAAAAACCGTTTACTATTGGTGAGGAGTTAGTAAAGCCTTGCATCTTAGATGTCGTACGGGAAATTTTAGGTCCTCAAGCCACTAAAAAACTGGAGGCTATATCGCTTTCGGACACCACAATTCAGAGGAGAATTGTTGATATGGCCACCGATATTGAAAAGCAAGTTGTAGAGGGGATAAATAAATCGAGATGTTTCGCGATTCAACTTGATGAATCAACTGACGTGAGTAACCATGCTATCCTGCTTTGCTTCGTGAGATATAGTGAAGATGAAGACTTAAGGGAAGAACTTCTTTGTTGCCTTGACTTACCACTAGTTCAGAGATATTTAATGCTCTTGATGAGTATTTTCAAGCGCAGGGCTTAGACTGGAGAAAATGCGCCGGAGTGTGTACGGACGGTGCTGCGAGCATTACTGGACGTCGCTCAGGAGTAGTTGCGAAAATAAAGGAAGTCGCGCTCCCAGAAGTTTTGTCCACTCACTGTATACCGGGAGCACCTAGCTGCAAAGAAGCTTTCTACTGAACTAAACACTGTGATGAATGACGCGGTGAAGATCATTAATGAAATTCGTAGTCGAGCTATGAACTCCAAGCTGTTCACGACACTGTATGAGAGTATGGACTCACACCACCAACATCTCCTTCTTCATGCAGAAGTTAGGTGGTTATCGAGAGGAAGGGTTCTTGCACGCCTTTTCGAACTGAAGGAAGAAGTAAAGCAGTTTCCGCGAGAGCGAAAATCTGACCTAGTAGAGCCTTTGTTGAATGAGGAATGGATGGCTAAGCTTGCGTATATGGCGGACATATTTAGCCTTCTTAACGAACTTAATATTTCTCTTCAGGGGTCTTGTACAAATGTTTTTGCACTGAGAAAAAAATGGATGCGTTCAAAAAGAAGCTGGCTCTTTGGGATAGTCACGTACAAGAGGAAGATACAGAAATGTTTCCACTTTTGGGAGAATTTTTGATTGCTGCTGATGTCAACCAGAAAGTCATATTCAACATAATAAGTCAACATTTAAGGGCGTTAGCTGAACACTTTAATAATTATTTCCCTGAAAATGAGGATCCTCGTAAAGGTAACATCTGGATTAATAAGCCCTTCTTGGAAGATATAAAATCATGCGCACTTGATCCTCGTGAAAAAGAAAAGCTGATCGAGTTGTCTTCTGATGTCACTCTGGTGTCCAGACATAAAATGCAATCATTGTCTCAATTTTGGATATCACTCGAAAAAGAATATCCATCTCTGAGTTATAAAGCTATCAAATTGTTGGTCGTTTTTTCGACTTCCTATTTGTGTGAAAAGACTTTTTCAGCCATGTCAGTAATAAAAACCAAACAGAGAAATTGAATGGATGTTATTGCAGCGCTTCGTCTCTCAGAAACAACGCTCCAGCCACGTATATCAAAGTTTCTAACCTCTAAGCAGCAGCATATGTCGCACTAGCTAAAAATTGTAATTTTATAACATTGAATTTATTAAATAAAATACTATCTACATTGGTTTTTGTTTCTGTCTTAGCCGTCAGCCGGTCCGCGAAATATTTCTCCTATTTTCCCCGGTCCGCAGGTGTAAAAAGGTTGAAGAACGCTGTTATAGACCCAGTGAGAAAATATTTACTTGGTTACTTCTTGACTGGCTTTTTGAGAAATTTAATACTCTGTGTACCTTTCTAGGGACTAAGTTTCTTTGCAATATAATAGCGTTTTCTCCACATGATCCAGTCTTTCATGAGTTATTGTGCGATAAACATCTGTCTCTCACAGACCCAGGACGACCACTGAAGTAACTATTTGAGTGGAACTATGGTAAGAATTTCTTTCGCTATTTTTCTCTCATGAAGTTCTTGGCATTCCTTTCTGCATTTATTATCATAAATTTTTACATATTGAGAAAGTTTATAATCTCTTAAATCCTAAAGATAAACAAAATATATTTGCACTAAATGTGAGAAGTATTTATGCCATTAGCACGCGATTTTCGTGTTCTAGATGTGTTTGATTAAAGTTCAATTGTAAATTTTCAGACTTATTATACTTAATGTGTTTCATTATTGAAAGGAAATGCCTCGAGCACAAGAATATTAAGCTCTAAATCTGTTGGACTTAAGTTGAACTGTAAGGGCGGATTGCTTGGACGAATCGGGGTTTGAAAACCGTGTTTTGAGACCGTGGTTTGAGTCACGATCCAAGTTGAATTGCTTAAACGAGGTTTTTACGGGGTCTGACGAGACCGCGGTTTAGCCGAGGTCTGTAAGATGCTCGGTTTGGCAACGGTGTTTTTCCTACTTGCGCAGTGTGCTTTTGTTCATCTTACAATCGTTTGTTTATGTGTTGGTGCCAAGTGGTTGTTCCGAAATCGTCACGCAATGTTGTTCCCAACAGGAATAAATGCGATGTGCTAAAGTTGATTTTATTCGTTCCAGTCATTTTGGTCGGTTTTCGCCCACGCACTCTCGTGTTTACCCGCACGGTTCAAAACCGTATGGTTCTTTATAATTGATAATGCTTGGGTATCTTTTAAGAAATATTTTGAATCGTATGAGGAACATTATAAAATTTTCGGTTTCTTGTCTGACTTTTCAAGACTGAAGGAAGTGTCTGAATTTAACTTGAAGCAAGTTTCTGACAGATTTTGTTCAACTTTCAATACTGATATTGGTAAGCACGATTTTTACGATGTAGTAAATATGTTTCGAAAAATAGTCCCAACAACTTCAACATTCTTGGAAGCGTTGACATTTATATACGAGAAACATTTTACGGAATTATACCCTAGTGTTGCCATTGCATTAAGGATAATTTTGACTAGCCCTATCACAGTTGCCTCAAATGAGAGATCATTTTCTAAACTAAAAATCATTAAAAATTATTTAAGGTCAACTATTTCTCAAGAAAAGCTAAATTCATTGGCAATTATTTCGATTGAAATAGACTTAGCGAAAACTACTGATTACAATGATATCATAAATGATTTCGCAGCCAAGAGAGCAAGGCAAATTATATAAATGACAACCTAACCTTGAACGGGCTGACAGCCAAAATTTTGTTATGTATTATATCATGTATGTATTGATATCATCACTCGATTTTTTTTAAGATATACTGTAGATAAATGGACCTACAATAGACAGATTGTTATTACTTACAATATTATATTACGGGTTATTGATAAATCAAACCACTGTAGTAATCAAAATTGTAGTTTTATATTTGAAGATGTTTATCAAACTTAAAATAAATGTTTAATTATTCGTTTTTTCTGTGCTAACTATTATTACTTTTTTGAAGGGGCTCCGCAAATTTTTGGGCCGGCACTGCTCACCGTCGACGAATGGAGTGACGTAAATGTTACAGTCCACTCAGCAGCAATGTCACCATTCGTTCTTGGACTGGTTCCTATTGAAGGTTCTTGTGATTTTAATGCCACCATAGCTGTAGTCAAAGGAAGACTTAATGAGTTTGGAATCGATATGGAATCTGATGTCGTCGCATTAACTCAAGACGGAGCTGCATTAATGGTATAATATGTAAGGAATATTCCGGCATTGTCTCAGTTATGCTACAACCATGGAATCCATCTTGGTGTTCTGGATGTGTTTTATAAGAAAACAGTCCAGCCTCTCACTGATGACGAAGAAGAGAATGATGAAGATGAAGAATTCCATGATGATGATGATTACGCTGATCTGGATGAGGAGGATATCAGTAATACCGTAATTGATACGTTTCTTGTTGATGGCAATTTGAATTTTGAACCGGAGAGCATCAATGAAATTCCACAAGTCCGTAGAGGCATTGGTATAGTTCTGGCGGAGACCCGAAAAATTATTAAATTTTTCAAAAAATCTGCTGTAAGAAACAGTGTTCTTGAAAAGCATGTGCTGGCACAAGAAGGCAAGAAACTACGATTGTTACTTGATTGCAAGACTCGATGGAACTCCGCTATTCTTGTGGTAAACCGTTTGTTAAAATTGAATAACGGCATAAACAAAGCTTAGATGGAGATCGGCCAGCAAAAATTTAAAGATACGTAAAAATTTGTTATAAAGAATACATCGGAAGTTCTGCAACCTGTCGAGCTTGCTGTCAAAGAGTTAAGCAAAGAGGACTGCAATTTACTGAAAGCTGAAGGAATTTGCAACTTTCTTTTGAATAAATTACAACAAGCAGATACGGATCTCGCTACTGAAATGATGGATGCCTTAAAAAAAAGAATCGATGAAAGACGAAACAAAGATATTGTGTCGTTGTTGCTTTTTTTGCAAAGCGGCAATTATCCTAACTCCCACTTAAACGATTATTTTACATATTCTTCAAAAAATGTAATCAAATCATTGGCAAAAGATACATATGATAGGTTGTTTGGTGAAAATGAACATGAAAATGAGCAAGAAGAACCAGATACGGAAAATGAAGGTTCTGCTAGTTCTGTCTACGGTGAGATGCAGAAAACAATACAATCTGTTATGGCTATTCCTAAAGAAACTTCAACAAAATCAGCAATGGACAAGGAGCTAAAATTGATAGAAGGAAATCATGGCAAAAGAGGATATTGCACAGAAAAATTGTACCAAGCTTTGATAACAATACAGTAGCTTCAAACTACATCACTATGACCCGAAACAATTTAAAAATGTGTACCTTAAATGGACTTGTATTTCTAAACTATTATTTCATGAATAAAAAATAAATGACTTTTTTAATTATATATTTTTTAATTACGCTGGATACCCGGGTATTTCATAAAAGAATTACTCGATTACCCGGGTAGTTCAAAATCCGAGTATTTTGGATTCTCTAATTAAGAGCATTGCGGAAAGGAGTAGGTATGTGGAGAACCAGGTTTAATCAATAATAACGCACTTATTCGAAGCTTAAAATTCGCACACCTATGAGCTACCACATATATAACTATCATTTGTCTCGAAAACGTCCTTGAATCGAAAAAATCTCCTTAGTTCTTCGTAGATGGAATATTTACATGTGGGCAATCCGACTCCAAGCTCAAGCAATCCTCGGAATCCATCGCACCGCACGGCGAGGCAACTCTAATCCAGCGTCGTGGAGAAGGAAGCGTCTCTCACTCGTGTTCCGTCTTACCCTTCCCCCACCCCATTTCTCCGCCCTCCCTCCACTCCTCCCCCTCCCTCCTCTCCTCCAATCCTCCCCTTCCCCCACTTCAGAGAGGGAACTCATTCCACAAAGGGAGCCTCCCCTCCCCAACTCGTATCCATGTGACGTATTGATCTTGCGGAGGGGGAGGAGAGGAGAGGGGGGGTATAACTGGGAGGCACTGGAGAGGCGGAGGCACGGTGCGGAGGCGCAGAAGAGGAAAAAAGGAGAGGATGCACGAGAAGAAGAGGAGGGAGTTTTACGAATCGGGGGCAGGAGAGGGAAAGAGAAACACCCCTCTGCCCTTAATGGTCTCGCGGTTCACGGGGCGGCCGCGTTGGGACGACGGAGGCTCTCGCCACGAGAGACGGAATATCCGCGAGCCTCTTCTCAGCCGCCACCGAATGACCCTCGGGCACACTTCCGGTGCAACGGCAGCGAGGAGCTCTTGGGTGGCTATCACGATTCTCGTAAAGACACTCCGAAACGAAAACAAGATGGAAAATTATACTCCACAAATAGAAATCGCAGAGATTTTAAAGGCGTTCTTTACAGGAAATACGTATGAAACGGTATCGAAAGATTGGGCGGTTCTTCAATATTTATATGTATGTATGTTCCCAGCTGATTCACCTCTTCCTACTCGCAATGGAGTGACTAAGAGGTAGTGCAATGAATAGCCGGATAGGAAGAGAGGAGAGAAACATGGTGCCGGCTTTTAGCCTGCACTTAACGAAGAGTACCAAGGGAGCCAACGGCTTAACGTCCCTTCCGAAAGATTTGAGCGCGCTCCTCCTTTCTCTTTTTCTCATTGGCTGTTCCTCATCTCCCTAGTTCCAACACGCACAAATAAAAACTAAAAGTCGTAATTATGTGGTCTCGCGGACTGTTTTGTGGCAATCCGAATAATTTTTTGATATATAGTTTACAGATCATATAAGAGCTTGGGAGAGAAAATTGGTATTGAACTGCTGCTTGCCGAGAGAACAGTCTTAGCGAACGATGTAAACAAAATATGCGATGTTATGCTTGGGATTTTCTTGAATTTTTATCTTCGAAACTATAGCTCATAATTGTGGTCTCGCGGACTTTATTGTGGCAAATTAAGTTCTCTATCCGAATAAATGATTTAATCTATACCTTAGCTAGGGATATATGTATATATATATATATATATATATATATATATATATATATATAAAATCTAATACATATATTAAAGAGAATTCTGTTCTTCTTTCTGTGTGTTTGCACGGTTTGCACAGTTGCAGCACATTTTTCATTTGCATTTTAAAATCACTTAGAAATGCGATATGAAACGACGCTTAAAAGAACGCATATTCATTTTCCAGCCATCGATTTTCGAATACGCGTCGAATCGTTCCACAAATTCTTTATTAACACGAAAATTTGGCTAAATTTTAGACGACAAAATTTCGACGTCAAGGGTGACGGCATTGTTGCTGATCTAGCAAAATTACGTTTATATCTAAAAGTAATGACATGAACTTTGATACTGTATTTGAAATCAATTGTGAGAACTCTTCTTATATATTTTGAATGCATTTTAATCGAAAGGGAAGTAATGATGGCTTAATTTGAACGATAGGTATGTTTACTGCAGTGCCATTTCTAAGGCGTGGAAGAAATGCGAACGAACATACGACCGCTAATATTTTAATTAGCTTATTATTTTGTTTACCTTGACGACGAAGGAACTTAGTAAGTAGCTTTTTTAATTCACACATTTTTTGTAATCACTGTAAATGCGCCGGCCATGCGTCAAATATCTTGCTTAATTATCGAAAGAAATTAATCATAATCATTGTCAATATAGTAATTTGCTTTAAACTGCCCAATAAAATTTGCAAACGAAAAAAGATATTTTCAATGTACGCGTGAAGTATCTTCCTATTTGAAATGTTGAGTTGTCCATCATTACAATGCATTGAAGTCGTTTCTGACTTCAAGTTTTTGCGCTACGTGTTTATTTGTTTTAAATTTACATGGAATTTTTCACAAATTTTCAATCGGTTTTTGTCCTTCATGATTTTGTTTCATTGTAACCTCTTTATGAAATGTCGAAAAATCGGAAAAATTGAATATAAACTTAAAATATGACGGAGGAGAATGGGCGAGAGAAAAGGAGGAAGAATGGGAAGTGCCTTAAATTTAATCCACGCATACCCTTCATATTGACGGGCTTTTGTACTAGCAGTATTTAATTGTTGGTTGATGGATGCAATTTAACGAGACAAGTGTATTATTATTATTATTAGCGTAATTATGTAAAGAAGAAGTTCTAATTGACGGATGCAGTTCAAAATCACAATTGGGCGATAAATTTTAATAATGATCACTCCTACTTAATTCAATTAACATCCGTCCAGCGGATTAGGAGATGAAGTTACGACAGACGGACGGACGAGACGTGCCCATAAGGCGTTCTGCTACTACCGCTTCGTTGGTAAAGAACGCCTAAAAAAACTTACCAATGGGTCGATTTTCGTGAAGGTCGGCCATCGCCCTACCAAGAAGGCCGTCTCGTGCCTAAGAAGTTTTATTGTACGCTAATAATTTTCCGATTGTGATCTGACACGCATTAGTAAGAGATTGAGATAACAAAGAAGCACCGAGAGAGGGATGTCTTTTGCATGTCTTTCGCCTTAATAATTTGAGACTAATTCCTTTCTCGGGACGACGTGAACCGATTTCCTAAGTCGTGCGTAATCGAGTCGGGAATGACAAGAAGAATAGACGAGCGCGAACGCCGTTAATTGTTACGCTGCGTCGTCAGGAGAACGATTGAACGAAACCTCAACCTCCCGACCGAGTTGCAATTTCACGCTCTTTCCGAGACTCGTAAGCGAAAGAACGAGTGACAAAAACACGATCGGACTTTGTGAATAAAACACGCATTTTGCTTAACTGGAGCGTTTTACGAACGTGGAAATCAGATGCGTTAATTTACTTTCCCAAACCTTTGCTTCGGAGAGCAAGCGAGTTGAATCACACGAAAAAAAGACAGGTCTACCTCGAGAAATACGTTTCCTGATAACTGAGCTTAACACGAGGAAGCGCGTCTATTTTGTGAAATTCTTGCTTGAAACCTACTTGAGATTATTAATTACATAAACACCCGAATGATTTAAAATTTATAAGGTGTAAATCTGCTAAAATACTAAAAATATTTAGTATGCAACAAAGAAAACAATAAAATGTGAGTTGAGGATTGCGTTACAGGAGGAAGGACGCACAAAGGACGGGACGAGTGACGTATGTATGTATCTCTGCGCTGTATGTAAATATTAGAGATAGCTAGAAGAAATGAGATGGAAAATTCAAAACACGCGTACAATGGGCACTTTGCATTTCATACACAAAATTCGGCTTCCCTGAAGATGTTCATGCCAGAAAACCGGCAATGTTGGTGAGAACCATCACTAGTGCAAGAGTTACAAGATTATAGTCATAAAAAGAAGATCCAAACGGAAATTATGATGCCTACTTTCCACATAATATTTATTTAATACTTATATTGGCTGTAATAGCTTTAAAATCACCGCGGATGTGTAGCTCTTTGTGTTTCCGAAATTCATAATGTATCGTTATAAAATATTACAAATACATTCGAACGGAAAACTAAATTGATCAAAAGTATTTGTGCGGCAGAAATAAGGTGTGTATGTATTAGACTATACTGCATCCGAGTCCAACAATAGTCGTTGCTATGGCAACACTCTCGTAATGAATGATAAAAACTGCAAAAAACGCCAGTAATTCGAAGAAATACGACCGATAAGCAACATTCTGCGATAAAAGTTACAAATCCCGCTCCGATATTACAATTCTAAGATATTTTAATGTGATAGAGAAAATTGCCCTACACAATGGATTTCAGATCAAATCGAATGGAAAGGATAGTTCCTGGAGTCGAACTCGGGACTTCAAACTTCGCAACAAAAACTATCCTCGGAACCTCGGTCAAAATAGCAAGGGATTTCCACCAAGTGTGATGAAAATCGGTCTATTCGTTTAAATGTTAATAAAGACGAAACTATATGCCTATTTCCATTCTGAAAAGTAGGCTAAAAATAAATTAATTATTGGACTGGACGACTTTTTTCACGTGTTGCATGTAACTAACCAGATACTCGATGTACTCATCTTATCTGACCTGTCTCGTAAGGCGATAACAAGGAGAATTTCTATCGCGCTTTGTTTTTAGATGGCATGGCACACTATAACTGAAACTATAGAGCGGACGAGGCCAAACCGCAGCTCTTTTATCCTAGTATGTGGCTCATTTAAATGTCCATGCAGAGGCGTGTCAACGTTTTTCTCTACAGGACACAATGACGTAGTGTGACTCGAGACGTGTTTGGGATGCCTAATGGGATGCATCATATCCGAATTGCTTCGGATATAGGTTATGTTTTGCTGTTCGTAAATTTATGAGCGCAGAATATGTCATGCGGCTCTCCAACTTCTGAAAATCATCGTATGCGGCTCCGAGGGCAAGTAGGTTAGGCCACCCCTGCTATAGAGTCCTAATAAAAATGAATCATCACGATAAACAAATTAATCTGCGTCGCAAGAATTCCGATGTCTGTTCAACAGCAATTATAAATATTCATCTGTCGATTGGGAAAATAAAAAACGAAATAAAATCAACGATGTCGACGGATTAGTAAAAGTTTTATCGAATAAAATAGGCGAGGTAGTATCTGCGAAAGTAAATGATGGGGAGAGAAAAGCCGCGTGCAGGTGGCGTTTAAGACTCCGAGGACGTCACTAGTTGCAAGGAAGTAAATGCAGAGGGATTGCGTCACTGTTACGTTATTGCAGGAATCAAGACTAACAGGCGCTCCTAAGATTCAAAAGGATTCGGTCGAAAGAATTAGAAGATTCGCGGAATAATTTCGCGATTTCCGCTGAAAAATATTCCATTCAAGGGAAACTGCATAATTAGGAATGAAATTAAAGAATAAGCACTCAAGTATAAAAAATTGAAAAATCAAGTATGCCATTATCTCAGTTACCTCCAACAGCCATAACAAGGTTATGAAAAACCTAAGTTTTCGTAGCTTTGCATTGGGTATTGGAGATAACTAAGATGACTACTTGATTTTTTCCATTTTTTGATACTTAGGTGGCTATCCTGGAATTTATTTTCAGCCACCATACGAGCTATGCAATTCTCTATTGAAGGAACGAAATATTTATTTCTGTAGAAGTAATCATCACAAAATTTACTTCGTCGATAATTTTCTAATCTTGTGCAGGTAAATCGCGACCCGGCTCCAGTTTTGCCCTAACGATTAACGGACCATTAATCTTGTCGATACACGCTTAATTCTGAATTCAGAGACTAGGATAAGTTCGCTGCGCCTTCATTACTTAAGCGGCAAAGGGCGCCCCCCAACATTAGTCCCAAAACTAAACTATTATCTCGACGCTAACATTGGTCAAATGCAAAACAAATCAATCGAGGCGTATTCCATAGCGATGGTCGGTTTCTCTCGACCGAGAAACGTAAAAGATGGAAAAGAATAATTTTACCTTTGATCCAGACCGAGCGATGGTGCCCAAATGGTCTATCATCTCCTCTTTCGTCATTCCAACTCCTGTGTCCTGGAAAAAAGACAAAGTAATCTATTAGGAATAAAATATAAACAAGTAAGGAAAGAGCAGCTAAAGCAGACAGTGAATGGCTTTTTTTTTAAATGTCGGTAATAAAGAATGTTTAAATGTATACATACAAGCAGAGACGTAACTGGAAGATATGGCCCCTGTGGAAAATTTTTAAGGAAACAATTTGTGTATGTCGAATATGATTTTTGTTACGTTTTCATAAAGAATATTAGCGTTTTTATTACCAATAACTTAAATATTTTAATGTTAAATTAATATTTATTTATATCATATATATCATCTTTTGCAGACCCTTTTTTCATAAAAATGATATTGTACAAAAATAAAGGGTAGTTTATTCATGGCGTCTTTAGAAACATTTTATTTACTCAAAAATGGCTGCAGAGAATTGGATAAAAATCAATCCAATTGTAGTGCCTGATGTCACAAATAATATTACGTAAGTCATATATATCTTAAAATCACTATATGGCGTCCAGTAGCATTAAATGTACGCTAAGCTACCTTACCTAACCCTATGACGTCAGGCCTCCGCCGCGATCAACTAAAATCTTATTACAGCCTAAACGGTTAAACTAAATCGTTACAGCCTAAACGGTTTAACTAAATCGAATGATATATCACATTTGAGGATAATATCATTCATAATAAACACTCTGCGCAACAATTAAGGGTACTTTATTCTTAGATATTTTGAAACAAAATTCGATTTATTCAAAAATGGCTAAAAGAATTTTGATTAAAATCCATCCAATCGTACAGCCTGGTGTCACAAATAATACTAACTAAGCCATATGTCCCAAAAAATTACTATATATCGACCAGCGGCATTGCAATATACGCTTAACTACGGTTAACTTTGATGGAATAAAGTGATCCAAAGATCCTATGCAGAAAGGCATAAGCTGTAAAGTTTGGAATAATTTTGAAACGAAAAAAGGTCTGCTATGATCGGGAATCGAACCCGGGTCTTCCACTTGCCGGGCGGATATTCTACCACTGAACTATCGTAGCAGATCAATTTTCTCGTTTCTGAACGCGGATGTTTTCTTGGTTGGGACGGAACTAGCCAAGCTAGTATCAAACTGCCTCAACGGATGTCTCGAAGAGATACATCAAATGGTGAGATTGCCAAGCAAGAAATTCCGGGGGACTCCGATTGCTCACCACTGCTCTACACTCCGAGAGCCGTTTTCAACGAGAAAGCAAACAATAGTGTCCGCGGCGAATAAAGGGAACGCCTTTCGAGAAGCTCTTCCCTCAACCTCATCGCGGAGGCGATACCCCTCCTCCTCCCCCTCCCTCCACCACACTCCTCCCCACCCCTCCCTCCTAAGGGCGCAACAGTCGAACCCGCAGATCGCCCTTTCGTCACCCACGAGCGCCACACCCACGCACGCCACGACGGAGGCCGAAATAAAAATGGAAATGGGCCCCCGAAGTCAAAGCAGCGCACGAGATAAAACACGATCCATATCTCGGAGAGGGAAAGGAAGAAGAGGCGCGAAAGACAAGCGACTATTTATAGTTTGGTGCGTGCGAGCGTGGGCGTCACGGAAGGCAGGGGGCGGAACCGATCGGGTGGGGGAGGAGGCAAAGGAGCAGAGAACGGGGCAGAGGAATAGGGCAGAGGAATGGGGCAGAGAATGGGCCAGAGTGAAGGGGCAGAGAATGGGCCAGAGTGAAGGGGCAAAGGAGGCAGAGGAAAGAGGCAGAGAAGGGGGCAGAGAAGGGAGCAGAGGGAAGGGAGTAGAGGGAAGGGGCAGAGGGAAGGGGCAGAGGGAAGGGGCAGAGGGAATGAATGAATTAATTAGATTCATTTTTCCAAGACTAGGTCCCATTAAACATCGTAACAAGTGAGGTACATAATTGGCGTATAGTAGCACCTCAGTACTGAGTGCGGAAACAAAACAAATTATAACATACATATGAAAAGACATTTAAACATTTTTACATATAAATAAAAAAATTGCATATGAGTACATCAGTGGCGTAGCCAGGGGAGTGCAAGTGTACCCACCAAACTGCTCCAGATAATATGAAATTTTCAGTGCGTTAACCAACGCAGTAATAATGTTAATTAACACGCGATCGTAGTATCAATATTTATCAATAGTTCTTTAAAATTCAATAAATTATTTGTCTGAGAATTAATTTATATATTTTTATTATTAAAAAATAGTATGGTGCACCCCCCAAAACCAAATTTCTGGCTACGCCACTGGAGTACATTATATAATATTTGGATCGATTAATGAAAGTAAAATATCCAAATCCAAAGAATTTGATATAATGGCTTGCCAGTACTAATATATAATGAACAATTTCGGGAACAGGAAACGGGATAGACGGATATTAAATATCATGTGGTAACAAAGGTGAAATACTCCTTTAGCCAAAACAACTAGAGGGCTACAAAACCCAATGCATTTCGCCCACAAGGTGGGCATCGTCAGGGGTAAAACCTGTTTCAACAGTGACTGGGAGCCAACTGCAAGGTTTGAAACGGAAAGTATTAAGAAGACGACCGAGAAACAAGTGAAGCGCGGAAAGGTTTTTCGGCGTGTGTGTCGTTTAAATCTGTCAGTTTGTACAGGGTCTTGTTGAAATCTGTGTCCGTGTTCATAAGTGTATCGCGGTTTTTGTAAATGTGAATGTCCTTTCCCGACAAACACTCGGTTAAAAATACCTATGACGTGATAAGCAAACTAAAAAACATAATATTAAAAGAGTCTGAGATTTTGGTCTCCTTTGACGTTAAAAGCCTCTTCCCAAGTGTACCTCTGGAAGAAACATCCCAAATTTTAAAATCATTGTTACTAAAACAAAATTTTTCAGATGAAATTGTTCTCGAATATTTACAACTTACTAATTTAAGCATGTCACAGAACGTTTTTCTATTTAAAAATGAAATTTACAAACAAACACAAGGCACTTCTATGGGAAACCCCCATCTCCTTTTCTAGCCAACATTTTCATGTCCTCTTTTGAAAACAATTGCAAACAAAAATTTCATTACTTTCCAGATATATGGTTGAGGTACGTGGATGACATATTCACAATCTTTGATTTTAAGAAACAAAATGTAGATGAATTTGTTAATCAGTTAAACAACATATATCCTTCAATTAAGTTCTCTTATGAACTTCAAGAAAACAACACCTTGCCATTTTTGGACTTGCTTATCATAAATAATAGACAACACATCGAGTTTGACATTTTTAGAAAACCTACACATACTGATAACTTCATTCCTAACAACTCCTTTCACCCTATGAACCAAAAAATAGCTGTGTTTCAATTTTTAACACACAGATTATGTAACACATCCCTCAATAAAATCAGATATGCAAAGGAACTCAAACACATAAAACAAATTGCCGCTAAACTTGGATACGATAATAATTTAATTAATAAATTAGTGAGAAAACATAACTTTAATAAAACCTTGTCCAATGCCACTTCCCTCAAATTAGACAACAAAAAAGAGGACAAATATGTAAAATTGCCTTATTTTCCACCATTAAACAGAGGCTTGAACAAAATTTTTAAACATAAGAATTATACCATAACATATACAAATCTTTATAATTTGAAAAATTTACTGGGCAGTACAAATGACAGAACAGAATCTTTGAACAAGTCCGGTATTTATAAAATACAATGCTCACACTGCGACAAAAAGTACATAGGACAAACAAGAAGGAAACTAATAACACGCTTCAAGGAACACATGGCTCACTATAAATATAATCGTTTTGAAAAATCAAGCGTTGCCAACCACATCTTTGAAACAGGTCATAGTATACACGTAAACGATTTAACATTGATAACTTCAGCCAATAACTCACTAAACTCGTTAGAAAACCTTCACATTTACAAAAACCGCGATACACTTATGAACACGGACACAGATTTCAACAAGACCCTATACAAACTGACAGATTTAAACGACACACACGCCGAAAAACCTTTCCGCGCTTCACTTGTTTCTCGGTCGTCTTCTTAATACTTTCCGTTTCAAACCTTGCAGTTGGCTCCCAGTCACTGTTGAAACAGGTTTTACCCCTGACGATGCCCACCTTGTGGGCGAAATGCATTGGGTTTTGTAGCCCTCTAGTTGTTTTGGCTAAAGGAGTATTTCACCTTTGTTAGTTTTGGCCAAAGTTATTGAGCTACTATCTATTATGTGGTAAGTGGTTGAAGAGTTTCATTTTCTAAGTATACAATGAAGAGGAGCATTTTATATCACCAGGCAAGGAATTCCAAATTTTCGATCACGTGACAACAAACGATCATTGTTAAGTGGTAGTCCGATGACTGGGAAAGTACAGGTTACCAGGATCTATTCTCGTCTCTTTGAGACGGTCTTGCCGGCAACGTGGCCAAAATATACCCGGTTTGTTTATATTTTAAGGTGGTGAGTAAAATTACTCCAAGTAAATATTTCAGTCGGGAATTTGTGTTAAGCCAACTTAATTTTTCCCAGTAGGGAGATAGATGCTCATCTTTACGGAGAATGAAGATGAAGCGGATGCATGAATTTAAAAGTGGCTGAAGCTTTATATTAAGTACTTCGGAGAGGTCGTTATAAACAAGACAACAGGGAAGGGGAGAGGAGAGCGAAAGGGTAACTTGTATCTGCGCCTCGGTCACCAAACAGCCCTAATTCCGGAAAGATAGTCTTGCCTCTTCTTCAAGGGCGAGTTTCGGTTCGTCAACCATTTTTACCTGAGGAAAACGTAACTCGATTCGTCACCTCCAAATTTGAACATGAAGGAACATTCCACTCGGCCCCACCGGGTTCACTGAGTTCCCCCTCTCGGGTTGGGTCGGGGGGTAGCGTTCCTTTTATTATATCAAACTATTTCACCGTATTTCCTCGTAGAATGTTTTACAAAAATGCATCCTCTACCTCAGCTGGATCGAGAAGTGGAAGGCCAAACATCCATCGCAGCCAACTTCCACATTCAGATTGCGAGTCTTTGTAGCACACTGAGAGTCTAAGGGCGCAAATGAGTGTTTCCATAGGGATCTGAAATGTCCGCGGGAGGCTGCAGAACCTGAGAGGTATAAGAGTGACGAGGGGCGCCATTGTCCCGCTATGGGTCTAAACTGACCGCGGGGCGCAGTTGAGTATTACCCTCGCCTTTGTTTTCCAATACGATCATTTTCCTTCCGATATTTTTCTCTTTTTTAACAGCGGGCGGGTCACTCGATTCGCTTTAAAAACAAAAGAGCGATGCGCGGCATCTGATATAAAACATCGCGTTATAACGAAAAATTTTTTGAACCACTAACAACATCCTATCGAAATACTAGTTATTAAATTTCTACTTTTGCTGGTAAACACCTTAATGTAATTATTAACTTCAAAGTTGAAATAAAATAAAATGGTCGTTACTACCACTCTTATAAAAAGTCTATATGATTTCATTAAATAAATGACAGCTTTCTTTGGACGACTTAGGACAATATATGTAATGAACCAAGACGATTTGCGAGTCCCACAGAAGTTGGTTGCAACGCGTATTTACTGTGTTACTATTTTCTAATCGATATAATTAGTTCCGCTTCCTTCATCTGCCGTAACAATGAGAACTTTTTACATTTTAGAAATATGTACCTGACATAGCGAAATTAACTGCACAGAAACTTTCTGATCGAGAATTTTCCATTCATAATATCTTTTTTGCGAATATTTTTTCCAAGAAAAATATATTGTAATCAGTCCGATAGTCTGCATGTCCGTTAGCATACATGAATATAGCTGGCATTTTACCGTTGGGTGAATTCAAATGAATTAGGCATTTAGGTTTTATGACAAAATAGAAAAGGAAAATCAACCAGGGCTGCCACTTTGCTGGGAATATAAAAATAACATTTCGCTCTCATTCGAAATATATTCGCCTTGAAAAATAGTTTTTTCGAAAGTTATAAAGCAAAAAGGAAAATTTCCTGTTATATACACTTTTCGTGATAGTATTCTTTTGAGAGAGTGGCCATGAACATTTTATATTGCATATTTGTGTTCTACGAGACGAGTACAAGACGAGAATGATATTATCGGTCTTCTACAACTGAATGTAGACGCCCAACTTTCACTGAAATCAAAAGAATAACTTATAGAAAACCCTCGCTATCTGCGGTCTCTTCAGTCGCGGTTAGCAGGCAATTTGCTGATCGCAGGCAAACGGACAATTTCAATATCAATAGGGTTAATGCCTGCCACCAAGCGAAACTATCCTGAAAATCTTAGCTTTCCATATCTTCTCGTCGCATCAAAATTTTGCGCACGGACGGATGAAAACAACAGATTTTTAACAAAAGAGGAAAGATGCATAAACCATGCGTGCATACATGTGAGGCAGAGGCGTTCTTTACGACTTATGCAGTCACGTCAAAAGGATAAATATTACTGGCTTAGTATAATGCCTAAGGAATGGTATGCCAGTTGTGATGTCAAGGAAATATCGAATTTTTGATTCACCGATTTATTTTCTAATCGGTTGTAATTAATAAAACAGTCGACAATTATTTAAAATTTACCTTACTCGAATAGTAGTAATGTTCATGTTCATTCCCTCTCGTAAATTACCCATTTATTTTCACTAACCAACGTTGTGTATATGTAAAGAAAACAGACCTATTTAAGTTCATTTCTTCGTCGCAGATTATTCATTCTTCCTTCATTTTCCAAATTTTGCGTGCGCACGAAAGAAAATTAAACTAATTACGTATTTTCAGGAGATATTGTTTACATCAGTTGTCATGAAGATTGTTTTCGTTAACAACAATTTAAAAACACGGGAAAATTTTTCCAAATTCAAAGTGAATTACGACTTTCTCGTTTGCTTTTCTTGAAATCGGCTACTCCTGCGATAAAAATGTACTGAACAAAGCATCTTCTATTTGACTATTGACTAGTTCTACAAAGTCGTTTAAAAACCTTTTTGTTATAAGTGGTATTGTACAAGATATAAAGAAAAGTCCATCTTTTGTCAACAGTAAAGTGGCACTTACGATTTGCCCTTATGTTCTAAATACCAAATTTGATGAGCATCCGCCCAGTAGTTTCGCAGATGAAACATGCGGACGGACGGAGGGACGGGCTCGACCTGACCATAAAGCGTTCTTTGTTTGCTTTTAGCAGAGAACACCTAAAAAGTGCTAAAAACATCAAACTAAAAGGAGATAAAAGCTTACCATCTACCTAAAATGTTTCGTGAGATTTAATAATGCGTTAAAATTTATATAAAAAGAAAAACAAGATCGTAACATTTATTAAATGAAATGACGTGAAATGGTTCTTATTTCTTCCTATACACGAATGTATAATTAAGTGAATATTCAAAGATACATTCAAACATCGTAATTCTACCTTCCGCTGGGCTTTAAGCGCACCCAATCAAATCTGTGCTATCCAAATCTTTTCTCTTCAATTTCTCAGACCCAATTACCTCTATTAATGCATCTAATATAACGTTTCTCTTCTTATCTCTTTCCTAACATTCTTCCTTCTGTGACTTCTTTCAATAAACCGTTTCTTTTCCAATTCTGGACCCACACTTTTTTTCTGTCTGTTCCTTATTACTCTAATTAAAGTCCTTTCTTCCACTATTATACTCAAAACTTCGCCATTCGTCTTCCTCTCGGCCCAACTAATTTTATCTAGTCTACGCCTTACCCACATCTCCATGTCTCGCGCCCATTTACAATGCTACACTCCATATCAGAGTTTAGATTAACCTCTTTTAAATGTCTTTAACCAAACTGCCTGTCAACAATTCTCGCCGTCTTGTAAATGCCTTCTTTGCTTTTCCTATCCTTGTCCTGATCTCTTTCCTGTGTCTTCCATCTTGTAACATAATACCACCTAAATAAGTATAAAATTCCACCTGTTCCAGCATTTCCCCATTTACTGTAACATAGACCCGAGTATCTTCAATCTTGGAAAAGATCATCAATTTAGTTTTATTCTTATTAATTTTCATCCCGATTGGCTTTGCTCTTTCGTTTGAGGAACTACCTAACCGTTTTGTTTGCGCATTCTACGATGCACGTTATCATAGTCCCCCAGTTGTCCTCAGCCGTAGTTTGTCTGCATTTTCTAAGGCTTGCGCAACAGCCTCCTGATATTCTTTCCTCTTTCTTCTCCTGAATACTTATAAATCCCATTTCTATATTTTGTTCCCTTTTATAATTTTAAAAAAATTTAAAACGAGACTTCATGACCGCCAAATTGTGACCAGACTCTGCAACTGTCCCCGGAAAACTACGCAAGTTCAATATGCTATTCTTGTATCTTTGTCTGACCATGACCTAACCAATCTGATACCTATGCATGTCTCTCGGCATTTTCCAAGTATATCTTCGCCTGTTGTGACGCTTTAACCACGTATTTTTAAGTATTAGTGTTTCTTTAACAAAAATCCACTATTTGTCTTGTTTCGTTCCTCTTTCCTACCTCAAAATCCCTAATCTCGCTACTGTCCTTGCCTTACCACAATAAAACATTCTAATCTCTCATCACTACCAAGTTCTTTTTAGCCTTTACTTCCTCCAGTTGATCGTAGAACTCATCCAATTCCTCCTCGCTGTGATCACTCGTTGGCATATATACTTGTAAAATCAGTCTTCTTTTTCTTCATAGTTTCATTGACATGAGCTGTGTAAAGATTTCGTGGGATGCCGACCGGGATAGCCTTACTTCCATCACTGTCTGACGAGCAAGGTCCAGTACAAGTCATGAATCAAATTTTTATGTGATTGTGCCATGTTGCTTGGGTTATTAGTTGAGGTGGTCTCCTGTTGCCATCCTCAACAGTGTTTTCAATGTGACTTCATCACTTAAATAAGCAGACCCACTGGGTATAGAAATATTTTGCGGTCTCCTCTCCGAGGTACAGATGATGCGTGGACTACCCCTAGTCAGGTCCCCACCTATTGACCTTACTGGCATGAGTGACCCTCCCAGGAGCAAATACTCCAGCCTGTGTCGCTCTCAAGGTCTACGGAATACTCAAGCCCTTCAAGATAGTAGTCTAAATATGGTTTTCAAAGATAATGTTATTTTATGAATAAAAACTACAATTTTCAATTAAAATGTTTGAAATTTTTCAGTTTTATAATCACAGTTAAGTCGGTAGAAAAACGAATAACAAATCCGCAAAAAAAACACACTTTGGTATACGTAAATTTAACTCTATCTGATCCAAAAATAAAATGCGATACGAGTTTACATGAGTCGAATTTTAATAACGGAGTATTGGATTTCAACACGATAGTGAAATTCCAAAATTTCGTTTAGTTCCGTAAGAACAATCGAGGCCAACAGCTTCCATTTCACCAAAACCATCGAATGTCGTCATCCACGGAGTTCAAGTTCGGACTCGGTCAACGATACGTCCGAAAGGAAACTACGCACTCCGAACAATACCTAACTTTTCAATTTCCATAGTCCTCCGAGATAAGTGTCAACTGCCGTGTGCTTCGCCACCCACAAAAGAAATTATACATTCATTAGGCGAGTAGCGACATATCCACGCCAAACGGGAGAGATCATCCCCTGAGTCGAGAGGTCATCGCGATGACTCTAAAGACTCTGCTCTCTTTCCTTTCGAGACCAAGTCTCGTCGAAGGGAAAGTCACTCGGGTCTCATCCCAAAGTGACTTTCAAAGTGAGAACACAACCATAATAGTGTTCACGCAATCTCGTTCGGAGGAGTTGGAGAGATCGCTACTCCGTGGGATCGCAAAAATGTGGCCCACGCAGTTACGGACGTTGAGAAGTTTACTCGAAGATAAACTAACAAAAACACCCGCATTCAGAAACGAGAGAATTAATCTGCTGCGATAGTTCAGTGGTAGAATATCCGCCCGGCAAGTGGAAGACCCAGATTCGATTCTCGGTCATAGCAGAATTTTTTTTCTCGTTTCAAAATTATTCCAAAATAAATACTACATAGAGCGGAACAAAAAAGGATTCCAAGGAGCGAGTAAAGTGTGAGTATGTGTTATGATGGGCATTCTACACACCACAGGCCTTAAAACATTTTTTGAGCTACGCTGGATACAGATAGGTTGCGGACTGGTCCTGCATTTGAAGTCCTACTTGAATGCTTCTCGGCCCATCGAAGGGCCACCGCCGTTGCTTTGGAGGATTATCAGTTAATTGGTCCACAGCAAAATGTCCACAGCAAAAATGTCCACTCTTGTAAATGTCCATTAATATTAATGTCCACTTCATTAGAGGGCCATTCCGTGCAATGTGACAAGCTGCAAAAACTGGGCTGGGACTGTTTTAAAGGTGAGGTGAGGCACAAAGATGTTCAATATTTCTTGATGTTGCAAATATTACTAATCTATTGCCATTATTCTCACCGGAATCAAATAACAAAAATCGTTCACCCCGCATTATTGAATCATATGGAGGAAGTATCTGAAGGTTTCTTATACTTCTGATAATCTGGGGACGATTGCGATTCTGTTCCCTATTTACTGTTCGTGTTAAATTATTTCTCTCAGGCAAGTTGGCAAAAACCTCTTCATTTGTAATATTAGCAGTAGCTTCTCTCACAATACGACTAGGATTTTCATTGGGCCGCTCAATAGCTCTTTGCCTTATAATACCTTGTACTCTTTTTGTTTCGATGGCAGCAGTGTTCGACTCATGAGTCCATAACCATCCTTCTCGATAACAATATTGTCTAGGTCGTTATTTGTTACACAACGAGATTTGCAGATTTCTCTTTCGGAACACCTCCAGTAAATTTTCCTACCATTTTTACTACGGAAACGGAAGTGTATCCATTGCTCACCAAAATTTTCTTCCTCTTCTGCGAAACAAGATATGTAGCCATTGGGAAAAAATTCTTAAAAGTTTGTATTTATAATTTATTTAAATTTCTATAACAACACACTTCTATTATCAAACAAGAATGCCAGAAATGGAACAAGAATGTAATTTTTTCTATGCTATATTCATATTGGATATTGGACATTTAGACTTGTGGACTTAAATCAATGGACTTTATGGTTGTGGACATTTTTGCTATGGACTTTCTGTATATTGGACATTGTGCTGTGGACCAATTGACCTGGAATGCTTTGGAGACCCCGGCAACGCGCAAGTTGGAGCTAGAAGGGTTGCATAAGCACGAGGATACGGGGTTTCATTATTTGTCGTACAATAAACTCGCAGATATGATCTCTTCCTAGCATAATTTAATCAATGAGTCGAATTTATAGTAACTAAGACCACCGAATTATAACTGAAGACGACCGGTTTGCAACGGAAATCCGCATCTGGTTTACTAAACCGTTTTATGGTTAATCATCGACTGGATTCCGGCCGTAAGGCGACATTAACAATTGATTTCATTTTTGAAGATGTATCAATGATAACGAACTATAATATGTAATATTAAACTTATAAAGATGAAAAACTGTTCTAATCACAAATTATACCGACAGTGTGCTCTATAATGTATATTGAAGTTTAAGAAGGGTTAAATTATTGCCTGATATTTCTTATTTGTGAAACTAACCATTTAGTTGTTTACGACACTCAAAATTAAGCAGCCATCACCTTAGAAAGCATTCTATGGAAGCAATTTTTTTCAAAAATATATCTTTTATTGTTTCCCGGTGTATTACAGCTCACGACCTGCCTCGCAGGTCAAAAATATTAGTAAAAAAATTATACAGAAAGCAGAAAATGAAAAATGTTGACCGAAAAAATATCTGCGATGCTCTATCAAGTAAGTTTCACGCATTGGCATCAATAAAATGATAGCTACTATGAGCGAACTTGTGTTTAAACAGTATAAGGAACACCTTAACTTCTGTGCTATGGATAAATTTTCTGAAAATTCCTCTGAAAACTGTCATATAATATCACCATAATTCTGTACAAACCATTCACAACCCTGTTAAATATTCAACCGTAAGAGCGAAGCGGCAGTATGCAACTTTGAAACAAACTGTATGACATTTAACTTGGAATAGAAATTATCGACCAACTTAACATTTACCTTAAACGGAAAAGCGGTAATTATTCAAATTACGCATGGGATGTCGGTGAATGCGTTTCGAGCGCCCATTACCACAGTAAATATTTAACCGTGCCATACATATGGTAGTAATCATAAACTTAAAAATGGTTTACTTGCAAAACCTGCTTAAATGCCGCTATCGTCACAATAATATTTCCGCAAACTTACATCCTTGACCGTTTAGTTCCAGGGAATTTGGCGTGCGTGGGAGACAGGGCACGCCACCTCGCGTGCGGCTCTTAGATGCCGCAGAAATAGTCCGCTAGGGTTTATATATCGCCAAGTAACAGGTACCTCGACTACTTCCAAGAATACCCTTCCCCCGTCCACATCCTCCAACTATAAGCGAGGTCACCGGGTCGTACCATCCGGAGACGGAGGAAACGAAATAAAAAACGACCGGAGATCTTTGCGCGAAAATGCTCGTTTTTAACCAAATATATTAAAAGCACATAACAGTTTTGCCCTAGCAACCCTAGCTACTTGCTACAAATCTAGCGTATTTTTATAAAAATATAGGTATTTCTAGCAACTATCTAAAAAATCCTAGATGTGTTGAAAATATGGTACCCCCAATAAATTTTGTTAGTTCTAAGGGTTTAAATTGCCTGCATCTTTCCCTTTGAGCCGATATAGACAACCCTAAGAAAGCTTCCTTTTGTAATATTATGTACACATTCAAGTCGGAAGATAGATTAATGAAAAAAACGTATGCTTTTCACCCTAGAATAGTTATCACGATTTGTTTAATTTCCTCTAAAATTACATATTTGCATCAATTCGAAAAATCATAATTATTTCAAATTATTGAGTTGATATATTCATTCATATCCGGAATTATTGAGCATCCGGTCCAAATAATAACTGGCACGGCATCCAGACATATGGAGAGCCCGCTTTTAAGCAAATGATTCCTGTGAATATGAGTTACAATTCCTGTTATACGACCTTGCTATCGTTCATACATTGCATCCGCTTTTCTTATTTTATGGTTAGCTACAACTTTTATGAATACAACTATCTCGCAAGACCCTTCTGAGGACGATCTGAGACCGCTGCAAAGGAAATACTGGTAGCCAAGCACTAACTGATGTCAGTCCACTCAGTGAAAACCCGTCTTTAAGTAACCACATTTAAAATACTCGAAGTGATTCAGTATTATTGAAGGGAACTCTTAATTACTCTGTTTAATGAAATAGATTGTAATGTGTGCACGTTTTCTTTAAATGTTTTTTTTTGAAATATTATCGATTTATTTTGTTCTTTTTAGAGCTGAAAAAAACTTCAATCATAAGTAACATTTGAAATATATTTAATGAAAACCAAGCTTTGGAGAAAACCAAATGATTTAAATTGTCCTCAAGAATGGTCAATTAAAGCATTTTTTGTAAGTTATATAATTTTTTGGTAATCTACTGTTTCCTTATTTTTTACTTTAGAATGGGGTTAATTTTTATTATTAGCATATTTTCACTGAGAATTTCTAAAAACTTTTTACAGATACCCTCACATTATCATGGGCAAGAATAAGCGATACAAACAAAAGTTTAGGAAAGAGTGGTTGCAGGATGAGTTATTTAAGAAATGGCTAATAGAAATTCATACCGATTCAAGTAAGGCACATTGTAATTACTGTAAGTGTGATCTAAATGCCAAACATTCTGATTTACTAAAACACATAAATTCAAAGAAGCATAAGACTGCTATGTCTATCGCAACTTCCAATGTTGATTTAAGAACACTGTTAAAACCTACAATGTGTGATAAAACTTCGGCATGTGAAGCAAGCATCGCATTGTTCTTAAGTTCGCATTGCGCAATCCGTAATTGTGACCATTTTGTTGATCTGTGTAAGACTCATTTTTAAAATGTTGTTGAAGATGCGAAGAACAAAATGTACAAAAATAATAAACAATGAGATCAGTCCTCATTTTCAAGATGATCTAATTAGAGATATAGGTAATAGTAAGTTTAGTTTGTTGTTAGACGAGACAAATGATATTACCATAAATAAAATATTAGGGATAGCTATAATATATTACAGTCAAGCAACAGGTAAAATTGTTTCCACATTTCTAACTCTGATAGTTATTAACAGATGTGATTCTGATGCAATAGTTAAGGCTATTAAGGATACCCTGATAGAGAAAAGACTAAATATTAAGAATCTTGTAGCAATAGGGACGGATAATGCCAGTATTACGGTAGGGGTCAATAATGGTATTTTTAAGAAATTAAAAGTTGCTGTACCTTCCTTGATTTTGATAAGGTGTGTTTACCATTCATTACAGTAAGCAATTTCTCCAGCCTCATCACTTACTTTGCCAAAAAATGTAGAATTCCTTGTTTCTGAAACTTATAAATGGTTTTCAAATTCTTCAATGCATCAAATTTCTTATAAATGTCTATATCAGAAACTAAATGATGGAAGAGAACCTTTGAAGATAGTTCAAAACTGTCGAACTAGATGGATATCCATAGAATCAGCAGTTGGTAGATTGTTAGACCAATGGGACATATTAAAAACTCACTTTGAAATAGTGAAGACAAGTGAAAATTGTTATACTTCTGAAATTTTAAATGAACTATACAACGATAAAATGAACCTAGCATATTTGTCATTTGTTCATCCTGTTTTAGTTGAAGTTCAACAAGTAAACACATTGTTTGAATCAAGTACAACTGACCAAACAAAACTTTTAAATGATTTGACTCTGCTTATCCAGTCTATTGCTGGAAAAGTAGTGGTCCCAAGCTGTGAAATAGATCCTTTACTTTCCAATATAGAGAAGTACCTTGATCCTAACCCATATCTGGAGTATAAATTTGAAAAAAATATAGAGAAATTGAAAATGAAAAAAGAAATTACAGCTGATAAGGAAAAGATGATAAGATCCACATGCATAAATTTCCTTGTTCAATTATTCAAGCAATTGCAGTCAAGACTTCCAGAAAATCTAAGCATTTTAAAGGACATATCTGTGTTATCAGTGGAAAACGTTTTGAAGCACAATAAAAATCCAACAACAAAACTGATGGAGTATATGGGCCAAAATGAAGAAACAAACAATATCTGCAGCAGAAAATCAGTTTAAAAAAATTCATCTTTTGAATTGGTCAAATAAGACAAATACAGAAAATTTTTGGAATGAAGTTTATAGGTACAGAGATGCATGTGGCTGTAACCCATTTAGAGAATTATCACAATTTGCCATGTCAGTTTTAATAATATATCATTCAAATGCTGATATTGAAAGAATATTCAGCCATTTAAATATAATTAAATCAAAACAAAAGAAACAGAATCAAGGTAACAACAGTTAATTCTTTTTTATGCATTAAGTATGGATTCAAAAGACATCAAAAGTGCTGTACAGTATAATTTCTCATCTGAAATATTGAAAAAGATAGGGATTCAGGAATCACACAAAAAGCACCTCCCACCATCAGCTATCCTTTCTACAGCAAACGATGACATTTCCTATCAATCTGACGAGGATGATGACATTTTAAATTTAGAGGAAACAAGTGACTCTGAATGAGACTTGTGGCATATTGAGTTTTAAATTTTATTAAAAGCTTCCATTTTGGTTAACGTTTATATTTTGTTTTAATTTTATCATTAATTTGTCAAACCAATTACCTTTTACAATGAGTGGAAAATATTACATCAACCTTAAGTAATTCATGTTTAACCCAAAGAGTATTCTCAAATGTAAAAGAGTTTATGTAAAATTTAATGATTCAAGTGTATTCATTTGGGATTATATTATTGTATCCTTAAATGTATTTGTCATATTTTTCAAGAAAGATTTTATGTTAAAATAGTTTACTAATTAAACTCCTTTAATTAAAAAAGTCATCTTTCTAAAATGAGAGTATATTTTCTTTATTTTCAACTTCAAATTTTAGAATTGAAATTTAAAATGTCAGAAACAGAAATCAATAATAAATACTTTTTGTTGCATTTTAATTCAGGGTTTAATTTTCTACATAGAAATGAAGTTACTTACTTAACTGGCAAGAATATATCAGATATTCATAGTATATAATTATTTAGAAACAACAATAGGAAATCTTCTGTTAGTTTTATCCATTATATGGATTTTAATGTAACATATTTATTTTTTATTAAATACATTTTTAACCTATTAGGACAGATGAAACTACCAAAAAAGTCTGCAATGGCAGAATAATAACAACATAGTTGAACAAGTTAACAATTGGACTCTGCCTTGCTAGATACTTATGACACAATTCCTATTGCAGAAAAATGCAGTGTTTGGAAAAGGGCTTTAAAAAGTCTCTTCAAATGTCCAAAGAAATTTGTTCAGGCGAAGATTCCATCTTTTTGTGTATTTATAAAAGACAGCGATAGCTTCAAAATAGTTGACACATTTGCTCTGCACACAGTTACGATACTCTAATAGTTTAAACACACCTTATGGTAAGCAATCAGTACACAACCATGAATATCATTGGTATTTATATATTCTAGCTCCTTTCTAGCTGCCAAGAAGATGAAATCTAGCTCCCAAATGCTAAAAAAAAGTGGCAACACTGGCACATAAACGACGGATCCGTTTTTTACCTGAAAAACGACATACGAGATAACTAGATTACACATTCGTTTCAGCGGAGAAGAACTACTTTTATTTATTTATTTAATTTATTAAGAATTATCCAAAAACAGCCAGGTTTGGCCTTTTACATCGGATATTGTAACAAATTGTTCAAAATAACAACAATGAGAAATGAAATGAAGTATTAGATGAAATGATGATGGAAATGGGCTGAGAAGGACTACTGGTTAGTTTCTCGTTATTGCGGAGCTGTATGAGGGAAGTGATGACAACAGGTCGAGGGAGGGATTGAGTGACGATAGAGAGTTAAAGAATTGAGGGATACGGTAAAACATGGATCTTTGGGATATGGAGAGGCGACATTTGGGTTGATGAAGAAGTCTGAAGTTACGGGTAGGGCGGGGAGGTGCCCTAAGAGAAAAAAAGGAGGTGATGTTTGATCTGCAGCGACCGTTCATTACGAGGTAAAGAAATTTCAAATCTGCGATTTTGCGTCTGAGGGGGAGAGGGGTTAAACGGAGGGTAGAAAAAATTTCGTCTCGCGTTAAGATGCGGAAATTTGGGACACGATATCGAACTATTGCGAGGAAAAAGTTAAGTGGGCGGTTTAGGGGAGCGAGGGTTGATGGGGAGGCTGAGGACCATATAAGGGAACAGTACTCAAAAAGAGGTAGTACACAGGCGGTAAAAACGGATTTAAGAGCATGGGGGTCCTTGAGTTCTGTGAATCTATGAAGAAGGCCAACTATTGACATGGCCTTAGATGTGATTTTGTTGATGTGGTTATCAAACGTAAGTTTTGAATCGAAAGTTACGCCCAAATCCTTATGTGAGGTGGAAGAGGGGATTACCTGATTGGAGTAAAGGTAGGATATGGGTATGGGATTTTTACGGAGCGTGAAGGTAAGGGAAATCGATTTTGCAGGATAGACTTTGAGATTCCACAGAGAACACCAATTATTTATGGAGAAGACGGATCGGTTTGTTTAATTGAAAGGCTTCTTAAATGCGATTAAACATCGATATGATTTTGTGAGAAAGTTCCTTTTCGATAAAAACGGTAAAATTTGAATGATTTCTGGTTTTCCGTGCGTCATTTTATTCACTGAGAATTTCTAAGACATTCGAATTAAAAGGTCTACCAATCACATTTGAGATGGTTTCGAAACATATTCTAAAATTGGAATATCCGGTTTATGTCTATGATCCACCATTTCCATTATATCCTGTCGATACGCAATATTTTAGTTTCATTTCTGTACAACTCCACAGGTTCTTATGACTCGTGCGATTTAGTTCGCTTAGAGCGACGAGCGTTTCGAAAAGACGCTCTCAATTATATCTACATCTACATGTTACCCTGCAATTCGCCAATCTGGTGGGTGGCAGGGGGTGCAATGAATGAAAAAGAGAGAAACACTTAGTAAAACAAGATTTACGAAAGAATTAAAAATTCCGAAGTTGACACTTTTCACAATTATAAAACAAATATATTTCCGTATTTTTAATTATCTATATTCGAATAATTTTTACTTTCCTTTGAGATTCGAGTTATGGAAGTTCCACTATAATTCGTTATGACGGCATTAATTTCCCTTAAAAGTATTAAAACGTCTTTCATTTCCATTAAGAGCAATAAAAGTCCCTTTAAGAGCAATAATGTCGTTGCCATGGTTATTATACATTTAAAATGTTGAAGAGAGGAAAAATTCAAACTTTTTTCCGATATAAAGCAGATATTTACGCTAATTCGGTAGGTATTTGACTTCTGCCTTTAAAAAATTAAGAACTCCGTTCTTTCAGCTAGATAACTGTTCTTTTCTTGAATTCGCATCCCAATTTAAAGTAATTTTAAAATGCATTTTTAGAAAGTCTTGCACTGAATCCCATGCTTTTCTTAGGGGGTATTGAAATGGAACGTTGGGGTTAAAAAGACCCCTTAAATATTAACTTTTTTGTGAATTTAGATTTTCTCGTCGGTTGGTCATCTGGAATAACAATATACCCGAAATTTCAGCCCTGTAGCATTTATAGGGGCAGAGATATAAAGCGAGAAAGATTTGAATGAAACATATATATATATAAATATATAACAGAGTGAGTTAAAGAAAAGTGTGTAATAATTCCACTTTTACCAAGTGCTTTTCTCCTTTTCATTTGTTATGGAGTTCCACAAAGTAAAGGCTTCATCCGTCGAGTTTACCTAACAGTTATTACACGCGATTCAAGTGCTATCCAAACAAACTGTTCGGGGAAAAGGAAGGCAGAGAAAGCAATCTTGGCGAAGAAAGAACTTTCCCATTAAAGGGAGCATTTGCAGTGTTACTAAAACTGGCGTTACGAGAGAATGAACCCTCCTCAGTAATGGGAATATGAGAGAGGTTAGATTTTAAATTTATGCTCACATATCTGCACCGCAAAGAAATTGCCTCCTCGGTTTCGCTGTCCGAGTTCCAATGGCATCCTCCTGTTATTCTTCCACAGATATATTAATCACCACCGATTGTGTCTCAATCAAAATTTCGCTAAGAAGGAAAAGAAGCGAGCCACTCCAACGTAAGACCCTGCATTGGCGTCTACACAAGAGTCACGTCTCCTTCGGGGACATATCGATTACTCTGAGCACTAGGCACGTATACCGACTGTCGTTTCATCACGTGACGTTAGCCACTATGCATTTATTTCCAAATCCAGAGTATTTATGCGTGTGTAACAGTGCAGTGTGTTCGAGAGTATCATATACGTTCCCGTTGGACAGCTATCGGCACGACAGCAGCTGAATAATGTGGAAGAAAGATAACAAGAAGTTCAAACCAGGACTGATGCAAGCTAGTTTCCCAAAGTTGACTCCCGAATTGGTTACTCATATTGGCAGGAAATGTTTCAGTATGTGTTAGTCATCGCAAAGAATTCTCATACCATAAATACCACTTGTAATTCATAGTTTATCAATGATAGAGAAAAATTAGATAACTAATTAATATAGCATTATCAGGTTTAAAATACTAAAAGCAATGCCAAAATCTCTTTCTGACATTATATTTTGGAGATATTTTTTAAATAAACGAATTTAATAACTGTTACTGTTTATACGCTAATATGTATAGATCAACTGCCCACTGGTGAAGGGTAGTCGAGTGGAAAAGAAAATGACCGTTTTGTTCACTCGTCTATGCTCAAGCCGAGTTCGGTAATAATCGTCATCATGGCAACAATCCGATAAAATGCGATTTAAAACGCAAAACCGCCATTTTTAGTAGAAATTCAAGAAAATGCGATCAATTATCAAAATTATCAAAAATAAGAATTCGAGTCAAAATTCCTTTTCCCATAAAACAGTACATACCTCGCTCTGATATCACAATCTTAAGATATTTTAAAGTATTAAAGAAAACATCCCTACACGATGGATTTGAGAGTTTCTAAGTAAAACAAATAGGGAAAAACGTTCCTGGAATCGAACCCGGGATTTCAATCTTCGCCAAATAAAATATAGCCCGGAGTTGGGCCCTGGCAGCACGTGCCTCATACCAAGTTTCATAAAAATCGGTCCATTGGTGCAAAAGTTGTTAGTGGGGGACACACATATAGACAGGACCATTTCACAAGGCTGTTTCCTTTGGAAACCAGCCTAAAAAAGTGCGAGTTTTAAAAATATATTCAGGTTGTGTAATTTCCGAGTTTATGAGGCTACAGTAATAATGATTAACTGCTTTCTACTTCATCAATCGTTCGACATTATAAGAAGAATTATATTTAGGTGAGAAACTATCACGAACGATCGCTTTCGGGAATTAATTGACTTTCCGAAAGTATTAAAATATGCTATTATTTCATTAATTGAGAATTATGCGCATTCAATTGCTAATTTGGCTACCACCTGAAAGAGAGAAACCGTAACGTCAGCGTTTTACGTCGAACTTTGACAATTGGACGGGGCAAAATACCAAAACATTTATCATTAAATCTATATATTAGTAGTGTAAAAAATGAGATTTTTAAAGACAAGGTAACAGCCACCTTAACATGCAATGCATCAAATTAAACGTCTCGACCTGCAGATTTGCAGGAAAATTAGCATTAGTAGATGTAGAAAATAACGCGTGATGTTAAGGTGGCGCTGCTAGCTAGTTGAAGTAGGAAATAAAGGGTGATGTTAAGGTGGCGCTCCTAACGGACATTAGTAGAAGGAAATAAACCTTGCAGTCGCTGATCCTCATGGTAATGTGGCAGAAGGTTAACTACCAAGACAATATTTAATCTAACCAACCAGTGGATTTATCGCCAGGCAGCTACTAGTATCCGTTTAATTTCATTGGAAAGGAGTGTGAATCTCTATTTTTCGCTTCGTGACCAATCAATGTTTATGAAGAAGTTTTTGGGAATACAAATAGAACGAATATACAGAAACACGAAAAAGAAACCTTCCTTGGTTATTTCAATGGAATTCGCGTCTGAAAGGCGACGAATAGCCAAGGAGCGCGGGTGCGGGGCGAAGCAGCGTCGGCCGCAGTGAGGCGACGCGATCGGACGTTCCAATCGGCAGCAAGAAGAGGGGCGAACCGGTCGCCACTTCGGAGATCCTGCCCCCGCCCGCCCCCACGCGACAGAGCCTCACGAACCGTACGCACTAAGGCGCGCGCGACGACCCGGAATCCCAATCTCTAGATGAGCGCGGGAGGAGGGAATGCGGCCCCGAACGACTCCAAACGGCGCTACAATAGACCCGTTCGATCCTCATCCCCTGAAAGGCGACTTGTGCGTCCACGATTTCCCACGCCCTCGCCAATTACAGGTAACTCTCGTTCAACGAACGTTCGTTGAACGAATGCTCCCTTTAACGAATGAATTGAATTTTATAGCTTTACTTTTCGCCGAAAATTGTTCACTTCAACGAACTAAATAACATGCAACTCGGAAGGAAGAAACTCGGATGTTTGCGCAAGCTCTTTGGATCACAATGACCGTCTTATTTACCAATGTATTCTTCGTGTGTCCAATTTACCACGCATTTTGCCTATCGCCTGCATTTCTTGACGTCACCGAACGTGCTGTTTGTTGCTCAATATATATTTACAAATATCCACTTAGACTTGAAGGACCTCTTGTGTACCGATAAGGAGGAAGTACAGTACGTTGTTTCCCACAGCATCTGGAGTTTTAACGGGGAAGTCAACGGAAAAATTCAACGAATTCCCGTTTTACGAAAGCTTTCAGGAACGCACGTCGTTCGTTGAACGAGAGTTGCCCGAATTCCCGAATCGGAAGATGGTCAAAAGAAAGGGATGCGGACCCAGGGAGAGAAGGCGAGGAGGTCGTCTCGTCCTCGCCACCCCCTCTTCCGCCACACATCAGCGGCAAAACGATTCGAAAATACGAATCGTCTCTATTCTATCCCCGGATAATCGCGCGTCCGCTACTTGCCTCCCCTCACACTCTCGGCCGTGACGCAAGGAGGATGAATCAATAGCGCCATGAAATCCTGCTGGTGGGTGGGTGGGTACGCCGCAATCCCCTTTCCTCGTCACCCTCCGCCCCACCCCTCCCCTCCTCCCCCCACCCCCTCCAAAAAGCTCCTTTCCTCTCGTTCGCCCCCGACGGCCTCCCTCCTCGTCCTACGTTTATCCATATTTTTTGAGAAATCTGTCTCTCTGCCGTGCACTTTCATAACGAAGCAGACATCATAGCCTCTCTCCCGCCGTTCCGAGGGCGCCGATAATTCTCCGCTTTTGTTTTGAATCCATTTGTGCTCGCGCTGTCGGCACACGAAGTGCCTTGGGTTTGCGAGGAGGAAAGCTTGGAGGGGTCGGAACGAAGAGAGGAGGGTGGATTTGTGAGGGGGAGATGAGAGGAGAAAGAGAGAGAAAGGAATAGAGGAGACTGAGAGAGCAGGGAGTGGGGAAAAGGAAAGAGGAGGAGGGGGGAGGGTGGCAAGGAGGAGGATGGGAAGAGGAATCGACGGCGATTTGCTATTTTTTTCTTTCGAGGGCTGTGCGTGTGCGCGCCTACGACGTCCTCTTTTTTTATCCTATCCCGGGGAAGAGTTAGTCGATTCGTAACAGAATAGAAATTCTCTCTCTACTCCCTTCTTTTTAACTACTTGATAAATGATTGACCGATTGCTCCGATACAAACACCGGAATGATGCTTTGCATCGAGAGTTTAGAAATTCGACGCCACGTCTCAGGTAATTTTCCTCGAGTTTTTACTAGATATCTGTTTAAATGAAATGCTAATAGCAAACCGTTTCAGAAAGAGAATAATAGTATATGAAGTGAGGCTACCAAAACTGAATGTAAATGAGGATGCAGGGACTGAGTGTAATTGTTATATATCTACTAACATAATATAAGGGCATATTGCAGTAATAAATGTTTCATAAAATAAAAATTTTAAAATACAAGTCCAGCGAGTAAGGAAAAAGCTGCTGAAGCAGACAATAAATGGCGTTTAAAAAAAAGCAATCGTTAATACACAATATGAAAATTAATGCATATCAGTATGATTAGTCTAAAAGAATATTATAAAAAATGTATATAGTTAAGAAAAAGGATTTTAAAACAAAATGTAAAACAAAAGAAGGATATCTAAATTAAATTTTTATCCCATTCTATTGGCCAATATCAACAAGAAAGCGTGCACAGCGAGACAATGCTGAATCATTGGCGAAAAAAGAAGGCTGCTTTCGTTTAGAAGAATGCGCGTCAGACAGAGACAAAGACGGACAAACCGAACGCATAAGCGGATTTTATTGAAAAAACCGCAAAAAATTATTCGTAATTATGATAAATGAAACATTTCCGAGTTTAATATTTTAATATATAGAAATTAAATAATATTTTTTTAATTCGCAGTGCATACGAGTCGTTCAGGGCAACAGGGGCGAACTCAGGTTTTTGCGATCATGGCGAGTTCGCCCCCGAAATACGGTCCATTAGTCCAAAAGTTAATAGGGGGGACGGACAAACAGACAGACAGACAGACAGAGAGAGACAACGACGAAACTATAAACCTATTTCCATTCTGGAAAGTAGGCTAAAAATGACCACAGCGAGCGCCCTTTTTAAGGGGATTCCAAAGTTTCACGATTTCACGATTGCTGAATATTCTAGAAAATCATAATACTAGCTGTACACATATTAGCACACCTCTTAAAAATCCACGGAACAAAGAGTGACTGCTGCACTTTAGAAATCTTCCTTTTTCGAATCATTATGTCAAATTTTTACCTTTTTTACATTCATTCTCACCATAATACTTACAAGACTGTTAAAATAGGGCTGGTTTAATCCAGCTTTAAATACCATACAAAGAGCCCTGTGGGTATTTCTGAACCTTCTTCAACATAAAACAGTGTTGTATAAAAGTTTTGCCACTATGCAACCTGTTCTGCATGGAGGGCCGCAGTCGTAGTTGTGAATGCTTCGGAGGGCCCCATTTGAAGTCCCGAAAGCATCGGCGGGCCGGATGAGCGTTTATATCGGAAGTTAACTAGAGATTCTTTGGTCCCACAGTAGTGAAAGTCAACTGAAAATAATTTACCAGCCATAAAACGTTATCGGAAAAGGTTTTGACTCCATAATTTTGCTGAAAAAATATGAAATTGTCTGTTTAATTTAACCGATCACTTTTTCATTCGCGGGTTGCACGAAGCGCTCTCGGGGACCACAGGCGGCCTGCAGGTTGCTGACCCTTGCAGTAAACCTTTTAAAACTTCAGAGAAAGTAAAACTCGAGATGTTTTCATTCGAATAAAAACTTATTACATCATATTATCGCATGACATGCTTAGCACTGACTACCAACAAGACTAAGGATTGCATCATTACTTATTCTACATCTACATATTACCCTGCAAGTCACCTTGACGGTGGATGGCAGGGGGTGCCGCGCACCAAGTTCCTAACTAATTATTATTCACAGTTATCTATTGTGGTCACGTATTGTCCTAGGGAAAAAAGACTCCTTATACCTCTCCGTCCTACTATCTATTTCGCGAATCTTGTCCTCATTATCCCTCCGTCCGATATACGTTGGTTGTCGAATAATATCTTACATTTCATTTACGAATATCTCCGACCTATATTTATCTAGAAGTTTAAGTCTCGCCTCTAATCTACGATCTTTCAACGATGGCCAACTCAATTCTTCAATGAGTGACGTAACGCTCTGTTTTTTTATCGTAATCCTTTTCCTCGAATCTAGCTGCTCGCCGCTGTATTTTTTCAAAATCCTTTATGAGTCCCCTCTGATATAGATCCCGAACCGCTGCTGCATATTCCATTTGAGGTCTAACCAAGGATAAATAACAGGATTCTCTCACCTTATCCGTGCTTTTCCTGACTATTCTACGCACAAAAGCCAACTTCTTATTTGCCGCACCTATCACTCGTCTTATGTGAGTGTCCCAAGACAGGTCACGATTCAAGGTTACCCCGAGGTATTTCACGGATTCCGAAACAGGAATGCTCTCACCATCTATCGAGTACACGGACGATGGGCTTCTAGATTTCCAAAAGTTTAGAACGTTACTCTTTTTCTGATTGATTTCTAGTTGCCATTCCTTGCACCAAACAGATAACGCATACAGATCATCCTGAAGCTGACGATGGTCGCTAGGACCACTAATTTCTCTATAGACTACGGTGTCATCCGCAAAAAGCCTGATATTACTTTTCACAGCTGAGCTGATGTCGTTTATATAAAGCAAGAAAAGCATAGGTCCGATCACACTACCCTGCGGCACTCCAGAGACTACATCTGCCACACTCGAGGACTTACCATCGATGACTACTTTTTGTTTTCTATTCCAAAGGAAAGCGCGAACCCAGTTAATGACTTTAACATTAATGCCAAGATTTCCCAATTTTAATAACAACTTACGGTGGGAAACCTTGTCAAAAGCTTTTCTAAAATCAAGGAACACTGCATCGACCTGTTTATTATTTTCGCCGCATGATAAAACATCATTCACAAACAGACCGAGTTGGGTGTCACAGGATCTACCTTTTCTGAAGCCATGTTGACAGCTGACTAACAGCGATCTACTCTCGAGATAACGCATTGTGTTGCTAACAATAATGTGCTCCAAAATCTTACATGATAATAACGTTAGAGAAATCGGCCTATAATTTTCTGGGTTTTCTTTGTCACCTCCCTTATGAATGGGTGACGTGTGCTAGTCTCCAATCATAAGGAACCTCACAGAGGGTAAGAGATTTCTCGAATACTTTCCGAAGGAAGGGAGCTATTTCTTCTGCTAGTTCTTTTAATACACGCGCGGGAATTCCTTCTAGTCCTGGGTTTTTGTTGTTTATCGCACGCAGTTGCTTCGCTATTCCTGCCTCAGAGATTTTAATATTATCCATCCGAGTACGTCCATCGGAAATTAGATTATCTTCAAGTGTATCTCCACCTGCCGTGAACGCCTTCGCGAAGTAAACGTGTAGTAGATTAGCTTTTTCCTCCCCATCGTGAAGGATGTCTCCGGAATCACATCGCAGGGAGGGTACTGAAATACCCCCTCCCTTGACTTCTCTTACATAGGACCAGAACGCTTTTGGACCCTCCATCAATTTTGTATTTAGTACCTCATTCCGGAAGGTGTTAAATGCGTTACGCATGGTTTTTCTCGCTAATAAGCGAGCACTGTTATACTCATGGACTATAGCTGTGCGATACTCATCGGAAGCGGTGGTAGGTATGTTTTTCAATTTTGCGTGACCTCTCCTCTGTCGTCTTAAGGCAATCCTGACTTCCTTATTAAACCAACGAGGTTCTTTCTTATCAGATTTTAACTTACTGAGGATAAATCTATTGATACCTTTTCCTAGTATATCCTTAAATAATAACCATGATGGCTCAATACCTAATCGTCGTCTTTTCACGATAACTGACAAAGGTACTTCTGAGATGTAAGCTGAAACTTTTAAAGTCGGCCTATACATTCCGAAGGGGCTTAGGATGTCTTTTGAGCTTTAATTCGCACTCCGCATACACAGCTCGATGGTCGCTAAGTCCCTCCTCTGTGGATACCTTAGTTATCCTATGCGGGGTGTTAGAAGCAAGCAAGTCGAGAACATTGCCCGAACGCGTGGCTTTTCGTACCGTCTGGAATAAGGAATATTCATGAAACGTGTCAATTAAGGCTTCACACGACTCGCGTTCTTTACCTTTTAACGGAACGGAACGGCTCGGAACCAACAGAGTTGGCACTTGGCTGCTCGGAACGGCTTCCGAGCAGCCAAGTGCCAACTCTGGCCGGCTCAACTATAGTGATATTGTAAAACAACCTTAACCCCAGGTAGTTCTGCGCAATTCCACCCTGTCCCTTACGATACCAGAGAGAAATCTACACATTTCTCTTGACCATTCTGCGCAACACTTACCCATGCCACACACTGACCTCTCACTCGGCAATCCGAGGGACAACTCTCCCGCTATCGCTCATCGAGGGACGCCGAGAGAAGACGAAATTTACCTCATGCGAACAGTTCCCGATCACCACTAGGCACTCAGCATAGTGATCCGTGTCTATTTTCACGATCCAAAAGAACTCTGGTGAGGTTTTGGACCTTGAGAGTGAGAAATTCTATTCAATTTTGGCGACTCGCCCATACTGACGTATTAGATTTTACGAGTAGAGCTTTTTTATGAAGTAAATGATTTTTGAAAGGCATCAAGCAAAACAGAAAGTTAATTTTATTTGGTTTGTTCCTCAGACTTTGTACAATTACGACGATTGAAAGCAGTAAACGCTTTAAGAGACATCACGCCCTATTTACTTAATCCTTGTTGATTGCGTTTTCCGTCCTTGACGGAATCTCCTCTGATGATAACAAGTTCATTTCCGCAATTTCGTGCCCCCGTATTGCCTGAAATCTAAGCTCAACATTGGCAACGGTTCTCTCCAGAAGGACTGATGGCACTTGCTGAAAAAAGTCTTGAAATCCTGCTTCAGCTTAACCAAATCCTTGGGTTGAACTTGCACACTTATTTTTTCCCGTCCCCATAAGAACAAATTTCAAGGTGACAAACCTGGTTTATCAAAAACCCCATACTAGCAATAGCTTGGGAAATTGTGCATTAAAAAGAAAACTCGACAAGTTAAATTCAAGTTGTTTTCGGAACGTGCTCGCGATGGAATAGTTTTCGACGATTTAACAGCCACATGTATAATACCAGTTTTACAAAAAAAAAACATTTCTGCAGGAGCTAAATTCTTTTTATTTTTCCTATCAACTTAATACACAACCAATATCCGGTGTCTCCTTTAAGTACACCTGATTAAATAGAAACGCCAATAAAATACAGGAAACTGTACCTGCAAAGAAGAGATTCTCTATGCGTACACTACGTCCCTAAAATCTCGCCCTCGGCACGAAATCATTCAAAAGCAGATTCGGATATTTCATTTGCGGTCGCTGTTGTCGAAGCTCACAACGGCGAAATACCATCAAATCGTTTCCCTAAATTACGTGTCGCATACGAGATTCAGCTCGGATAATAATCGCCACAGTGAATTCCTTGAATGGCTTCGGGTGGCGCGTCGAGAACGAAGGCCACCGTAGTTGGCCGTTGAAAACAGGTCGCGTTGCGTCACAAAGACCCTCGTCTGCGCCACAACAGGCGCGTCTCCTAACATACACATTTTAAAGCGGATATTAACGTCCTCATCGGTAAGTAAAATTTTGGGATGCGAGAAGTCCCATTTACTTTCTCATATACGTAGTATATTGAGAAAGTATTGTTATGGTGAAAAAACTCGACTTCGAGATTTCAACGGAAATACACGTTTTGAGGTCCCCTGAACACGCTTTGACCATTTTCTCGATGATGTCTGTGTGTGTGAGATTTTTGTGGGTGCTGTAACTGAAAAACTATAAATCACGTCATTGCGAAATTTTATATTTAACATCTTTATGAGTCAGAAGAACTGATTAGTTTTTGGTAAAAATCGGTCAACCGGAAGTGGGTGTTTACTCTTATCACATCCGTTTTTATGAAATATTTGCTTTAATATTTGATTAATGTAAAAATGTATTGGAATAAAGGTTGTAGGAAATTTAATTTTCTGCAATGATTGTTTGAAACATTTTTCCATATAATGCATTAAGAGATATATTATTAGCTGCCACCACCAGACCACCTACCGACGACTATTGTTAACAATTGACGCTTAGTTACGTCTTAGTAACGCTCCTTTTTCTTTTCTTAATTATTGGAGCTTCCTGGCTATATCCAATATCAGAAGGCTATGGTTTGAGTATATTTTATTTCTTGGTAAAGTCTAAAATTTTCTCGCAGTTTCTTAAAATATTTATTATCATGTAACCTATTTGGAATTTTTAGAAATATTACAGATATGGAGAAAGTCATGTGGTGGCCACATCAGATTTTTTTCATAAAAATAAAAGGTAGTTTATTCTTGGCGATTTATTAAAAATTTTGATTTACTCAAAAATGTCTGCAGAGAAATTGATTAAAATCAATCCAATTGTAGAGCTTGATGTCACAAATAATACTGCGTAAGCCATATGTCTCTTTAAATCACTATATGGCGTCCAGTGACATTACAATGTACGCTAATCTACCTTACCTAAGCCTTATGACGTCACGCCTCCGCCGCGATCCATTCAAACTCTTACTATAGCCCTACGGTTAAACTAAATCGAATGATATCTCATATTTATGAATAATATCATTCATAAAAGACATTCTGAAGAGATAAACGATATTGCGCAACAATTAAGTGTACTTTATTCTTGGATATTTGAAACAATTCGATTTACTCAAAAATGGCTCTAAGGATTTCGTTTGAAATCCATCCAAACGTACAGCCTGATGTCACAAATAATACTAACTGACAATAAGCCATATGACCCAAAAAAGTTACTATATATCGTCCAGTGGCATTATTTCTGCACAAGACGCTCAGCGCACGCCTCAGAGGGGAGGGGGAACCCGAGGATTCCCTAGTCTAAAATTCCGTACTTCACTGTTAGCGCCACGCGCTTATTAGTGAGAGGTATTAGACGTGAGAGGTTGATGGTGTCAGTCACATTGGTTCTGTTGTTTCGCATTATTAACATAACTGGCAGTGAATTGCCAAGCACACAGAGTTAATTTCGAGGCAAAGAGTGTAGCGAGATCAAACGAGAAAGTTAGTGCAATGCTTATTGCGCCGTTTATTTACGGTATATCTTTTTAGTGAATCGCTCTCCCGTGAAATTGAAATTCTCAGTAAATCTCTTACTTACGGAAACGCGTGAAAAGACGACGCGATCAAATTAGAAAAACGTTACCATGGAATTTCAGATAACAACAAGATTTGCGTACTTGTACTAAGGGTTGCGCTCAATTTCCAAAAGATGAAGGCCACCACGGCAAATATCAACCGACCCATCTGTTAAGACCCATTGCCAAAAATACATCGAAGTAAAACAAAACGCACCGATCTTCTCGCGAGAAACACGCAACCGAAGCGTATTAGCTACCTGGTCTTCCGATGCAAACATTTACAGCCGTCACAAAAGCAGAGATTTTTACGACGTTTTTACGAACGAAATTCAACGCGTTCAGACATTTCGAAATTAAGATCAAAACTCCCAACCCAGTCATCTGCTTAAAACAAAAGAGAGCGTAAGACGAAAGAAACTGGCATCGCGAGAGAGAGGAGCCGTGGGTCGAAACTGAGGACAATGTGTGGGAGGGAGTGGGGTGGGGGAGAGGGGGTTGGGAGAGGGAGGGGGAGGAGGCGGTGGGAAGGGCAGAGCATAATGGGCGGGAGGAGAGTGGCGATGAGAGATTAGAGGATTATCGACCCGCCGCAGAATTAATTCCACACCCGAGTCGTCCGTAAAACAACGGTAGTCTGAAGGACTGGTGAGGCGAAAGGGAGGTGGGGGGGGGGAGGGAGAGAGGGCTAGGGAGGAAGGAGCGGAAGAGGGTCGATGGGGCTTTATGAGGGGTGCGGACCCCTCGAGGTTTCCATAGAACGAGACACGCGTCGCCCTAATACGGCCCAGATTCGGTGCAAATTGAGGCCTACGGGTTTAAAAAACTGGAAATTTCGATTAATGAATATTAAAAGCTTAGGAAGTGTGAAGCATCAAGTTTTACCAGATGGAAGTTCGGAATATAAGCGACGATACCTTTTGTTTTTGGTAAAAACCACAATAACGTAATTATCAAACGAAGTGTTCATGTTTCCTCATTTATAGAAAAATAAGTGTGTGAGACATATACGCAATATTGTTTTCGTAAATGCTAAAATATAAAAATAATTTTAAAACTTTCGAATTTGTAGTTAAACTTGATGATGCATAAACATTCAAGGTTTCGACGGTCTCCAAATTATGAGAAAACACATGAGACTATTACCAGAACTACCTTTTACGGATTATAAAGAGAACCTAACACATATAAATTTTAAATAAAAATAAATAATTTTACTGTTCCTCTTACCTTTATTTAGGTCCACTACGATTCGATATGATGCCGACACAAACTCAGAGATGCTTGGACTCAAATTTCGAGTGCTAACGGAAACGAATTTTCGTAAAATTACACATCTGGAGGCTTAGAAAAAAAACAATATCTGAAGTGCTATTTCAGATAGAAAATTAGTGACCGTATTTATCACAGAAACCCACGAAAGAACAGGTGAAAGAGTCTAAATACGAACCACTGCTACTTAAAAACTCTCCCGTTAAAGTCGATAAACATGAAAACGAAAACTTTCTAAATATCTTTATTAAAACAAGAGGGACAGTATATTCCATAAATGGAATACACAGGGAATTCCAAGACGTTCTAAAAGGGAAAAGCGTATAAAACGATCGATATTGAAAGATTGGGTCGCTTTGAATTTTTATCTCCGAAAATATGTCGTAATTGCATGGTCTTGCGGACTTTTTTGTGGTAAATGGCGTCCTCTACTCGAATAAATGTTTTAATCTGAACCTCGCAGATCATATAAGAGCGTGGAAGAGAAAAATGTCGATTTTTAATTGTTGTTTGCCGACGGAATTGTCGTATCAACCGATCTAAACAAAATATTTGACGTTGTGCATGGGGTTTTCTCAAATTTTTATCTCAGAAACTATAAGTCGTAATTAAGTGATCTTTCGGACTTTATTTTGAGAAGGGTTGTCTTCTATCAGAATAACTGTTTTAATCTGTACCTTTCAGATTATATAAGAGCTAGAAAGAGATAATACTGTTTTTAATTGTTCTTGACGGATGCCGTCAAGAACAATTAAAAAGAGAGAAGAGTATAAGTTTATTAAAGTGTTTACATAAAGCGAAAGTGCTAATTGACGGATTCAGTTAAAAACCAGACTTCGGCGACAGATTTCAATAAAAAGCACTGTCACTAAATTTAATGAAAATTCGTCCAGGAGTTTCGGAGATTAAACGTGTGGTCAAACGGACGGACGGAGAAGGTGTGCCCATAAGGCGTTCTGCAGCTACCACTTCTCTGGTAAAGAACGCCTAAAAACGAAATATATCGAGAAAACTGCAAATTTGATTTACAGCAATTTAATGAACGTGTTTACGAGTTTTCTCGGAAAATTCCAAGATTAATCACTTTTCCACAAGATAGGTGAGCCCAGTTGTACGCCGACGCGTTATAATGGAATTCCGTTCAGAAAGCAATCTGCAATTCGCGCATGTGCCTAGGTCACTGTCCGTGCGATAACCGATTGAATATGGAGGAATATTTGGCGTACACCTCACATAGCGAGAAACAGAAACACAGGTGGTTGGATTTATGGATTTGGTAAAAATTCCTACCGCCAGAAATCACGAAAATTTGTCCAAGAGGAGTTGAATGGCTAATTAAAGGGTCTAAAAGAGGTGAGGAAGCTGCGGCCAAATCCCTCCTTTAAATCTATTGTAAGTAGACACAGCGCGAACAATAAGATCTTGGATGCGCAAAATATATAAATGTTTAATAATAAGTAATTGAGTTAAAGTTTTTTATAAAATGCAATATAAACAAATTTGGATAGTTTAATTTCTAATTTTTTATTTTAATCTTTTTATATTTCTTATTTTAATTTTAATTAGTGTATAAGTCAAGTGATATGTGGGGCCAGCAGTGTAGCAGTCGTCGCCACCTGGCTTTAGCCAAATTGCGACATTGATGTTTAAATAAATAAATAAATTTAAAATTTCATCTTAATGCTTAAGATCATCACTATGATATGCGGCCAGGCATACACTTCGATGTCATATATTTGGCTCTCATTACTAAGACGCAATTAAGCGTACAGTGTTTACAATCGTAGCCGGTAGGTGGCGTGGTAGTGGCAGCTAAAAAATATATATTTTTTAAAAATATCTCTTAAACAACGCATTATATGGAAAAAATGTTTTGAACAAAGAGTGTAAAAAATTAAATTTCCTACAACCTTTATTCCAGTGCGTTTTACATATATCAAATATTAAATCAAATATTTTAAAATAACGGATGTGACAAGAGTAAACACCCACTTCTGGTTGACTGACTTTTACCAATAACTAATCAACTCTTCTGACTTTAATAACAAGAAGTCCAAACCAAAGTTGACATCTCGAATTGATTACTCTTATTGACAGGAAATGTTTTAGTATGTATTAGTCATTCCAAGGAATTCTCATACCATAAATACCACTTGTAGTTCAAAGTTTATAAATGATAGAGAAAATTGGAAAAACAAATTAATACAGTACAATCAGGTTTAAAATACTAAAAACAATGTCAAAATCTCTTTTTGACATATTTTGCATTTATTTTTTAAATAAACGAATTTAATAAGTGTTAATGTTTTTACGCTGATATGTATGGATCAACTGTCCATTGCTGAAGGGTAATTGAGTGGAAAAGAAAATAACCCATTTGTTCTCTCGTCTATGCTCAAGCCGAGTTCAGTAATAATCATCTCCATGGCAACAATTCCATAAAATGCTATTTAAAACGTAAAAACGCTGTTTATTAGACATTCAAGAAAAGAAGAATTATCAAAATTCCGTGATAACAATTAGAATCTACATTCTTTTCCTCTTAGAACAGTGCAAACTTCGCTCGTATATCACAATTTTAAGATATTTTAAAGTATTAAAGAAAACATCTTTGCACGATGGGTTTGAGATTTCCTATGTAAAACAAATAGGAAAAAACGCTCCTGGAATCGAACCCGGGATTTCAATCTTCGCCAAATAAAATATAGCCCGGAGGTGGGCTCTGGCAGCACGGACCTCATACCAAGTTTTATGAAAATCGGTCAATTGGTTCAAAATTGTTAGTAGGGGACACACATACATACACATATACACACACAGACAGGACCATTTCATAAGGCTTCCTTTGGAAATCAGCCTAAAAATGTTAAATATAAAATTTCGCGTTGACTTGATTAATAGTTTTTTATTTAGACCACACAAAAAAACTGTCACATACACACACAGACATCATCGAGAAAATGGTCAAAACGTGTGCAGGGGACCTCAAAACCTATTTCTTTTGAAATCTCGAAATCGATCTTATTCATGAAAACAATACTTTCTCTGTACATCGTATATGGAGAAAGTAAAAATGAGATTAACGTCAGCGCTTCGACTTAACCGTAAATGGGATAATAAATAGAGGGTCGGACAAAATGGGAAAACAAAACAAGTTCCATTCGTTCTTAAATAATTTCTTATCTGTAGGTTTCTCTTTTATTTTCGGAGGCCGAGCAGAACAACGAAGTAAGAACCCAAATATATAACCCCCCACCGTAATGAGCCGAATAAAGATTAACGTCGTTTCGGCGGCCGAGAGTCTTTTCCCGCCTCGTGAACTTACCTGAATGGTGAAGAGACGGCTCATCTTGTCCGTGGCTATGTGAATCTCGAGTGGCCTTTGACCTTCGGCCTCTCCGGATTGCGCCGTGAGCCAGTTGTGACGCTGTTTCTCCAGGGCATCGCTCGCGTTGGATATAAGTTCACGGATGAACACCTGACAGAGAGATAAAGAGAGGAGATGAATGTCTACGAAGTTTGCTTGAAACTGCGCGTTCGTCAAGTTGCAATTCGAAAACATCTTAGGTATCCGCAAAAATAATAGGTGTGGGGATCAGGAAGTGATCCTGATGGATAGACAGACAAATGAACGTCTTTATTTGGGCGAGACAGAGACTAGACAGTATCTTCTTCCATCTAACCCAGGGTTTCCCAAACTTTTTTTTTCGCGTACCACTATGGTCAGGGCCGTGCAAATGGGGGGTGCATTGGATGCGCCGCACCAGGACCCCCGATCTAGCGGACCCCAATCGAGGGAGCATAGAATTTGAAATTTTTTTTAAAAAATTGTTTATTTTGACTATTTATCAAAATATAATAATATTAAAATACATAAAACATATTTGTGTAAATTCCCTCTGTGTGTCAAGTTGATGATAACATTTAATAATGTCTATTATAGGTGATTGTTTTGTTTGGACTCTTTATCAAAACATAACAATATCGTAATAATTATATTTTAATAATATTAAAATAATTGTAATAATTAATACTTAATAAATAAATGCTCCACTTAATATTTTTTGTCTCAACATAAATAAAGGAGGCCTCTTAACCCCTTTTGCATTCGGGCCCCCAAGTACCTTTGCACGGCCCTAACTATGTTGTCAATTAAATGAAGTATCCCCTTAAAAATCGCTACAAGTTATATGCGTAAAGCTAATGTTATTTTTCACAACTAATATCCGTCCTCTTACTGGAATTGGGGAATAAAGGTGGGGAACAACCCCTTCCCTACATATAATAACATAATTAGACAAAAGGGTCTAAGTGTCACGCACTTATTCACACATAATTCGCAGTTTTCCCAGTTTCATTTGCGGTGTAACTATTCTGTAGTTAAGTGTTAGTTTTCTGCGAAGAGTTTTAGAATTTTGGTGTATTTCACTACTCCATTTATTGAAGGAATGTGAAGTTCAATCGCTATATGCTCCTAACTGAGGTTTCTGATGTAGTACATCGTTAAAAGTAAGAATTTATGTTTTGAGGCCCGTGCTCAAGAATGATATCGCAATACAAAATTTTGGTTTTTGTTCTAATATTTTCTTTAGTATTATCTTCTTACTGTTATAAGAAATACATTACTGAGATTACTGTCAACTTTACTAACAATAAGTATTTCCTGAAAATAGAAATAATGGAGCATAAATAGCAATTTGGACAATTAAAAACGTCTGTGAGCAGAAAAGAGGTACCAGAGTGCTAAATGTTTATCATGAGGGATTTTATGGTTAAGTGGGATTTTTAACCACAAAAAACTGAATTTTAATAATAAAAAATTAAGAAATCCGCCATTACGTAAATTTCGTTCAGTACCCCCTCTTACCTATCAAAGTACTCCCAGGGGTACGCGTACCTCAGTTTGGGAAACCATAGACGGGAAAATAGGCGGGGGAGGGAATAGATAGGAAAATAAGGGCCGCAGTGGAAAAGAGATGCAAGGGTGCTGATTCTTAGGCGATTGAAAGCAGAAGAAAGAGAATCGTGCGAGGAAAGGACCTGAAAAGAGTCGCTATCGAAGGAGAAAGCCAAACAGTCGATCTCAATCGAAAAGTGAATTTCTCGATTATGCGATACCACTCAGCGAGGGTCTGTGAGAAGGTGGCGAGGAGAAAGGGGCTGGAGGGGATGCGGCTGTTGAGAGGATGGGGACGTGGAATCTGATGAGTGGAAAGAAAGTCGGGAGACAAAATAAACACAGGCGGCATGCGTACGGGGAGAATTGAAACACATAAGGTGGCGCTAAGTGTAAATTACAATACGAGTAATTTTGAGTAAATGACAAAAGCGATACATCAGATACAAACCTATTAATGGCTATCGGAGCTACCTAATTTGTCCACTAGATTTCCGCCTTAAGGTTAGCTCGATAATTTGTGGATTCGACAATAAGATCTTTTCCTTGAAAGTAGAGTATGGTCGCGGTAATCCGAAATCACTCGTGAATAGTCGACCTCGGTACACCAAATTAGGGAAGAAGTTTTCGCGGATCATCTAAAGACGACTTCCCATAGTTTTATTTGCGAAAAAGGAAACTCATATGAATAGTTTATCAACATAATGGGCTTTGCTGCAGTTTATTTATTTTTAAATGAGTGACACAATAATTTGCATAGTTTTATCAAATTATTTGCCTCGATGACATTTCGGTGACCGAAGCCATAGGAAACCGAGCCAATTTCTGATCCCAACACCTGAATTACATAGTTCGCATTACTGCGAAAATACAGAAATAATGCACGTAAATATAAAATAGTATACTGTAGGAGAAATGAATTTTCTTATATCCGAAGCGCAAATATTCAGGCAAAATGTTAGAGCAATATAAGACGCGTAACTAAATTTTAGAGTCGAATAGTGTTACGAAGCGGCACCAGCCCCAACTTCGGCCTCACACTCCACAATGATAGAAAATTACGTAAAATTAGGACGTTTCTACGGCACACCACGGAGTATTACTTTCGGCAGCTAGCTACCTTCGCTAAAATCCTACTATCTTTATTTTATTTAATCGTGGAAGATTAAAACTGCAGCTTTAGCTGTCATTATCTCTCAATGCTTTCCTAAGCGTAACAAGATGGAAAAGAATACTCCATAAATGGAATACATAGAGATTTCAAAGGCGTTCTTAATGGGAAATACGTATGAAACGGTATCGAAAGATTGGACGATTCTCGAATTTCTATCCCCGAAACTAGAAGTGGTAATTATATGGTCTCGGGGACTATTTTCTAATAAATGTTGTTCTTTATCCAAATAACTTTTTTAATTCATACCTCACAGATCATATAAGAGTGTGGAATACAAAAACAAGGATTTTAACTGATATTTGCCGAGAGATCCGCCTTAGAGATCGATGTAAACAAAATATGCAATGTTTTTCGCGGGATTTTCTAGAATTTCTATCTCCGAAACTATAACTCGTAATTATGTGGTCTCGTGGACTTGTATGTAGTAAATGTTGGTCTTCATCCGATTAAAATTTTCAATCAATACCTTACAAACCATATAAGAGCTAGGGAGAGAAAAGAAAGATATTTTATTGTTGCTTGGCGGATGCCATTTAACGAGATGCAAGTATAAGTTTATTAAAGCAATTATGTAAAGTGGAAGTTCTAATTGACGGATTTAGTTGAAAATTACAATTGGGCGATAAATTTCAATAAAGATCACTCATACTTAATTAAAATTCGTCTAGCGGTTTAGCAGATGGAAGTTACGACGGAAGGACGGACCAGACGTGCCCATAAGGCGTTCCGCTATTACCGCTTCGCTGGTAAAGAACAGCTAAAAAAACAAGAAGTCCAATCTAGGACTAATGCAGGCTGGTTTCCTAAAGTTGACGTCACGAATTCATTACTTATATTGACAGGAAATGTTTTAGTATGTGTTAGTCATTCCAAGGAATTCTCATACCATAAATACTACATGTAGTTAATAGTTTACCAATGATAGAGAGATTTGGAAAACAAATTAATAGTGCACTATCAGGTTTAAAATACTAAAAGCAATGTCAAAATCTATTTCTGACATATTTTGCATGTATTTTTTTTAAATAAACGAATTTAATAAATGTTACTGTTTATACGCTAATATGTATGGATCAACTGTCCATTGCTGAAGGGTAGTCGAGTGGAAAAGAAAATAACACATTTGTTCACTCGTCTATGTTCAAGCCGAGTTCGATAATAACCGTCTCCATGGCAACAATCCGATAAAATGCTATACAAAACGCAAAAACGTTGTTTTAGTAGAAATTCAAGAAAATACGATCAATTCAATGTTCGCCAAATAAAATATAGCCCGGAGGTGGGCCCCGGCAGCACGAGCCTCATATCAAGTTTCATGAAAATCGGTCAATTTATGCAAAAATTATTAGTAGGGGACCCACAGGACCATTTCGTAAGGCTGTTTCCTTTGGAAACCTGCCTAAAAAGTGACAAAAGAAGTCTGGATGTTTAGAGAGAAACAATATAGCAATGGTGCTTTTGTAACGGATAGATGCTCTAGCATCGAGGGGTCGATGGTGCAAGGTTCGCGGGCATTTATATCGCACTGGATTGGAAGGGGTGAAGGGGGAGGGGAAACGGGTAGGGAGAGAGGGAAAGGGGAGGGGATGGGGCGGGGGTGGGGAGGGTGTGGGGAGAGAATGGGGAGGGGTGGGGAGGGAATGGGGAGGGGTGGGGAGGGAATGGGGAGGGGTGGGGAGGGGTGGGGAGGGGATGGAGGAGTAAGGTGGGGTCGGAGGAGCAGATTGGAGGGTTATAAGAAGGTATGAGAATACCGCAAGAGGTCGCGACCACTTAGCCTAAGTGGCAGTTCATCGATTAGCTGCCCTACCCGCGGCAAATCGATGCTTATAATCAAAGCCCTTCCAACCGCCCTATGGTAGTCGGCCGTCGAGAAGTGTGTTGTGGCCGTTTGGAGGCGCAAGGGAAGAGGGATACTCTCTCGCAGGAGGGAGAGTGACGTAACTCCATCGCCGAGAGGGGGGGAGGGTGGCGAGTGAGGGGGGGAGGGAGGGTAGCGAGTGAGGGGGGAGGGAGGGTAGCGAGTGGGGGGGGGGACGATGCAAGCGAGGGAGGAGGAGAAATCTCCTCGGAGCCGATGTGGAGAGTGTGCAAGAGAATCGATTGGAGGAAATGCAGGTTTTTGGAGAGAGAAAAAACCAAAAGAAGTAGAAATATTAGGCCGTGATGGGAATAGAGCCTGAATACAGTTGATGACTAAGATCACTGCAAATGTTTCCCCAGCCGAAATGTACGTAGCTACAGGGTTTCCTTTTGTCATAGATCACAAAATAAGGCAACTAATAACGAAAATTCAATTTGAAGAAGTACGTTTATGAAGAATACGGATCCAAGAATGACGGGCATAATGTTGTAACAACAAGTGCATACGCTATAAATAAAAATAAATGACGGCTTCGATGAGGGTTCTCAACTACTTTGGGCCCGATGGAGATTCTGACGTATGATATCAAACAACGTTTCGAACCCGGAATCAGAAATACAGAGGCGCGGATGAAAAGAGGGGATCGTAACAACATTCCTTGCAATGGCAAACCTGCCAACTTGCTGCGAAATTCTAAAAAAAATCTGATGTGGCCACCATATGACTTTCTCCATGCCTGTAATATTTCTAAAAATTCCAAATAGGTTAAATGATAATAAATATTTTAAGGAACTGCGAGAAAAATTTAAAGACTTTACAAAGAACAGGAATAAACTAAAACCGTAGCCTTCTGATATCGGATATAGCCACGAATCTCCAACAATTAAGACAATAAAAAGGAGCGTTATTTAAGACGTAACTAAGCGTCAAGTGTTGACAATAGTCGCCGGTAGGTGGTGTGGTTGTGGCAGCTATAAAATGTAGTTTTTAAGACATTTCTTCAACAATGCATTATATGGAAAATTGTTTCGAACGAAGTTTGTAGAAAATTACATTTCCTACAAGCTTTATTCCAGTACATTTTTACATACATAAAATATTAAAGCAAATATTTCAAAATAACGAATGTGACAAGAGTAAACATCCACTTCCGGTCGACCGATTTTTACCAAAAACTAATTAACTCTTGTCCCTTTAATAAAAATGTCAAATATAAAATTTCGCGTTGACCTGATTAATTGTTTTTTAGTTACAGTGCCCACAAAAAACTCGCATACACACACACCCTCCGAGAGACTCATAGAGACCCGGGTTACTTCTAGATTTTGAGGTCCCTCACTGTACTAAATTTTTAATAATTCCCATAAGGAAGCGTTTACGCATTATGTAACCCACTTTGATGATCTGGGTTCGCTGAATGGTTACAGCGGGTTACATTGGGGGTTCAAGGTTGCACTATATAGCACTCTTTCATAAAATCTTCTGTTCCCTTAATGAAAAGATATAATTCGAAAAAATGTTTCGTTTATAGTGCTTTCTACCCAGCCAACAATTCAGACCACATTGTAATGACCCTCTAGAGAAAATTAAAAAAATGAGTGCAAAATGAAAAATTATGTGCGTTACATAACCAAGAGGAGAGAGGGGGATCTAAGTGAGGGTTACGCAGGATTATATTATATATTATATAATTATGCAAGGAATTTTTTCTCGTGACAGAAAATTTTCAGTACGTGTATCTGAAAAGATCCAAAGTAGTGACTGTGCTCGAGAATTCTAGTTTCGAGAATTCTCGAGAAATTCCCTTTCTTTCAAATTCTCATTTCTCGAGAAATTTTTTCTCCAAAATTCGAGAATCTCGAGTCTCGAAAAAATTCTCTCGTGATTCTCGAGAAATTTTTTCGTTTTAAACCACGAAGCATTTTACATTTTTCAGCCTATTTTTCGTAGGATGTCTGTTTGTGTGACCTCATTTGTGATAAGTTTATACTGACGTAGCAGTACAATCTTGAGTAGTTTATATATTTTCACAGTTTTGCGGTCTGATTCTTCACTTATCTGGCGCTATTGTCGGCGTTGTTATTACATTGTTTATATACATTGATTCTTTGTGTCTGTTGTGAAGAGAATATTGTCCACCATTTGGTCACGGAAAGTCATTCTGTTCGATGCGTTTTTGCGAAAATGGGCGGCGAGATATCACCCGTCTCTTCACATCAACAAACTGAACTCGTTTGTTTTCACCCTCCTCTGGGCGCTCGCCTTCTATGAATTTAACAATAGGAACCTTTGATTCTTCTTAAGGCGCCTATTTTCCCCGATAGCACTCTCCCTCAATTCAGATGTAGTCATTATCTAAAGGACAAGGTTGAAAATTTTAATCAAAGAGCTATGAGCTCACGACCAATGTTTTGCTTACAGACAGTGTAAATAGACTTGCTATGAACAAGTGGCTCATATTTCATACAGACAATGCAGTTTCTCTTACGAGGTTTCCGGCTCTTTCGCCAGGGATGAGACATAAGAAGCCGGTGTGGATTTTCACATGCAGTGAAACTTGTGAAAGGCGGAATCTGTATAAGGCAGAAACCTACCAAAGCCGGAAATGTAGAATGCGTACTGCATAATGATACCATACTTCATAGGAATGCCCCTCTGTAACGCGGAACCTGCGATACGCGGACGGAAACGATTTCTTCTAGTAAGTTTCGTACCAAAAAGTGTAACTTCAAACTGTGAAAGGCGGAAGGAAAAATCACTACTGTTTGAGGTCCTCTGGTCCAGGCGTCGGTATGTTTGCCATTCTATTCGTCACGTGCGGTACTGTAAAGGCAGATGATGGTGATTATTCACTCAAATTGGTCGTGTTTTACTAAATATATTTTGCGGAAATTAGCAATAGTTTAACATAAATAAAAATACTATCTAGCATTGTTCATGTTACTTTATTGTGGAATTCCACGAAGTCTCGGCCTCGTCCATTGCCTTTTGTATACTTAGCTAATTCGAATAAAACTTCCTCTCTGCTTTGTTTAGGATTTCATTTATGCGGGAAGTATCTGCATTATTGCCGGAATATAATGAAGTTTTTAGTTTCCTATACCATTTGAAAATTACTGATGAAGATCGAAAAAATATAAAGATTTGTATCTGAGGTTGATGGATGAAAGCAGACAAGAAGCTGTTTTTCGGGCTAACGGCGTATTCTAATTAGTATTACAGTTTAGTGTTCGCATCCATGGAACCTATCCTCAATGACATAATGACCTCGTTTTGCGCGAATTTCGATTAGCGCGAAATGTTCGGGAAACTTTCTGTCGCGTAAAGCGAGGTATGGCTGTGCACTATATCCGAAATAGGCGCGAAATGGATGAAATTGAGCATTCTATGAAAGCGACCCGCTCTCGCTTCAAGAAGAAGCTTTCTCGAAAACGATCGTCCGTGGAAAAGACGCCGCGCTACGCAAGCCCGAGGTCGACAGGTGGGCGTCGGGGGAGTCCAAAGGGGCGAGGGGGTGGCCCCGTGCGTACGTCAGCCGATTCACAACGCGGGGGATGATGCGCGCAATGGTATGAACGTCATCCGGATTCCAGGTTAATGTTTCCCATTCGATCGTTCCCCCTCGAACGACAGCGTGCCCTCGCAATGCGCGGCCCTGGTATTTGAGCCCGCCCTCCGGGGTCCTTCCTTCGGGGGAGCAGACGAGTGAATCCATTTTCACGGAGCAGATGAAGTCGCGACCTCGTAGCACCAAATTTCCTCGAGAAATACGAACGCAAAACACGTTTGGGGAAAGGAAAATGCACGACCGGTAGTTGAGTTGAGGCGAGATCTTCGTAACTGCTCGACCAAATAGGTCCTCAAAGAAGGAAGACAAAAGAAAAGCGCGGGGCGGATTGCATTTGGAGTGAAATACGAGATCGAATATCAGGACTAACCGGATGGCAGTGGTGAAATGATGTTCTATACCACGGGATGTTACACTATGGTTCCATGTGAATATTATTTCTTGTGCCAGAACTTGAAGAAATTTTAATTAAAGGCGGTAAAATCATTTGGCGGCCGAAATATATTGATCTGTTCTGCCCACACTTTTGCGAATCATGGAGATATCCCGATAAAAATAGAGACCCAAGCGGCGTGTGCAGTATTTGCCCGCTCAAATATATCGAGTTTGAGGGAATTCGATGTCTACACTTGTTAATTTTTTGCAAATAGCAATTTTCACATTAAAACCTATCGAGTTTTAATAAAATTTGCATAGAGCTAGAAACAACTATTTCAATTCCAATTCTACCAATAATGTACTTAATAATTTTAATTCTATTGCCTAATATTTTCCCAGTACGCCATACAATTTAATCCCGTTAATATAAATTTAAAGAGACTAAATATCTCGGATTGTAATTAAAGGGATTTGTCATACCTAGGTCGCTATAATAAACAATATAAGCCTGTATAAATAACCTTATCAGGCGAGATTTCGTGGAAGTGTTTAATATTATTCATAATAAAACAAAAATCGTACTTTTCCACAGTATATTTTTCTCACTTCCGGTTTCACCATGATACGGCATCGTCTGGTGATAGAAGAGATATGGGTTTAAGGGTCTATAACAGTGGTGACCAACACCATCGCCACTCGCCTCTTGTGGCGAATCGGCCATTGATATATGCGGCAAATTGATGCTCAGAGTCTGTCTACTATTTTTTATTCGTTTATTAAATCACATAAATTTTACACACAGCGGCCTTTTCGCAACACAATACAAAATATTATTTTTTAAATAGGACTAGACAAAAACAAGGTTACAGTGTACACCAGGGGTGGCAAATGGTTTTTGTTTCGCGTGCCAAGAAAGTCATGTGAATCATCAGAATTTTTCTTCGCGTGCCACTATTTTACTCCTATAGGAAACTTCATATTTTATAGACAAAATACAAGCTTATGCGTGCCACGTATTTGCCATCCCTGGTGTACACAATAATGATTCGCGGCTTCTCACCCCCTCCCACCCACCCTCGCCCCGCCCGCCGCTGCAACTTAGTGTGGATTCTATGCCAAATTTCAGTGCTCTTATTGGACAAATGAATTGTACGGTATCACATTAAAATTAAATGATTTATTTGACTAATAAATAATTTAAATCATTGCTGTCTCACTGTAACCTTATATATTTCACCATTAAATGCTACACTATGGGCGAAAAAACATCCAGAGCAGCTGTGTTTACTTATAGCTCAAGAATGTAAGGAGTAAACATCCCCCCCCCCTTAGATATGCCTTCCCCAAAGTCTTCTCCTTCTGTGGTCACTTTGCTTTTAGACCTCTGTCATAGCGTGTCGTTGTCTTACTTAGAGATCTTTCTATAGTGGAGATCAAAGCATTTTTGGGGCTTTTATATATTACCTCTGCGAAAAAAATAGTCATGTTGATACAAACTGTATTCGATGAAGTGCACATCATGCAAGCAGTTTGTTTGTGGTCAACATCGCAATATAATCTGTGAAAACTATTAAAATAGATCAGAAGATAGCTCTTCATAGAGTGATTTTTTATATTTTTTGTTAACATTCATATTGTATCATTACCAATTTTGAACTACTTGGGTGTGCAGTACAAGATATGAACATTTTAAATAAAAACAGCGATACTTGTTGTTAAAAATATTTATACATACTAAATTCGCATACGAAAGCTGCCGGGTGAAAATTCACCCATGTGTAGCAGTAGCGTGATTTTTTTAGAAGTGTAGTAATTAAGAGTTAAAGTAAATCCTAATCATAATATTTATATTTTATATTATATGGCGAAAAGGCAGATTCGTTAATTCATAAAATTCTGCTGGACACCACTGGTCTATATAGTAAAGATAAGGGGGGGGAAGGGAGGGGGAGAAGGAAGGGAGGGGGTGGACCATTACAAAGAAAAGTACGGTTGCCCCTTAAAATATTTTTGACGAAATTCGTGTCCTCTGGTATATTTTAATGTTAACAACCTCGGCTATTATTGGGTAGAGTCTACAAATATATTCCTAAGTATATCATTTACGTATATTTTAGCATCAGATAAGGACGTTTCGAACGTGCAAGTTTTCGCGTAATCCTCTCAAAATATTCTCTCTCGGCTGAAGAACACTGCTTCAAGCGTATTATAGAGAGGCGGAAAAGAAATAAACAAGTAAGCTCAGAATAGAGCCAGGAAAGAGAGAAGATGCGATTAATTGTTTACGAAATACGGAATCAGAGAATAATTCGAGTGAAACAATTAGAGCGCCGAAGAAAAAAGCGAGAAGTGGGAGAATAGGGAGAATGGATACGTCAGCGAATAAGCACCGAGTTAGAGACGCTAGGCGACTCTTAACTATGCACCAGACTAAAGGAATTAATCTTGCTAATGATGCAGCGATACAGATATTCATTTTATAGATTTAAAACATTTTTGTGATACAAAAAAATCTGATGTGGCCAACACATGACTTTCTCCGTATGCAGTTTGTAATTTTCGAGTTGGCGGCGCTGGAATCGCTGTCAATATTGAACTGAAATATCTTCTTAACAATTGACTCTACAAAAAATGATTGAATACAAAAGTTGTAGAGAATAAAATTATCTATAATTTAGATTATAAGATACGATTACGTTACTGAATAATTACAGGAGATATTTTACACAAGCGGAAAAATAACAAGAATAAACGTCCACTTATGGTCGACTGATTTTAGCTAAACTCTAATCAGTTCTTGACTTTCTAATACAAATGCTAAATATAAACGTTTATGCTGATCGGATAATTAGTTTTTGAGTTAGAGCGTCCACAAAATTCCGGTCACAGACACACCCACAGACATCGTCGATAAAATAGCCAAAACGTGTTCAGGGGACCTTAAAACGTATTTCCGTTGAAATCTCAAATTCGATTTTTTCATGAAAACAATACTTTCTGTACACTTTGTGTATGGAGAAAGTAAAAATGAAACACACAACAAAATTATAAGGTATTCATATCGTCGTACAAACCTTAATATCTAGGGTAGGGGTACGCAACCTTTTCAGTAAGTCGAGCACCAAGTTGCATTCTGGGACACCCAGCAAGCACTACTATACCTTTGTGAGCATAGGTATGATCATAAATGAAACCAAAGTAAAAGTGGTTAAAGATGCCCTTTCGCACGTTTAAAAAGAAAACAGGCGAACATATTAAATCATTGGTGCTAGGAAAGGCGAGTTTTACCATTGTAGAAGTGCACGGTAAGACTACTAAAGAGCACGGCGGTGCTCGCGAGCACCAGGTTGCGGACCCTTGATCTAGAGTTATTAAGGAAGCTATTGTATACATTCCATTAAAACGCCATACTATTGGTAGATATTGTAGCAAATAATCGGGAAAACACAAGCAGATTACTAATGGGAAATACTACCTGGATCGGAAAAATCTTCGTTCATTTTAATAGGCTGATAAATAGCGTAATAATAATTTAATCAATAAAAATAACTAAACTATTAATATCAGTCAAAGTCAAAGTTCGCGCGATTAAAACTTCCGCATTTCTTATGTGTATGAAATGACTCCACGAATTCACGTCTACGCAATCTCACACACAATAATCGCGAATCACATGGCCACCGAGAGACGAGAGGTAGTTTCCACCGAAGACAAGAAATTCATTTCACTGGACTGATCAAGCGATGTCCAACTTTTTTGAGAAAATTCGCTATGAAACAAATGACAGAAGAATAATAAAACAGTAAGTGTTTCGGATGAAATAATCCAAGGATTAACGGCTTTGATGACAGCATCTTTGCGACGCATACGATCGCCATTCAATCAATCGCCGAACATAAACGCGCCAAGGCATCAGCAAAGGACAAACCTATCAAATCGTGGAAGTGAGAGCTCTGTCCACCAGAGCCCTCTCCGATTCAAAAACCTTCGCGAGTGAGAGCGGGGATCCTCTTCCCGAAGAGGTTAGCGGGGAGGGGGAAATATTGAGGGGAGGGGGAAATACTGAGGGGAGAGGGAAATATTGAGGGGAGGGGGAAATATTGAGGGGAGGGGGAAATATTGAGGGGAGGGGGAAATACTGAGGGGAGAGGGAAATATTGAGGGGAGGGGGAAATATTGAGGGGAGGGGAAAATATTGAGGGGAGGGGGAAATATTGAGGGGAGGGGGAAGTATTGAGGGGAGGGGAAAAGGTTGAGGGGAGGGGGAGAGAGTAGAAGGATTGAAAAGAGACGAATTGACGCAGGAGGATAAAGGGAAAAAAGAGGGCGTCGCGACGAATCGCCGAGGTTGGTAAACAGAGCGTTTATTTTCTTTCGTGCGTACGAAAGGGTTGATGTCGTGATTTGTACGTTAAATACGCCAAAACCTCAAGCGTAAAATAGGAATGAGTCAAGTCTACAATGAACCCACCTGTTCACAATTAATCGTCCTATTAAGTGCAGAGAATCAAGAGCTCTGTAACTGGACAACAATTGGTACCTAACTGAATTATTTCTCCAGAAACCACGACGCTCTCATAGTAAGTAAAAACTTCAATGCAGCATGACGGGAAGCAAGTTCGTAGACGATGTTTATTAGAATGCTGCGGTGCTTATATATGTGCGTTTCCTTTGTATCTGTGGCGTTCCATACATGCAAAGTCGAAACAATTAATTCTGCCTGGTTCGAGAAGCACAGGCGCCAGCATTTCATGCTTCCTTCCCGCAACGTACTAATATTTGACAATAATATGGCGGTAACCTTCAAGCAAATTAAACTATCAATGGAATTTCTTTGGAAAGTCATAAATATTTATTATAACTAGCGTAATTGCCCGTCACATATGACGAGTATGAGTGAATGAAGTATTAAGTTAAAATAAATTGAAATTTCTCAACTTTTATATGCACTAAAAAGTAAACAACAAATGTAAAATTCACATAATTGAATGTACAAGAAAGTAAAAATAGTTCTGGGCAAATAAAAGTTGCTGGCAAAGAAATATTAATGAAGATTTATTTGTTAAACATTACGTTACACAACTTTTATATGACCAAAACTACACATTTTTACTTTATGGAACAATCAAATATGTGAATTTTGTATTTACTTTTTTCTTTTTAGTGCATACAAAACAACGTCAGAAAAATAAATTTAATTTTTCGGTTTTAGTCAAAGATCGAAATAAAATACCCACAAAGACATGGAAGGGATAATTCAGGTTATTATTCGAGGACTATATTTTAATTTATTACCTCGTTGCATGAATACCTAAACGAAGATACGATCGATGGCTTCCAAACGGATTTTCGGAGTTGTTCGGAGCGGAGTCGAACAAAATTAGTTATAATCAGGAGCACCATCTCAAGTGGCATTGTCCCTCTATCGTTTTTCTCTCTCTCTCTCTCTGTCTCTCTCCCCTCTCCCTCCCCCCTCCCTCCTCACCCCTCTCCTTCCCTTCCTCCCCTTTCCCCCATCCCTTTCCCCCATCCCTTTTCCCCTTCCTCCCTCTCTCCCCCTCCCTTTCCCTCCCTCTCTCTTTCTCCTATTGAATTTATTTAAATGTGCACCGCATGTATGCCTGTCGATGATTTTTGCATACTACATATTGATAAATTCGGACCGAACGAAAGTAAGGGGGAAAGTGAAAACTGTAAAATGAATAAGATGATCCAAACGGAACTTATGATGCCTATTTACCACATAACATTTATTTAATACTTAATAGCTTTAAAATCACCGCGGCTGAGTTGCTCTTTGTGTTCCAAAATTTCATAATTTAGCATTTTAAAATATTACAAATACATTAGAACGGAAAATTAAATTCTTCACGCGTATTTGTGTGACAAAAATAACGCGTGTATGTATTAGACTAAACCGAATCCGAGTCCAACAATAGTCGTTGCTATGGCAACACTCGTAATGAGTGATAAAAACTGCAAAAACGCCGGTATTTACGCAAAATTCGAAGAAATACGATCGATAAGCAAAATTCTACGATAAAAATTAGAATCTTCATTCATTTCCTCAGAGAATAGTATAAATCTCGCTCCGATATTACTATTCTAAGAAATTTTAATGTGCAAGGGAAAATTATCCGGCACGATGGATTTCAGATTTTCCATGTAAATCAAATGGGAAGGATAGTTCCTGGAATCGAACCCGGGGCTTTCAATATTCGCAACAAAAACTATCCTCGAGAACTCGGCCTCGGTAGCAAGAGATTTCCACCAAGTGTCATGAAATTCGGTACATTGGTTCAAAAGTTAATAGGTAGGGAGAGGGACAGACATACACAACGACGAAAGTATAAGCCTATTTCCATTCTGGAAAATAGGCAAAAAATCTTGACGACAAATTCACAATGATATCCTAGCCGAGTCTGCCAAAGGAGATACGGGAGTGGCGATAGCAAGAGAGCGAGGGGGCGAAGGAGAGAGAGAGAGAGAGAGAGAGAGATAGAGAGAGAGAGAGAGATAGAGAGAGAGAGAGAGTAGGTGGGACGAAGGTTGGAGGGAGATGAGCTGGGAAAGAGGGAAGGAGGTTAAAGAGAAGATAATCTCGTGTTAGATGAACATCTTGAGAAACGAGAGATTAGGAGATAGAAACACGCCAAGGACGCGTAACTCTGCACATATCCAGAAATTGATTGCGATGCGGCGTGATAATCGCCAAGCCGACTTGCCTTACTTCCTATCGAGTAAGCTTTTGAATTTCGTGCACTTATCTCGAGATTGAATTAGACGCTGCTACTTCTGGGATTAGAACATCAGGGATTTACATTGAAAATCCAGAATTTATCAGATGAATATCTGTCATGACCGCAATCTATCCAGAATGGTGGGCAAGAAATTGACGAAGGACTGTAATGGACGGATGGTCTGAGAGAGGGGAAGAAGTGAAGAGAGAGGGAGAGCGAGGATCGGATAGAGAGACGGATAATGAGAAGAGAAAGGCGGCCGATGCAGACCTCTGAGTCAGGTAGAAAGGGAGGCGGCGCTGAGGAAGAAGAGAACTAGGACGAATATAAAGGGCACGGGAATATAATAGGAAATCAGAACTCGAATAAAGCTAGGGGTAAATGGAGTTCCAGAAAATTGATTCTTGGCGAAATAAAAGAAAACGAGAGATGGTAGGAGGACGAGGGGATAAAGATAGGCCGTAAGAAGGAGGGATAGATTGGAGGGAAAGATAGTCGGCTAGAAAGAAGAATAATCGGCTGGAAAAAGGGACAGTTGGCCGGAGAAAGGGTTATTCGACTGGAGGGATGAGGGTTGGCTGGAGGGAAGGATAGTTGGCTGGAGGGAAGGATAGTTGGCCGGAGGGAAGGATAGTTGGCTGGAGGGAAGGATAGTTGGCTGGAGCGAGGTCGGCTGGAAGAGGAAATGGTGGGCTGGAGAGAGGGATAGTCGGCTGGAGGGGGGCTGGTTTGATAAAAAGAGGGAAATATGGTTGGCTGGCAGGGGCTGACAGAGGAGGAAAGAGGCAGCGGGGATTGGGGGAGGGGGAATTTTCACAGAAGGAGCTGGAAGGGATAGAGAGGGAGGCTGAGGGACGGCTGAAGAGGTGGAGGGGAGAGGAGGGAAGGAAGAGAGGGTTGTGCGCCCGCCGACTCTGTCGACAATCAATACGTGTGGGGTTGCGCCCGCTACAAATCTCACCACGCTATCTCCTAAGCCATATACTTCCCTCCTTACTCAACCACCTCCCCTCCCCCCTCCCACTCTCTAAGAGAGTGCTTCCCCTCTCTCCTACTGTTTTTCTAATTTACTCCGTAACGTACCCATTATCAGCATCACAATTATAAATTCTGTGATTAAAGATCAGATCCACTCCCGTTATTGTTAAACTATCTTTCCTTCTCATGTTACCAAGGATTTCCATTGACCGCTAGCCGTGTCTTTGTTACGAACGCTCACACTTTAGAGAAGGAAAGTAAAATTTACAAACTCTTTAACTATCAGACTATTAAATGCCATTAAGGTTTCGAAAATTATTCCATTGGATATGACAATTTTTATGTAAATGTCTACTTTAAAAATTAGCCATATGGATTAATAAAAAAACTAAAGTACATCAATGTGCTTCGCAGTAAATAGGAATTATGTAAGTTATTCAAAAGTTAAAATTAAATTTTAATAGAAAATAAGAAGTTATGTATATTACTAAGGTTGAAAATAAGAATGTTTTACCATCTCATACGGCTGCAATTTAGAAGGAAGCATTGTGAGAATATTATTTCAAATGTTTAAGGCAATAACTACAGAAAAGGAGTTCAGATCATGAGAAAACATTCAGTACCTGTGTTTTTAATCTTGTTGATGACTTTTCACTATTGATCTTATTTTTGGAATTCGTTTACCTTGATGTTTTAATGCTGTCGTGCACGAAGTACCCTTTTGTCTGCCGTCTTCGAATAGCTCTGGGAACTGAACTATTTTACGTAATCATATGGTATTTCACATATAATCATAACAATGCCATTCTGAACACATACATTATTATAATGAAGCAGATTGCTCAAGAACCGATGGTAGTTATCTCTCTCGTTGTTAATATAATCTCAATTTCATCTAAATTTTCATTCACTATAATAGGAAAGAAATTCATCCAATGTTAAATAGAATTAACTCCTTGACCGTAAAATTCAAAATTAGAGACACACAATGAAGAGGGGGGGGAGGAAAGGCAGGAAAAGGCAAAAGACAATAAAAATTATAAACTTACAGGTTTAGGGGTTGTTACTCCACGCCAGGGACCTGATGTCACTCACACATTCACTCACTCAATCGCACAAGCACTAATCCTAAAGGTGGAAAAGGAAACGGGACCGGGTTTGCGAGAAATTACTCTGCGCCAGGGACCCAAAAAATCACACCGTTGCTAGAAGGTTTGTGAGTCAGTACGACCGCGACAGGGACCTACTAAGCAACCACAAACACACGCACACGTACACGCCAAGAGGTAAAGGAAAAAAGGGGGAAAGGAACGGGGAAATAATACTAGGTTTACGGGAGATTAAACCTCGCCAGGGACCTAGTATCGCACACAGCGGGCTGTACGTTTATGTGCCTTCCGGAAACGACAGGGACCTAACAGACAAAACAGTCACACACGCAAACACTCGAATACACGCACAAAAGATCTCTAAATATGAGGTAAAGTACTAAATACGTATTTCGAGAGCAATGCTCTCATCATCAGTAGCTGATGTGTAATGTACGTACGTACACATAATCAGAGTATGTATCACATACATACTCTGATTATTTATTTAATTTTTTATATGAAGATAAATCTTTATGCACAAATGAATCGAACTAATATATCATGTTCTTTATAAATTTTATTTTATTTATGCACATTTACACTCTTCTTCATTTTTAAATGTTTATATTAAAGAAAACACCCAATAACTAGTTGAGATTTACCTCTTTAAATTGTATAATGAAAACTAGAAAACGATTAATTTATGAAATCCGAACAATATGATGTTGCTTTTGCCGAGAAACATTCTTTAAAAAAAATAATTTGCGAGTTCAGCGTAAAGGCTTTTAGGCATTCGTTGATGCCAATTAAGGAAAAAACATTAACGATATAATAATCACAATAATATTTTAGGCTCAAAAAATAACTATCTAATACTTTGTATGATTTGATATATTTTATCACTGAACTACATATTCTCTTTATTTAACGTAAAATATATAGTGAGAAAAATTACTTTATTATTGAGCGCTCGATCAACGGTCTTACCTCGAATCCTGATCAAAATGTTTTCCAATCGGCAAAATATTTTACAACAAATAGCAAATAAATATTAATATTTAATCCCTCTTCAATTTTTAGTAACGATTGCTAATTTATTTGCACCTTTTTAAAACCATTATATATAAATTGAAATTTACTAACCTGTAGCAAAAGACGAAGGAGCCAAAAGCACGAGAGAGGAACGAACCTTCCTGGATAACTTTAAGAATAAGACTGCCAAAAGATTGGATTGTGCATAGGGAGAACGGGTGGAAATGCATACAATTAGGTCATGTATAGGAAAAACCCTAGAAAGGATCGAGAAACATTTGTTTCCGGAATACATTCCACGGGGTCTTCAAACGACCACCGAAATTTCTTTCTTCCGAACCTTGTTTAACAGGGGTCGAGGCATTCTCAGCAGGGCATATCCATGACCTTATTTGTATAGAAAGGCTCGTGGAATATCCCACCATTAGGTCGGAAAATATTATTTCAAAAATCTCAAAAGGGCTAAGAAACACGTGTTCTCAAAACTACTTTAAGGCCTTGCGGTTACCTGATTGTCCAGAGTAGAAGCGTGAGATTTTCAAAAAGACGCATATTTGCGTGTAAGGAAATACACTTCTTTCAGTCCCACTTTTATTGCAATCGCAGAAAAGGAACGAAATCGTAGGTAGGAAATAATACTGCGAAAAAAGTAAACAAAAACGACTTAAATATTATAATTCAGAGTAGGTTTTTGGACGAATACTTTTCCATCTTCTTTCCTTCGTATTACTTTTCCATCTTGTTGGAAAATCGACGCTTATCGACGACTATTCATTTTCGTCGATTTTGAAATTTAAAAAAAATCGACGTTTTTCGATTTAAATCGAATCCTACCAAGCCTGCTTATTACATGGTATCAAATATGTGATGGGTAAACCAAAAACATGAAAACAGCGACTAGTTATGCCGATTAGAGGAACATACAGAAACGTGACAACAGATAATTGGTACACTAGTGCAGGGGCCTGAGGCCTGGAGGGCGCATTTGCGAATTCAGAGAAGGATTGCGGGCGCCAATTGGGGGTAAGCAGAAAAATAAAGCTAAAAGAAATGGGTTAGATTCTATTTTATTTTCAAACAGAAAAATATTTTGATTTGAATACAAAATTTATTAATAATAAAGAAGGGGAATCTTGAAATTTTTAATGAGAAAATTGGATTTGTACTTCTTCTGTACTGTCTTATTGCACCTCCCCAGCAAATGACTTGCCATAGCCCTAGTAGCGAGCGCCAAGGAATTTTATGAAGGGCGCCATGGCACCCGCGGGTGCCGGGTTGAGGGACCCTGCGCTAGTGTACCTCTCGCAAAGTCACTTCTGGAGGATTACAAACTAATCCTCGTCGGAACTATGAGGAAAAATACAAGAGAAATCCCTCCCGAGTTCCTTCCAAACAGAAAGAAAGAGGTTCGTAGCAGTATTTTTGGTTTTACGAAGGACTTGACAATCGTATAATACATTCCAGAAAGAAACAGCAGTAATTCTCATATCTACAATGCGTCATGATGCTAAGATGGATGAAAGTACGAAAGACCTCAAAAAAACCGGAGATAGTATCATTATACAATGCAACTCTGTGCAACATAAAACGTCAGCAAAAGAACAAAGAGATGGCCTTTAGATGCATTTTTTCATTTTAGTCTACTTATGAAATCGCCCGGATGTCCGTGTGTGTCTCCCCCTAACATCTTCTTCGTGAATGAACCGATTTCAACTATATTTAATACAAAGAATATGCACATAAATTAATTACCAAAATGACACATTTGTACAGGATCGACACAGCAGGGGTGCCACAATTGCAAAGCTAAACATTTCGGTAATTATGAATTTGGAAGGAATTGGCCTGACCGATTTCAACGAAACCTTGTATGAAGTAGGCGTGCAACATAAAATAACAAAATCAAGATGTTTAGTATAGATACAGAAGGCAAGGCTGCCACAATACAAGGGATTAAAAAACATATTTTTACACGAATTTGTGTTGAACTGTTCACATCAATCTCAATCAAATTTAAAACTAATAATATACACTATCTACAAAACCATATTAGCATATTTAAACCGAATCAGCCAAACAGGGGTGCCACAATTACACATTAAACTCTTTCAGTAATTAAGGATTTCGAAGGACTTGGCTGAACGGATTTTAATTAAATTGTGTATATAAGATTTTTATCACATATTATATTGAAAACAAGATGTTAAAAGCGGAGCAAAGGAGCAGGGCTACCACAGTAAAAAGGTATATAATATTTCTTTTAGACGTATTTCTAGAGAACTAAACTAATGGATTTTAACGAAATATAGTATATTTAATCTTCATATAAATAAATAACTAAAATATCGTATTTCAACCGGGTTGACTAAACAGGGCTACCACAATATCAAAGTTAGAAATTTTCTGTAACAATGAATTTGAAAGGTATTGGCAGAACAGATTTCAAGGAAATTTCGTGTAGGGCGAGTATAGAATGGGAAAACGAGCTGAATAAGTTTAGAACAGATCAAAAAAGCAGGGCCACCACAATATATAGAAAAATAATTTTCTGATTTCAAAGCAAATACATTAGTATACAATTATACTGCGGCGAATTTGACAAAAAGCACTTCTGTATCACGGGAAACCTGTGTACACCCCTACTTGTTATATATTAAAATTGTAATAAAAGGAAAGTAGGTAGATTAGTTTTAATGTAGCTATCTATGCATTAGTTGTCTACAATGAAAATGTTAAAGAAAGAGGATGAACAGGAGAATTAAAAAAAAACTCTTTCGAAGGAACTAGTAAAAAACTCCAAATTTCTCGATGCTATGATAAATATAGTCGAAAGGAAATCAGAAAACGCATCCGTGACCATCATTCCATTGCCAAAGGAGTTTCGGGTACATCCACTGCAGGACTTAAAAGAGGAAGAGGCAAATTCTGCCCTAGGAGTAAAAACACTAAGGTACCAACAAGATGTACCAGTTGCATGACATTTGTTTGCAAAGACCACATGTCAATAAAATGCTTATTGTGTCGAAAACTAACATACCTGAATAAATTGGGTTATATGTTATATTAATTTTCAATGTATTGTTTTCTATAAAATGTTTATAAATTTTTTAATAAGCCGTTAAATAATTATATAAAGGTATTTTATTACAAATGTTACCAAAAGAAATTAATTTTTATTCGAAAAAATGAAAAAAAAGCAGTGGGGCTCATATTGACCCCACGCCACTAATTACGCAACATTTTGTGACGCCACTAATTAAGGGTTAAGTTAAAATATTGCCAGATAGTTCATTAGATAAAACAAAATTTCAGGACTTTTATTTCGTTAATGAGAAGCAAATGAGCAGGAAAATTATTTGACTAGCCTCATTTATGATAATGATTTCTCCTGCTAAAACCTTTTTTAACGCTGAAAAGTATTATCATAACATAGGAGAAAAATCAAAACTGTAAGTTTTCGTATATCTTTATAAACTATTAGGTGGTTAAAATGGTAAACATAATGGCATATACGATCGGAACAATAAAAATGGCAAATACTGACTACGATTATGGTGGGATGGAGGCAGATGATGAGGATATAATTTGTCAGTTTGAATAACTGTAATTGGAAATCCCAATAGATATCGGAGAATGATACTACATGACGTCATGCGTGTAGGGTATTTTCCCGATCATCAAATCAGCCACTCATTAGCGAGATGCTAATTTCTGTGTTCATTCGAAACATTTATCGCACTGGACCTCGATTTTCTCCACACCTAACTTAGACGTTTACCTCAGTGTTTTTTCTGCAGTACTTTCACCGTACAGGACCTCGATTTTGTAATAAAAAGCGTCTGTTAAGTGGAGGAGGATGATCACCACTCGCGACGAGTATGCGCCTAAACGTGCGTTTTCATAACGAAAAATCGAGGGCGACTTATACGCCGCGGTATACGGTAATAAGATATACTAATCAAATAAGATATGATTCCAATCGCTGCAAAATGCAACAAAATTTAACCTGCAGAACACGAAATTCAGTTATTACCATTCAAGAACCAAAGATTGACAAAAATATAAAGAAATTAAAATAAATTATTTTTAGAAAGGACAAGAAAAATTTGACAATTCAATCGAAAACATCGATGTGACAATGAAAAACACAAAAACAACCTCCATCGCAATTTTTTATCATCTCAACTCGGCTCTACTTGTGATGGATGTCTTAGAAGTCAATAATCATCAAATCAATGATAGGTAAATTTAACCGAGGCAAACAAGAACAATACGAAAAACCCAAAGAAAAATTTATTTTGCACTGCAATTCTAATACAGTCAGTTTCGAATAAATTGATCGGATGCGGTCTTCGGTCGTCTCGAGGAATCCCAGTCGGGACGCCATGGCAGGGTTCAATCTTTGTGCATGTCCAAGTGGAACAGAACGTTCTCCCGAAGGCGATCCTTGGTCGAACATCGATTTATCGAAAAGAGAGGCGAGAGAATTCGATTCGATGGGAAAGATGGCGTAGCGAGGAGGAGAGACGATGGTGCGATTCCACGAATGCGAATTTCTCCGGAAGAGAGCGACAAAGACAACAAATAAAAGGCACGTTTTCTTCGAAATTTCCAGAGTTCTGCTACGCCTCCCCGTTTAAGGAGGAGACAACCAGCACCGATAGAACCTCGGTTGACTTTCACATGCGTGAAAACTTCACTCCAGCAGTTTCGGTAGTTTGACTTCAAAATTTGGAATTTTCTGATTTTGAAGCCGCTTAGCGGAAAATAACAGCTATCTAATTCAAAAAGAATTTGCCAAATATCTCTTAAAACACAAAAAGCTGATTGTCTACAGACGGACAAACAGACGGACGGACAGAGAGAACACATAACCACAATTTTTTTTATTTTAAGAAAACGTGCTAAGAATGGAGTATATCGAATCACGAACTAAGAATAAGGAATTTGTCTAATTCGATTGGTGCGCCATTTATTTCTTGGAAAGCGAGCATAGTTTCCGATTCACAGTGATTATGTGTGATATGAACACGTCTTCATCAACTAAGCAGAAAAATCACGTTACATGACAATTAGTGAAGTATTTTAAACAGTATATTTTAGTCTCATCGCATTCGGTCTGCTTGGGGCAATAAATTTTCGTACGGACCACCGATTTTTCAAGCAGCTGGATTCTAAAACTAAAAATGTAGTTCACAGAAGAAATTTCTACTGCCAAGAGTCGCTAATTGACTTCCCACACTGCATTTGGGCGGTTTTTCTTCGAGAGTTGCTTTTCTTTCGGAAAAATTCTTTTACGGCAAAAGATAAAAATTAAAGTCACCATAATATTCATAACAAATCTGATAACTATGTGCCTATTTACAGCCGTCAACTTTACATTTTTTCCTGGTCAACAATTATCTGGTAACTGATTTTGGGCGACCGCTGCGAGGCTCATTTTCATTCGTCTCCGGAATAAAATAGTCAACCAATTTTGTATGTTTTTAAGAAAGATTTGTGAGGGAGAGACAGCGATTATGATGTATGGTGTATTGCAGAGGATTCGGAGGAATTAACAGCACAACAGCGAAAAATACTCTGATTTTCTCAGATGAAAACGACCGAAATTAATTTTGAACGTAAATCATCGTTTATATCTTCGAAAGATCGTGACCGTAAAATTGAAGCGACATCCTCGGTCCCTTCGGTGTTATATCGTAAAATAATTAACGGATATTCCAACCCAAGTTAAAAATAAAATAAAGTTCTGACTTAGATACGGAGTTTCTTCTCGGAGGACAACATCTTTTTAACTCTAAAATAGCGAAGAGAAATTCCAGGCAACTGTCGCCCACCAACCTTTCTCTCCCTGCATTCTGCAGCAGCGATTACACAACTGGACGATTCTTAGGGAGAAAAAATAAATAAATAAATCGCATTAGACGAATGAGACCATGTTCTAATTTATACTGCGAGGGATCTAATAATTCCGTTAATACCCGCACTACAAAAGGAGCACTGCACAAGGACGAAAAATATGCAGATGCTGGTAGTCCTACCGCCGAGAACCTCAATATTCAATAGTTTAGATTGCTACGTTCGATTCCATGGAGTCTTTTGATAAATACAAGCTGACATCAATAAAAAAATGATATATTATATGAGTGCCAACCGTTGATGCAACCATAGCGCTCGTACAACGGCAGAAACGATAGTCGAGACTGCAATAGACATCGCATCCCGACAGTTTGCCAATGACACGGCGGAATCTTTATTGACCACTTGTCCGAAAGTTGGCCAATCCACGTACCGACGCTCTCCCTCGTTCGTTATTTTTTCACTTTACGTTCGCACGACTCTTCTTTGTTTGGTTATAGTGAACTGACATAAAGTAAAAATGTGCAGCGGAGAAAATTTCAGAACAAAAGGCAACAAATGTGTATGAGTTGTACAAAAAAGCGCTAAATCAATTCGCTCTGTTTTATTTGTTTATCCAATTTAAAAATTATAATAGAAATCAACGTATCTATGCGTTAAACAATATGGAAGCTAATGCTTTTCATATTTCGAATTAATCACACTTCTACAGCAGTTTCTTTCTCTACAAATGATATTTAAGGCAAATAATTTTGCAACGTTCCACACATCTAAAGTTACTGTATATTCGTAACACCCTAGATTGAAGACGGTTGACATACCCGAAGACACTTTCGGTAGAATTCGTATTCTTTTTATTAATATTGCGTACATTGTAATTTGGTAGATTGGGTGACAAGTGAGGTGGAATGCCTTTGGGAAAAGAGGCTTTTCATGAAATGATACTCGCATTCAAAGTCCTCCAAAAGCCCTCGATTACATTTCTCCCGAACAGAAAGCCAAAATAGCGATCAAAATTTTCACTAAATTCCAGGCGACCTCAAAAGGCAATGCGAATACTCAGTGAAGCGATAGCACTCGCCCCCTGCAACCCTCCCTCGGTGGACAGATGAAATCTGTGGGGCGAACATTCGATTCCTTTTGAGCCACACTCGATCAGCAACGTCCATTTCTTCTTCTTTTTTAAAATACTTTATTATAAATTTAATGGAGAATACCATCCTTCACAAAGTAGCTTGTCTCATTGTTTTCCAATCTTATAAATGCGATATAAAAACAGTTCACGAAACGCGCGTCCAAACTCCGCGTAATTGAAACGACGAACCAGACTGCGACATCCCTTACTACCTGTTGTCTCAGTTAAAAAAACCTAACGACAGCTGATTCCGAGCCATAATAGCAACGACCACGCGATGTCCACGACCCGAACGGGGTAAACAGACAACCATTGGGTTCGCATTCGCAAAAGCAGAAAGAAAACACGCTCCAATACAAAAACACGCAATGCCTTCTGGAAAAGAGGGCAAACACGCGTCCCTCGAAGTCAGCCGTGACGCGTGACCGAAACTACGTGCCGGTCATTAAAGAAGATCTTGGGAAACGAGAAGGGGAAGCGACCGTGGAACTGGAAGGAAGCCTTCTGGGAGGAAGGAGGCGGTTATAATCTCTTCCCCGAACGTGAGGAATAGAGAGGCACCTACGACCCTCTACCCCACGCAAGATCCCCCTTATCCCCTCCCACACCCGCCTTATTCCCCCCCCCCCCTTCCCCATACAGACTAGCAGGAGTCTCTCTCTCTCTCTGGCGGTGGTACACCCTACTGACTGATCAATACGCGGAAGGAAGGGCTGAAAAGGCGGGCAAGCCAGGCGCCCGACAGCCCGTCCACACCGTACCTCTCCCCCCTCCCTCCCTCGTCTCCTCACTCCTCCCTCCCCACACTCTCCGCTGCACTCCCGCATCCGACGGCCCCATCCCCTTCACCTTTCAGACCCCGGGTGGGAGAGGATCTGCTGGGAGGGAATATACGAGGGGAGGATGAAGGAAAGGGGGGAGGATGAAGAAAAGGGGTGGGGGGCAGAGAGGGGGGAGGAGGAGCTGTGACGTGAAAGAGTGGGTGTCTGAGATGAAGGAGGGGGAGGAGTAAGGAAATGACGAAGAGGCGATGGGAATGGGGAGGCCCCGTGGCGTTGGGGGCAAAGGAGGGGGGCCCAGAGAGGGAGAGAGCGGGGAGAGGGGAGGGGGAGAGAGCGGGGAGAGAGGAGGGGAGAGAGCGGGTAGAGGGCAGGGGGGGAGAGAGAGGGGAGGGGAGGGGGAGAGGGGGGAGGGAGGAGAGGGGGGAGGGAGGAGAGAGAGGAGGAGAGGGGGGAGGGAGAGGAGGAGAGGGGGGAGGGAGGAGAGAGAGGAGGAGAGGGGAGGGGGATAGAGGGAGGGGAGAGGGATAGAGGGGGGAGGCGGCAGAGGGAGGGGAAATACTTCAGGGGTAAGCAGAATAGGACGAGGTTGAGAAAATGGGAGACCCGGATAGATGGAAGGGAGTGGCAGACGTAGGGAGAGGGGAGGGGGGAGAGAAGGCCTTCCATGGTGTAAAGGGGGATTTTAAACAGAAGATCCTTTCCACCAAAAGGTGGTGGGTGAGATAGAGAGAGGAAGAGATAGGCTCGGTAAGAGCTCGCTTGCTTTAGTTTGAAGAGAAGAGGATTGGGGAAACATAACACGGCGCTTTACAAACAATGGCGATTCTTCGGCGATCGCTCCTGATGATCCATTGATTAACGGGGATAGGGAAACCTTTGCCGTTGTGCGGCTCTGCGTCAGTCGTCGACAAGAAGCGATTGCATAGGCTGTGTATGGAAAGGGAAGGGGAGGGGAAGATAGGAGGAAGATAGGACACTCGCCGTACCCTGAAAGGATCAGGAGACACGGAGAAAGGTTGGAAAGTTAAACGGCGACCATGCCATTAATTAAAGGGTTAATAGCTTATCTAAGTAGTTCGTTACTCACAATTTCCGAAGTTTTATGGCTGATAATGGCATTAAGCAACGGAGAACGAAACCCTTTATAAACCTTTAAAACGTACGAAAAAAACATTTGAACCAAATTAAAATGAACCATATTAAAATTTAAACGACAATATGCATTATTTTGAAATAAAAATCAAATTCCATTCGTGAGGCAGCCGTTTGATTCAAGAGTGATGATAAGTCTTTCATCATGCTCGATATTAACAAATGCAAAAGATAGCTATAATAATCATGAAGTAGACAAACGACAATTCGATAGAGTCGACGACAACCAAATTCAATAAATGTAACGAAAATTAACCCCTACAACTTTTCAGGCGTGATCACGAAGTGATAAAAATGGAAATATCGTCGAAAAATATTTAAAAATTACAAACGAAATGCATTATGCAATTTATCAAAACCAGGAAAGAAAAATCAAACAAAAATTTTCATCTGTGTGGCTCATAAAAATTACCAAAATGTCCATTAATTGCAAACACGTAAACAGGCACGAATATTGCACAATATAGCGCTGGGGTTCTCAAAAGTTTCACATTCGCGGACCAAACCACGAGAACTGAATATAAACTGGGACCAACACCGGTGACGTCTGAAAGCTATTATCGATTTTCAGCAACCGAACTCTTTCGCAACGCGGGTACAATGTAAAGTGATAGTTTCATTCCAGTATAATCTCATCTACAGCGCAATGCTTTTACGAATAACTAACGCGGACCAGTAGTCGTCCGCGAATCACGAGTAGAGAACCACCGCAGACGTAGCGCATTCCGGTTTATTGTTACAGCGAAAACCACTAAAAATTTAAACGGATAAGACGAAATATTGGTTATCACCGAAGGTATGTTGGGCCCGTTACCGCCACTATTTTTTTCAGTGTATATTTATTCGTTTTAACGAGAAAAGGCTAACGCGAAATTTATTTTCAGTTCCAAAAATATACTTCAATACAAAATCCTTCCGATAACACGAAATGGGAATTGAGCGATGTTTCCCCATTCACTCCATTCTTCTCTCAGCTGCCATTTCCTCTTCACAAATAAAATAATTTTTAACGCAGCAAAGAAAAAATACGGAATTTTTAAAAGAAAAATTAGAGGCTAATTCTTTATAATAAAAGCCCTGATATTTGTCTGTCTATAACGCTTAGTAGTAGAAATCACCGGCGGCATAAGATTCAGAGGCTCGGCTGGTAAATCCAATTTGAACCATACTCTCAGGATTTACATGGCCTTGCCCCTTTTAAATTTTAGACTCGCGAGTTTGATCCCAAGAGCGTTTCATTTCCCCATTTGATTAACACGAATGAGAATCGCATATTTTATATTAGCATTTTCAAATTATCGATAACCGTAGAAATTTCGGACCTGAACCAAATAACGCCTATAAGGACATTAATTTTCTCACCGTCGATTTTCAAACACGTGTCGAATCGGCAGACAAATTTAATTTGAACTCGAAAAAAAGTTTTCTTGAAGGCGGAAATCATTGATTCATTGAATCTTGATTTGCGCAATATCCTGGGAGTTTTGAAATATGTCCTCGTCTATCATAAGGTCACGGGTTCGATTTAACAAGTGTTTAATTTCTTCGTTTTCTTAACACGGAGGTGAGTGTAATATATGAGTGAGTCATTTGCATTTTAACATTACTGAAAAGCAAAACGCGAGCACGGGATTCAGAAGGTTTTTACTTTGTGTGTGAATTTTTCGTTCGTCTTTTGTTTTTCCAAATGTCATTTTTTACGTAGAATTTTATATGTATCACGCTGAAAGAGATAGCTACAATTTTTGAAGGGAGAGTGAGGAGAAAGGGAGTGGAAAAGGGAATTGTCTTAATTTTAATTTAATGCTTCATTCCTGTATAACCGAAAATTTTGACGGGCGATAACACTAGTACTATTATAACAATTTATGCAATTCAGTGTTAGATAAATTTATTCCGTTCCCAGATTTCTTAGATTAGTTTCCATAACCTAATAGGTACGTCCACTTTGACGAGCATGTAGACAAAGACGTGATGTGAAATCCGCCGTTACTATAGTATGGTCCCCAATAAATTAAATCAAAACAATCGCCACTTGAGAATCGATCAAAACATTAACTGTTTCCTTAGAATTCACCTACTTTCATTGATACCCAAAACTAACGAAAATTACGGAGAGCGAAATTCTTAAGATTCCTTTTTCGTTCGATATTCGGATAAATCGCCAGAGGACGGTTCACACCTCAGGTTTCGAAAAACATTCTCCTTTCGAAATCCTTCGGGGATTTTGTTTTCGGAAAGCAGTACCTCTCTCCTAAAAAATATTATGTGGCCACCACATGACTTATTCCGTACCTGAAAAATTTCTGACCTGGGACCTAGAAAAATTGAAAGATAGGCAGAATGTAGTCAGCATGAAGTTGGATTTAAGAAAGTTGGAAAACAAACAGAAGACCGTTGATATAGAATGGAATGAAATTAAAACCAATATCAAGGATACCTTGGATAAAGAGATTGGAAAACAAGAGAAGAAAATCAGAAAACCATGGATCACGAAGGAAATGCTGGAGAAAATGAATGAGAGACGAAAATGGAAAAACGTTAACAGTGAAGAAGGTAGAGCCAACTATAGGCGTATAACCAATGAGTTGAGAAGGGTAACAGATAAAGCTAGAGGAAATTGGATAAAAGGAAAATATGATGAAATAGAACAAATGGAGAAGTTAGGACGGTACGATATGATGTACGCTAGAGCACCTGAGTTAGAAGATAGGAAATCTAATGGAATTAATGGTATGGGAATTATGAATACAGATGGGAAGATAGTCTCAGAAACAAAGAATGTAGCACAGGTATGGGAAGAATACATTAAGGAATTATACAGCAAACAGGCAGGAGCGGCAAAAATTGAACTGGAAGATGAGGAAAACATTGAAGAAGACAACTTAGGACCAAGTATTATGGAGAGCGAAGTAGAAAAAGCGATAGTGGAACTAAAGAAGGGGAACGCCACGGGCAGCGATGGAATACCGGCTGAGATACTTAAAGTCATAGGATCAGAAGGACTAAAAGCGATCACGAAATTAATTAATAAAATTTACGACACGGGAGAGTGGCCTCGGGATTTCCTAAAAGTAACAATGATCCCTCTAAAGAAGAAGACAAAGGCAATGCAGTGTAAAGATTACAGAACGATAAGCTTTCTTTCACACACATCGAAGATCATCACGAGGATTCTTAATAAAAGGCTGGAGAAAATGGCAGAAGAAATACTAGGGGAAGATCAATTCGGTTTCAGAAAAGGACGAGGAACTAGAGATGTGATAGGGATAGTTAAAATCATATCAGAAAGGGCAATATAGTACAGTCAAGATATCTGCGTATGTTTCGTAGACTGGCAGAAGGCCTTTGATAGAGTAAATTGGGTCAAGTTGATGAAGATATTAAAGGATATAGGTGTAGACTGGAAAGACAGAAGACTGATGAGGAATCTATATGTGAATCAAGTTGTAAAGGTCAGGTTTGAGAATGTGGACACCTGCGGAATAAATATCGGTAGAGGAGTAAGACAAGGCTGCTGCCTATCGCCAACCCTATTCAATATATATGGAGAAAGTCTGATGAAAGAAGCTTTGGAAGGCACAGGAGATTTCAAAATTGGAGGAATGATTATAAGAACTGTAAAATACGCGGATGATCAAGTGCTTCTAGCAAGAAAGGAAGAGGAACTCCAGAAAATGATAAATAGACTAGTAATAACAGGTAGAAAAAATGGTATGAAAATAAATACAGAAAAATCCAAGGTCATTCGAATATCGGGCAAAGAAGAGAATATGAACATAATTATTGGAGGAAAGCCTGTAGAACAAGTTTGAGACTATAAATAAATACCTTGGAAGCATGATAACAAGAGAAGCAAAATGTACGGATGAGATCCGAACTAGAATAGGAAAAGCAAAAGCGGCTTTCAGGAGAAAGAAACATCTACTTACGTGACATATAAGGGGAGATATCCGCAAGAAGTTGATAAAATGCTACGTATGGAGTATAGAATTGTATGGGGCAGAAACATGGACGCTAAGGAAAAATGACATCAAATACTTGGAAAGCTTTGAAATGTGGACTTGGAGGAGAATGTTGAAGATAAAATGGACAGATAGGATGAAAAACGATGAAGTGCTACGAAGAATAGGAGAGAAGCGAATGATTATACAGACTATCAGAAAGAGGAAGGCTAACTGGGTTGGACATTACATGAGGAGAGAGAGTATGATTAAAGACGTGTTAGAAGGAAAACTAGATGGGAAAAGGCAAAGAGGTTGGAAAAGATTTAAGCTGATAGACGATTTGAAAGGGAAAGAGAGTTATCAAGATATGAAGAGGACAGCGGAAAATAGGAGTATATGGAGAACCAGGTTTAACCAAGAATAATCACGGACCTGTCTACGGACAGACTACCTATGATGATGATACAACTTTTGTGCCATTAATATTTTACATTGATCAAGTATTAAAAGAGACATTTGAAAAAATCTGATGTGGTAACCACATGACTTTCTCTATATCTGTAATATTTTTAAAAATTCCAAATAGGTTATACGATAATCAATATTTTAAGAAACCGCGAGAAAATTTTAAGACTTTACAAAGAACAGAAATAGACTCATACCGTAGCCTTGTGATATTGGATATAGCCAAGAATCTCCAACAATTAAGAAAATAAAAAATAGCGTTACTAAGAGGTAACTAAGCGTCAATTGTTAAAAATAGTCACCGGAAGGGGGTTGCAGCTAAAATTTTTTAAAAATATCGCTTAAACAATTTATTATATGAGGAAATGTATCAAAAAAAGGTTGTAGAAAATAAAATTTCCCACAACATTTATTCCAATATTTCTTTACATTAATCAAATATTAAAGCAAATATTTCATAAAAACGGATAAAAAGAGTAAACACCCACTTCCGGTTGGCCGATCTTTACCAAAAACTAATCAGTTCTTGTGACTGTCATAAAAATGTTAAATATAAAATTTCACGTTGACCTGATTATTAGGTTTTGAGTTAGAGCACCAAAAAAACTGTTACACACACACAGACATCGAGAAAATTGTCAAAACGTGTTCAGGGAACCTCAAAACGTGTATTTACGTTGAAATCTCGAAATCGATTTTTTTCATGAATACAATACTTGCTCCTATATATGCAGAAAGTAAAAAACCGATGTGACAAGAGCCACTTCCGGTTGACCGATTTCAACACAAAACTAATCAATTCTTGTCCCTTTAACAAAAATGTCAAATATAAAATTTCGCGTTGGTCTGATTAATAGTTTTTGAGTTAGAGCGTCCACAAAACTCCTATTACATACGCACAGGCATTATCGAGAAAATGGTGAAAACGTTTTCAGGGGACCTTAAAACACGTATTTCCGTTGAAATCTCGAATTCGAATTTATCATAAAGACAATTCTTTCCCCTATACTAGGTAAAGTAAGAAGCGCCTCCCCATGTCATTCGGTCAAATCTCGACTTCGAACGCATTACAGACAGCGATGGGATTTTCCAAAATCAACTTTCGGCGAATCACCACTGAAGACGGCTGCTTTGTGGCTGAAATGTACATCTGTGTTTTAATAACCTTTTATGGGTACTAGAGACCCATAGGACAAGTACTGAATTTTTCAAATTTTAATACTCAAAGCTTATTCTGGAACGATTTCACTGTGTTAGGATAACGCTCACTGGTTCCATTTCGACATAAACTGAGGCTTTCCATTTCTCTTATTTATTCACACAGCTACACTTATTTAAAAATTCCTCAATCATGGCATACGCAATAAGTTATACTAAGTGCCAACATTCTAAAGTAAAATGTTATGAAACCAAACTTTATGTCTACAAATGAAATCGCCATTCACAACTAATTGTAAATACAAAAACTTGCCAATTACCTCCATCCAACTTAAAATTTCCTTTCTTTTTAATATACTTATCTTACATCAACATAAAACACAGACACGAAACTTTCCAATGCATTAAAAGTCAGCAGAATTCAAATTCGAAAGGCATTGAATAAAAAATGTTAGTACTGTCGCGTTGGCGCAACAAACAAAACAGCCGCCCATTGCATACAATCTAAAAACTATTCTAATCAAAATTCCTTAATTCTGCTCTACAGATTATATCCACAGAGCATAGGAGAGAAACACTGAGGGAATTTGAGAATAAAGGGTCGTCGATAACGAAAATAAAAAAACAACCCAACCTAAACGTACTCTTCACAATCAATATTTATCTCGGGACGATATATCGCAAGCAGATTAACTACGGTTACACCATCAGCTTGTTCGAACTCTGCAAGTCAATAAACGCTTCCAAGATATTTCCTCAGCATATTAATCGAGTTTTGCCTTACTTTCCTGGGTTGGGTCTGTGGTTTCCAATCAATGGGGCGCGACACCCTGAGGGGGGGGGGGGTAGATAGATAGATAATCGTCTTTATTCGGGCGAAATTTAGACCATAAGGTCCATTCTTGCATTTAACCCTTCGTCAATATAATAAATATAAGAAATGGTAAAGTAAGATATTACAATACGCATTACATAAACAGCATATGCCTAAATCATACAGTCAAAAAATATAAAATTGAAGACAGATTAGAGATTGTGGGGAAAACCTAGATAAAACAGACATGTCCTCCCTAGTAAAACCCACGCAGGAAAACACCCACTGAGAAGGGGGGTGTGAAAAACCTGCGAAAAACCTAGGGGGGGGGGGGGAGCGCAAAATATTACACGTATATTTGCCATTCGTTTAGCCATCACAACTGTGAGACTTACAATATGCAGCCCTTAATTGGCTAGGACGTATCGTTTGCTTCAATGTTTTTGGTCCAGTAGGTGTTATGAATTTTGACTGAACATGATATAGAGGGGGGCACAATGACAGTTTTCTATGATGAGGGGGGCGCGGCTTGGTAATGTTTGGAAACCGCTGGGTTAGGTAAAGGTATTAGGGGAAAAGGACGCCTTGCGCAGGAGGATGTGGATTGGAATACCCATTCGCATCCTTCATCTTTCGAGGACTTCTTATAAGGAGCTCCTTCCCTCATCTTCAAGGGTTTTATTCTCTCTCTAGTGGTTTGGTAAGCAGTTTATCATACATATCGGCTTTCCCTCGTGGCAACACCCACGTTCCCAGTCGGTCGGAATATTGCTCATTACATGGGGTATATTATATTGATGACAATTGTTTTAGACCTTATGGTGTTTTTGACTCATTTCTTATAATATATATAAATTTATCCTACTCAATATGGTAACCAATACTTATAAATATATACAATAAAAAAGGAATGTTAACAAGTAGGGGTGTACACGGATTTCCCGTGGTACAGAAGTGCTTTTCGTCAAATTTGCCGTAGTATAATCATAAAGGTTCTAATGTATTTGCTTTGAATTCAGAAAATTATTTTCCCTTATATTGTGGTAGCCCTGCATTTTAAATCCACTCTATACATATTCATTTCGTTTTCCCATTCTATACTCGCACTGCAAACGAAATTTCTTTTCCCTTCATCCAATACATTCCAAATTCATAGTTACAGAAAAATTCTAAACTTGATATTGTGGTAGCCCTGTTTAGTAAACCAGGTTGAAATATGATAATTTGGTTATTTATTTATATGGAGATTATACACACCACATTTGGTTAAAATCCATAAGGTCAGTCCTCTAGAAATACGTTTATAAGAAATATTTAACTTTTTTATTGTGGTAGCGCTGCACTTTAGCTCCACTTTAAACATATTGATTTCACTATGATATGCTGTACAAATCTAATATGCAAAATTTAGTTAAAATCCGTCATACCAATTCCCTCTAAATCCATTATTACTGAAATAGTTAAATTTGTAAATGTGGCAACAAAGTTTGGCTGATCCGGTCCAAATATGCTATTATGGTTTAGTATATATGTGTGAATATATATATATATATATATATATATATATATATATATATATATATATATATAGACACTTACGGAGTAAATATCAGTAGAGGAGTAAGACAGGGCTGCTGGCTATCGCCGACCCTATTCAATATATATGCTGAAAGTCTAATGCAAGAAGCGTTAAAAGTCAGAAGATTTCTAAATTGGAGGAAGGATTACAAGAACAGTAAAATACGCAGATGACCAAGTACTTCTAGTAAGAAAGAAGGAGGAACTCCAGAAAATGATAAATAGACTAGTAATAACAGGTAGAAAATTTGAAATTTGAAAGGAGAGTTATCAAGATATGAATAGGACAGCGGAAAACAGGAGTGTATGGAGAACCAGCTTTAACCACGGACCTGTCTACTGACAGACTACCTATGATGATGATATATGTATATGTACATTATAAATACTAAATTTCGTTAAAATTGATTCAGACAATTCAACAAAAATACGTGTAAAAAGAATAGTTATCATTAAATACCTATATATTTTTTTCTAATTTTTGTATTAATATTATTTTATTATTTTTTATTATTTCGTTCATTTTGTTTATTATTTTTTGCAGTTAGCTCTTTTAGGTTTTCATAGAACTCCATTACAGTAATGAATCAGTTTTAAAATAAATCTAAGGCTAATACTAAAACATTGTAAAACTACTAATTACTAATTCTCTCCGAAAGCCTATTTATTCAATGCAGCCACCGCACTCTCTCAGAACTTCAATGGCGGCGGGGGTGTTACAACAGCGCAGAGAAAATTTGCGGCCAAAGTTGACATTTTCCGGATAATTCTTCTTCGCACATAGTGAACTCGACGCAAGCATTTGTTCTGCGATTGTATATTGATGCGTTGCGTCTCTCTATGCCGAAAACGTACCAGACGACGGCAATTGACGAATCGACGGAAGATAGTCATTCGATCGTTATATGAGCTCTATATTTCGAGGCTATGCCATTTTATCGCTGACTATAAGAAAATATTATGAATTTCACGAACGAAGCAACCATCGAAAAAAGGCATAAATAAGAATTTGGCTGCAAAAACTCTGGAAAACCCAGCTTATAAAAATGTTTCCATTTATGCACTTTCAAATTATATGACGCGTATTATTTTCATATTTCACTAAATAATGATATGATCGTTTTTGACATAATTTCGATTTTTTTTCACGGCAGCAGCATTTTCTTTATTTCATCGGTCATACTACATATATAGGTGTCGACTCAGTTTTTCAGAATGCCCCAGACTAAACTTTTAATCGTTAATTGCTCTTAAGTGATTCAAGATATGTCATCACGCCCCGGGCCGGCCTGTTGTACGGGAGAGCCCGGAGGCTGCACGGGGCGCCAAAGCCTTGGGAACGCTAATCACTTCCAAGTGAATAAATATTGGATACAAATTTATAACGCGGAAGTGACTGGAATCTTTATAGAATTCCTTTTACTTCATCATTATCAATAACTTTTACAGAGCGGTAAATAAATAATCATGTACTCTGCAAATATCTCAATAAATATTCACGGAGGAGGCGCACGAGTGCTATCTCGCCCGGGGCGCCAAAATTCCTCCATCACTGCCTGCTGAGTTTGATGTCGAATTTAAGCGAAATGGACCAACACAGGTGCACAACCATTGCATTTATGAAAAAGAAATAATGTGCCATAATTAGGGTATGGCGAAGGTGGTATTTTCCATAGCGCCGCTTGCAACACTAACCCAATTTTTATTTTCTCATAAATTAATATTAAATTATCACTCAAATGTGAGTTGTTTATAATAAAAGCGCTATTATTCTTTAGTAAAACGAACGAAAAACGATACCTTCGCTAAATAACTAAGGTACTTCCTAAAATTTTGCCACAGGTGCCATATCTCCCGGATACGTTTTTAAAAATGATAGGAGAAACCTATTCGGCTACAAAATTGAAACTTTCCACTCATAAAAAAATCTGATGTGGCCACCACACGACTTTCTCCATACCTGTAATATTTCTAAAAATTCCAAATACGTTAAATTATAATAAATATTTTAAGAAACTGCGAGAAAAATTCAAAGACTTTACAAAGAACAGAAATAAACTCATGCCGTAGTTTTCTGACGTTGAATACAGCCACGAAACTCCAACAATTAATAAAATATATAGGGGCGTTACTAAGACGTAACTAGGCGTCAAGTATTTACAAAAGTTGCCTCCAGGTGGTGTGGTCGTGGCAGCTCTAAAACATAGTTTTAAAAATATCAACTCTTGTCCCTCAAATAAAACAATCAAATGTATAATTTCGCGTTGATCTGATTAATAGTTTTTTAGTTAGAGCGTCTACAAAATTCCTATAACATACACACAGACAGACACACACGCGCGCACGCGCACACACCATCGAGAAAATGGTCAGAACGTGTATTTCTGTTGAAATCTCGAATTTGATTTTTTTCATAAAAACAATACTTTCTCCAATACTAAACATGGAGAAAGTAAAAATGCTCAACTTATATAATTATTTAAGTCGGAAACTTATTTTCCTTAGCATTAATTCCGATTTGAATTCGAAGAACCGCTAGTCGTTATTTGCAGCACTATGTTTTTTCAACCACTGGCTTCCAACCTCCAAACGTCCCTTGATTTCACGAAATCATATTAATATCTTTTTCTTCTGAAACGGGTGAAGTGGGCTACGGCGGTTGGGTTTAGCGTTTCAAACGGAAGTTATCCTGAGATTCAGAGGCTCCATATAAGTGGAAATCAATCCAAAATGAACATTTTAGCGCATACATTTCCAAATCCAAGGTTCTATTGTCATAATTTTACCAAAAATATGGATTTGTGTATTAATTTTTACGGATAGCTTTTTAATCGTAGCTTCGCGGCCCGCATACGACCAACTCCTGTTCTAAAAGACCACTATAATAAAAAATGTCTTAGTAAACCAGATGCGAATTTTAGATTCAAAGTAGCCGTCTTCAGTGGCAATTTACCGATCACCGATTCTAAGAAGCTGCTCACACGCGTATTTGGTACAGTTCGACCATTAACTGAAATGTACGATTTTCCTACAGAGAGCTTACAGAGTGACCGCAGCATCCCTTTATGGAAGTATCGACGCTTAGTTTCAAGGTCATCTCTGGATCAGTGGCCACCAACGCACGGAATTAAACCGCATTCATACCGATCTGACATTACAAAGTTTTTTTCACAAGCATCCGTCGCACATTTCTGGAAATTGCACGTAATCGACGCAAATAATCGAAATCCTCCGTTAATCGTTTAAATTAAATATACTATGTATTGTTTTCATGCGCCGCATTTCAGCATTATTGATAGTTATAAAATACATTGGACGCGGACATACTTTTAATTAATAAATCTCAAATGTTAGCGAGCCATTAATTTTGTTAACTTTAAGCATAAATACCGAAAGAGCTATCTTTTAGCCTTTCTGAAATTCTGAGACCAAATTGACGGCTTATTTCGAACAGAACGACGCGATTCTTCCGAAACGGGGATAACATCCGCAAACGCTGCACCGAGGGATAAAGGACCGTAATCTAACATTTGCAATCCTGGCAAAACTACAGCGAGCCTTAATTTAACAAATAACGCACTCAGAAAGAGTTACGATTACCCAGAGAAACCAAGAGAAACACTGCGGTTCCAAAGGAAACGAAGACTGGTCTCATACGTAAATAACTGGGCATGGCGATAATTGTTCCGATATAGCGAAATGCAACTTTCCCTTCAATAAGAGATGATTAATGGGAAATCTCAAGGTGAAATTTTCGAAAAAGGAATATTAACAAATAGCATACAGTGGCTAACAACGACAAACACCCTCATCCTATTCCTATAACGAGAAGAGATACGGATGAAATTCACCGTGGCAAATCCACGCTAGAGGCAGCGCAGCTAAAATGAAATGGAAGATTCCGTCAAACTTTAAATATTTAACAAGGAGAAGCGGCGGTCTGAAGAGGATATGGGAAAGGGAGTTAAGAGATTGACGAAAGTAGATTGCTTTCAGAAATGGAACGGGAGTAGCATAAGAGGTGTAGAAAGGAGACGGTTCAAGAGGGGAGAAGAGGAACAGTTCCGCGTAATAATGCTGATACGTTGTTGCGTTTCCATGGACATTTTCGCTCCCGCCCCCTCTGCCACTGATGAGGCACGCTTTGCCACCGATTGAGACAAGGAATTGTCGATTTCAGAGTCTGAGCGGCGTCGAAAGGGTTAAGGAAAGAGGGCTGTTGAGCGGCGAAGCAGACGACGGGAAACGCTTATGGAAATTAATCACAGATAAAAATATGAAGAGAAAATATGATGTGGCCAACACATGGCTTTCTCCATATCTGTAATATTTATACGAATTCCAAATAGGTTAAATGATAATAAATATTTTAAGGAACTGCGAGAAAATTTTAAAGACTTTACAAAGAATAGAAATAAACTAAAGCCGTAGCCTTCTGATATTGGATATAGCCAAGAATCTCCAACAATTAAGAAAATAAAAAGGAGCGTAAAGATTTTACAATAGTCGCCGGTAGGTGGTGTGGTTGTGGCAGCCAAAAATTTAATTTTTGAAATATCTCTTCAACAATGCCATATATGGGAAAATGTTTCGAACAAAGGTTGCAGAAAATTAAATTTCCTACGACTTTTATTCCAGCACTGTTTACATTCATCAAATATTAAAGAAAATATTAAATAAATAAACAATCTCGTTAACAATACGTTCGTCGAAAAAATGTACCAAACAAATGTTATAGAGAATAATATTATCTATGAATTTATAATAAACAACATTTACATGTATATAGATTTAAAAGTTATTTGCCAAAAACAAAAAAATCCCTAGAGTAAACATCCACTTCCGGTTGAGCGATTGTTTCCAAAACCTATTCACCTCTTCATTATATAGTACTCTTTCTAAATATAAAATTTGGTATTGATATAAGTGTAAGTTTTTTATTTAGAGAGCCCACAAAATCCTATCACATACTGACCGACAGACAGACATCATCGAGAAAAGTCAAAACGTGTTCAGGGAACCTTAAAACATGTATTTCCGTTGAAATCCCGAATTCGATTTTTTTCATGAAAACAATACTTTATGCCGAAAGGGAGAAAATTGGTCCAAACAGATATCGAGACTACAGGGTGGCGATTAAAGCTTTGTCGAAAGCATTCTGGGTTTGCGCACGAAAGGAACGAAATAATTATAACGAAGGAGACGATTTGAATCGATTTGGTTGATAAATTTTCTTCAAAGGCGATCAAAAAGAGATTCGCTATGGATTACACGAAAGCAGAAATATAGTTGGAAATATTGGAAGTGTATCGAATTCTGAATACCGTTTCCTAACGAGTCCTTTCGAATTCATTCGGCGAAATGGATATTTTCCTTCTTCCTCGGAGAGGAAGAGAACGAGCATTCCCCATCAATGGCGGCGTTTAAATTCCAGTGCGACGATACCCGGAGAGGCGACCAAGAAAATCTCTTCGATTCGACACGGAGTTCTCAAAGGGCGAAAAACTTAGGCTTCATTCGTATCGTGATTAGAACAAAGCATTTCGCAGTGTTCGCATTTATACTGAAACTCATCAAAATTTTCTTCCGTTAAGATGAATAAATCCAACCCTCGATTTTAACACAACTCGACCGTTCCCCGAAAGGCACACTGCTTTCATTAAACATTAAAATAACGGATCCAGCGGGTAGTTGGACGTCACCACCTGCGAATCATTGAGTTCGCGCAACTTATAGGATAGAAAAGAGGCGGAAGGATCTTTCCTGCTCCGCGGCTGACGTTCTCCGATTGCGCTCACCCAATGACACTCTTGGGTGTTTCCTCGGACGAGGGTCTTCGGTTCGAACACGCACAGCAGAGAGGTAACTAAGAAACCGCCGTTTCGAAGGCGACAGAATTATTTGGTGTCTCCTAGTCGTGATTCGAAATTTCACGGACTAATAAAGGCTGTATCTTCACTTTCGCGACAGCTCACAGGATAAATAATTACAACTCGAGATACTAGAAAAAATGTAAGATTTAAGTAAACTGAGACAGCGTCTTGACTTTATAACGAAACTGCCCACGAATTTTATCGCGTCTCACCTATAAAACATATATCAATAAAAACAAAAATTATTTTGAGCAAATTTTAAAGCTGACTTTTTCACTAATGATTAACTCAGTTTGCTTTCATTAGGATTGTGATTATTACTCTTTAAAAACTTTGTTAACAAATCTAAGACATTTTCGCGGCCCATAAGATGGATGAAATGAATGGAACGTGATTAAACCTTTAAACGCCAGTGGGGTCAAAAGGGACTACATTTTGCCTTCAAAAGAGTCTATCTCATGAAATATTTCTTTCTCGAATAATCCCGCAATGACATTTTTATTTTGCCACCAAATAGTAACATTCACGTGATTTCTTCTGCTATATCACATAGCAGTAAATACCACTGGGGTCTGTACGGACCCCATTACATTGTATAGAAACTACAGCTAATACATTTTTAATGTTTCCTTTGGTCTATTTTTTATTTTATAGCATAACGTAAATACAATTATGTAATGGCACGATGCGTTGATGATCATATAGCATCGTCATTCCACATATTACGCAATAAACGTTCGTATATTGCCATCCTAATATCATCCTCAAGGCCCCCACACACGGTCAGTTATGCCTTCAGGTCGGCCTCAAGGCATTTTCTCAGTTTCATCGAGTTGTCGGTGTGAATGGTTCATAATGGCAACCTTTGACGAATTATTGTATATGCACATACGCATATTAACTAAATAAAGTATCTCTAATATAAATGTATTCATGTTTATTTCCATTTTTTGTAGAGCATAAATAGTTTTGGTTTGACTAAAAAAATCAATGTTTTCATAATGTTATTTTCTTTTCTGTTTAATGAGGAAGAAAAATGTAGCAATTGGTCTCGAAAAAAATGTTAACTAGATTTTGTCAATTTTTTTTAAAGCCCCACTGTGTGTCGGGCGGACTTCAGTCCAAGCCATACACGTGCGATAACAGCTCAGTTTAGGCCGATCTGTCAGTCGATCGTTTGGCGGTCACACAGTCCGTCAGGCCAATATTTTGACCTGAACAGTCCATCAGGCTTCCCCCCACACACGTACGATAAACCGGATCAGTCCTGGACTGTTCAGGCCGACCTGGATGTAAAACTGACCGTGTGTGGGCCCCTTCAAGGCTGTGACAGATTACGCAACAGCCCTGCTTATGTTGCGTCATCCACCGTTTGTCATATCTCACGCAGCGGCCAGTTTGCTTCGGATCTTGTAGTGAGCAACATGGATGCCTAAAGTATTAGAAGAATTCTAGAAGATGAAAACGACCGTCAGTTTCTAATATCGACATTTATGTTGACTTGGTAGCATTAGACGATGAGGGCGATGAGGATTACACTTCGTGTAAGTTTTATTTGCTCATTTTTTATTGATTTTCTTAGTCTTATATATTGGGATGCTAATTCATTTGTATTGCAGGAAACGTGATGCAATAAAACAGTGAGTTTGAGCACTTCGTATAATAAATATGTGCGTTATTTTTTTGTTTCAACATTGATGAGAGAAGCGACCTCCTTTGAGGATGAGTTTCCGAATACTGATGTCACTAGCAGCATGAACTCAAAAGATGAAAGAATTCAATGGTTTTCTCAGCCAGAAAGACAACTACGTGAGCGCATTTTCTGCAGCCAACAGTCAACAACGCGCGTTTCTCAACGCCAACAATTTAGAAGTGCTGACGCGATTATGGCAAGATTCAAACTTTTCCTCAACGATAGTATAAGTGAATGTATTATGGAATAGAACAATGAGGAAGGACGACGAGTATGTGGAAAAAGTTTGATAAATAAAACACAAAAAGAATTGAATTGTATCTTTGGACTATTGTACCTCGCTGGTGTACACAGATCAAAACATGAACCAACAACGGATCTTTGGAATAAAGTCTCTGGAAGACCCGTCTTTTCTCAGGCAATGCCGAGAAATGGATTCCAGCAAATGAAGAGAATTATTCGCTTTGACGATGCTTCGAGAAAAAGAGGAGTTGCCGACAAACTTAAACTCATTTATCCATTGCTCTGTAAAATAATCGATAATGAAAGGAAATAGGAATTCCATGCAGATTTTCGCCTATCCCGTGATGTAAATTTGTTTCCAAAATGTATTCACTTGCAAGTAAAATATACATAGATGATCGGGTGCCCGGTGCGCCCCTACCTCGGGCCGGCCCTGATGGTACTCTACGAAAGGATTGCCGCCTTGGCTGAAGCTCTTCGCTAGGGTCGGGATAGCAATTAACAGAGTAGTGCTCCCACCTCCTGGCAACTCCTACGGTGAACCCATTCTCGGTCGCCACTGATACGTGTTCTAGGGTCCTTGAGGCAAGGGATCGGAAAAATTTTGCGTGGAAAATTTCGTGTCACTTTAGTATCTCACACTTTCTCTTTTCACTCTAAGGAGGAAACATTCCCAAACAGAATGTACAACTCGAATTGCAACAATATATAGATACAAATACCTTAATGGGAAGGCGCCCATGCAAGTCGGTGCTCGGGTGCATTGCACCCACTGCACCCCGGGTAGGCGCGCCACTGCGCACAGCATGCCACGCCATTTACAGAAGAGTGGAACAGGTTCCACCTTTGTCATTTGTCAAAGCAAACACATTTTGTCTAGAGTATCTTTACAAAAATGAAGGACGATCCCGAGTTTAATATTCGTTTAGTTGCTCTTGTGGAAGAAAGCACATGCCTATACGACCACAGCAGTACCGATTAGAGCAACAAAACTTTTGCTCATCCTGTAGAATGACTGGAATCTGTCCGGGGACATGTTTAACTCTTTGACTAAGTTGAAAGCACCCTATTCACTGGATTCAGCTCGCCGATATGGGTGTACCCAAAACTGTCTTTTAACGCGATTCAGATTTTCAATATTATTTAAATTTAACCATGCCAGAACAGCAGATACATCTTCATCTTCGGAGGAGGACATTGTGACTTGTGATACTTGTATCACTTTGGTGGGCGTTAAGTCACATCAGAGTTACATCAGTGTCACGTTTATGCCACGTCATAGACAGATCACTTGTCATGTTAATTCAATGGGCGCTCTCCCTTAGATGTATCTCTGAAGATTAGGCAAATAATTTGCTACAGCGCTTCGGACAATATGACCACAGATGAACAATCGGTGGCATTGCACAGAAGATGCCCCTTCAAACAATATCTTCCTAGTAATATATATGGAATAAAATTTGCTGTGTCAGTACTACGTCATATGCAAATTCACACTTTAAGGCCACCGGAACAACCAAAGAGAGAAAAATAAAAGAGAAAGATTTGTTTTGGATATCATAGATGGGTTTGAGAAAAGTGGCCGAAATATCACAGGTTTTCTACAAAGCTAAACTTAGCTAAAAAAACTGCAAAATAAAATATTACCTCTGCGTGGTGTCATCAGAAATATCCGAAAAGAATAGCCGGAAAGAGTAAACACAACAAGAGCGCGCGAGCAGTACTCGACAATTTTTGCATTCAATGATGAAGCTACTTTGGCTCATTACTGTCCTCTGAGTTTGCTCGTGTCCGAGAGGAGTCGGGTTCTGAAGCATTGTCTCTCGGACGGACAGCAGGGGCTGTACCGTAGGACTTCTGCAGGGACAATGGAGTGGACTCATGTAGAGCATTCCTTAACGGTTCTGGGGTCCACTACTCTGCCGAGGCTGCGGAAGCGGTAGCGTGTCGGGCTTTGGAGCATGCTAGGGCATTTTTTAGATTAGATTTAAATAATAGTAATTATTCAGAAAGCGTTAAGACCCACGACATTAGTATGGAGAATTTTAGAGATTGTAAACAAAGCTTCGGACCATGCAGCAACAAGCAGCATCACTACCTAGAAAATGTTACGTAAGAAGTACGATGAGACACAATTTGAAATTAAATGCGATGCCAACCATTCGTATGAGTATTTATGACGTGATAGGGACCGAATTTTGGTTCACGGATAAGATTCCGAGTTAGGAGATATTTCCTAAAGACTATCGTGTATATAAAAAAGATCGCGCGAGTAGATCGGGCAGTGAAGTCTCCATAACGGTTAGCGATAAGTACGATAGCAGTCAGATTCCGATAAGTGACGAGGATGTCGAGTTTTTGGTGACGCTTAGGTAAAGATGGCTCCAAAAAGGTATTATTATGCTAGTTTTCCGGTCACTTAACGCAGGTGTAGGCCCTATTTTATATCTCGAGAAGCGACTGTGAAGCTTCGAGTGATTAATTAAGACGGAATCATTATAATCGGTGGGAATTTTAACTAACCGTCAATTGATTGGAACAATCTGTTTAGAATCTATAGGTAAAGAATGCGAATCTTGCGAGGCATTATTCGTAACATTCTGGGAGCACTCTCTCCTTCAATTAGTCAGAAAGCCAACGCGATTGGGGAACACACTAGATTTACAAGCAAAAACGTTGCAGAGAATAAATAAAACCGCTGTGTATTTTTAGTTAATCAACCTCTTAGAATATTATAAAATAAAATCACCGGTGAGAATACAATAAGTGATCATCTGGCCGTGTACGCGTGTAAGTGAAAAATCGAAAGGCACTCTAAGCCTCAACGTAAGTTTTATGTGTATTTAACCAAAGGGAGACTTTCCAGGTTTCACATCGCGCCTACGAGAAATTTTACCTAGCTTCCGTAATATGACTGATCGATCAAGTGCTGAGTCATCATGGACATAATTGAAGGATATAATCCTAGAAGGCATCGATATGTAATAAATACGTAATTGAATTGAAGGTCGACAATAGAAAACTTCGATGGTTCAATAAGTAAGTTAGGAGGGCGCTTAGGCGTCAGAGAATAAGCCAAGCGAAAATAAGAAATATACCGTCTACAGCGTCCGACGAGTATATAGCAGCTCAATTTCAGAAGTATAAAGAATCCCGAGATAAAGTGAGAAATACCATGCGCGAGTAATTTCAGGATTAAGGTATTAAATAGTTATTCGAAGAAGGATCCTAAAGCGTTTTGCCCCCATGTGAAAGAGGTCCAAGGTAGAGGCCCTACCATACCTTCCCTGCGAAATGACTCGGGTACCGTTATTCATGATAGCGTAGAGAAAGCCAACCTGTTAAACGGTCATTTTGAAAAAGCAGTTACAGTCGTACATTTCCCACCCGCTATAAGGAGGGATCTGATGGACGATATAGTATTTTCTGAGGTGGGAATAGCAAGACAAAAGTTCCATCAGACCTGACAAAGCCACTGGCCCCGAAGAAATTCCTGCTCGCGTTTTAAAAGAATTAGCTGAAGAAATAGCACCTTTTCTTCGGATAATATCCGAGAAATCTATTTCCCGCGGAAAGGACCCTAATGGCTGGAAGTTAGCGCACGTTACCCCAATTCATAAGGGCGGCGACAAGGAGAACCCAGAAAATCACAGGCCGATTTCCATAACATCGATATCGTGTAAGATTCTCGAGCATATACTCGTTAGCAATATAATGCGATTTCTTAATAGTAATTCATTGTTAGATGATTCTCAACACGGCTTCTGGAAAGGTAGCTCTTGCGATACTTAGCTCGGTCTTTTTGTGAACTTTATACCGAGAAGCGGAGAAAATAATAAGAAGGTCGATGCCATCTTCTTCGATTTTAGGAAAGCCTTTGATAAGGTACCTCACATGAAGTTAATAACAAAATTAGAAACCATAGGCAATTTCTGCGTGGTTATAGGAATGGCAATTAGAAATCAACCAAATGAAAAGCTGCAGCATCAATTTCTGGAGAACCAAAAATAGCTCGCTAGATGCTAAGGTTTCGTTCGTCGGAGTACGGATTTCAATTCCAGATTCGGTGAAATATGAGTCACGATTTATCGTGATCTCTCGTGAAACACCCACATTCGCCGATTGATAGGTGCCGCTAACAAAAAGTTAGCCTTTATAGCAGGGGCGGATCCAGAAACTTCCCAAGGGGAGGGCGATCGCCCCAATTGCCCCTCCCCCCTCTTGATTCCGCCTCTGCCGACGACCATACATTTTGAAAATCCCTATCCCCATCAGAACCTTTCTTTTCCTTGTCATACAGACTTAATCTTCGGTGTAGAAACAAGGAATGATGCGCGGAATGAATTTAAGAATCTACCCAGTGGATGGCAATGGGGTCGTCCAAGGGGGGGGGGGCGATCGCCCCCATCGCCCCTCCCTTGGATCCGCCACTGCTTTATAGGGAGACTAGTTCGAAGTAGCTCCGAAAAGTGAAGGAATTATGTTATTTATTCTTGGTTCGACCGCAGGTCAAATATGCGTCAGCTGTGTGGGATCCTTACAAAAGGGACTCACTAACGAGATAGAGAAGGTGCACCGCAGGGCAGCTAGATTCCTAGAGTGAAATTACGATAGTAAACAAAGCGTAACGTAATTAATAGAAAATATTAAATGGACATCGTTAGAGGAACGTAGGCAGAAGGCTAGATTTAAACTGCTGGAAAAAATACATCGGAGGGACTAGCGAATGAGATAGTACATCTTATTAGAAGCCGGACATATATCGGAAGCCAGGGCAGCAAGGATAAGATTTGCGAGATCGATTGCAGGACGGAACGATATAGAGGATCTTTCTCCCAAGGGCGTTACGAGAAAATTATAGGAAAATGTAACATATGAAAACTAGGACTTTTGGTGCACTGCATCCAATGCCATCCACCAACAATGTGACTTGCAGTATATCATGCATATGTAAATGTAAGGGCGACGTGAGTCAGCAGATAACATGTTACGAGGATACACTACCAAGAGAAAGGCTATGAGAGGTGTTTTATAATATGCTCGATGTTAGCGCTTTGAATGAATGTTATTTGGATTCACCTTAATCGGAAGCAAGGTAAAAGCTACTAGTGTCGAATTTTTCTTTAAGATTTAGGAAACAAACTAAGTAATTGGATTTCATAAACCGCAATATGAGGATATTGCTTCGAAAAGATTACATCCGGCTCTACGATCTACATCTATCTACATCTACATATTACCCTGCAAGTCACCTTGACGGTGGATGGCAGGGGGTGCCGCGCACCAAGTTCATAACTAATTATTATTCACAGTTATCTATTGTGGTCACGTATTGTCCTAGGGAAAAAGGACTCCTTATACCTATCCGTCCTACTATCTATTTCGCGAATCTTGTCGTCATTATCCCTCCGTCCGATATACGTTGGTTGTCGAATAATATCCTTCATTTCATTTACGAATATCTCCGACCTATATTTATCTAGAAGTTTAAGTCTCGCCTGTAATCTACGATCTTTCAACGATGGCCAACTCAACTCATCAATGAGTAACGTAACGCTCTGTTTTTTATCGTAATTCTTTTTCACGAATCTAGCTGCTCGCCGCTGTATTTTTTCTAAACGATCAAGTTAAAAAAAACGTGGCCACTGTGCCTTGACAGAAAATAAGCGTAAAAATGCAACAATAATGTTTGTCAAGACCATTCGATATGTCTATGTCATAAATGCAGTGCAAAACATCTATGCATTTATCTAGTTCTGATTTTACTTGTTTTCATTGGTTGGGAGCTAGTACATTCTCCGAAGTTACTAATATATCGATGGTGCCCAGGCCACTATGCGTGACCCCAATTTTTCTTAAATTCAGTTTTTGGTTGACATTCGTCATGCTCACTGAAATAGACGCACTGGCCAACTGGTGCTACACAAAAGGTCCAATGTTCACGATAAAAATAAAAAAACGATACTGTAAACGTCTTTATCTTCAAGGAAGGGCTAATGGGGAAGTTTATGTATTGTTTCATGTTTTAAAGGGTAACAGGAAAAATACATTACACATTTTGAGTAATCACTGATCGAATAATAGTTTTTCGTGGATATAGTAAAATTTTGATTTTGAGGGCTGCCCCATTTAGCCTGGACACAGTCGATATCAACATATAACTGAGCGTTTTAAACGATAACATTTCTGAAAATCCTATGCAATGCTTAGATAAAAACAGGCATCCAAGCGGACCCCAGTGATAGCTATTGCTATAAATCTCCGGTAGTTACAGGGTTATTGGAGCCTATCTAAAGCCGTTTCCACACTTGGCGAATGAACAGGAACGAGCATACAAACGCACATTGACGAATACAGTGTGGACGTGTCTTCGAACGCGAAGGAACACGAACGACCACGAACGAACACCGATCCGACGTCTGTCGGTACATCAAAGGGAAATGTTAGTTCGTGTTCATGTGGAAGTGTATTTGTCAAAGTGTTTAGTGCCTACAGAGATGGAGTGGTCAGACGACGTCACCGTATCTTTTGTTGCGGATGTAGAAGGCCTTCCTAATCAACTTATGCATTACAATAAAGGTCGCACGTGCAACAATAACAGTTTTCCTAAGCATTATATCGTGTCTAGAAGGCAAAGAAAGAACTGAAGAATGCAGAGTTGGAATATGAACAAACAAAGCGACGAACCTACGAATGTTTCTTAAACATCGTTTTTCATTGTTCGTTCGCGTGCGTCTATGGTCGTTCGCGTGCGTCTGTGGTCGTTCGTGTCCGTCTATTCCCGTTAGTGATAGTATGTTCGTTCGCCAAGTGTGGACGCACCTTTAGACAACAACTGGAATCCAAGCGGACCCCAGTGATAGCTATTGCTATAAATCTCCGGTAGTCACAGGGACACAGACAACAACATTATCAGCAACAAGCAAAAAATGGTTTCGATAGGATAAGCAAATCACAGGAAAGTAAGAGACTCCGAATTGTCACGAGATCCTATTAACCCGGCAGTACTCGCGCACATTTTTGTAACGTAAGAGGTCGCGCGGGGTGTCTTTGACACCCCACGAATATTATTCTTTAAAAAATTACTAATCGTCAATTTTCAATAAATTTTTCATTTAGTCTCTTGATGTATTTTCGTTTAATTGAAATTTATTTTAAGATGTCAAGTATTTAACAAAACCGGGAGAAAAACAAAAATTGTGGAAAATACGTCTGTTGTTACTTTTATGAAATTTTATATTTTGTAATCAGTAAGGCAACTGTTCGATAGCGATCCCAGATCATAAACAACAACACCGATGCAAATAGTAACAATAATTTCACAAAAAATGTATAAACCAATCGCAAAACAAAAAAGGAGATTTCCGCACAATGCTCTGTCGCACCGTCTAAGAAATATGTCTGAACACAAAAGAATAACCGTGGGATACATACGAGTATCTTTAGGCGAAAATGGTTGAAGGCACGTGCCACTCCAGATACTAAATGCTGGTTCACACTGGAGGGTTAGAAAAACAGGGCAGATGCACGGACAACACGCAAGGATTCCACTGTCTTCAGCATTTGACTGGCCTTTGTCGACGCGTTCCAACGAGGAAATTAAAGGGGCCAGTGACGTGGAAGCACAAAAACTAGTTGTGAGGGGAGGCAAGTAGCCAGAAAAATAGAACTGCTTCCTATTCACGTCTTCCCAACTATTTCCGCTATGTACTGGCTTTGCTCCTGGATTCAAGGAAAGTTGTTGTCTACACGGGGATAGTAGTGAGGAACAAGTGACTTGCCTACTTGACTGCCCTCTCTAGCTCTCTACTATCCCCGTGTGCACCAGCCCTTAGGGACAGGACTAATTTTGCTGAGACCATTCACACTTGTAGGTTAGGCTTCGGTCGCATTCCGGCCCCCACCTTCAGCGTGACGTAGTTTATGGATGCTCCTAGCTAGCAGAAATATTCAAGCCTACTTCGGATGTCACCGAAGATTGCCGAAAGTAACCGAAGATGCTAGAACTCGAAGGGGCTTGGGACAAATGTTGCCTCCTTGAGCGACCCAAGGGGTTCGTACCGAGGCCTAACCGCGTCCTCCCCTACAAGAGTGAACGCATTTGCGACTGCTCCCCATTGAAAATAGGATTTTTATATTTAAAGAAGAGTTTTAAAATATAAAAGTAAGGGAAACCTGTAATGAAACATAGGGCTGGGGTGTCTACAGCACCCCGCGCGACAACTCCGGGGTTAAAAGATGGCTTAACAGAGGCGCGTGACAGGGCGAGTGATGTCTTGCGTTAAGTCGATGCTAAAAACCCCACCGAATAACGGAGTTTCTCTTCAAGAAGGTCAATGCGGAGGTCTCTTCGTCTCCGGTGCGAGCGCGCTTCCATCTAACGGGGAGCGGCGTAACCAAATTCGCGACGAGCGGATGAACGAAACGCGTCGAGGGATGACGTCAATGCGAAGCAAATGGCCAGGGGCAAATCCGCCCCCGCGCTCCACCCCGTCCGCCACACGAATCCGACGCGGGAACGAAAAGACGTCAAAGCGACATTGGCGGCTCAAGAAGGGTCGAGGAAGAGACGCGAGGGACGGTTTTAAAGGAAAGGGGAAAAGAGGGTGGGATGGAAAAGGGGAATCTCGAGAAAGGTCAGCTGAGAACTTATTTCTCGGTTAAAGGTCACTGGATTAGTTTAAGAATACGTTTTCAAGGAAGAATCACAGAGGGTGGGTGGCGGCAATGCAGAGGGAATGAGAGAAGGGCTACCAGAAATAGAATAGAAGACAGCGGAATTTAGACAATCGGGCGCCTAATTACAATTCAACTATCGTTACAATACAATACGAGAAGAAGAGAGAGGGGGGATAGTAGCGAGGGAGGTAGGGGAGGGTGGGGGTAGGGGAGATAGGGGGTAGAGCAGAGGGGGTAGAACAGAGGGGGTAGAGGAGAGGGGGTAGGAGAGAGAAAGAGGGACAGGAGAGAGAGGGATGGATAGGAGAGAGAGGGAGGGATAGGAGAGAGAGAGAGAGAGGGATATGAGAGAGAGGGAGAAATAGGAGAGGGGGGTAGGAGAGTGGGGGGTAGGAGGAAGGGGTAGGAGAGAGGAGGTAGAAGAGAGGGGGTAGGAGAGAGAGGGTAAGAGAGAGAGGGTAAGAGAGAGGGGGTAAGAGAGAGGGGGTAAGAGAGAGAGAGGGTAAGAGAGAGAGAGGGTAAGAGAGAGAGGGGGTAAGAGAGAGAGAAGGTAAGAAAGAGAGGGTAAGAAAGAGAGAGGGTAAGAAAGAGAGAGGGTAAGAAAGAGAGAGGGTAAGAAAAAGAGAGAGAGAACGAATTCCGTTGCCATCGGAATAAAACACAACGATAGATGGAGATTGTTTGATTTTATCCTCCGATTTATTTCATCCCAAACGCGCCTCTGACGCCACATAAACATTTCCCACGGGCGTTATCTATTTCGTCGTCGGTTCAGAAATAAACTCGAGCAAAAAGGAATCCTACTTTCAATATGATGGGAAAAATACCAAACCAAATACAAATAATGACCTTATTTTCCAGTTCTCCTTAAGATTGGAGCTGTTTTTCAAAGAAAATTGAACATCATTTACTATATGGTAGAAGGTTACTCCTAAACCGAATAATTCAATGTTTAGAGAAACACTAAGAAAAGAAAAATGAGAACTTACAAGGAAGAAAAACAAAAAAATCAATTCCATCCTGCAGTTTTTCTTTTCTTACCATCGCTTTTGGTGCCTCTCGAACTATTGAATTATACTATTTAGTAGATAACCTTCTGCCATATTAATTTTTCCTGTAGTCTACATCATTATTTATTACCATTTTCCATTCCGATACTTTGAAGAATTTGCGCTAATTAAAGGGTTCCATCTTTGAAAAAAAGAATCTTGTAGGTTCTGATCGCTTCGCCATCTCTCGCGGGTGCATTCCTTGCCGCCTCCGCGATAACGTTGACCTCTCATTTTTTTCCTGGGATCTTCTCCTTTGAGGAACGCACTCGCAACAAAGAATATTCATAACAATTTTAAAAGCGCATGGATATTAACCCAAAAAGCTGCGTAGATAGCGATCCATATATAATCAATGTATAGTCGACTCATTCAGATCGATTCTTGGTAATTTACGGAATTTGTAAGTGTCCAATATGAAAGTACGACGTGAGCATAACTTCTTTTTATTAATACAATTCAATAACGCATTAATGAAATCAAAGCTATTTAATATTAGAGATATAAATACTACTTATAATACAGGGAGGTAAGTCTTGAAATTTTTGTTACTCATTACCGATGAATTGTTGTCGCTAAGATGACGTCAATCGATGAGTTTTACTCGTAAGACAGTATGAGCGAGTCTTGAAAATTATAGTTAATAACGACATTATTGCTACGATAAATTACCATCGAACGCGTAACGATGAGCAATGAAGTGTCGTTAAATACGATAACGACAAATATTAATTCGAGTTAGTAAAAATTGCCGCGTACAGACGTTTGCATTTACTTGTGGGAGTCGCTGCATAAGAGAGGAGGGTACAGATCTATTGAAAGCTTATGGCACCTGCGCACAAACACGAATTCAGCATGGAAGAGTCCATTCTTGAAAGCGAGGTACGCGGGGGTGAGGGTATATACGCATGGGGTAATCAGTCTTCTCCACAGCCACCTTCCCCTTAAGCTTTACCCCTCCACTTTACTTTAAATTGCTGTTCTCTGCCCAAAATTCAGGTCAGCTTTAACATTTTCTTCTTACCAATTGCAAGACGGCTTCCTTCACTCTTCCTTACTTAATTAACATTAATTATTTTTTTTTGCAGGTTATCGAGTTCGCAAAGTGTACGCCTCCTTCGACTGTTACCTTTTCATTGTCTAGTGTCTACTATGTTATAGTGTTTATACTAATTCTCATTGTATTATATCATTCTGTATTGTTTCATACTATTTTATACTGATTTATATCATTTTGTATTGTTTTATACTAATTTATATTGTTTTATATCATTTTGTATTGTTTTATACTATTTCGTATTACTTTATTTTATTATGTATTGTTTTATATCATATGTGTAATTTTATATAATTTCCTTCTTTCTTATGTTATGCATGATCCAACAACAATCTCCATATTCATTGTATATATTTCAAGTATATTTCATCTTATTCTGCCTAATTATTGTATTATATTTCTTGGTTTGCATTACGTTAATACCTATATATGTATTTTTTTATGACGGTATACAACGATGCTGTATATACGAAGACTTACTGTACATACTCCTTTCTATTTAATGTTGTATTACTATATCATAATATGTACACTATCTAGGGTTTTCGCAGGTTTTTCACACCCCCCTTCTCAGTGGGTGTTTTCCTGCGTGGGTTTTACTAGGGAGGACATGCCTGTTTTACCTAGGTTTTCCCCACAATCTCTAATCTGTCTTCAATTTTATATATATATATATTTTTTTTACTCTGTATGATTTAGGTATATACTGTTTATGTTATGCGTATTGTATATATATATATATATATATATATATATATATATATATATATATATATATATATATATATATATATCTTACTTTACCATTTTTTTATATTTTTTTATATTGACGAAGGGTTAAATGTAAGAATGGACCTTATGGTCTAAATTTCGCCCGAATAAAGACGATTATTTATCTATCTATCTATCTATCCACAGCCACCTTCCCCTACATCACGTGACTCTTCGCGCATTTAGGTGCCATAAGCTTTCAATAGATCCGTAATAAGGAGGGAGCAATTTCTTCGTACCAGCAAAACGCATTCCATTTGCGCGAGGAAGAATTTCGGTTAATATTTAAGCTTAATAGAGAAGTTGCGATGTATGGTTGCGATATGTTAAGACCTCATATAAAAGACACGAGGAAATCATCACTGCCCGTAGAACTAAAAATACACCCAGTCCCCGATTAAGGCTCTTCATTGGTGCCAGGAAAATCGAGCGCTAACTGAAACAGCGCTATTCGGAACACGTACTTCCATAAGAAATGACGTTATAAGATTTAATTCGTTCCCGAGATTCAATTAATGGAAATGAAAATACGAAGTATTATATAAATAATACCATATTACGTAGCGTAGAATAGGTAGTCATTTGCATTGCAATTATATTTCAAATTTAATAGTAAAACTTGAATATAAATGAAGAACAGAATGCATTTTACGAAACATATGTTGATCTCACGCTGAATAAATCGCGCAGGAGCATTAAGGAATAGGAATTAGAGTAGTATAAGATACCTGCATCTACTTATATATACAGGGTGAGGCAATAGTCACTATACATCCACAATTTTATTAACACAAAGAAAATTGTAACATAATAACATAAGCATCATGACTGAAGATAGTCCAATTAAGAAAAGGCAACCAGTAAGACAAAAACAAAATCGTATATCGAAACCTTACTACGTTTCGATAAAGAAATATCGATTCATAAAAGAATTATCACAGATGCTTGATAAATAAAGGAACATGGAATGAGCCCAAATAAAGGAAAAATTAAAATTTCTTGGTATTACATTTAAAAAAACAGAACAATCGAAAAGGGAGCAATAAACAAAAAACAAACAAATTTTGGCGCTCTTCAGCTTTTATTCGCCGTAAAATCTCGAATTTAACTTCGAGAGTTAAGTTTTTCCTCTTTTTCTCCTCTGACCGCCGGTTATCACTCATGGTCTTTTTATTTAAAGGGAAAGATATTTTAAACAAAGTTCACTCTATATTTTGACCTACAAAAACATCGACAAGTGTACAAAGAACCATCAAGCAACTGCAAATACGGAAGTCTTGTGTTGTAAATGCGCAGAGGCGATGCGCAGTGGACTTCGTAAATTACACCAGAAATTTTTAAGAGCGTTAATGTGGAACGCGCGAGCGCAATTCGGAAAAAGGTACTAAATTATTTTCAGCGTTAATGCGGACCAGCGTTAATCGGGACAGCGTTGAGCGGGGAGTGGGTGTAAATAGCTATAGTGGTTATTAATAATATTCGTGGTTATGAAGCATTTTCTTTATGACTGGTTTATGTGATCTGCTATTTAAACATTTTTAATTTTAATAATATCGGGTAAACCAAATAAGTCAACAAGGCAGAGTTTAGTGGACTCAACAATTTAAGTGGTTCTATATTTGTTCCTCAAGAACGTTTATGATGAAGAAATGAACTAATTCATTATAGTACCTATGCTACATTTCAATTAAAATCCTCCAATGGTAATTTGTGCAACACATAGATTCTTACTTCTGCTTTGTGATTTACAATTAATTGAGTACCGAAAGAGAGAACTTAATATAGAGCTTTCTCATTAAATCATTAACAAATTTCAATTAGTAATACAGTACTAATCAAAATGGCTCACTAGAAAATAAAATACTACCGTCTTCATAGAAATGATAGTAAATTAGTACTATATGAATAACACCTATTAAAAACATTTTATAATTATGGTCCTATAGGTGATTTCGAAAAATAAAAAAATATATAATCTTATAAATATTTTCAAATGTGTGTATGCATGTATGTATGTTCATTATACGTTTTTACACCCTTGAAGCTATCGAGTTCAAAAGTTTCATAGGCCACCCTATGGGTCAAAGGAAGAATTTCGTCTAGGTTTGCTGACCGTGGATTCTCTTATACCCCATGGGGTCAACAAAATACTATTTACATAAGAATGCATGGGAATTGGTGTGGAGAAACCCCAAAATGCCACGCAACACTTCAGTGATGTGGATATAAATATACCTAAATATTAACTTACTATCACCGGAAATGGCTTATTTTACGCACGAAAGACAATATTTTAATTCTGCTCATGTTTAGTCGTATTACATGTAATACCGCTCAAAATTATCCTTTAAGCGCAAATTTTATTTACATTTTCCAGGCGGCAACACAGATAAATATCTTAATTGTTGTCCTCTTCAAAGGAAGATAGCCACGTAAAAGATTAATGCAAGGAAAATCCATGCCGTGGCGTGCCGTAGAGGAAGAATAGTCAATGCCAAGATAATGGGTACAAATGAATTTATGCCTAAATATGGTCTATGAATACTTTTAAAGTGAGTCAAATGATTTTTAAAGAATATTAGAATATTGTTATCATTTACCATTAAAATTGAAAGATTTATCGCAACATAAATCGATACATCTACTTAAAATTGTTCAGTAACCACGATGTTTATTGTTTATGTTTTGCCTAATAGTAATGACATCAGTCACATAATTTTATTGCTGCTTTAAAGGCTTCAGTGCATCTATTCATATGAATATTAAGTAAGACGTTAATGCGTAATTATATTAATGGTAAAACTTGACAATACAATGCATAAAATATTAAATGTTAATGTAAACATCGCTTGCATAATTAATGAAAGGGGAACGTTTAGTAAACTTGGGGTACCCAACAGCAAAAGTAAGTAAATTTCAAAATTTATTGTAATATGACATCAAAAGTGATATATCAATAAAAATAATGAATAAAAAAATCATTTGCTACTTAAAAGAAATTCTTCCCTGAGCGAAGCCGGGCGTTTAGGCTAGTATTATATAAAGTTCAATAAAGATACATCATCATCATAGGTAGTCTGTCGGTAGACAGGACCGTGGTTAAAGCTGGTTCTCCATATACTCCTATTTTCCGCTGTCCTCTTCATATCTTGATAACTCTCTTTCCCTTTCAAATCGTCTATCAGCTGAAACCTTTTCCTACCTCTTTCCCTTTTTCCATCTAGTTTTCCTTCTAACACGTCTTTAATCAAACTCTCTCTCATCAAGTAATGTCCAACCCAGTTTGCCTTCCTCTTTCTAATAGTCTGTATAATCATTCGCTTCTCTCCTACTCTTCGTAGCACTTCATCGTTTTTCATCATATCTGTCCATTTTTTATTCAGCATTCTCCTCTAAATCCACATTACAACACTTTTCAAGTATTTGATGTAATTTTTCCTTAGCGTCCATGTTTCCGCCACGTACAAAGCTATACCTTATGCATATTTTATGAAATTCTTGCGGATATCTCCCCTTATATGTCACGTAAGTAGATGTTTCTTTCTTCTGAAAGCCACTTTTGCTTTTCCTATTCTAGTCCTGATCTCATCCGTACATTTTGCTTCTCTTGTGATGATGCTTCCAAGGTATTTATAAACTGAAACTTGTTCTAAAGGCTTTCATTCAATACTTATGTTCAGATTCTCTTCTTTACCTGATATTCGAATGACCTTGGATTTTTCTTTATTTATTTCCATACCGTATTTTCTTCCTGTTATCACTAGTCTATTTATCATTTTCTGGAGTTCCTCTTCCTTTCTTGTTAGAAGTACTAGATCATCTGCAAATTTTACTTTTCTTATAATCCTTCCTCCAATCTTGAAATCTCCTGTGCCTTCTAACGCTTCTTGCATCAGACTTTCTCCATATATATTGAATAGGGTCGGCGATAGGCAGCAGCTCTTTCTACTCTACCGATATTTACTCCGCAGGTCTCCGCACTCTCCAATCTGACCTTTACAACTCGATTCACGTGTAGATTCCTGATCAGTCTTCTGTCTTTCCAGTCTACACCTATATCCTTTAATATCTTCATCAACTTTACCCAATTTACTCTGTCAAAGGCCTTCTGCCAGTCTACGAAACATACGCAGATATCTTGACTGCACTCTATTGCCCTTTCTGATATGATTCTAACTACACATATAGCATCTCTAGTTCCTCGTCCTTTTCTGAAGCCGAATTGATCTTCCCCTAGCATTTCTTCTGCCATTTTCTCCAGCCATTTATTAAGAATCCTCGTGATGATCTTCGAAGTGTGTGACAGAAGGCTTATCGTTCTGTAGTCTTTACACTGCATTACCATACATTAAGGAGTATATTTTGCGCATTACCTATAAACTTCTTCCACTTATCCACATCTCTTGCAGGACCTTTCCCGTCACTACTTCTAAAACGAAACAAATGCTGGGAGGAATTGGCAGCGATTTTAAATAATAAAATTAAATAAAGTCGCTACCAATTCCTCCCAGCATATGTTTCGTTTTAGAAGAGAAGGTAGCTGTAATTTTGCCTGAACGTAATTCTTTGTTGCTTGACATACTCTATTAACATTTTCTGCTGCCTCTCCGTTATTTAGGAGCCTCTAACTACTCTCTCTATACTTATTACCCATTTCCAAAATTATTGTGAATAGACTCGTGCTCTTTCTGATTGTCAGATGTTTTATTTTTTCTACCTTCGTTAGCTAACTAATGAAAGAAATTTTACACTCAGTCGTAAAGATAAATTTCAAGACTCGCAAAAAAGTTCGATAGAGTAGTGATCGTTCGTCATGAGGCTAACGAAAATTTCGTCAACGAAACTGACAATATTTCATCGAACCGTTCAAGACTTGCCCCCCAAGTAGTGATGAAACTGCATTACGTTCTCATTTCATTACGAGTTAATGAAGTTAGCTTAATCGTTGTGAACCTGACGGGCATTTGGCAAAAAAAGCCAAAAACTAAAACGAACGATGTTTTCTGCCGTCGCGCGCGCATGTGGCGATTATATTTAGCCGTATCGCAACAGATAACGCGCGAACCTAAACGCTGACGAGCGACATACGTAGCTTCCGGATCAAAACGCATTTCATCTTGGAAACGCAGTAGCCGAATGATGCGTAACTACTTACCGCCGTGTAAAGCGACACGGCAACAGCTATGTTATACAAGTTTACCACTCGGGAAGATGCGAAGAAAAGAGATTCCCGCGGCGGCACAAGAGCGCCTCGGATGGGCGTCTGGATGGCGGTGACAAGAGCTGCTCGATATTGACCGCGACGCGGGCCCCCGCCGCCTCCCCCCCCCCCCTCCTGCCTCCCGCACCACACATCCCCCCTCCCAGTCGCCGAGGCACTCCGCTCCCTCGGCGCACAAGCCTCCCCCCACCCCTTCCGACTTTCGCTCAACCCCACCCCGCAAGACCCCCCCTCCCCCCACCGCACCCACCTCCCCCACCGCATCCCCTCCCCAGATCGCACCCCCCCTCCCCCCACCTGTCGCCACCGTGACGGACCGACCGACCTCTTCTTCGTCGTATTCTCGGTTTTTCCCGCCGTGGAAAAATTCGTCACCGGAAAACCGCAAAGTGCGCCCTCCCGCGGCAATCGCCAAATAAACGAAAGCGGCAATTGTTTTCGAAATGGCAAAGTACACATTTTCTTCGCGTAATCTGTTCGGCATCATATGTGGACGTCCGCCAGAGACTTTGTCGATTCTAGCTTCGGAGATATCAGCATTTTTGTGAAAAAGGGCAGAAAATGTCTAGAAAAGTGCATAGAACGATTTTCTGGTTTATTAAGAATAATCGTACCGAGGAATTATATCCATAAATGAAGTACGAGTAGAACCTATTTTTAATGTTCTGATTTTGGCTTCAATTCGTAGTTTATCACAGAATAAGGCTGCATTCATAACTCCATACAGACAAAGTGGGCACTTCTCTGGCGGGCGTCCACATAATATTATCGCGTCCATTCCATTTGTATGGTAGGGAAGGGGTGGCGGAGTGTTTAGAGCCTTCCACGCAGCAGTCCCAGGTTCGAATCCGGCGGAGGTCAGGATTTTTCAAACTGGGATCGTCCCATCTCCTGCTTGTGTGATTTGTGGAGACGGCGCAAGTCAGCGTTCCGTCCTTCGGAAGGGACGTTAAGCAGTTGGCCCCCTTGGTGCTCTTCGTAAAGAGGAGACTGATGCCGGCACCGGGTTTCCCTCCTCCCTTGGGTGTGTGTTCGGTGTGGAAGGAGTAATGGCTATAATAATCCAAGAGGTTGATTAGCCAGAAATACACTCAAACAAACAAACAAGTATCCTAGGAAAGGTGTTTAGCACAACTCTTGTGTTCGCACGGGGCTCGATCCCCTGGACCCGAGGTCACGTGAATATTGTCGCCGGCCCTCACACTACAGCGGAAAGAACGAATCAAAGGTAGATAGAAGATAAGTCTTTATTAGGGCGAGATTGAGACTATTTGAGAGGAAGCGCGGCGCTGAGGCAAATTGACCAAACAGACGTTCAAACGCTATAACGATATTTCAAACGCTATAACGATATAAGCTGAAATATTACGTTCGTCGATATAACTAAAATCGATATTCCTTCTTCTATGACATCGGAAAACGTCTTCCATTAACTTAGAACGCTGCATTCGAGATTATACGCCAAGAAAATATAGAAAACAAAATTGACAGCAACAATTACCTATCGGTGTTTCTCTATCTCTCTGAAAAACCCAAAGAAAAAACAATTTTGTAAGAAAGTGTCGAGAGTCCTTTCGTAACGGAATTTGATGCAGTATGCATATCGGAGCACAGATAATTTCCTAATAAAATCAATTAACTTTTAAATTTTGTTATGAAAATTCACCCACATACGCAGTGATAATCTCAATCACGAGTGTATTCGACTGTTTTAGCGGTCACTTCGTTGAATTCCATAATGAAAATGAAAAAAATTGTGAAGCAAATTTATTGAAAGGCTTCGTTACAGAACATATAAGAGCTAGGGAGAGAAAAATATGGTATTTTATTGTTGCTTGACGGATGCCATTTAACGAGATACGAGTATAAGTTTATTAAAGTAATTATTTAAAGTGGAAGTTCTAATTGACGGATTCAGTTGAAAACCACAATTGGGGGTTAAATTTTAACAACGATCACTTATACTTAATTAAATTAAAATCCGTCCAGCGGCTTAGGAGATGGAAGTTACGACGGACGGACGGACCAGACGTGCCCACAAGGCGTTCCGCTATTACCGCTTCGCTGGTAATGAACGCCTAAAAATGACTAACTACTTATGAAGACTCAGTGAGTCGAAATCTAACATAAGTAGTCATTTTATTTTCGTAGTGGAATGTGTGCGATCTTTCAATAAATTTGTTTTTACAGTTTTTCTTATAAATATCAATCATGAGGGTCATTAAAGGTTCAGTATGTAACAACCGAAATATTTTTTTTCGGTTACTGAGACGCTTGCTTCCGTAAAAGGCTCTGTTCCTATCGGAGTTTTGAGGGTTTCACGCAAATGGGATTATCTTCTTTTCATTAATCTCTAAATCGCCGTAAATTTTAGCTAAATGCAAAGCATGAGAAGAGCCGTTAAATTAAGTCACAATGTATATTTTTTAATGAACCGCGAATCGAAACGAATTTGTTCAAAAATGGTTCGGTAGGAGAAATTTTAAAAATTTTAATTGTGTAAAATTTCCTGCTTACATTGTCGCTCAGTTGAGTCAGTTACTGGGGGATTTACTAATAATAAAAGGTAAAGAAAATGTTTCAACGGTAGTTCTCAAGAAGTATCGTGTAGAGCCTTCGTTGAATTTATTGCAAAATATCTGTAGAAATAACAGGAAAAAGTTATTGGGAAACACAACAATGCTATCAACCAGAACTCTATAATCTAGCAACTGTTGCTCTCTCTGTCTCTGTTACAGTCATTTCTCGTTAACCACGTTTTCGCTATACATAATACAAACAATCAAATAGGGAACATTTTCCCACTACACGTTCATTCATCCATATAACATGAGTTAGACCAGTGGTGCGCAAACGAGGGATCGCGACCTCTAGTATACTATATTTAAAATCAAAACAATAACAATAAAGAAACAACAACAACAAAACATATCTATGGTTAAAAACGGGTACTTAGCTCGAAATAATAACTCCGAATAAGAAATAATTGATTGAGAAATGGGAGAAAAACTCGAACTTAATTATAACAAGAAATCCAGATCTATTTCCCCAAGTTGAAGTTCCGAATTGATTACTTATATTGACAGGAAATGTTTCAGTCCATGTTAGTTATTCCAAGGAATTCTCATACCATAAATACCATTTGTAATTCATAGTTTATCAATGATAGAGAAAAATTGGAAAACAAACTAATAGAGCTTAATCAGGTTTAAAATACTGAAAGCAATGTCAAAATCTCTTTCCGACATATTTAGCATGTATTTTTTAATAATCGAATTTAATAAATGTTACTGTTTATACGGTAATAGGTATGGATCAATTGTCCATTGCTGAGTGTAGTCGAGTGAAAAAGGAAATAACTCATTTGTTCATTCATCTATGTTCAAGCCGAGTTCGGAAATAATGGTATCCATGGCAAAAATCCGTTAAAATGCTATTTAAAACGAAAAAACCATGTTTTCGTAAACATTCAAGAAAATACGATCAATTATCAGAATTCGGATAAGAATTGGATTCTACATTCTTTTCCCCTTAGAACAGTACAAACCTCTCTCCAATATCAAAATTTAAAGATATTTTAATGTATAAAGAAAACCTCGGCATGATGGATTTGAGACTTCCTATGTAAAACAAATAGGGAATTACGTTCCTGGAATCGAACCCGTGACTTCAATCTTTGCCAAATAAAATAAAGTCCGAGGGTTGACCCTGGTAGTAGGAGGATCATACCAAGTTTCATGAAAATCGGTCCATTGATGCAAAAGTTGTTAGTGGGACACGCATACACACAGACAGGACCAATTCATAAGGCTGTTTTCTTTGGAAACCAGCCTAAAAACCGTATTGAAACATTATCAAATAATATAAAATCAATTTTAATAAAGTGATTAAAGGAAAGTCTAAAATTCCCAATACAATTGGATGAATCGACGGATATTTTTAATATATTTCAACTTCTTGTATGTGTGAGATACTGCTATGATGGGGATATATTTGAGGATTTCGTATTTTGCAAGGCTTTGGAAGGAAGAACGACTGGCGAAAATTTTTTTGAACTTCTAGATAATTTTTTTCAAGATAATAGTCTCACGTGGTCGAACTGTATTTCAATGCACCGATGGCGCGGCTGCGTTAACTGGACCAAACATTGGTTTAAAAGGTAAAATAAAAGTAACTAATCCAAATACGTATTGTATTTCATCACTGCATGATACACAGGGAGGCCTTGGTAGCAAAAGAAATGGATGAAAATATGCACAGAATATTAAAAGATGCAGTGAGTATCATCAATTTTTATTAAAAGTAAAAGTTTGAACAGCAGGCTTTTCGCACTTCTCTGCAATGAAATGGGATCCGCATGTGAATCATTTCTTCTGCAGACAGAAATAAGATGGCTCTCGCGAGGTAGAGTATTGAGACGTCTTTTTGATCTGAAATATGAAGTATTGAGATTTTTATCAGATAAAAATCCAAACCTCGCTCAGTTATTTCTGAACATAGAATGGCTCGCCAAAATTAGTTACCGTTGACATTAAAAAAAACTCAACATCTTAAATTTGAGTCTGCAAGAAGGAACGAACATGTTAATATTGAGTGACAAAATACTAGCATTTATAAAAATAATAAACCTTTGGAAAACAGAAATCAATTGTGGGAATTGTGAAATGTTTCCGAGTTTTTCATAATTTATTAAAGATAACGGCAACGTTATACAGTTTAAAGATATAATTATAGTTCATCTTAACAAGCTCATTGAAAATTTTTCAAAACTGCGTGATAAATTCCCAGAACAAAAACTAGGTTGGATTCGCAATCCATTTTCGTTCGAAATTTCTGCATGCCCAGAAATGACCATGCTACAAAAGGAGCAGTTTATCGATCTATCATCCGATGAGACGTTGAGATGTTAATTCATTAAACATCCAAAAATTCTGGTTTTCTTTAGAGAAAGAGTATCCAGATTTATTTAAATGGCAATAAACACGTTATTGCTCTTTGCTTCAACTTACGTATTTATGTAAATTGGTTATTTTTAATTGACAAATATTAAAACTAAACGAAGATTGAACTGAATCCCGAGGAATGAAATGAGAGTGGCAATTTCCAATATTACGCCAAACATGGATGATATAATATGTGCCGCCCAAGCACATCCTTCATATAAATTTATTCTATGTATTTTTATTGAATGTAAATTGTAATTGTTTATTTTATGATTGTATTTGAGTATATTTCTTATATTTACTTGTTTTGCATAATTTTATTGAATGGAAATTGTAATTGTTTATTTTATGAATATGTTTGACTATATTTCCTCTATTTACTTGTTTTGTACATCTTCGTTTAAACAAAACCATTTATCATTATTCATTAAAAAATAATCTTATAACAATAAAGTTGAAGATAGGGATATGGGGTCGCAGCAAGTTAACATTTGAAAAGCGGAGTCGCGGTCAAAAAAAGTTGCGCACCTCTGGGTTAGATGGAAGAAGAGACTGCTTAGTCTCAATCTCGCCCAAATAAAGACGAATAACTATCTCTATCTATCTATAACACAATCTGAGAAGTACATAAGTCACTCACGAGTTACTTGTCACCAGTCATTCCCTCTCGTACACATCAAGTGTTTTTTCATACCAAATATGGAATCGTCATTATTGCTCAAGTATCAACTGCGTGCATGAATGGAATTTGGCGAAGTTACGGCCTGAATATGTCTTCAAGGACGCCACGCTATCTGAGGACGTTCCGAGAGGCCAAGGAAGCTGGCTTTGAGGAAGTGAAGGAAGCCGATGCGACTCGATTCTCATGCACGAGAGTTAAGAAATTAAGAACTTATGCAACTCAGCGAACTACGGGAGAAGGCCCAGGAAATTGCTGACGTCGAATCTGCTTGCATGATGACTAGCGAAAGATTGTCAAAAGCATTTAATCACACCGAGGAAGAATTGGCAATCTTTGGAAGCGATGATCCAGTTAGACTTGGCAGCTTCGAGGTAGCCAGAGCAATTGATGATGATGTCACGTGTTGCTATCGTCAGTTTGTTTTAAGGCGTGAATTTCTGATTTCGAGTATGGATCACGTTGAACTAGGTATTTACTTTTTATTTATAAAGAAATACTTTTTAATAAACCTTTCCAGTAACCCTTTTTTGGGCTAAGAAAATTTCTCAACACACCGACGTTTTTTTTTTAAATTTGTTATTTAATGCACCAAACAATATATATTCCGTAAAATTCTGCTAATGGCGCTACAATGAATGTATTTTAGAACTTATATTTATTCAAATAAATCAACATTTCTTTGCGTTAACGTGCGTCTGTTGAAAATATATTTTTTTGCCATCACCCATCGTGAGCTATACGATGTTTTGCGAGGTTCCGAAAAGCCGACTCCAATAAAAGTACAGTCAAGAGAGAAGCTATTTAAATACATCGAGGCCGTCTTAAAACTGGAGAATTGTGCATCGAGTATGAAAAAAAAATGTTAAAGAATTCATTTTGCCGTTTACATAGTCTTACAGAACGATGGGGTCTGAGCCATAGGAACGCAAACAGCTTTATGAAAAACAATGCTTCTTGAATGCAAAAATCGCTAATTTTACCAGATCTTTAAGTGCCGAGGCGGAGCTGCAAGAAAAGTCAACGAAAAAAAGTCGCGTCATTGTTGTACACGCGGACTTCGCTCGAGCTGTCGTTGGCTGCGGAGCTAAGTTTAAGGGCTTTGGGGAAGATAGATGTAGCAAAAATTATCAAGTATATACGGAAGATACGCCCCGTAGAGCGTCCAAGTTTAGAAAGGCGGTTAAATCGGTTCACGACCGTAGTGACCCTAGGCCTTATACTCCAGAAGAAGCCCTTGCGTTGATAACCAAACTTAAATTATCTAAACACCAGTACATAATATTACAGACACAAGCTAAGGAAAGGGACAAAAATTTATCCGAGTTCTATTGTTAGAAATTAGGGAGTTTCATACACGAAAGACATCGAGGCAACATACAAATGAGGATTTGCCAAATACGGTCCTTTTGTCTTCAGACCCAATTATTTCCAGTTATTTTAATCGCTCACCAAAAAAGCGGATAGACTGCAGATGAAGTAATTTATTTGCTAGCAAATCCAGTGGCTAACAAAGAAGTTACTTCACCTGACTAAACAATTGAAATGAAGGTGGCCCTTCCTCCCTTGCGATTGTGCTCGGTGTGGAAGGAGCTATGGCTATAATAATCCAAGAGGTTGATTAGCCAAAAATACGCACGCGCACACACATGAAATGCGGATGATTATCAATAATAACACTGCTTATCAGGTATTTTGTATCTGGCATGAAAATGTGTTCTTACCTTATTTGGGTGTGCTGAATTCAAATATGCCACTGAAAAGTTCATATCACCTACAGATTTGGAGAAATTCATCACCAAAAATCAAAAATCTAAAATATTTTGTGAAATTATGGTAGCCGTGCGAAGTCATTTTCCGCTATACATTACACTGTTTTTATGTGTAACTCATACTTGTGAGAAAATAATTTATGCTAAAAATGAGGTATGAAGAGGCAGAGGTTGATATGGGAGGGGCCTACAGTGAACGCATGCGCAGTCATTATTTGTTTTGCAATCAATTATTAGGGAATAACTTTGAAACAGAAAAAAATTCTGCTATGACCGGGAATCGAAGACCCGGGTTCGATTCCCGGTTATAGCAGAATGTTTTGTTTCAAAGTTAATTAATTACAGCTTATGCTATTCTGCATAGTTTCATATTATTCCATCACTTAATTATTAGTTACTAGATGTATTTTAACTTACATATACGGAGGAAACAATTGTAAATGTTTTAAATGCTACTATGTAATGGCATATTTTTTGCAAACCACAGAAAAATTATTACTTTATACATAACCATATCTAATAAATGTGATGTGATACAGCTTTTCTGTAACTTTTATTGAACTCAGCATACCCAAATTAGGTAAGAACATATTTCCATGCCAGTTGCATAAAGAAAATTAATTAGTTAATTAGTGTAATTGCTGTTATTATTTTCTGATTGTCTTTCATTATATTGCAGAATACTTTCTATTGTTTTGCTGTTTTAATATTACTTTCTAGCATTGGAAATACAATTTTCATACATATTAAGCTTTTTTTATTCCACATAATTACATTTCATTACTAAAATTCTTCACAGAGTCAATTATTGTCTTTTACAACAAGAAACATAAAGGAAGTAGTAAACATGTTTCGTTTTGAGGCCGCAACTAGACAGAAAAAAACGAACAATTTTTTCCCTTTGTTTTATATGCAAAGTGATTCACGGATGACACGACCTGTGTGTTGAGTCAGGCTCGGAAGCTTGTCTTTGTGATCGTAACCATCGGAGTCGCCGACAATAAATAACTCTTCCTCCGTTTGCACATTCGGCATTTTATGTTAATTAAGTAAATTAAAAAATTTGAAAAAGAAAATTCGAATTATTATAGATGATCAGTACAAATGGCCGTCCTGCGAATACTGCACCGGATAGTTTGAGGTCTTTAAAACGCCCGTGTTCCTATTTCCCATAAATTGGAGAAATGTTTTGGTAGATTTTGAAGTACATGCACTGTGTTGTATCATGCATCTCGGCTAACAGATTTCCCATAGAAAAGTTTAGGAGGGCATTTTAAACGATGTTGTGGATCCATATAACTCCATATAACTGACGAGATTCCAGGGAAAGTAATTCTCGGGGCCACAATATTTTAAACTATAGTAACCAGTTTATACAAAAAAGTAATTTCGCACTTTAGTTTACAACGGTAATTCCAGCACTACGGATAATACACGTTTGAGAACAAAAGACAAATAACGAAGGGTATATTAATTTAAAACCTGAAGGGTGGAAAAGGAACTAACAGTTTTCCTGTGTCTGAACAACGACACGAATAATTAAAGCAGAGATTGGGAAATTACTGAGAGCAAAAATCGTTAATTTCCTCCACAATATTGATGAAAATACTTGAAAGAGGAAGCTAATGCGAGTCCATGGGGTTGTTAAGCAGCGATTACGTCACGACTGACTGACACTCTTCAAATGAGTTCGCTCGAGGTTTGTGCAGCACAACGCATACGTCAATTGCAAGGAAGCACCGAAATAACCAATTTATGAAACTTACATTAACTTCAACAGCCAATTTACAAATCAATGATTAGTTTTTGAGTTTTTCCATGAAATTTGGAACTTGCATATATATACATGCCTCGATAAACAAAACAAAATGTTTGAAATTTAATTTTTTACTTTCTCCAAATACTAAGTACCTATAGAGAAAGCGTTGTTCCCATAAAAAATTGAATTCGAGATTTCAACGGAAATATATGTTTTAATGTCTCCTTAACACGTTTCGACTATTTTCTCGATGATGTCTGTAGATGTCTATGACCGGAATTTTGTGGGCTCGAAACTCAAAAACTAATAAAATTTCATATTTAGCATTCGTATTAGAAAGTCAAGACATTATTACATTTTAGCTAAAATCGGTCTATCGGAAGTGAATTTTATTCTTTTCATTTTTCCGTTTGTGTCAAATATCTCCTGTATTCTTCATTAGCGTAATCGTATTTAATAACCTAAGTTATGGATAATTTTATTCTCTACAACTTTTGTAGAGCCAATTGTTAAGGAGATATTTCAGTTCAATATCGACAACGATTCCAGAGCCGCCAACTCGTAAATTACAAACTACATATGGGGAAAGTCATTGCTGGCCACATCATATTATTTTAAATTACGTGACACGAGCAATATTTCGTGAGTGCAGCATATCATGCGAGGGGACGACTTGGGCACAAGGAAGTCGACGGTAACGTCAGCTGGAATATACCATCGAGGCGAACGGCGGCGGTGGCCAATGAATCACTCGCTACGCACTGGCATCCACGTGGGCCGAGGGAGGAGGTGGTATGGGGGGTGGAGGAGAGGGGGAGGGGATGGGGAGGAGAGGGGAAGGAGGTTAGGGGGGGAAGGGAGGGGAAGAGGAAGGGAGGGGAAGGGAGGAGAGGGGGTATGGGAGTGGGAGGAGGGAAGGGGGGAGGGGGTATGGGAGGGGGAGTGGGAGGGGAGGGGATGGGGGAGAGGGGAAGGGGAGGAGGGGATGGGGTGGAGGGGAGGGGTGGAGGAGGGGTGGAGGAGGGGTGGAGGAGGGGTGGAGGAGGGGTGGAGGAGGGGTGGAGGAGGGGTGGGGAGGGGTGGAGGAGGGGTGGAGGAGGGGTGGAGGAGGGGTGGGGAGGGGATGGCGTCGTGATGCTCAGAAGACAGCGAGGAAGAGGAGGAACCTCACTCCCCTTTCTGGGAGAATCCCTTGGTGGTTCGGACCCCAAGTGGAAGGTCGATTCCAGCGGGAGAGGGAGGTGTGGGTGTTACATTTGGATATACGTGGAAGGGGAGTGATTGCGAGGAAAATGGAGGAGGCGAAGAGAGAGGAGGAAGTGACGTGGTCAAAGGGCGAGCAAGGGACTGGGAGGAAGGGAATGGCTCTCCGTTGCGATCTGATAGAAAGGGAGGCAAGGTAGATTAGCTCCGGATAGGTGGCGCGGCTTTACGAGAAGCTGATCCTCGTGCAGCGAGGGATTTGGTAAAAAAAACGGCGAGGTATGGAGAAGGGAGCTAGTGGTAAGGGTGTAAACGAGATAAATGGTCGCAGCGATAAGAAGAAGACGAGGTGGAGGCAGTATTAAGGCGGATGTGTTAAGAAAGAGAGAGAGGGAAAATGACGGTCCTCGGTGAGAGGCGATTACGAATCGCAAAAAAAGTTATCCTCGGAGTCGGATGACACGGGGGCGAGATGGCGATGCCTCTGAGCGGCACAAAGTTCGTCACCGCGTTTAATCCTTTGAACGTCGTCAGGATGGATCGATCCGTCGCCAGGCAACACTATGGAGGAGGTTGTAAAGGTCGGACTAATTAATTTAGGGTGGCGGGATGGACGCGTGTCCTCTCTCATCTGTCTGCACGAATGCACTGCGCTTGATCCTCTAAGCCGCGATTCCTAGGGGATATTCGGACGCAACAATATCTGTGACGTATTACGCTCTATGTCAGAGGTTCCCAACCTTTTTCACTTCGCTAACCTTCTATCTTCGCGAACCCCTTTTGTTGCAACAGTTTTGGCTGCGAACCCTTATAATGGAGAGAAAATATTGTAAAAACCAATCTTTTTGAATGCGTTTAATTCACGAAAAAATAAAAAGTTTATATAGCACATAGTATGTAAACGTTCACAATAAAACCAGAATCTCTGTAAAATTCAAATATAATTCTTGGAGTATAAGAAAAAATTGAAAACAAAACCATGCAACTAATGTGAAAGAAACTAAAATATTGGCAAGAATTGTAGAACCAAGAAAGTGAAAAAGACGCCATAGCCAAATTTTCTCGCGAAACCCTCAGATTTATTTCGCGAATCCCTAGCGGTACGCGAACCACCGGTTGGGAAACGCTGTTATATGCAAACAAAAACAGTGAGAATGAATGAGTAACTTTCGCAAAAATGCATGTTTCGAGAAATACACGAGTAAATGCTTGGAAAAATCAGCACCACTTTTGACGCATGCATGTCCACAATGAGACCTCCGCGAGAGAACACTCTTGCGGTTTTCTGATGACGAATGTCTCCAAAGAGAGAAATCGCCAACGCCGGATAGAGCATTCCCACTGGAACATATGTTATTGAGTAAACGCTCTATGGTGGTCGGGTCACCCTCCATCCAAATTAACTATATCGCAATACACACAGTTAAATCTCTCAAATCCGGAAACTTCCCTGGTTCGGCTTCTGGAGTTTTGACATTATTGGTCCGGGAATTATGGCGTGGATGGCGTTTCGATTTTCCTGTTCTCTGAGTTCAAAGCTTAAGAAATAATTCTAAAAAGAGTTTGTACGAGAAGCCTCAATACATGCACACATCCATTTTATACTAGGTACATATTTTGTTTTCCCATTCTTTATTTACTCACGTTCTTAAGTTAAAGACGTAAAATGATGACTTAGGTAGTGTGTACACTAGCAGTGAAGTCATTCTGTATATACTAACCATCCGTGGTTTGAAAACTCTATAGTTGAGAGCGACTCCGGGTTATAGAGGGTCAACTGTATCGTATATACTTGAATCAAAGACGGGTATTTTCTCAAAATTTAAACTTTCGAAAATCAAGGGCGTTTTATATTCGAGTACGGAGGAAAATTACGCGCCGAGGTGACGATTTTGACCAATAAACATATACGGCTCCCGCTTCGTGAAAATTTACATTAACTTCATCGAAATTCTTCGACGTGCGATAATGAACGCCTCTGACATACTCGTAGTCTTCGTCCCGATAGAGGTGGCAGATATAGAGCCAGGCGACCTAGGAGACCGCCTAGGGCAGGGACACTAGAACCGTGGCCCGCTGGCCAAATGTGGCCCTTTAGTCTATATCTCTTGGTCCGCGATGACTACGTTGCGAAAAAAAATTACGTGCACGCATCATACAGTAATATACTAATATGTTGCTGAAGCTGGGCACTGCGCTAGGAGTCAAAATGGCGGCCATCCATGACTGGAGCCAAGATGTACCCTTTGTAAGCACACTCTCACCGACGCGATTTCCCCCTTCTGTCCGGTAGATTACTGCCTGCTAATACGAGACCTAAGCAGCGCGGCACGAGGCTAGGAAGCTAGGTAAATCTGCTGCCTATAGAATTGGAGTATTTTTTTATTTATTTAACTTTTGAAATTTATATGATGATATCTAATAATTACATATAAATAAATTAGCGCACCGGATATAATATGTAGTGTGAAAGTTGGAACAATTTTTTAAACGAGAAAAAAGTCTGCTATGACCGGGAATTGAACCCGGGTCTTCCACTTGCTGGGCGGATATTCTACCTCTGAACTATCGTAGCAGAACATTTTTCTCTCGTTTCTGAACACGGATGTTTCCCTTGGTGGGACGGGGTGGTGGGTGGGTGGGGCTAGTTCCCGTCCCACCAAGGGAAACATCCGTGTTCAGAAACGAGAGTAAAATGTTCTGCTACGATAGTTCAGAGGTAGAATATCTGCCCGGCAAGTGGAAGACCCGGGTTCAATTCCCGGTCATAGCAGACTTTTTTCTCGTTTCAAAAATTGTTCCAACTTTCACAGCTTATGCCTGTCTGCATAGGATCTTCGGATCATATCATTCCATCAATTTCATGTAGTGTGAAATTTAAGACATTTCCGGGCACAATTGTTTTGAGCCGGTACGCGGACCGGTCCTACGGGAGGAAAAAAAGCCCTGTGTACATTTGACTATCGTATGGCCACCCGAGATCCGGCAAACTCCAAGATCCGGCAATGCTCAGGTCCCAAAGTTGCCGGATTGGGGAAGTTCGACTGTAGTTGGCTCGCGGCTTCCATGAAGCGACTATGGCTAATGGGTGTCGTCTTCGCTCAATTTGATTTTATTCGTGTAATCTTATAGTTAGCACTGTCGTCCTAAACTGCTTAAACAGTCCAGTGATATTTATATAAAATAATTATTATCCCCGTATTATTATAATTAAAATGACATGCGGAGAACGAGATAGAAAGTTTGAATCGGGAGTTTTTAAAAGAAAAAAACGCGTTTATGAAGAATCGCAGAAAAAGTTTCTAGGATTATTGATAAAATATTTGAAAAAGAACAGAGATAAGAAAACTGAATATACAGAAGTAATGTCAGTGAAAAATACACAAATGAAGAACTTGCTGATGACTAATATGAAAACAAAATTGAAAATTTTGGTGGCTTCAATATGACTGTGCATCCTATAGCAGAAGATTGTGTGATCTAAATCAGTGTTTCTCGATCTATTTGGTTCCGCGGACTTCCTACGGAGTCACACAATATCTGCAGACCCCCTCCCTATTCATTGTATCGTTTTGTCACTCTGAAGTATTAATCACAGCTGCGCACGGGATCAAACGAGTTATAGATAAAAAAATAAGCATCACGTCCTACTCAAACCACGAACACCCGAGATATAGAGCGGGGGCCCATAGGAACCCGGGGACCACCGATTGAGAAACACTGGTCCAAATGATCCGGGAAGGTGTGATGACTGTGACCATAGTCAACATCAATTTCTAATGCAGCAAGAGTCTGTTGCTCTAGGAAACGAGACCCGTTCGTTTACCCGGTAAACCTGGCGAGTGGATTTTACCTTTAAAAAATCTGATGTGGCCACCGCATGTCTTTCTCCATACCTGTAATATTTCTAAAAATTCAAAATAAGTTAAATGATAATAAATATTTTAAGGAATTGCGACAAAAATTGAGACTTTACAAAGAACAGAAATAAACTCAAACCGTAGTCTTCTGATATCGGATATAGCCACGAAGCTAAAACCATTACGAAAATAAAAAGGAGCGCTACTGACACATGACGTAACTAAGCGCAAAGTGTTTACAATAGACGCTGGGAGGTGGTATGGTGGTGGCATCTAAAAATTAGAATTTAAAAAATATCTCTTAAACAATGCATTACAATGGAAAATGTTTCGAGCAAACGTAAAAAATTAAATTTCTTACAACATTTATTCCCATAATTTTTTACATTCATCAAATATTAAAGCAAATGTAAAAAAATCTGATGTGGCCAACACATGACTTTCTCCATACTTGTAATATTTATAATAATTCCAAATAGATTAAATGATAATTAATATTTTAAGGAACTGAGGGAAAAATTTAAAGACTTGACCAAAACCAGAAATAAACTCAAACTGTAGTCTTCTGATATTAGATATAGCCCTGGAGCTCCAACAATTATGAAAATAAAAAGGAGCGCAATGTGTTTACAATAGTCACCGGTAGGTGGTAGGGTGGTGGCAGCTAAACAATTTAGTTTTTAAAATATCTCTTAAACAATGTATTATATGGGATATTGTTTCGAACAACGGTTGTAGAAAATGAAATTACCTACATTTCTTATTCTTGCTGTAAATAAGGACAATTTTGTCCATTATAGTTTTCAAAGCTAGCATCAAAATAATGCTCTGAAAAAGCATTGAGTCGTGCATTTTAACGTACTTTCCAGAATGGAAAATAGGCTTATTGCTTCGTCGTTCCGTCTTTCTCTCCCCCTATTAACTTTGGAGCCGATTGACCGATTTTCAGGAGCTAGCTATTTTAGAAGAAAAATGTTTCAATTTTAACATGTAATTCCATTCAAATGCAAAATAAACGATGTATTAAAAACTAATACATGTATAAAGTATATTACACGTGGCCAGTGCCGGATAACCCGTGGGGCAGGGCCCCGTGATAAAAGGGGCCACAAGCAGATCCCAGTTACCGTGTGTGGGGTGGAGAGTGAGACCAGCGAAAATTTATGCACCAAGCCCCCCGGGCACCTTAATCCGGCCTTGCACGTGACGTTCAGATATGGCGTTCGCGACGTAATATTAAACGTCTTTTAGTTATAGCGGGAGCGAGAGAGACAGTTCCGTTGCTTAAACGCGGTGGGTGACCAAGAGATCACGAGCGCGCTGGTGAAAGCGAAGAGAGATCGCGTTGGGATTCGCGATTTACGGTGAGGTTGCGGCGGTAAGGGACAATATCCTGTATCCTCATTTTGTTAAATATTATGTATTTTCCAATCCTAAAAATTTTTATTCATAACTATTGAGCATAGGTCCATTCAATATGATAAACCCTCTAATCAACTGAAATTGAAGAATTTTTACTTTCTCCATACGTAGTATAGGGGAAAGTATTGTTTTCGTGAAAAAAATCGATTTCGAGATTTCAACGGAAATACACGTTTTGAGGTCCCCTGAACACGTTTTGACCATTTTCTTGATTGTCTGTGTATGTGACAGCTTTTTTGTGGGTGCTCCAACTCAAAAACTATTTATCAGGTCAATGCGAAATTTTATATTTAACATTTTTATGACAATCTCCAGAACTGATTAGTTTTTGGTAAAAATCGGTTAACCAGAAGTGGGTGTTTGCCCTTGTCACTTATCCGCTACTTTGAAATGTTTGCTTTAATATTTGATATACGTAAAAATGTATTGGAATAAAAGTTGTAGGAAATTTAATTTTAATTTCCAACCATTGTTTGAAACATTTTCTCATATAATGCATTGTTTAAGAGATATCTTAAAAATTATATTTTTAGCTGCCACCACTACGCTACCTACCGACGACTATTGTTAATAATTGACGCTTAGTTACGTCTTAGTAACGCTCCTTTTTTTTTCTTAATTGTTTGAGCTTTGTGGCTATCATTATATATCGAAGTTTCTTACAGAGGAGGAGGATATAACAGATAACATATAGGAGGATACTAATGTTTAGGCACTTCCAGATGAGCTGGAGATTCGAAAATTTTTTCTTAGTTAGGATTTTGTGCGAAACCGACTAGAAAAAACGAAAATCTTATAAAAGTGCAACAATGCGGACGCTAAAAATTCGCAATTGTTTAAACAATTTTTCAAGGTTTATGTATTTCCGCATGTGCTACGGAGTTGAAATTTTTTAATAAGTAGAATTCGTTAAAAAACGAAATAGGGATAACACAAATTCTGATATTTTATTTTGTTTGGCAGTTTAAAATTCTTAAAGTTTAAACAAATAGATAACTGTTTAGACATTACGGGATGAGCTAGGAAGCTGAAACTTTCAAGTTATGTACAAAGTAGCGCATTTGCACAAATCAACATTTGAATCTCTCCATAAACATATTGCGGCGGCCGTTAAAAATGTTTAAAATTTAAACAATTGGAAAAATATTATTTCACCATAATGGAGAAAGTATACAATTCTTAAAATTGCAAAGTTTTGAGATTGTTTTAATCTATTATTTTTACATAAGGGAAAAACGAAAATCGCTCCGGAGGTGAAATATTTAGAATTAAAAAATATTTGTAATGATGAAATATGAAAAATGAATGTTTTTTATGTTGAGATGATATGCTTGCAGAATGCAAGCACCAACTACTAGTATCCAATATCAGAAGGCTATGGTTTGAGTTTATTTCTGTTCTTTGTCAAGTCTAAAATTTTCTCGCAGTATCTCAAAATATTTATTATTATGTTAACTATTTGGAATTTTTAGAAGTATTTTAGAAGTTTTACAGGTATGGAGAAAGACATGTGGTGGCCGCATCAGATTTTTATCAACTGCGTTGGAAATAGACTACAAACTAAAAAATTCATATGAACGTAGTCATATGTTATCAAATATTACAGCAAATATTTCAAAAAATGGATAAGTAACAAACATCCACTCACCCACAATCAGTTCTTTTCCCTTTAACAAAAATGTCAAATATAAAATTTGGTGTTGATCTGGTTAATAGTTTTTGAGTTAGACCGCCCACAAAATCCTGGTCACACACATACAGACAAACACCCTCACAGACATAATCGAGAAAATAGTTAAAACGTGTTCAAGGAATCTTTAAACGTGTATTTCCGTTGAAATCTCGAATTATTCTCATGAAAACAATACTTTCTCTTTACTTCGAATAAGGAGAAAGTAAAAAAAACAGTTAATCAATTGCCACGGTTCCATTAGAAGCTGCGATCGACAACTACCGCACCCACTATATTGTAAGTATCATCATCATCATAGGTAGTCTGTCCGTAGACAGGTCCGTGATTATTCATGGTTAAACCTGGTTCTCCATATACTCCTATTTTCCGCTGTCCTCTTTATATCTTGATAACTCTCTTTCCCTTTCAGATCGTCTATCAGCTGAAACCTTTTCCTACCTCTTTCCCTTTTCCCATCTAGTTTTCCTTCTAACACGTCTTTAATCATACTCTCTCTCCTCAGGTAATGTCCAACCCAGTTAGCCTTCCTCTTTCTGATAGTCTGTATAATCATTCGCTTCTCTCCTATTCTTCGTAGCACTTCATCGTTTTTCATCCTATCTGTCCATTTTATCTTCAGCATTCTCCTCCAAGTCCACATTTCAAAGCTTTCCAAGTATTTGATGTCATTTTTCCTTAGCGTCCATGTTTCTGCCCCATACAATGCTATACTCCATACGTAGCATTTTATCAACTTCTTGCGGATATCTTCCCTTATATTCCCTGTAAGTAGTTGTTTCTTTCTCCTGAAAGCCGCTTTTGCTTTTCCTATTCTAGTTTTGATCTCATCCGTACATTTTGCCTCTCGTGTTATGATACTTCCAAGGTATTTATATTCTGAAACTTGTTCTAATGGCTTTCCCCCAATAGTTATGTTCAGATTCTCTTCTTTACCCGATATTTGAATGACCTTGGATTTTTCTGTATTTATTTCCATACCATATTTTCTACCTGTTATCACTAGTCTATTTATCATTTTTTGTAGCTCCTCTTCCTTTCTTGCTAGAAGTACTTGATCATCTGCGTATTTTACTGTTCTTATAATCCTTCCTCCAATTTTGAAATCCCCTGTGCCTTCTAAAGCTTCTTGCATTAGACTTTCTCCGTATATATTGAATAGGGTTGGCGATAGGCAGCAGCCTTGTCTTACTCCTCTACCGATATTTATTCCGCAGGTGTCCACATTATCAAACCTGACCTTTACAACTTGATTCTCATATAGATTCCTAATCAGTCTCCTGTCTTTCCAGTCTACACCTATATCCTTTAATATCTTCATCAACTTTACCCAATTTACTCTATCAAAGGCCTTCTGCCAGTCTACGAAACATGCGCAGATATCTTGACTGTATTCTATTGCCCTTTCTGATATGATTCTAACTACTCCTATAGCATCTCTAGTTCCTCGTCCTTTTCTGAAACCGAATTGATCTTCCCCTATTATTTCTTCTGCCTTTTTCTCCAGCCTTTTATTAAGAATCCTCGTGATGATCTTCGATGTGTGTGACAGAAGGCTTATAGTTCTGTAATCTTTACACTGCATTGCCTTTGGCTTCTTCTTTAGAGGGATCATTGTTACTTCTAGGAAATCCTGAGGCCACTCTCCCGTGTCGTAAATCTTATTAATTAATTTCGTGATCGCTTTTAGTCCTTCTGATCCTATGACTTTAAGTATCTCAGCCGGTATTCCATCGCTGCCCGTGGCTTTCCCCTTCTTAAGTTCCACTATCGCTTTTTCTACTTCGCTCTCCATAATACTTGGTCCTATGTTATCTTCTTCAATGTTTTCCTCATTTTCCAGTTCTATTTTTGCCGCTCCTGTCTGTTTGCTGTATAATTCCTTAATGTATTCTTCCCATACCTGTGCTACATCCTTTGTTTCTGAGACTATCTTCCCATCCGTATTCATAATTCCTTTACCACAAATTCCATTAGACTTCTTATCTTCTAATTCCAGTGCCCTAGCGTACATCATATCGTACCGTCCTAATTTCTCCATTTGTTCTATTTCATCACATTTTCCTTTTAGCCAATTTTCTCTAGCTTTATCTGTTACCCTTCTCAACTCATTGTTTATACGCCTATAGTTGGCTCTACCTTCTTCACTGTTAACGTTTTTCCATTTTCGTCTCTCATCCATTTTATCCAGCATTTCCTTCGTGATCCATGGTTTTCTGATTTTCTTCTCTTGTTTTCCAATCTCTTTATCCAAGGTATCCTTGATACTGGTTTTAATTTCATCCCATTCTATATCGACGGTCTTCGGTTTGTTTTCCAACTTTCTTAGGTTATCTTCCAACTTCATGCTGACTACATCCTGCCTTTCTTTCAGTTTTTCTAGGTCCCAGGTCTGTCTTTCTCTTCTCGTTTTTCTTATTTGTTTGAGCTTTGTACTCACGTCAAGTATTAGAAGGCTGTGATCTGAATCAATGTCTGCTCCTTGCAATGCCTTGGCGTTCTTTATGCTGTTCCTAAATCTTTGTTTTACAAGGATGTAATCTATTTGGCATCTCATTCTATTGTAAGTATATATGTACTTAAATGGTTAAGAATTTGATAGTCTCTTTTCCTCCTTAATATTTAACCACGTGTTTCCATAAATCGCGGGTCTTGGGTCTCGCAAACCCCTATCACCTAAGGGCCCCTAAATCCGCGTCTGGAAGAGACAATAGAAATCGTAGGGGGGTCACCAGACACGCCCTATCGAAGAACTAAGCGGACCTGATAAGGAGTTTGATTTTTCTGATGAATGGGAAATGCTGCGAGCAGATTGAAGGATGGCACACCTCTTTTCCCAGTAATGGTCAATAGATAATATTTCGAAAGGAAGGCCCTCGAGAAATCTGAACATAAGCGTGTACGACACGTTGGCCACATGGGAAGGAAAAGTACAAGAAATTTCTAGAGCACATCAATGGTCAATACTCGGCGATACATCTTACGATGCAGGTAGAAGAAAACGGGAGATACAGCTCCTCGAACAATTGATATCAAGGACATCTGACGGATGTCTTGAGACACGCTGTGTACCGTAAGGAGATCCAAAGGGATCGATACTTGAACGGCTTACCACACCACCACCCGCTACAAAAGGATTCCCTCATAAAGAACCTGTTCCACAGTCGTAATCACGGCAGTAAATCGCCTTTATAAAAGGAACAATTTTTATCGAGAAAATAACGCGGTACAGACTCAAATGCTTTCGATTAAGATCGTTATCACCGAAGGACAAACGCGGCATACGGTAGTCTAAGAAATCAACGCTTCCAATTAATAAAATAATGCAAGTTAGCGCGTTTTAGCATTCTAAGCCGATTACCCCGCTTATTCAGGACGGATCTGTCTTTCTAACACATCTAAATCAAATAACATTTCTCTCAGCTCAATTTTACAGACATTAAAATCCAACTTTATAGTGTTCTTTCTCCACTCTCGCGCTCGAGAATGTGCCACACCGAGACAAGCGAACGTAAAACTTGCTTAATCACAACCCATAGACATAAATACGAGAGATGTCTGGACGATTGATACCGGAAGCGTCATATTCATGAGCTGCGCTTTGAATTCCACGGACGTGTTTAAATTACCTGCCACTACATGTCGCGAAACAAAATAGAAAAAGAACAAGGGAAACGCACCGATGTTACGTGACGCAGACGGAGTCATTATGTCCCTGGAATTTAGGTCCTCAAACAAGGAACTTCTTTCCCACGCGACGCAAGGACCCGCGAGTCACAACAGTCGAGGAATGAATTAAAAATATATCGTCCCTAGATTGATCCCATTAGAGTGGCGGAGAGAGGGAGAGAGGGGAGGGAGAGAGGGGAGGGAGAGAGGGGAGGGAGAGAGGGGAGGGAGAGAGGGGAGGGAGAGAGGGGAGGGAGAGGGAAGAGAGGGGAGGGAGAGGGGGGAGAGGGGAGAGAGGGGAGGGAGAGGGGAGGGAGAGGGGAGGGAGAGGGGAGGGAGAGGGGAGGGAGAGGGAAGAGAGGAGCGAGAGGGGAGGGGGAGAGTGGGAAACATCGGTAATACGGCGAATCGTGATATAGGAGTGGATGAAAGACGCGGATCGGATATTCGATTATTAAGATCAAGTTCGGCGGCGATTCGTAATAAATTGAAACTGGTTCATTTCGGGACGGAATGGAAATGGGGAGGATGAAAGAGGGGGAGAGATGGGAGGGAGATTGGGGGAGGGATGGGAGTAGAGGGGGAGGGATGGGAGTAGAGGGGGAGGGATGGGAGGAGAGGGGGAGGGATGGGAGGAGAGGGGAAGGGATGGGAGTAGAGGGGGAGGGATGGGAGTAGAGGGGGAGGGATGGGAGTAGAGGGGGAGGGATGGGAGTAGAGGGGGAGGGATGGGAGGAGAGGGGGAGGGATGGGAGGAGAGGGGGAGGGATGGGAGGAGAGGTGGAGGGAGGAGAGGGGGAGGGGTGGGAGGAGAGGGGGAGGGGTGGGAGGAGAGGGAGAGGAATGAGGGAGAGAGTTAGGAATGGGAGGAGAGGGGGAGAGATGGGAGGAGAGGAGGAGGAATGGGAGGAGAGGGGGAGAGATGGGAGAGGAGGAGGGAGGGGAGGAGAGGGGGAGGGATGGGAGAAGAGGGGGAGGGATGGGAGGAGAGGGGGAGGGATGGGAGGAGAGGGGGAGGGATGGGAGTAGAGGGGGAGGGATGGGAGTAGAGGGGGAGGGATGGGAGTAGAGGGGGAGGGATGGGAGTAGAGGGGGAGGGATGGGAGTAGAGGGGGAGGGATGGGAGGAGAGGTGGAGGGAGGAGAGGGGGAGGGGTGGGAGGAGAGGGAGAGGAATGAGGGAGAGAGGGAGGAATGAGGGAGAGAGGGAGGAATGGGAGGAGAGGGGGAGAGATGGGAGGAGAGGGGGAGGAATGGGAGGAGAGGGGGAGAGATGGGAGAGGAGGAGGGAGGGGAGGAGAGGGGGAGGGATGGGAGGAGAGGGGGAGGGATGGGAGGAGAGGGGGAGGGATGGGAGGAGAGGGGGAGGGATGGGAGTAGAGGGGGAGGGATGGGAGTAGAGGGGGAGGGATGGGAGTAGAGGGGGAGGGATGGGAGTAGAGGGGGAGGGATGGGAGTAGAGGGGGAGGGATGGGAGGAGAGGGGGAGGGATGGGAGGAGAGGTGGAGGGAGGAGAGGGGGAGGGGTGGGAGGAGAGGGAGAGGAATGAGGGAGAGAGGGAGGAATGGAAGGAGAGGGGGAGAGATGGGAGGAGAGGGAGAGGAATGGGAGGAGAGGGGGAGAGATGGGAGAGGAGGAGGGAGGGGAGGAGAGGGGGAGGGATGGGAGGAGAGGGGGAGGGATGGGAGGAGAGGGGGAGGGATGGGAGGAGAGAGGGAGGGATGGGAGGAGAGGGGGAGGGATGGGAGGAGAGGGGGAGGGATAGGAGGAGAGGGGGAGGGATGGGAGGAGAGGGGGAGAGATGGGAGGGAGATTGGGGGTGGGGCGGGAGATGTAATCGAGACGCATCGGGGCAAAAATGATTTTGTGACCATACAACGACGACGTCGCAAATTCGTCGTTACGGCGTCACCGCCAGCGCCTGCTTGTTGCCCAAGTCGTTTGTTCGATATGGAAGGCACGATCGACTGACAGCATCGCCGCGGACTTTTTTTCGAAATGTTTCCAGAAACAACGCGTCGAATATACTGACAAGGAATATTTCGTGGTTACGATACAATCGTACAGTAAATGGAATGTCACCGGAAGAAGCTATTTTCCTTCTGTCGCATGCAAGTTGAAGTTAATTTACAACTCTTATCACCTTTTATAATGTGGAATAAACGGGATTGGACGGAAATCTACAGAAAATGGGAATTGACTGATATATTCATATTAACTGATAATAAAAATCGAACAGACGACGAAGGCATAATACGGAGGAGAATTTGAATCGTGTCGCTCCATCAGGGCTTCCACCTCGCCGGAAACAAAAATGGACATTTCAATTCGAATCCAAAGCGTATCAGTCGGAACTCACGTGGCGAGTGGTGGTCTTATCTTACGATTTCGTTAGGAATTTTCGTATCTACTCCGGTTGGACGCCCTGCTTTAAGACTTCCAAAATTACATTCTTGAGTGCAAGTAGTACATATATCGATTTAAAAGAATATCGATAATGTTATGGGGCAACTCTCCCCGAAAAATATTGAGGCATTCCTCCAATTTGTACAGATGAGATTCTCCGTTATTAATTTAAGAAGGCAAAGGCAAAAAAGATGGCAGAATTTGCGGAAATCTCTCTTACGATCTTTGTCACCATATGCTTGGTGAAACTTTATTATTTTTACACTTTACAACGAGTTTCAACTGTCTGTATTATGATGTCAATGAACTTCAAGAGAAATTTTCTCACGAACCGTACGAGTCACGTGACGCGCCTAATTCTCAGGCTTTTTGAGAGCGTATCGCGCCACCTTTCGATCAGCACGTTTTATAGGCAGATTCTGAAATACAACAACTAGGATATTTCTCCTCGAGTTATTATGCATTTTTTACCAAAGCAGAGCATCTTATGCATAACGTTAAGTTAAAACACTCCTACTAAAATATACCAACATCTACGAATTTGAAAATTAATACATACTCTCGCAGCAGTAAATAACATAAGAAAACATTAAAACCAAGAACATACAAGCAGAATACATATAAAAGGTTTTAGGTTTTAAAATGATTATCCCTCAAGAATAAACCAAAAATTTGTGTCAACAACTTTTGTGTCATTACAATTACCAACCAATTCCATCCCAACGACGACATTCTGATTTGTTCTGGAGAAAATGCTTAAGTATTTGAGGGAGCCAATGAGTTAGTCTAAAGGGTAAAAGTAAAACATTTTTGAATTCTCAATTCGCGAAACATCTATTAAACTTTAATCATCACAATTCTTTTAATCCTAAATTCCTCCACTCAGAAATAAAAGGCCACAAATTGGATGGTCTATAACAGATAGAGATAATTAATTGTAAGGATTGGTTTCTTCTAAACGAATTCATTTTCCACAATCATTCTCCTCAAATAAGTTTACCTAAAGATTTTGTACATACTTTGTAACTTTGTTGTCTTTGGCTCTTTTAACCAAAACATTTTTTGTATGCACTTTGTAACTTTGTTTTGCTTTCGCCTTCCTTTTCCAACCAGCCCCTTCCTTTTTCCTAACCACCTCTATAATTTCTATCCAATCGCTTTCTGTGTAACCCCTCCTTTCTCCCTCCCCCTTTCCCCCTATAGTATATGGAACTGTTTTATACACCTTTTCACCTGAAGATCCTACGATTGTAGCGAAACCGGTCGTTTTTATTAAAGTGTGTGGAGGTGACAAAGTTGTTTCATTATCTATAATAATATAGCTACTTGTGCCTCACTCACTCACTGACACAAAACTCTTAGGTACTTCTAGAAGGGCTACTAGAAATCTGAAATTTGGCATGTTGGTAGGTCAAGTGGCACAACCGACGAATAAAATCGAAAATCACAAGAAAGTTAATATTTAAAGGGTCTTTTTAACTCGAATGTTTCATTTCAATACCTCATAAGTAAAGCATGGCTTTCTAAAAATACTTTTTTAAATAACTTTAAATTGAGATACGAATTCGAAAAAAGAACTGTTGTCTATCTGAAAGAACGGAGACATTAATTTTTGAAAGCAGAATTCAAATACCTACCGAATTAGCGTAAATATCTGCTTTTAATCGAAAAAAGTTTGAATTTATTCCTCTTTTCAACAATGAAAATCTTTCAATATTATGCATTTAAATGGATTTGATATTATACGTTACGATTGCAGTGATTTAATGCTTTTAATGGAAATTAATCCCGTCATATCGAATTCGAGTTGAACTTCCATAACTCGAAACTCAAGGAAAAGTAGTAATTATTAGAGTAACAGAAAATTAAAGTTATGGAAAGACATTTTTAAATATTTGTATATATACAGTGGAACTTCTATAACTCGAATCTCAAAGGAAAGCAAAAATTATTCGAGTCATAGAAAATTTGAGTTACGGAATTATATTTTTTCATTTTTCTTTAACTGAATTAACATCAAGTTTATTCCCATAAGCATATTATGAAAACATCATCAACAATGTTTTCTTCCGATAATATGTAAGATTTTACTGTAACCATAACACTACTCGCATCACGCACTGTGATTGAGGGTATCATAGATAACTGCAATTCTCACGTACTACTCAAAGCACAAACAACGATTAAATTTGGGTTATCGACCGCTGGAAGGAGCGAATAGGTTTGTTTTTCTCCAGGGTTATAAAGGATCACAATAGGAGAAGCAACCCTGATAGCAGTGACGGTAAAAGGTGAAAAGTATCTCAATGTTGTGTTTCGTAGTTTTTCGAGAAATTTTAACTCTCTTCAATATAATGGCGTCATACCTATTTCTCGATATTTTTTATCCAAATACGCGCTAAAGGCATGGATGATGATACTATAATCTTAACAGATAGTATCCTAATTTTTCCATAAATTTAATGTATAGATGATTATCCTTATTGCTCATGCAGTGCGACTTGATTGGAGTTACGAAACTTGAAATACGAAAACTTGGACACGAGCCGATTGCCAGAAAATTTGGAAATTACGGATAGATGCCTTAATTTCACGGAAAATTATACATATACTGCTATTACTCATGGAATTTATTATTTAATACATATAGGCTCCACGTGACTGAAGTCCAGTTGCCCTGGAGATAGCGTTGGTTTATTTACGAGTTTAGATCTTGGTGATTTTTTTAAGCGCTTGCAGTATGCACCGACTACTCGTATCTTATAATGTTTTTGCATTACATATCATAAAACATTAATTGGTATAGAAAGCTCTTTCGCGCTGAGCGGAAAAAGTCGACGTGACACCTAAACAACTGTCTTAAAAGAGAGTTTCGTAAAATTCGTAATCTACATTTCCATTCCTCTGGAAATATCTGTTAAACTCACTAGGGAAACGCAAATCCTAGAATAATTACTCCGAACCTCCAGAAAGGCGTAGGAGAGGCAGCGGGGGTCCCAATAGGGGAAGTCCGTGTAATTTGGAACACCTAACTTTTAATGCATATAAACTCCTAAAAAAGCATGCTGAGCAGAATTGATTTTTGTGATGAATAGTATAACATATAGCTGACTTTGACGCAAGTATTTTGTATTTATCTATAAACCAATATTTTTTAAAAATGTTATCAGAAAATTTTACAACAGTGTAGTTTGGACCGAAGCCGTGTGATTTGTACCTGTTCAATAAAACACATTTAAGTATTTCTCTGTTGTTAATTGCTTGAAATATCAAAACTAACATTAAAATAAATTGTTCAAACAATAATTGAAATAAAGACTAAAACTAATTATCGCAACATATATGAATACCAAATGAGCATTACCACAACCTTGCACAGAAATTACAATCCTTTTTAGGTAATACACTATAAACCACAATGCCTAAAAATGAATGGAATAAAAAATGATAATAATAATTGAAAAATATATTGATTTAAATTGAGCAATAACCACAACCTACTCATTCTTGTAAACGTGCGTCGCAGAAATAATAGTCCTCATCAATAAATTCGGCACAGATTTCATGTGATCATTTTTTACACTTATAGGACCGAATCCAGCCTTCATCGTGCGTTTCCCACAAACAAGACAGCAAGTCTCTCCAATATCCAACGACATTTGTTTCTTTAGAGTCACAATTTTTGTTGTTGCAAATAACTTTTTCCTTTTCGGTTCAGCTCTCGAAGAACTAGCTGCGTTATTAAGAGATTTCTTGTGTGGTGTTCCAGTTACCAGCACACAAGATGCAGACCCTCGCCTCCTTAGCTTTCACCTCGGACCCTCTGCGGAGCTTGAAGAAACTGGACTGATCTTTTTCACAGGAATATAACCATTATTACTTGGAGATTGTATTGGAGTTGCCGGCTTAGCTGCATCTGTAGACCTCCGGCTGTAATCTTTAATCCCTGCTGCAGTTGGTTCCTCTGGTTGAACTGTCTCAGATCGATCTGTGACTATGAATGGAGCAAAATCAGCATCCATAAACACTTTGCCATCAACAGGCCATAGTCCAGTATTCCTGAGCCCATTAATAGCCATTTTCATGGTTGCAGCCCTTAGGAACGCCATGTCTACCAGCAACACAATATGTTCCGTCGACAGCCGATGCCCAGGTTACTCCCTCAGCTTCGTTGCAATCGCTAATCCCATGAATGTATTCAATGGCTTTAAAACGAGACATCTAGAGGCTGCACTCGATGCGTGCAGTGGGATGGCAATGAAAACATTACAACGCCATGCTTGCGAGCAATTTCAATAGCAGCCAGACTGGGTGTGACTGCTGTGCCCATATAAAATTAGTAGCGCCTTCTATTTTGGCGTAGGTTTCACAACTGAGATGAAGTGGCTCATCCATTCACGGAACACTTCAGAAATCATCCACCCCGCCTTGACAATGGAAAACAGTGCCACAAGGTCCTCCATGCGAGAGGATCTCCTTCATTCTTTTTCTTGGGTAAATCAGCATTGGAGTTGTGTAGAAACCACTTGAACTTACTGCAAAAACACAAGTTACATTCTGTCCTCGTTCACATGATGTGACGGTTCCAACCTGATGTTCGCCTTTCTGCACCATGGCTTCTCAGGACGCTGTACAACTATATGTGAGGTTTCGTCTACGTTGAAATTTTTCGTAGCCGTCATTTTATGTTCATCTACAATATTCTCCAGAACATCAAAAAAATTATTCACCACGACTTTGTTCAATCCGACAGCTTTAGCCAATGCTGCCGCAAACTCGTTTGGAGATGACGCTTCATAAAGTCTGCGAACCACTCTTTCCCTGATTTGGTGTTTTGGTTGAACCGAGTTTTCGGTTTGTTATGCTCGGCAATCTCGAAGGCAAGTTTCATTACTCCCCTTCTGGTCAACCTGAAAAAAGTTTTAAATCTTTCTCTTTACATTTCCCATAGATTCCTTTTGATTTCCTTGCTTCCCTTGTTGTCATCTGGAAAATTACATCATTCGTAATACTCTGTGTAATTCTGACCACTGGATCAAATTACACACTCTTCGGCGGACCAAATTACACAGCAACGTACAACGGCAGACATGATGAAATACCATAAAAGGATTTTAAACTCACGTACAAGGCTCTCACATAATTTACCTTGATATATCGTAAATATTGTGGCTTAATTTTTACTTTAAAATGTGTAAAATATTATCCAAAACACGCTTTTTCATTACACGGCAAAATCATAAAGAAAATTAGCAAAATGTATTGTCCTTCTACCTGCCACAACCACAAGCACCAGAATGACGAAAATTGGACGGAAAACGTTTTTATCAGAGGCGCTGGTAAGACCGCCTTAAGTGTGTTGCTATCTATCATAGTATTCTGGTGGTGCCGGTGGTGTAGTGGTTAGGACGTTGGCTGCTACTCGCCCGATGCTTGAAAAAGTCATCGGGTACGAATCCTGCGCGAGTAGGATTTTTCTCAAGGTCACCCGGCCCCCTGTTTGCATAGTTTGAGGAGACCGCGAAAATTCAGCTGTTCCGTCCTTCGGAAGGGACGTTAAGCTGTTGGACCCCCTGGTGTTCTTCGTAAGAGCAGGCAAATGCCGGCACCGGGTTTCCCTCCTCCCTCCCCGGTTATTCATTGCACTACCTCTGAGATACCCATTTGTGCTGTAAGAGAGGCGAATAGACTGGGCATACATACATCATAGTATTCTAGAACTGCATCAGGTCCAAATTACACACTGGTCCAAAATCACGGACTTCATCTATTATGAAAAAGTGACTCCTTAGGACTACGAATTTATTTCAGTAATTCATGGGATAACTACAAAGAAATCATTTCGAAGCTAAAGAAGGTAAACGTGACAGTTCCACTAAAGCAATAACGATAGTTAGCAAAAGCAAAAAAAGCAAGCGGTTACTAGAAATAATATGATGCTCTTGAGGTTATGTAGCAATAATTGTTGATAATTTTTCTTTACTTATCAAAAATTTTAACCTATTAGATGTGATGGTTATCGGTCTGGCGCAACGGCAATTGTTCGAAATACATTTAGGCAACAACAAATCAATATGTAACTACTTAGGCCAATGTAATTTCACGTTTATCAAATAAAGAAGTTTTAAGTTTCGCAAAATACCACAGGTATCTATTTTTCGAGTAATATTTCTCTTAGAAATCATTTGCCGTGATCAAACCATTTCTGGAAATCTAAAATTTAGGAAACTTTTACGTGATCAATAAAGAGGAAAATTCGTTTATATTTACCGCCACTTTAAGAAGATGTAATTATAGCTATTATCATGATGTAATATTGGCAAATTTTGATTTAGTAGATATATATATTTTATGGACGGAATTATCGTACATATATCATGGATTTCTGAGACGAGAACGATCGGCGAGTGATAATATTTATGATGGCGACACTAAAATTTCTGGATATTTCTTCGACAAATATTCATATAAAACCAATCTATACAATATCATGCTCACGTCTACTTATTTTAAATATTTTTCTTCAGCAGTATTAGAGAAATGAACTTCAACCGATTTTCATTAAACATATGGTTTAGAGCAGGAGTGGGGAGACTTTTTGGCATATGAGTACATACATCTTGTTAACTGGCGGGGCAGGGGTATTGCGGGAAGTATATACTCTGGGGCCTGTACAAGTTTTTTGCCTGGCGGGCCATTCAAAGAAAATCAATATAAATGTGATAAGTTTAATGTAGTAATTGGTATAACATGGTGTGGTGAACGGCATGGATACCTTGAATCAGAAACAAAAAAATATTTTGTCTAATAGAAAAAATTATAGAGCATACATAGCTTGTGAGGAAAGAAGGAATAAATGGAGCACTTTTATTCGTAAACACCGGCCAATGAAACGAAAATTGAGTGAATTATAAGTTTATCACATAAGAAGAGTTAATCTGGATTATTATTTTTTAAATTAAAATAAAAAATTACATACCGAACTCTAGTGCGAGGAATGAAGCTGCCTTTGTTCCTACAGAAGCCTAGAAAAATTGGGTTCAATTTGAGAAGTAGATATCCTCAGGAGAGAGCAAGATGGCTATCTGTTATTCTTGACTTTTTGTCAGTTTTGTCGTGTTTCATAACAGAAAATGTTTGCTCACATATATACATCGAACCAAACATTTCTGTCATTTTCATTGCAAGATTAGTTAAATTTGGATATTGGTCCCTGTCAAGCTGTTTATAAAATTCATTTAGAGAACACTTGTTAAACTGATATTTCAGAATGTAAACGCACTGAACACTGATTGTGAGAGAAATGGCCTGGAAAATACACCAATGCTATTTTCAATCTTTCTGAAGTTGGCACATCTTTTTTCAAATGCTTCACGAAGTTACATAAGAGTATTGTAGTATTCGGTCACTTTCATGTCTGTCAAGCTGAATTTCAGAGATTGAAGTTGTGGAAAACGGGAGAGAATATTTTTTTACATTTGGTCCCTAAAAAGGCGTAACTGCGTATTGAAAGATTTCACATGATGATAGATAGCATTAATCAACTGATCCCTTCCTTGTAGTTTAGCATTGAGTTTGCTCATATGTTCCAGCAAATCTGTATAAAATGCAAAATCACTCAACCAATTGGAATTTTTTATCAAAGAAAATTCCTCAAGTTTGTTTTTTCCTTATAAAAAGGTTTCTATTTCATTTCTTAGAAATAAAACTCGTTCAACTACTTTAGATAAACTCAACCAACATACACTTGTGTATTACGGTATATCACTGTATTCTGCTTCTATGGGCTCAAGAAACGACTGAAATTGTCGTTGGTTCACAGAAACTCGCAATCCGAACAATGATATCTTGTACATGACTTATTTCCAAAACGTTCTTGCATAGGACTTGCTTATGTATAATGCAAAGGAGAAAGGCCACTTGAGAATCAGAGTTTAAGATTTGTAATTTCGAAGATGTTTTTAATAGTCATTTATGTTTTCCGTCAGCTGTTTCGGAGATGAACTCGGCTAAATCTAAATTCAGTCTATTAATGCATTGTTGAAGTTCTTAAAAATAATAACTTCCTGTTGTACCTTTCATTGAAAAAATGCACATTCCTCGAAACCAAAAAATCATTATCAACGCCGCGGATAAATATTAACAATTGGGCAGAATCCTTAATATCTCTACTCTCATCCAAAGCAATAGAAAAGTACTTGAAGTCCTTAACTTTGGCTCATAGCTGGTCCTCTAAAGTCTTGGATATTCTCTCAACTCTATCCACAATAATTGCTCTAGACAAGGACAGGGAGTTGAAAAAAGTTTTCTTCTCGAGGTACATGATCTGGAATACATCAGCCAAGCTTTTTTTAAATGAATTTCTCTTCGGAAAACTGTTTGTTGCCTCTTGCTATTCTATAAGACACTTGATAGCTAGCTTCTGTTGCTGATTCATGAATATTTTGTCGTTTAGTGAATATACTTGGCTGCAATTTTAATTCAGAAAGGAGCTCTTGGGCTTTGATTCTTCGTCCTTCTTCATTCAGACTTTTTAAGCGTCTACAGTCTTTGGCGTTGGAGTGTCAACTGATGTTGTATTCTTTGAATATGACCACACGTACCTTACAAATTAGACAAATAGCCTTATCTTTCACTTGAATAAAGAAATATTTGTCAGTCCATTCACTATTAAAAACCCTCTTTTCAGAGTCTATTTTACGTTTTTTGTTCGCGCTCATTATCAGGGTTATTCACAATAATAGATTTAAATAAATCACAAAAAACGTCACAAGCAATAAAATACTACACGGACAAGTGGCAAAGGAGTGCCTAAACCCGTTGAATACGGTGCGAGATTGCCTGTAGCGGTGGTTCCTACTCTCGTGAATTTGCCTCGATTGCGTCTTTGTGATTCTTACATCGGCATAAGAGCCTACATCCCGTGTTCTGGCAGGTGAAGAAAAAATTGTATTTGAAATTATAATACAATGTTTTTAACAATTACAAAACTCAAACCGGAATGAAAAAGAGTTAAGGTGACTATGAAAGATACGTCTACGTAAAGAAATAAAAGTCCCGGTACACAATATCACTTTCAGCCGAAGACAATGCTCCAAAACTTAACCCGATACTACAAAAGTAATGCAGGGTAAGCGATATGTTCGTAACACCTTCGTGGGCCGGAATAAAAAGTTTGGCGGGCCATATCCGGCCGTAGTTTCCCCACCTATGCTCTAGAGAAATGCTTTACAATTTCTTATAGTGGCGAATCACTAAGGCACATAGCAAAACTAGTGTAACATGTGTAAGTATGTATGTTAAGAAGAGATGAAAATGTATTCAAGTCATGTACGAGGAGAGATCGACAGGGTATATAATGCTGCAATGTACGAGTACAGTGAGTTTGCGATCATTAACTGATTAAAGAGCTGGAGGTTTCCAAAGTCGGGGATAATGCGTTATAATATAACATTTATATTAAAACCAAACTATTGTTTATATTCTTATTAGGGTTGTGTTTGTTTATTTATTAGTTTTTGTGTTACTTACGGCCCTGTCCCTAAAACTCGCACTTTGGGAGGCCCCGCACCTCTCTAGGATCAACCCTGCTTACAGTCATAGATATTTACACATTTCTACGTGGTTTTGTTTTGTTTATCATAGTGTATGTTAAAATTTTCCCGTGCATATTTTAAATATATCTCGCGGCACACCTCCTTGCACCTAGCGACACACTAATGTGTCGCGACTCATAGTTTGGGAATCACTAGTTAGAGCAGGGGACAAAAACTCACGTCGGTTTGCGGGCCGCAATAAGGCTCTCCAGCAAACCCGCGGGCTGCATTAAGGCACCGTACACAATCCGCGGGCCGCATTTGAACATTCACGCCCCCTTCCACAAGGGGAAATCGCCCCAACCTTATGATGTGTTCTTAAACCCATTCATCATAAAAATACTAAATCAAGGGATGTGTCATTCGTACTCGCAAGAAACACTTTTAGCGGAAAGAACGTTATTCTCTATCCAAACTGTGCAGGATGTTAATAAATAACAATAATGAATGAATGGGAATGAGCAATAAACCGCGGATATTTTAAAAGGGCCTGATTTTATACAATTCTTATACATCTTAGATAATTTATAAAGATTTGCGTGAAATATTTTCTAAGAAATAAATTTTGAGTTTAGACAGGGTAGTACAAAGTAACTTACCTAGCGGTCCACATAAATGCACCACGCGGGCCACGAGTTTGAGACCCCTGGGTTAGAGGTTGAGAGATAGCAAAACTATTACTCGTGCGTCCCATCTATTACTGTGCGCACGTATGTTTGTAGCCTATTTACCAGAATGGAATTAGGCTTATAGTTTCGTCGTTTTGTCTGTCTGTCCGTCCCCTCTATTAACTTTTGAACCAATACACCGTTTTATGACAGTTGGTGGAAATCTCTTGCTACTTTGACCGAGGTCCCGAGGATAGTTTTTGTTGCGAAGATTGAAGTCCCGGGTTCGATTCCAGGAACTATCCTTCCCATTTTATTTACATGGGAAATCTGAAATCCGTCATGCAGGGTAATTTTCTCTTGCAAATTAAAATATCTTAGAATTGTAATATCGGATCGAGTTTTGCAGTATTCTCTGAGGAAAGGAATGAAGATTCTAATTTTTATCGTAGAATTTTGCATATCGATTGTATTTCTTAGAATTTCGCGTAAATACTGGCGTTTTTGCAGTTTTTATCACTCATTACGAGAGTGTTGCCATAGAAACAACTATTGTTGGACTCAGATTCGGTACAGTCTAGTAAAGGGGTCGGCAACGTTTTTCCGTTGAGTGCCACTCTTTTATTTATTTATTTTTATTTATTTCCATGCGACCCCTAAACAGCCGTAATCGGCCTTTTACAAGGGGCTCATTAACATAATAACAAGGACTATCACAAACATCCATGCCCTAGGTGAAGAAAAACCCACCTAGGCGGGATTCGAACCCGCGACCTTCGGATTGGCAGGCGAGGGCGTTACCCTGCCACCACCACCAATATTCACTATCTGTGGCCCCTCTCGCGTGCCACCCTTCAAATAGTTTTGTACATAACGCCTGCAAAAAGGTGTCTTATATTTTTAAAATATAATGCGGTATCATTACAATGCGAACTGCAACTGAAATGAAAGAAAAACGCTGTTAAATACATATTTTTGTAATTCTTCTTTGAAATATCGTGCCATGTAAAATCTCTTCGCGTGCTATAGGTTGCTGACCCGTCTAGTATATACACATGTTATTTTTGCCGCACGAATGCGCGTGATCAATTTAATATTCAGTTCGAATGTAACTATTTGTAATATTTTATAACGTTAAATTATGAAATTTGGGAACCCAAAAAGCAACATATCCGCGGTGATTTTAAAGCTATTAAAGGCAATAGAAGTATTAAATAAATGATTACATGGGAAGTATGAATCATAAGTTTCGCTTGGATCATCCTGTTTCCTAATCTTTCCAAATAATACTTGACCGATTCAACAAATTTTCACAATTTATTCGCGATGGAGATTTTGTCAGCCGTTGTAATTAGCTTTGCGCGTGAGCTACGTCTCCCTTAAGCGAGAGTGCTCTAGTTTTCCTCGATTTATAAGAGGAAAAATGCCCGCCGAGAAAACTGAGCGTCGAAAATGGCGGCTTTCGAAATGACGCCACGCGTGAAGCGAAGGCACCCCGAGGAGAGGGTGATCCTCGATATTTTAATTTTGACTCTGTCCAAGTGGCGGCTCCCTGATCGCCGGTGTGCGTCGAACGCGAGAGCCCCCGGCGCTCCTGCCACCTGCTGTGCACCACCGTAAAGATTCGGGCCGAGTGAAGCGCTCGGACGCGAGAGAGAGGGAAGGGAGAGTGGGGGGAGGGGAGGGAGGGAGGGGGAGGGGAGGGAGGGTGGGGGAGGGGAGGGAGGGAGGGGGGAGGAGAGGATGGGATGGGAGGGATGCAAGGAGATAACTATATTCCAGTGGTTTCCACATTTAATTTCATATTTTTGCTATATTTATGATGTTTTATTATTAAATGAAAAATTTTAAGTATTTTTGTTGTTTTAACGAAGAAAATTGACTTTTTACTTCAAGGTGTGACGACAAAGCAAAAATGTTGAAGAACGCTGCTATATTCGTTCGGATACGTGTCTGCCTGCCGTGAAAGAAATGCACCAATGGTAGAAACCGTCGAAAAAACGCTCGATTCGGAGGGAACGACGTGAAACGCACGCAAAATCGAGAGGTGTTATTTTGATTCGAATGCCAGGTTAGAATGCTTACGATTATTTCCAACCCGTTGCGAGTACTAACACTGTCCACGTTCAAGAATGAAATGCTCAAATTATCACAAAGGAATCGCACTGTAAATGAAATGCGAAATACTGGAAAAATTCTGTTTCCATCTGTAATTTCAAGATGTACGCCGCTCATATTTGAAAATGATTATTCTCCAACGATAACAACGATGATTTGAGTAATATTTGTCTTTCAAACTTCTTTAAAACGTGAGAGAAATTTAATTACTATGAGCGATGCTTGGAGATCTTCTTATAAATATTTAATTATCTATTTGAAATGCCATCATCAACTGTAGTACAGTTAAAAGTTTTTTTCACCAGTTACGCTAAAGGACCAATATTCTGATTTCCCTAAGTCAACTTCGAAGCCACATGTACGAAGACGGAAATTTATGAGCTCACTGGGTTAACACTACGGCGAGAATGCAGTTTGTCTTCGGTCAAATTTCATTTAAATAAACTGGGTTTGTTTATTTGAATTGTATGAATTTGAATAAACTCATCAAGTTTAAAAGAAGACAAATTGGCGCACTTCCCGGCGTTGTATTTACAGCGTAGAGAAACAGAAATTTGGCTTGCATCATAATAATTACTCGGAGGTCGACAAGGGCATTCTTTATGGACCACTGCGAGAGAGCGAGGGTCAAGAATTTCCTCTTTTTCAACATAAAAACGGCGCGCTATGTTTTTTCAAGGCTGATCATTTCACTTGACGCAAAAATTATACAACGAAAAGAACGTATCCAAACAACAAGGTTATTTTGACAAGATGGCATCTTGAATCTAGAAGAGACTCCTCGGAGATGTCGCCAAAACGGCCGAATGATGTAGCTCGAAACTAACGACACTCGATGGTTATCACTAACTTTTTTATCTGAATGGTATAATCGTTAAATGAAGTTTGTGGCGGTGCTTTGACACAAAAACATTTAAGAGTAATACTTTAACCTCGTTTAAGATCCGTCACTACACATGGAACATTATAACATAGCAACATACACGATATTTTTCAAAAGACTAAAGAAATCAACAAATAAAATTTTTTTTCTCTATCCCAAATATACGCTCATTCGAAAGTGCGACACAAAAAACTACATATATTAATCTAACTTTATTGTTCGACATTTCGTAACGACATAATACTGTGTGTATTATGTCGTTACGAAATGTCGAACAATAAAGTTCATATAAAAGTGAACCAGTTATGCGTTTCGGTCCGACTTCACTTACCTCTTTGTCCGAGTACAAAGACTTGGCGACAATATCCAAAAGCATTCGTGTCTCCGCTTGGAACTCGCGGCGGTCGGCGTCACCTGTTGATAAAAATAGAGACTAAAATAAAAACCGTCGAAAAGTGTTTGCACAACAATGCCAAAAACAACACTTGGTTACGTTTCCATATTCACTAAAGATCAAACTTAGGCATTAATTAATTACACGTAATTTAGGCCTGAATAGTCGAATAACAGTACCACATCGCAGTTTCATGCAATAAAAATCATAAATGATTAAAATAAATAGAAAACCTCTTCAAAAATATAAAATGACGCATTCATTAATGGAATATGGAACATGTTTTGTATAAATTTACTTCTTCGATATTTTTACAATAATATTAACGAAAGAAAATAACAAATTATCTCCAAATTCGACGTATGTAAAAGAATACACACGCAGAAAGTAGCATTTCGAGTACGCCGTAAAATACGGTCAGATAATTTGTGAGGGTTAAAAAATAAAGTCTTCTGATATGAGAATGATATATCCATTCCATCAATAAATGAAGCCAATATTATCAGGTGGAAGATAATCCGCACTGATAAATATTGCTTTTTACTAATGAGCTACATGAATTATTTAATAGTCCGCCAGACTATCTCTGAGGTCTTACGAAAGTTTAATTGTAGTTCGGAAGTGATGATTTCATCCACATGTTGAGTGCAGTTAATTTTTTTTATGGACGGCATCTCTGAAATTAACGACAGCCGTTGTGCTTGCTCTGTCCGATTATCTTTTACTTTTTCATTTTTAATTTCTATACGTGAGTGAAGAGGAAACGGCATAACTTTAGTGGCATGATTTTTCTCAGAATAACTATGAAACGTTTGATATAATTTGTAGTAGTTTCCACAGCATTATCCTGCCACCTTGCAATAAGAAATCTTGAGAACCATAAATTTGATGACTATCCGAAGCTTTCGTTGAGTATTTTCAGATATTCAAAAGGAAATTTCAAAGATGCCCATCCATTTGTAACCGGCAAGCAAAATTAAATATGGAAGAACCATAGGAAGAAAATATATACGATAGTATTCATTATATCCCCAGAGAAAATAAGCGATACGCCGATTACAGTTCAAGGGAGAGATGAAGACATTATAACACATTTTAGAAATACCCATTCTAAAAACCAAATAGCAACTTTAAATCTTCTCAAGATGACTGAAATTTACCGAACACTGTGACCAAGGATGCCATCTACAATCGGGTGACACAGTAACCAACATTTTATTGAATTGCATCGAGGTCTTCTTGTCGGAACTCACCAGCTACATCTGCGATCGACTAACACATCGACACACATCGGTCAAACTGGGAGGAATTTTGAGAAGAGGATTCACGAGCATAAGCGATACCTCTGGTTAAATAATTTGAATTCTCAATTCGCGAAACATCTATTAAACTTTAATCATCACAACTCTTTTAATCCTAAATTCCTCCACTCAGGAAAAAAGGCAGCAAATTGGATGCTCTAGAACAGATAGAAATAATTAATTGTAAGGATTCGTTTCTCTTAAATGAATTCATTTTCCACAATCATTCTCCTCAAATAAGTTTACCTAAAGATTTTGTATATACTTTCTAACTTTGTTGTCTTTGTCTCTTTCAACCAAAACATTTTTTGTATGCACTTTGTAACTTTGTTTTGCTTTCGTCTTCCTTTTCTAACCCTTTACTTTTTCCTAACCGTCTCTATAATTTCTGTGTAACCCCTCCTTTCTCCCTATAGTATATGAAACTGTTTTACATATATACCTTTTCACCTGAAGATCCTACGATTGTAGCGAAACCGGTCGTTTTTATTAAATTGTGTGCAAGCGACAAGGTTTTTTATTACATCTCATAATATAACCAATTTAACATTAAAAAATTATTGTTTTGCCAAAAGTTAATTTAACCTCCGGGTTCATTTTTGCCTTTCTCTTTTTGATAGAATTTAATTAAAAATAAGTCTCTTATCAAAAACGTCTCTTTTGGTAATTTATTTGTTTTATTATAAATATTTAAATGTTTACTAAAAACAAAACGATTTAAATTACGTTAAATTTTAAAAAGTCTCCCCTTATCTAAAATCTAATCGCAATCAGCTCAACCTTCAACGAGAAGCACATTATCATCAAACAAACCTTGCCTCTATATATTACTTTTCAAGCAAAGAAGGATGATGTTTTGGTAAGAAAATTATACAAAATTATTCTATTTTTCGTATTTAATTTTGTTTTTCTTACTCTGTGAAATTAATTTAACTAATTAATTTCACAGAGTAAGAAAAACAAAATTCATGGTTATTCTAGAACGTTGCCGGCTTTCTACTGTACTCGTATAAAGCAAATCCTAACTCTATCGCTAAGTCCCTCGGATTTCTCAGGAACAGCAAAATCGCGTCACACGATGAGGCACAGATGTGCGGATTTGAAAAATACCGCCTACTTTCCTACCTTTTTGAAGTCGCTTTAGACGATAAATAACTACATATATGATCGAGAAAAAGGGTGCGACTCTCAACTTAAATATGCAATAAAATACATTATTTTTACTTCTTTCTGTTATTCTTGAGAACTTATTGAGAAGCAGCGATAATTGAGATACTCAGGACAGCAAGGAGAAAGGCATTACTCCGAAAACGGATAAATAGCGCAGCAGTTTATTCGTTACAAATTTATTTCAAAGTTCCTCATTAGATTAACAGCGCACCGAAACTCATATCCTGGACATGAATTTCTTAACGATCAGAACTGAGCTTCGAACCAGATAACAGAACAGGCGTAAGCAGCTGAAAGTTTCCCTTAGTTGCTGAGAGAATTAAAATTAATTGCTAATAATGCCGAAATTTGTTTTTGGATTCGATTAGAAGCGCAATTGTCGTCTGCAACGCTCGGATATATCAATACAATACTACTATGATGTACAACTCTCTCCATAACGTTTTCTACGCAAAAACGTCTAACATGAAATCTCCTTCTCTCAAAAGGTTTCTTTTTTTGTTTTCAGTAAAAAAGCAGCCATATTTGAGCAATAAGGCCGCAACATGTAATTTCCGTCTCATTCCAATAGTGTGAAAATAAACAAAATTTCATTAAGTAAATATCACTATATTTACTTAATGAAATTTTGTCAATGAAAAGGGAATTTTAGTCTCGAATTCAACTCCCCAAATAGGCAACTGACAGGAGAAAGAGAGGAAATAAGCGTAATATGGCCGCTCACGTCAATGAGGATGAAAAGAAAAGCAAGGTTCGAAATGCCTAAGTTAGAGAGAATTTTTAAAAAGGTCAAAATATATTTGAGGATAATATGGCGAAAGAGATGAAACCACACGGAAATTTATGAAAGAAATTTAACACGAATAAGTCGATCGCTTCCAAGGGATATTCGTGAGATAAGATACGCGATCCTGTGTGGGGATGGCGGTGGCTGAGCGGTAACAGCGTCGGCGGAGTGGTTATAGCGTTGTCCTTCCACGCAGCGGTCCCAGGTTCGAATCCGACGGAGGTCACCTGGGATCGTACCCTACTTGTGTGATTTGAGGAGACCGCGCAAGTCAGCGCTCCGTCCTTCGGAAGGGACGTTAAGCAGTTGGCCCCCTTGGTGTTCTTCGTAAAGAGTAGGCTAATGCCGGTACCGGGTTTACCTCCTCCCTTGCGTGTGTGTTCGTTGTGGAAGGAGTTAATACTATAATAATCCAAGAGGTTGATTAGCCAGAAATTCCATACAATCATGACATATAATGACATAATATGACATTTAATACGCTCGTAAACTGCGCATCGGTAGTTGAATTTGTTTATGATAATTATATTATTTTCCAAATTTTCTGTGAATTAATGCGCGAAATGTCCGGAAGATAAAATAATAACTCGTTAGTGCAGACAATTCGAGAGGAATTTTTATCCTACATCATATGCAACCAAAACAACGAGGTTTCTTTTTACGGTTTACGGCAGTGCTTCTCAAACTTCGGTCTGCAGACCACTTTAGCGAGTTAAAGACCCCCGCGACCCACCTTTCTTATACTCTCCGGCTTGTCATAAAAACCAGGTAAAAAATTACGTCCTATAAATGGAAGACAAATATTTCGAGGGTGAAAGTTAATATAAGCAACAAAATATTTTCCAATCTGTTAGTCAAGTAAATGAGACAGCAGTGAAAGCAAGTCACATTTAATTGCATTAAATTCAAAACCTTTCACTAGTCCCTCCAACATAATTTTCCAGCAGTCTATGTTCCTCTAATGATGTCCATTTCAGATTTTCTATTAATGATGTTACGCTTTGTTTACTATCGTAATTTCTCTTTACAAATCTAGCTGCCCGGCGCTGAACCTTTTCTATCTCGTTAATGAGTCCCTTTTCGTAGGGATCCCACACAGCTGACGCATAGTCGACCTGCGGTCAAACCAAGGATAAATAACATAATTCTTTCACTTTTTCGGAGCTATTTCGAACTATTCTCCCTATAAAGGCCAGCTTTTTGTTAGCGGCACCTATCAATCGGCGAATGTGGGTGTCCCACGAGAGATCACGATGGATCGTGACTCCGAGGTATTTAATCGAGTCTGAAACTGGAATCTCTACTCCGTCCAACGAATAATTATTAAACGAGATACTCTTGGTTCTCCAAAAGTTGATGACGCAGCTTTTCTTTTGGTTTATCTCTAACTGCCATTCCTTACACCATGCAGAAATAGCTTCTAGGTCATTTTGGAGATACTGGTGGTCTTCTGGATTGCTTATTTCTCTATAGATGACGGTGTCGTCCGCGAAAAGCCTAATTTTACTTCTGACTACTGAGCTGATATCGTTTATATAAATTAGAAATAATAACGGACCAATTATACTACCCTACGGAACGCCAGAGACAACCTCCACTAAGTTCGAAGATTTCCCATCTATAACAACCTTCTGCTTCCTATGATTTAAAAATTCAGGGATCCAACTAACGATTTTAGAATTAACGCCTAAGGTTTCTAATTTCGTTATTAACTTCCTGTGAGGTACCTTATCAAAGGCTTTCCTAAAATCTAAGAAGATGGCATCGACCTGCGTATTCTTTTCTCCGCTTCTCAGTAAACAATTAACAAAAAGACCGAGCTGAGTATCACATGACCTACCTTTCCTGAAGCCGTGTTGACAATCATCTAACAATAAATTACTATCAAGAAATCGCATTATGTTGCTAACGAGTATATGCTCGAGAATCTTACACGATTTCGAAGTTAAAGAAATCGGCCTGTAATTTTCTGGGTTCTCCTTGTCGCCGCCCTTATGAATTGGGGTAACGTGCGCTAACTTCCAGTCGCTAGGGACCTCCGCGCGAGAAATGGATTTCTCGAATATTATCAGAAGAAAAGGTGCTATTTCTTCAGCTAATTCTTTTTAAACGCGAGCAGGAATTTCTTCGGGGCCAGTGGCTTTGTTATGTCTGATGGAACTTAATTGCTTTGCTATTCCCACCTCAGAAAATACTATATCGTCCATCAGCCCTCCCCCCTTATTGCGGGTGCATAATGTACGCAATGGTCGCTGACGGCTGTGAATGCTTTTACAAAATGACCGTTTAACAGGTTGGCTTTCTCTACGCTATCATGAATAACGTCACCCGAGTCATTACGCAGGGAAGGTATTGTAGGGCCTCTACCTTGGACCTCTCTCACATAGGACCAAAACGCTTTAGGGTCCTCCTTCAAATAGTTATTTAATACCTTATTCCGGAAGTTAGTAAAAGCCTCGCGCATAGTAGTTCTCGCTTTAGCGCGGGATTCCTTATACGTCTTAACTTTAGTTGCTCTATATTCATCGGATGATGTAGACGGCATATTTCTTATTTTCGCGTGGCTTATTCTCTGACGCCTAAGCGCACTCCTAACTTGCTTATTGTACCAACGTGGCTCTTTATTGTCGACCTTCAATTTAATTGGAATGTACTTATCGATACTCTCTAGCATTATATCCTTGAATGGATGTTCACGGGACTATTTACTTTTGATGTGGAAAAGGTAGATGAATTTAAAATGGAATTGATTGAAATACAGTGCGACTCAATACTCAAACAAAAGTTTTGTGAGGTTGGTGTACCAAATTTTTACTCTTTCTTCGCCAGGGATCGATTCCCAAAAATTTTCGAGCGGAAAAGAAAACAAGTAAAGATAAATGAATTTTTATAACCAACTTTTATATAGTTAATACTTTAATATGAGTAAACTCTATGATATAATTATGATAACCATTCTGCTTGAATGGGCTTAAATGTTGCAAAAGTGTCTACCAGCTGTTGAGTGATGTGGGGGTCTCTGTATTTAACCTTCAATCTTTTTACAGTTGAGAGAATGGCATTCAGAAGTACAGAACTCAGTGGCAAACGTAAGAATGTTTGGTATATAAGTAGTAAGAATGTTTGATATAAAGTAGTACGAATTTTGCAAACCATTCAAGAGAGAGCGAGAGAGATAGTATCTTTTGTTTCATTAATGAAAATACTGACTTATCCATTCATATTGCTAAAAATCAACGTAAATATACTGCTAGTTCAGAGTAATTCAGCTTTAGATACTAGTAGGAGTGAAACGAGGTTTTCAATGGCCTTTTCATAGGGAAAACAGTTTTCAGCATAATCTTAAATGAATCAAGATAAAAATATTTAAGATAAATAAAAACATAATCAATAACAATTACGATAAATAAAAACTTAAAATTACTAGCAGAAATATCCCTTCAAAATACGTAGGAATGCTCGTATCAATACAAATCCACATTAAAAAAGAGACCTATTACACCACGATCAACAATAATAGTTTGTTTTATCTCGTTGCTATAAGGACGGTTGTAATTTGTTCAGATATAAATACAGAAAAGGGAAGCTAAGGTTATATAGTACAAATAATGTGATAACTGTTGTCCAAATAATGAAATTATAAAAATAAACAACTAAAAAGAAAACAATTCAAAAATAAATAAATACGAAAAATGCCACTAATACTATATATTTATCTTCCCACGCGAATTAAATTAACATTTATCGCAGTGTCAACGCGTAGATCTGGTGGCCGAGTTGACCAAATCACTCGTCTTAACGCGATGATAATCTCAGGTGAGGTGGTTCGAGCCCTGCCAACAGCTTTGGTTTTTTATGCGTTCTTTGCACATGGGGGAGGTTGATTCCGCGCGTCCGTCCGCATGTTAAAACTCGGGAACCCCTGGACGTATTTTAATGAAATTTGGTAAAATTGGTCGACCGATTCCAATTTTGGTTAAAATTGGACAACAATTACGACTTCTTTACATGAAGACCTACAGTGCTCCATTGTTTCAACTCGGGAACCGCTGGATGTATTTTGATGAAATTTGGTATTGGGGAGTTTTGCTAGCATTTGTCGACCGATTCTAATTTTGGTTAAAATCGGACAACAATTACTACCCCTTTACTTGACCTATATGTATTTTACAATGTTCCTTTGTTTCAACTCGGGAACCGCTAGACGTATTTTGATGAAATTTTATATTGAGAAGTTTTGCTAATATTTGTCGACTGATTCCAATTTTGGTTTAAATCGGAAAAACAATTACGACCACTTTACATGAAGACCTACAATGGTCCTTTGTTTCAACTCGGGAACCGCTGGACGTATTTTGATGAAATTTGATACTAGGTAGTATTGTTAACATTTGTCGACCGAGTCCAATTTCGGTTAAAATTGGACAATTATGACCCCTTTGCATGAAGACCTACATGCTCCTTTGTTTAAACTCGGGTACCGCAGGACGTATTTTGATGAAATTTGGTATTGGAAAGTTTTAGTAAAATTGGTCGACCAATTCCAATTTTGGTTAAAATCGAGCAACAATTACGACGACTTTGCATCAAGATCTACATGTAGTTTACAATGTTCGCTTCAACTCGGGAACCACTGGACGTATTTTAATGAAATTTTGGTATTGGGGAGTTTTGATAAAATTGATCGACCAGTTCCAATTTTGGTTAAAATCGGACAATAATAACGACAACTTTATATTTGTATTTTACAACGCACCTCGCTAGCTTCTCGTTGAATACTCATCTGTGCGAAAAATATTCAGAACATTGTAAAATCTCAAAGAACGCATTTGGAAACTCGGTGTACTCCGACATGGATTGTTTTATTTAAGGGGTATTTTTGACCCCAATGTCTAATTTTAAACACCCATAAGAAAAGCATTGAAAACTCTTCAGGGCTATATAAAATTGCTTTTTAAAATTATTTAAAACTAAGGTACAGATTCGGGACATGCACTATACTATGGAAGAAAGAAAGAAGTTTATTTTTCTTGATGACAAAATTCAAATCCAGGCTGAATTTGCGTAAAAAATTGATTTTAATCATAAAATTACGAAAAGTTTTTCGGTTTCAACAATGAAAAATATGAACTACCATTGCAACGACTCTAATGCCTTTCAGTGGGAATTGATTATCCATACTTCAAGAGCATTGCTTAGACTACATTATAATCCTTTTGATTTCAACAAACGACGTATACATATGACGACGTGATAATTTTTAATTAATTTTTTATCCGGATACGTACCAAAAGGCACGGATGATGACACCATAATCATAACACACAAAATATCCTAATTTTACATAAGTTTTAGTGTATCATATAGGCTAATTTCTTAATGATGATTATCGTTATGACTTAAAAGGGGCGATCTGAGCTTGAAATTCGGAAACTTGGACGGGAGCCGATCGCCGGAAAATTTATAAATTCCGGATAGATGCCTAAATATCTAAAAAATAAAAACTGTCTTATTTAAATGGGCTGTGTAGTTCAAATGATGCCGCGTTGGTTTATTTACGAGTTTAGATCTTGGTGCATGGTGATTTTTTAAGTTCTTGCAGTATGTAAGCACCGACAACTCGTATATACGAGTTGTAGGTGCTTGCAAACTGCAAGCGCGTAAAAAATCACCATACACCAAGATCTAAACTCGTAAATAAACCAACGCGATCTCCAGAGTTTATAATGAATCGGCTCGCGTCCAACTTTTCGAATTTCAAGCTTCAATTGCAAATTTTAGGGATTGTTTTACTCTGTTATTGTTACATAAGGAAAGAACGAAAATCAGTGCAGAGATGAAAACTTCAGATTTAAAAAAATATTATTTCCAATGATGAAATATCTCTCTGAAAAATGATTGTTTTTCAAGGTGAGATGAAATGCTTGCAGAATGCAAGAACCTTTTAATAATATACATATATATATATATATATATATATATATATATATATATATATACATACACACACACACACACACACACACACACACACATATATATATATATATATATATATATATAACAGCTTACGGAAAAGGAAAGGTAAAATGGATGTCAACAAGGTGTTGGGATGAGGAAACCCAGTAAACACTCACCAATCAGACGACTTCAGGTTGGCGGGGCCCCGGGGATGTCGAAGCGACACACGTAAAAGAACACTAAAACACAGAAACATCACAAACGTAGAAGCTTTCGGAATTATTCCTTCATCAGCTACAGAGAGAGAACCGAAAGCTTCTACGTTTGTAATGTTTCTGTGTTTTAGTGTTCTTTTATGTGTGTCGCTTCGACATCCCCGGGGCCTCGCCAACCTGAAGTCGTCTGACTGGTGAGTGTTTACTGGGTTTCCTCATCCCAACACCTTGTTGACATCCATATATATATATATATATATATATATATATATATATATATATATATATATATATATATATATATATATATCGTATATAAAGCGAAGTCAATATAAATATAAGAGTTGGTAATAACCCATTTGTTCACTCGTCTATGCTCAAGCCGAGTTCGGTAATAATCCTCTCCATGGCAACAATCCGATAAAATGCTATTTAAAACGCAAAAACGCTAGTTTTAGTAGAAATTCTAAAAAATACGATCAATTATCAAAATACGGTGATAAGAATTCAAATCTACATTCTTTTCCCCTTAAAACGGTACAAATCTCGCTCCCATATCACAATTTAAAGATATTTTAAAGTATTAAAGACAACATCTCTGCAGGATAGATTTGAGACATCCTATGTAAAACAAATAGGAAAAAACGTTCCTGAAATTGAACCTGAGACTTCAATCTTCGCCAAATAAAATATAGGCCAAAGCTGGACACGGGGCTCATAACATGTTTCATGAAAATCGGTCCATTGATGCAAAAGTTGTTAGTGGAGGACATAGAGACACGACCATTTCATGAGGCTATGTTACCCTTGAAAACCAGTCTAAAAAATGAACGCCTTATTGTCAGGTCGAGTCAGTCCTTCCATTCGCATGTTTCATCTCCGACTCTCTTGAGTGGATTTTTATGAAGTTTTTTGCCAAAGACTTCTGGGAAAAGGCAATAAGAATATGACATAAATTGTTCAAATAATCTACTCAGAAGTGCCACTTTACGGGAAACGAAAAATGAACTTTACGTTATATCTAGTAAAATATATACATATATTTATTTTCTTTCGAGGACACACAGCGTTCCGTAAGTTAAAAATAATGGATAATTTTATGGGGAAGGAATGAACGCAAACACAGAGATTACATTACAGCCACTTAACTTAAGTGAGGATGTTGAAAATGGAATTTGAAGACTACGGTGTACAGAATGGAATTAAAATTAAAAACTCCTGAACCGTAAATAATCCAGATGAGCACTCACACGTCAATAAGAAGAGAAAACGGAAAGAAATAAAAATGATACAAGTTTGCAGGACGATGGCCTGTTGTCGAAAGCTAGCCTAAAGGAAAAGGAAAAAGCACAAACACTCGGAGTTTTTCGAGTGATAGTGGATAAGCAATTCGTAAAGAATACCTCTGCCTTGCATGTGTGCACGCATAAAGCGTGTATCTTTCCATTTTGTAATTTAAATATTTCTAAAATACGATAAAGTATTCAAATAACGAAGGATTGCTTTAGGACGAACAACGGCATGGCTTTAGAAGGATCTTTAGCAGGAAACGCAATCATTCGAACGAGAGTCTTACAAAACTGTAGTTTTTGTATTTTTGAATCGTTTCAATGTCTATTCTCTGTTTTATGCGTATTTTTTGATCGATCACCTGAAATTAGCCTCGTGCTCTAATCAGATTTTTCATTAAATATTACAGTAAATAAAAATATAGACGTATTGGAGAAATAACATTTTCGCGTAAAAAATTATAATCTTGGAACCAATCGCAGATTTCGAACAAAAAACTTAATATATTGAACAAGGGGAAAAGAAAACATGAACAACGTAACAAATTTCTCTTTTTTCATTCTTAAATATATTTATTACTTACTACAGAACTGACCCGAATTCCGTACATCAGTGCCATTTAAACTTTGCTCCGCACAGCCCTTGGGCTCCGCGAAACCTTTTCAGGGGCTCCGCGAAGTAATTTACGGATTAAAGAAAAAGTTAATATAAAAAACTAATAATAATATCGTATATAAAATATGATAATATTGTTAAAACAAACTTATCGCATGCACAGTTATATATATTCATAGCAAGGTTAAGTTGGTTGGTGGAAAGTCGTAGTTAAAGAGAGTCGCTCGCCACCAACCCAACCCACCGCGGTGCAAAATTATTCATACTTTGGTATTATATTTATATTAGTACATAGTTCCTGTCATAGGGGTTGGCTAAGATCTGAAGAAGATAAACTAGATTAAAAAGCTTAAAAAAAAACAATTTTTTTGGTTTTTTAAGTTTTCATTTGTTTTTAATGTTCTCATTCAGGTTATAATTTATAGAATTGTATGTCAAAAGATAAATTTTCAAAGTGCGTATCAATATACAACAGAAGAAGATCGTAAATCGACAGATGAAGGTCGAAAAGCGCATCGCGGAAGTTGGCTGTACAATATGATAATATCGAAGCTAAGCCAATTTTTCTTCTAACAATCATAAATAATATAATAATATACAAAAAGAAGGCATTACAAATAATTTTCTTTGTTATTTGGTAATAATTACGAGGGTATGCACTCTGTATTTCCTGTTTATTTTGTTTTTCCCAATTGGATTATATATTTCTAAAATAAGGGTTACAAATTACGATGGGTCGTTAGTTATAAACTGGCAAATTGAAAATTAGTACGGATAAAAGACCCAGAAATAATGAAAATTAACCAAGTTCTAGCAGCCTCGCAACATCAAGGTCTAAATCGTTCGAAGCGACTGTGCAGCATCTACCTTCAACGAGTAAAACACATAATACCTATCAAAAATATAGGAGAAAACATCCGAAGAAACGAAAATACGACGAAAGCTATATTAACTTCTGTTTCACATGAATCAGTAAAGAAGAAGAACCAAATGGATTATGTGTTGGATGTGAACAAACAGTGAATAATAGGTAGTAGTTTCATCATCATAGGTAGTCTGTCCGTAGACAGGTCCGTGGTTATTCATGATTAAACCTGGTTCTCCATATAGGTACTATTATTTTCCGCTGTCCTCTTCATATCTTGATAACTTTCTTTCCCTTTCAAATCGTCTATAAGCTGAAACCTTTTCCTACCTTTTCCCTTTCTCCATCTAGTTTTCCTTCTAACACGTCCTTAATCATACTCTCTTTCTTTCTCTCGCGTCAGGTAATGTCCAACCCAGTTTGCCTTCCTCTTTCTAATAGTCTGTATAATCATTCGCTTCTCTCCTACTCTTCGTAGCACTTCATCGTTTTTCATCTTATCTGTCCATTTTATCTTCAGCATTCTCTTCTCAAGTCCACATTCCAAAGCCTTCCAAGTATATGATGTAATTTTTCCTTAGCGTCCGGTTCTGCCTCGTACAAAGCTATACTCCATACATAGCCTTTTATGAACTTCTAGCGGATATCTTCCCTTATATTCCCCGTAAGTAGGTGTTCCTTTCTTCTGAAAGCCACTTTTGCTTTTCCTATTCTAGTCCTGATCTCATCCATACATTTTGCTTCTCTTGTTATGATGCTTCCAAGGTATTTATTTATAGTCTGAAACTTGTTCTACAGGCTTTACTCCAATACTTTTGTTCAGATTCTCTTCTTTGCCCGATATTCGAATGACCTTGGATTTTTCTGTATTTATTTTCATACCATATTTTTTACCTGTTATTACTAGTCTATTTATCATTTTCTGGAGTTCCTCTTCCTTTCTTGCTAGAAGTACTAGATCATCCGCGTATTTTACAGTTCTTATAATCCTTCCTCCAATTTTGAAATCTCCTGTGCCTTCTAACGCTTCTTGCATCAGACTTTCTCCATATATATTGAATAAGGTCGGCGATAGGCATCAGCCCTGTCTTACTCCTCTTCCGATATTTACTCCGCAGGTGTCCGCATTCTCCAACCAAACCTTTACAACTTGATTCACATATAGTTTCTTGATCAGTTTCCTGTCTTTTCAGTCTAAACCTATATCCTTTAATATCTTTGTCAACATTACCCAATTTACTCTATCAAAGGTCTTCTGCCAGTCTACGAAACATACGCAGATATCTTGACTGCACTCTTATTGCCCTTTCTGATATGATTTTAACTACCCCTATCGCATCTCTAGTTTCTCCTACTTTTATGAAACGGAATTGATCTTCCCCTAACATTTCTTCTGCTTTTTTCTCCAGCTTTTTACTAAGAATTCTCGTGCTGATCTTCGAAGTGTGTGCCAGAAGGCTTATCGATCTGTAGTCTTTACACTGCATTGTCTTTGGCTTCTTCTTTAGAGGGATCATTGTTAGTAGTTTATATCGTGCCAAATTAAAAAGACATTTCGAAACTAAACACCCACTTTTAAAAGATAAAAGTGTTGAATATTTTAAACGAAAATGCAAGAAGATGAAGCAGCAAAAAAATTTTTAAAAATTTGTGCGTGAAGATAATAAGATGCACTTGAAGCATCTTATCGAATTAGTTATCGGATTGTTAAAGAAGGTGAAGCCTATAGTATTGCTGAAAATTAGTAAAATCATGTGCTAAAGATTTAATAGAATGTATGATAGGTGAAAAATATATTAATGAAATTGATTGTCACACTTTCTGACACTACAATGTCAAGACGCATCAAGTATATGTCAAATTATTGTGAAACTGAACTAATAAGACGCTTAAAAAATGGTAAACATGGTTTTTTCTCTTCAAATGGACGAATCAACAGATGCTGCCGGTTTGGCAATTTTACTTGTTTTTGTAAGATATGTTAATGAAATGGCTCATCAGGAAGATATGTTAATTTGCAAACATCTTGCAAGCAGAGCAACGGGCGAAGAAATATTTAAAATAATTAATACATATATGGAAAAGCATGCAATATCTTGGAGTTTATGTTGTCATGTATGCACCAATGGAGCCAAGGCTGTGGTTGGGAGTCTAGGAGGTGTAGTAGGACGCTCCTCATATGTGTCGCGGAAAGGTTTTAAGCCAGTTTTATGAATTGCATGATGAGATAAAAATTTTCTTATCCGAACGTCCACATGAATTAGCTCACAAATTAAATGATGTACGCTGGTTACAAATTATGTCATACCTTGCAGATATTTTCTCGCACTTAAATGAACTTAATGTTTCATTACAAGGGTCAAACATAAATATTTTTAAGATTCAAAATAAAATTGAGTCAATTATATTAAAACTCAAACTTTTGAGAGATTGTTACTCAAGGAAATGTTGTATGTTTTCCAAAGTTTTACGATTTTTTGATAACTAAAGCTACTCTCAATGAAATCGTCTAAAATTTAATGATTGAACACTTGTCTGACTTACGTAAAACATTTGGAGAATATTTTTCAACAGCATTAAAACATGTGATTGGGTTCAAAATCCTTTTTTTTGTATCTGATGGCACAAATGAATTACCAATAAAAGAAATAGAACAGTTAATTTATATTTCAGTTGATTCCACATTTCAACAAGTTGAAAATATGAATTTTTGACTTCAGAATTTTAAGGAATATCCTGATATTTAAAAACGTGCTTTGAAATATTTCATGCCTTTTGTAACTACATATCTCTGTGAGCAATCTTTTTCTCTTTATACGGCAACCCAAACTATGTACACATAGGAATAGATCGGATGCAGAAAAATACATGTGCTTGCAAATAACAACAATTTCACCAAATTTTAATTTGCTTTGCAGCCAAAAGCAAGCTCACCCTAGCCATTAAATATTTCTATTGAATTGTTAGCGTGTAAATTGCTATTGAAATTTCGAATTTGACTACACTATTTTATTTGTTTGTTTGTATGAATAAAATTTATTTTTATAATATGACAATTTTTTCCTCCTGTTTTTTGGAGCATTTTCTAACCTCTTAGGGCTTCTCAAAAATTTTAATTAACTAAAAGGGCTCCGCAGCCTCTCGAAGTTTGAAGATCACTGCCTTGAATTATATTTAAAGAGTAACGTGGAGGGGGCGATTGAAAAAGAGGCATTCTCTTCTCACGACATCCTTCCTCCTCGTCATCTCGTTACCCAAGGAACTACTCCCATTAGTCGGCCACACACGGAAACTCTTTCCTGCAGGATTGGTGCGCGCCGTTCCCGACCGCAGGATTGTCACGGGACGCGAAGACTGCCACATATCACAGAGTCAATCTCGTCTGCGTACTTAAGGTGACCAGCTTTACAGGAAGCCAAGGAGGAAACTTTTCAAATATTTGCCAACTGTAAGGAGGGAAAGTTTACAGTGACTTGTTTGTGGTACCTTTATTGATGAGTCAGCCTTACATAGATAGATGCAATAGATATCAGATAGCTTGGTGTAACGACAATTCCGGACAATTTAAATGACAATTTGGGATATTAATCAAGATTTTTCAAAAAGCGGGACACAAATTGTGACATTTAACAAGGCGGGACGAGTGATGAAAAGGTGGGACTCTCCCTCCAAATTTGGGACGTTTGGTCACCTTAATGTGCGTGTGCGTTTTATTGCAGGTTTGACGTGGTGCATGGCATTTTTAGGAATAGTGAAAGGTTTGGAGCGTACCTTTGCCCCAAGCTAAATGTTTTATTGACATCTTTTATAAATGCATTTTTGAGTTGTTTTAATCATTCCTGGTACATTCCGAGACAAGGTCTGATTTTTCTACATGCTACTAATGCATTTATTTCTCATAATCGGCACACCAGGGCCAAAATGGGGGGGGGGGGGGGTTCAAAAATGGAAGAAAAAGTTTCAAAGCTATGACATGAATTAATTTTGTTTTGTTTTTTTTTGTTCTAGGACATTCAAAAGGAAAACTGATACTCAGCCAATGACACGAGCTTTTAGAGAAGGCGAAGGAGCTACTGAAAAGTGGACTTAGCCGGAGGAGTACAGCTGATCGATTTCAACAGATTTGTCTTCAATGACGAAGATTTTTATCCTCTGAAGTGACTTACAAAGAATATGAGGCAGATTTTGAAAATCAATTAACAGTAAATTTTGGCGATGGAGAGCCAGCTCCTGAGCAGCCTCTTGCCTGTAGTAGTCTGCGTACTTTAAAGGCTGGTTCACACTAGAGGGACGGTCGCGGACAGGACGCGGTTGGAACATTTTAAACTAAATATAAAAATCGTATTTTCAACGGAGATTCTATGGGGAAGCACAAAGTGCGAACGCACTTGTAGGGGAGGACGCGGTCAAGCCTAAGTACGAACCTCTTGGGTCACTCGAGGAAGCAACTTTTGTCCCAAACTCCTTCGAGTCATAGCCTCCTCGGTGACAGCCTAAGTGAGCTTAAATCTCTCTGCTAGTTAGGTGCATCCATAAACTACGTCACACTCTAGGTGGAGACCGGAATGTGACCGTGCCGCGACCGAGACCTAACCTACAAGTGTGAATGGTTTTCCCGAAAAGTCTTTGCTCAATTCACGTCCCGGCCGCGTCCGTCGCTCTAGTGTGAGCCAGCCTTAACTCAACAAGGACCGTCTCTAGAAAAACCCTCGACATCTGCTTCTTCTATAAGTCAACCACAAATAGTTTCGACTATGACATCAGCCAACGAAGCTAATTATGACAGTGATTCCGGCACCTGTGCATTGGTGTCGGGCATGATTAATGCTGACAACAATTCTGAAATTCCAAAGTAAACCTCGCGTCATACTTCACCAGCTGAAATCACACCTCTCCCAAAAATGGACCAGCCGCGAAAAAGAAAGAGAAAGGGGTGCAAATCTATCATTTTAACTGGAATCTCACATAAGATGCATTTAGAAGAGGAAAGATAGAATGAAGAAGCAGAAGATAAAAGAAAACAGATGAAGAGAGCATTGTTTGAAGCTAAGAAAAATGCTGAAAAAGTAGCACTGAAAGCACTGATTCTAAACGAACACGTGCTTATACAACATAGAAAGCTGCTTCAGTTAGTAAAACCAAACAAAAACAAAAAGTTGGTGAACAGCAAACGAATCCAAATTCTCAGATTAGACGTGAAGAACTTTATAAAGAACCTCTGCTGAAGAATAGATTCGCTGCAATCTGTGCAAAGAATGGTAGCATGAAGATTGCACTTCATATGAAGGTGGACCTTTTGTATGTGACTTTTGTTCAACTCTTGTGAAGGATTCTCGGAGTGACCTTTATATACGCTCGAACTTTGTTGGTTTAAGCCTTTTTGTAATTCAAGCAATACATTTGAAATGTCTTAGCATTTCCAGCTTTGGCCTTCTATTTCCATTAATTCCTCATATTATCACTTATGCGTACCTTTACCCCACCCCTGGGGAAGAGGTACGCATTTGAATTTTTCAAAAAAATATTTTTTTTCTTTCTGAGAGCAGGGTAAAGAAAAATCAAACTATTTATGTGTAATTCCTTATAAAATAAGCTACTCAGAGAAAAAAACTAGTTCATAATAGGGATAACTGAAGCCACAGAAATGTTTCAAACGTTAGGTGCGTACCTTTACCCCACCCTACCTTACATACTATATACCAGAGATGGCCAAGCTTGCTCAACCTCAGAGCCGCATATGATAATCCTCCTAAGTTCGAGATCCGCAAGACACGCACCCACGCACACAAAAATGTATGAACAGTAAACATAACTTGTGTTCGAAGCAATACAGAGAGACTTCATGTCCATTTAGCATCCCCAAACCGTCTTACTCGCACCGATTTTTTGCGCTCTGGCGTGACAAGCCTTGATACATAAATGAATAAGAGCCACACGTTAAGTTAAAAGAGCCACATGCGGCTCACGAGCCGCTGTTTGGCCACTCCTGCTATATACATATACTTCGTGTATGGAGAAAGTAAAAACTATTAAAAATAAAGAAAACTTCGTCTTGAACTGAAAAAAATCGTTTTCGCCAAACAAAGAGATCACGCATTATTGTATAACATTCCTTTGCGATCGAGCGAGACACTAACTGCATTTCAATTTATAATAACTTGACTGGATTCGCCAGGTACAAATGGATACGAAATCTGAACTGAAAGACGACACTCCGCGACCACTTCATTCGCACGTTTAAGAAATAGCTTCAAATGGAAACGCGGACAAAAAATGCAATTGCTACAATAGCAAAATTAAGCAGAAAGTAGTGTAAAATGGGCAGTAATCGCAGGCTGATGGATTTAACCCAGATCTGCGGCGATGTCCGGCCCAAGAGCTCGCGCTCTAAGGATAGGAATCGCCGAGTTCTCGATCGAGTGGACGAATCATCCTTTACCGCCGTTCCATCCCTCCGATAGAGTTCCCTTTGATTTGCCATCGCCTCCATTCATTTTGCAAACCCCTTTCATAATTCCAGTTATTCGTCCAAAATATAATAAATTACAAGCACAAATGAAAGGTTGGAGAACGGAAAAACTGGTCATGAACTGCGATAAATCTTAAGAGCACATTTAGCAATTTTTCTAAAAAAAATATTTGTCGCTAGGATTTGTTTGTATATCTCTGCAATCTGCCAAATCTGTTCGCAAATATTGGACTATAGTTGTTTTAGGAATTTTTAAAAATTATTTTTCAATTGATAGATCCTCAAAAAAATCATTAATTTCCAAATACGAAACATTTTCGCTTCAGAAAGGAGCAGAACGATTGAGCAACGTCTGATGAGCGCTGTTGATAGGGCGCAGGACAAATGGGTGCAGGACGACTGGGAGCGTGTTTCGAAGTACGTCCCAGGGATCATTTATTAGCGCAAATTTTTAAGGCCTCTGATTTTTTATGCGCGCGTATGCTTGCTTTTTGCGCATACTTAAGCGGAATGCAATGACAATTGGGTTGGGTCGATAAAATCTAGCTCATGAAAGCACGGTGCCACAAATTCACTGCCAGTAACACTGGTGCCTGAAAATAAAGCGCCCAGAATTCAATTTCCAAAAGTAGACACAAAAATGTAAATCTGATCAGCATCAAAACGTCTTTCGTCCAAACGGCCGGCGCTCAATCGGCGGCACCCAAACCCACTCAGGACTACTGTTGGTTTTTACATTGCTTTAATAATTTCCACCGCAATCCAACAGATCAAGTTTCAGACAAATGAAAATTACAAGACGAAAATGTGCGCGACGGTTGAGTTATAATTGCTGCTAATGATTCAAAATTAATTTAACATAAGACTGTCTTTTATGAGAAAATCTTATCCTCAAATTTCATTTAAATGTTATGATAATTTCTACTCCAGGAGTTTTAAATGAGGAAAATGGAAAGATTTTTAGATATCAACATGTTTTATGTCTTAAATAAACTACGCTATATTATGAATAGAACCACACACTCCTCAATGGAATAACTGAAAAATGTTATTGCATCTTAAAAGTCTTACAAGCAATGTAATCGAAATCCCAAGAAATAAAAAGAAAAATAAACCTTACTCTTAAGTGTGCTAACCGATCGGAGAGTAAAGCCAAAGGTATATGACAAATGTGGTCTCGGGGAAGACCTGTCAAGAAAAATTTTAAAAACCAATACTTTTAAACTCCGCAATCTGTCTAAAGACACGGTTCTGAGAGCAATTTTTAAAATCCATCATCGTGGCGGTAACTTTTAGCATTTCAGTAAAACGAAGACGTAGGCGTTAACTCGACTGCAATAATAAAATTCTCGTTTCTCATTAGTGTTTTGATATATAGATAGTTTCCACGGTTTTCGAATAGAATACCATCCCTGTATTTAGAAAGAGATCGGCATTCGAATGTTTTATTCCGAAAACAAGCAATGCGCAAGCTCTAATTGCACTTTATGAAGATACATAATCTCTTTTGAAGAAAGAGTTAAAATTAGATTTCGACGCTCATTAAAGGGGATCGACTAACAATAAGAGTGGAGAATTCGAGCGGCCAAAGGAAATCCCACGGCTGTAGCAATGAGGAGAAGAGACACACACACACACCCCGTCCAAATCCAATCTTCTCTCTCTGCATGTGAGATATCGAGGCCATCTAGCGGCAGCCAAGGCCAACGACCGGGGATCGGCCCTCGTCCTGGGGCAACTCGCTCATATCGATTCAGACTTAACGTCCCCAAAAATACCGCGGGGAGTAAATAACGTGGGCGTCCCGAAGCGGCGTGCTCTACCCCTTCCCTTTCTCCATCGCCCGCAATCCTCTCACTCCTCTTCGACCTTACCGCCACCTACTGGGGAGAGACGTAATTACGGTTTGAGCGAGGTCTGGATACGCGCTTATGCCAATAAATGCGGTAAATATTCGCTTCTTCTTTTTAAAGAGATATTTTAATTTCGCTTAATGGCTTATGAAGCAGTGGCGTAGCAAAAAATCGAGTTTGGGGCCCCTATTATTAATTTCATTTAAAAAATTAATATTACAATCAGAACATTTTTTTTGTTTATTAAGTTATTTATTTATTTAAACATCAAGGTCGCAAGTTGGCTAAAGCCAGGTGGCGACTTCTGCTATACTATTGGACCCACAAGTCACTTGACTTATACATTAATTGAAATTTAAAAAAAAATACAATATACGTACAATAATAGTTAATTTATCAATAAACAAATGCAATAGTATTTAATTAAAAACCTATTCAATTTAATTATTACCTATTCTTGTGGAGTTTAGAGTTTTTTAGGTTCAAGATGGGCCTTCACGGCTACCGTAGCGGTTAAAGGGCTCACGATATAGTGTCGTTTACTTGGTTACAAAGTATATTTAATAACATTTATTGTTTAAAACTGTATCTAAGTACAGTAGTTATAAAAATTCAAAAATATTTTTTTAAACATTTAAATAAAAGATAGCGTTCATTTTTTTCTTTCGTGCATTACTTTCTGCAAATGTAGTTAGTTACTAACTCATCCATATCCAACGAACGAGCTATATCATTCTGCCAAACTGCTTAGTCATTCTTGGGACATGGAGCTTCTTAAATAATCTTTTTACAATTTTCAGCTTCGAAAAGCTGCGTTCGCACGACACACATCTCGGCAATACTTAGAAATAAGACAAGCGTAGTAATCGCTTCAGAAAACTAGTAGAAAGCTGTTTCTTCTGTATTACCAGCAGCTCCGCTAACCCTCGACTCATCTCCAATTACTTCAATTCCTCAATTAACAAAAATTTCACTTTAGACAATTGTTTTGGAAAGTCGTCTGAGAGATCGTTGTAATATTTCTCTTTCAGTTGAGTAGCCTTTTTGCGTATCTCATCGGAGGTAGCAAAAATCGGAACTTGCGGATCAAGAATGGAAAACAGATTACACAGTTCGAATATACTTTGAATTCTTTTTTTTAATTGAGTTGTGAAATTTCTAATTGTTCTTTGAAAAATATTTTGTTTTCAAAGCTTTTTCGAGAATGTTGAGGTATCTCAATATTCCCAGATTTAATTATAAGTTGCCGTGATCGAATATTATCACTTATTCCCCACATTTGACTTATCTCTACTGCCTTACTATAAATAATTTCAAAATCATTTCGCATTCCTGATAACTATGGAATTTCTTTAAAATGTCGCTTGTCCTTTGGAAGTCACGTTGTCAATTTTGTAATAACTTTGTGGCGGAATTAGCTTTTTCCAAAATATCTGAAAACCTCAGTATCATGACAATGAATTCAAACTGCGTAGTTTTAGTTTTTAGTGATTTCGCTTGACTTATTTCAAAATGTTTGTTGCTTTTCAAAATTATAGCCAATAATGCTTCTAGAACATAAACAAAGTTATACCTTAAAGGGAATAAACTATCATGCACTGAAGAAATTCTGGTAGGGAAAACTCTTTTCAAAGATTTCCATATTTAACAATAAGAAAAATATTTTAATTATAACTTTGGTTAATTTCAAATAATTAAATGAGAAACACGACCGGTTTTGGTAAATAATCTCCATCACCATGGAATTTCACTAAGTCTCGGCCTCGTCCATTAATTTCATTTCCACATTTCCTTATTTTCCAAATTGACTTGATTTAGTAAATTCCAAAGTATTAAACTACTGCTGAAGAATACGTAAACTCAAAAAATTTATCAACTTTTTCACTGTCGCAGGGACCTTTTAAAACTAATTTAAATTACGGTTTCAACAATGTACGTATGCATTTTTAAAATTTTTGGTTGAACCTCATTGTATGCTCCTTTCATAACTGCAGCACCCTCATATGATTGGCCGCGAAGTTTTTCGAGTGAAAGTTCTTCTTTGTCTAGTAAATGCTGAACTATGGCATCAGTAACACCTTCTGCTGAATAATTTTCTGTACTAAGGAAACCAAAAAATGATTCATTTATTTCTAAGCTCTCTGGATTTCTATATTTACTGTAATCTGTTTTTACATACCGAATTAATAGACTTAAATTTTCGACTTTTGATATGTCTTGTTTAATAACTGTTGAAATAGAATAAAGTGGCGCTGGTTTGCAATCATTCAGAATTTTTCCCAGCACAGAATTCGAAAGAAGTTCAACAATTCCATTCTGAATTTGGGGAATTAAATACGTATTTCTCCCATCAGGTTGATTTAGGAGGTTTTGCAGTGTCATCATAAGTCGCTAACCGATTTACTATGCTTAAAAAGTTACCTCTGTTTGATGACTCTCTATTTTCTCTGTGACCACTAAACGCTAAATTACTCATAGCCAGAGTTAATGTAACATTCATAATTCAGTATAATATGACTCCCATAAACTTAGCCTCCTCCCGGTTACAGACACCCACTGACATCGAGAAAATAGTCAAAACGTGTTCAGGGGACCTTAAAACATGTATTTATCTTTGTATATGGAGAAAGTAAAAACTAACCGTGGAAGAGCATAAGTTCTGTCAGGAGGGAATAAAACAAATGAATGCCGAGCGGAAAAGACGGCGACCCCGATTACAGCAACCGGAGCAACAAATACACACAAAAGCTCAACAAACATTTTTTTCTCAATTGTTGTAATAATCAATTTTAATGTTAGTTATAGTAAACATACACCCCATGAAGTAAGCATAATGAAATGAAGTATTATTCTTCAAGTACTTAAAAAACACATCACAACAATTTAGAACCATCATGATTGTGAAATCTCAAAGAACACATTTGGAAACTCAGTGTACTCTGACATGGAGTACATCTTTTCATTCTTGTTTGTTATTTATTTATTTATTCATTAATATTTCACATATAGCGCACAAAGGACCAATCTACAGTGAAATTTATAACTCAAAGAACAACAAACACAAACATTCATATGCCAGGCGGGATTCGAACCAAGGCCGACAGCGTGAACATTGAAAAGTATAATATATAGGAATATTGTGATATGAATATTCATGAGCTGCAGGATCACTTTTATTTCACCCAAGCCAGGTAATTAGAGTGCACTTTGTGCCTCAGCCCGACGCAATGCCGACTCTGCAGCATTTTCAATCAAGTAAATTGCTTGTCCGTTTTCAGGTGGACTGCTAACATAAATACTGTATGAGATTGATCATCGGTGGGATTTTCTGACAGTGGCCAAGCTGCTTCCGGTCGACAGACATATTCACAGTTGAAGAAGTGGGAGATTCCATCGTGATCGATTGCTGGAGGACCGTTTTCGCTGACTATTTTTTGGATTCTAATTCTAGCACAATCATGGCCTTTTGTGTATGTATTTTACACCTTTGATGGAAGAACAGCTCCACATTTATATGAGCATCAAACTTTACGACCAGAAAAGCATTGTAAGGCACAACAAATCCATTGTGAAGAAGGGATCCACGCACATTGTTGTTTTCTTGAGAGTTGTCTCATCGTTTGCATTTAGTAAATCCGTTAATGCAAGTTTCCGTTTGATTACAGAAGGATTTTGAAAATTCTTGCAACAACTACCATTTTCCATACAAACTGAGTCCGGATTTAGATAGTCGCATGGTCCGTGGATCTTATTTCGTAACATTATATCATTAAGTTCTTTGTTATTAGTTTCATCTGGAAGTGAACCACTAATAATTCTGCCGACATGTTCCGATGTTCTAAATTTATCTTCACCAACTAAAGTGAAGAGAACATGTAAATGTGTCAGTGTCCTCTTTTCTTATTTGGTAATATATATATATACAATTTACTCATAAATCTTAAGACCTCCGAAGAATGATGGAGGAAGTATAAACACGTCACCAATTTTAGTGTTTTGTTCAGGAGCAAAGTTGTTGATATGACCTAATAACCCTCGATAAGACTACGTACACGCGGAGATATGTTTGATTGTTTCTTCGATACTTTAGGCGGTTTGACTAGCGCATAACACATGCATGAACGATACACAGTTGGAAAAGCATACCGCCATTTTGCAATGGATTGAAAACATTTCGCCGTGTCGCAAGTTTATAAGAGTAAAACTGTTACGTTGTAACTGTTTTCCTTACGGCTGTTGCGCGTTCTGGATTATGAGGCATTCCTGTGGTTCACCTCTTGGAAAAAATAATCGGAATAACATGGGATCGATGTGTCTCGATCGACTATTAATTCGGATTGAACTTCTCATATAATTTGGGACAATTGCGAAACCAATATTTCCTGTTAAATTTACATCTCGATCGGCTACAAACATCATCGCAACTTCTTCAGAACTCGTGGGGGCGTTATATGTACATTCTCTGGTCATCGTTTGTATTTCTTGAAATAAAAGTTTCAACTCTTGCATCTCTCCACCTTCGTTCATCACCCGAGATTGTTCTTCAAGAAATGCATCGTGCAATATTCTTTAACTTGCTGCATAAGGTGAGAAATTGGTAAGAACTCGACAAATATTTTCCATTATCATTCGCATACAGTCCTGATTCCTTGGATCGCTCATTCTGAAATCAATAGACTCATCAGAATCATAAACATAAAGTTCTGCAGATTGAGGTGATGGAACTGGATTTGGATCGTTTATTCGTACAGCAGCTGATGAGAGGTTGATAGATTTCTCCGGATATTTTGAAACAACAAGGGTCCCGACCAGGAATGTCTATAACGTTTGCAACAAGTGAGGCAAATGCATTAGAATTATTCTATTGACTAATGAATTGTCTGAAATTTCGCCCGTATTGATCACTCCGGGTGAACAAGTCTCTTAACTCGTTCAGAAATTCTCCTCCAACGGTTCAAGTAACTTCCCCAGAACTGCAACAACTGATTAATAAATGCTCTGAATTGGCTTCGCTTTCAGCAGGGAAATGGATAGCATGGCAAAATTGACATTCTACGTTTTGATCCCCTAGAAAATGTCTAGCTGACTCAATTGCATTTGCTGTTCCGGAGACAGCAGCTCATGCAGTTGGAGAGCGTAGATGGTGTTTTTCTTCTAATTTCATGGCGATAAATCTCTCTGTATCTTCTATCACGTTCGTTTCTCCGCCATTCTAGCTCAATTACTTCAACGCCGTTTGAATTACCGTATTAGCCCGAATATAATGCGACCCCGAATATAGTGCGACCCCAAGTATTTTGAAAGAAATTTTAGAAAAAGACGAAAAACATTTTATTTTCTCTATTTTGCACATTTAAATTACCTGTAAACTCATGAATTATGTAGTAAAGGGGGGTAATGTGACGCCACGTTTAGACGGTCCTTGTTTTCTAACGTTGAGTGTCGCGACCCTGCGTGAAGTTGTGCCGGTGCTGTGGTTACTGCAATTTGACCTTGATTTATTTTCAAGTCTCCTCAGACCCCTACCGAGTATATTTGTACAATGTAGCATCGTAACATCAACGTCCAATTCACTTACAATGCAGCAATTATAAAAATATGCGCTGAAACACGCGTCATGAAACGCGCCGATACGCAGTTATTTTTTAAAGATACATGTATTCGAATATAGTACGAATGATCTCCTCAGACCCCTACCGAGTATATTTGTACAATGTAGCATCGTAACATCAACGTCCAATTCACTTACATTTTTGCAATTATAATAATAAGCGCTGAAACACGCGTCATGAAACGCGCCGATACGCAGTTATTTTTTAAAGATACATGTATTCGAATATAGTACGAACGCAACAAGTACTCGAATATAGTGCGAATGCGACTTTCAAAGGTACATATTGAGGAAAAAAACATCGCACTATATTCGGGTCAATACGGTACTTATTTGAGAGTTCTCCATTTATGTTGACAAATGACCAGGGGAGAGACAATATGATTTTTTACATAAATGCGAACAAAAAAATCACAATTCCAAAAATTCCATTTTTATAAGACTAAAACTGCGACTTTTTGTGTAAATACAAAGTTAAACAATAGATAAAGGAAACTAACGTGAGAGAAGGAGCAATGAGAGGAGAAGGAAGCACTGCAAAAGAGAGAAGAAAACGTGAGAGACCCATACTATTGGTAATCGAAGAATAAAGAATTGAAAACTACAGCGAAGAACAAAAAACAAAATGACAAACAAAAAACGAACAACAAAATATCAACGGTAGAATAAAAACAGCAGAGATAGCTGCAGTCATTTACTTGTGGAAATGCATTTATTCTTTATTTCCAGCAAGCATTTTTTGGTAGATACAAACAAATTACATTAAACCGTTTTCTACAAAGATTTATTTCGAAAAGTCAATTTAATTTATGAAAATAATAGATTGTAACAAGAAGTAAATTCCAACCAGCAACTTAAATAGACAAAACGTTAAAACCCTTCAAATGACGTATATTTATTGCACTGCAGTGATAAATAAATTGCCGAACTCAATATTGAAAATAATTAATTCAATTCTGACATCAATCACTCATCATTGTCACTCATATTTTTCAATCATAACCCGCGCTACGTGCCTCTCATTTATGTTAAATAATCGTACTTTCGGTTCTCGAGATAAATCATAATTAGGCTTGGTAGGATTCGATTTAAATCGATAAATGTCGATAAACACCGAATTCGTAAAAATTTCAAAATGGACGAAAATGAATTATCTTCGATAAGTGTCGATTTTTCAGTACTAAATTTTCTACGAAATTATTCGTCAGGATTTTTGAATTTGCTTTATCACTCTCAAATTTAATATATTTGAGCGCCAAGCGATCAAAACAAAAGGGAAAATCGACATTTGTCATACCAGACAGCCATACTTCATTCGGTATTCTAAACCTTTTCTAAGATCTCTTATGTCGTAAGGATACATAATGAGCTGACAATGGTGCGGTACAAAACAATGCGATCGGTTTATTGCACTCTGTCTTTAATCTCGAACACGTCTGATAATCCCTATGCGCCTTTTGGTCGTTTACACGATATGATACGTCTCCATACTCTATTTACTCAAAAGTCTTATGACTTCTGTCGACAACCTCCATGATGCAAAAAGAAAGATATTCTCAAACTGAATTACCTAATACTGATCGCCAAATGTCCCTATAGCAGGTCTCGAAAGTATAACTAAATCCTACTCCCCGCTTGACAAAATCCACTCGCCCATAACTCATTTCGTGGTCTACTACTATTTTTGGGGCCCTGATGTATAGAATTTTCAAAAACAGTCATAAAATTTCTATTTTTGGTAGCCATACCCACAATTCATTCTCCAAGTGAGACAGTCCAATGCTTAACTTTTCTTGCAATGCCGTAGCTTTGTTCAATTTTGGCACTCTGGGCTTTTTGCACACTCATTATCGTTTGTCACTCAAACAAGATAAGGTTGTTCTTCTAAATATTCATATATGTATTTGGTTGTGCATTATATTAACGCCGCATTAATTTTGTTATTGAATGGCCAAGATTTCTTGAATAAGAGGCACGATTTAACGAGTAAAATTTACTTGTGATTTATTCCGAAATATATGCTGTTCTGGGTTGGAGGGCGAATCCAACAACAACACATTCACCAAAGTTTAGAGAGCAACAAAAATCCGGCATGCGAGAAGTTTTATTTTTATATATAAAGCTTTAGTCAAAATTAATTGGATGAACCAAATTTATGTAATTTTTATCGATAAAAACGTTGACATCCGTCCTCGAGTTTTAGGAAAAATAAATTACATTAGTGGTTACTTTTTCAAAAATAGAACTGTCGAAAACTACCAAGTCTAATAAAACGTACTCAAATAAACGACGATATTCGTCGTCGAATTTTATAAAAAATAAACGTCGAAAACTACTAAACTTAATCATAATGTTCTCTTTCAGATCCAATGCACTTGATTGCTTTGTAACTTTAATTGGAATAAATTCGAAATTAAATATTATACTTACCGATAATCAAATGAAACTTCAATGTATACAGCATATATATTAATTTCATTTAATATTATAACGTGAGACTTTCGTTTACATATTAACTGAAATTAATATAGCGTGCTGTATACATTGAAGCTTTCTTTACATTTCGATTAATTAAAAGAATTGTGATTTTAATTCTTATCGATACTTAAGCTTCAATCAGTAATCTGTTAAACGAAGTGAATATGAAAGTTCATTTACTAAAATTACTGTGGTTTTGTGGTTAGTAACCATATCAACTCTGTAAAACGACGACGTTTAACCTTGTGTATTATAATATAGATAATATAACATTTACATTTGCAATAGCCAAAAGTAAATCTACGTTTATAACATTTACAATTAAACTACAGACTAAAATAACTAGTAGCCCGTGACACAGCTGCGCCTGTGTACCTACGTTTTTTAAATATAGTTGGCTGTTTCCTGTTTTAATATAGGTAGTTGGTTGACGATACCTCTTCCTTACACGCGGATAGCAATCGCTGGTGCCGGAGTGCGCCGATGTACTAACGGACTTCGGTTCTGAGGCTGGTCTGGGATTATATCGTTTAAGGATAAGAGGGAAGTTGGGTAAGGCTGTAGCTCAGTTGGGAAAGATGCGTTGAAGCAAAGTAGAACAAAGCCGTCCAAGGCGACGCCCATTCTACCAATGAATAAAATGGTAAGATTTTTCCTAAATATACCATTTAAACGTTAAATTCGAGCGATTTCGAAGACGAAAACCGACGGTAAGGAAGTTAATCTTCATGCTTTTCTCCGTATAGCAGTGCAAATCCAGCGGCGATATCTGAACGCAGGTTGTGGAACACGTTATTTGCACGGCTCTAACCCAATGCAGTCTTAGAGTAAACAAACGCACAACCCCTTATTTTAATCGGAACTGTGTTTAAAGTCCTTTTACTGCAACTAGAGTAGTCTAATAGACGAAAGTTTAGTAGTATAGGGTTAATATATACGATTATAAATAAGTAAGGATTTTTCAGGGTTCCTGGAAGCCCTTTACGGCTACCGAAGTGGTCCTGGGACCCACGAAGTCCCCACCATACATCACCCCACCAGGCAATCCCCTACTTCTCCTCACAAACGCAAATAGTATCCTTAATCACAGTTAGCGAATCAAAGTGTTTGTTATCCTTGCCTTGAAGAGATCTACATGCTGAATAAAAGGCTCCAGCACCACTGTAGGAAGCCTGTTCCATTCCACTATCCCCAATTTAAGAATGAATATTTACCTCAATTTGTCCTTTGTCTATCTGGCTCTATTTTCTACATATGATCCCTACGATCTAATTACACTGGATTCTACCACCTATATATCCCTCCATGGTGGATTAGTGAGGAAGGCGTTGTATATAACGATTTTTCGGTTAATGAAGTAATTCCTGAGAAAACTTAACGGACTTTATAGCCGTCAGCCAACGATTATTGTTTATATCTACACCGTAATAACGATTTGAAAACCCATTTGGATTTTTCCATCCAATTTCAATTTGAATTTAATTTTCACTGTATTATAGATGACCAAGGACAACTTTTAATGAATTAGAGCTTTATCAGTCGCTTGCATATTTTCGTCACAAATTCAGCGCGTTTCTTTTCAGTGAGACAAGCCATAATTTTCAACTAGAATTAGATTAAAAAATTACATTTCCATTACAGAGAAAACGTCAAATTTACTAAGGTCTAAGCTACTGCCAAACGTAGCAGATTAAAAGTGTTCTTTTCAACTTTTTACTCCAACATTGCGAAAGAAATATTTCATAAAATCTCAAGGCTCCAAAAATACAACCAAAACCTACTCGTCACCTGACAAAATCAACTCGCCCGCCATTCAGTTCGTTGTGGCAACGCAAAAAACCTACTCGCCACTGGTTGCTTTACATCGCCCGTGACGAGTGGTCGAGCGTGTTTCTGGAGCACTGGAACGTCGCATACGAAAGATTTGAAACTTTAAAAGGAGGACTTGTTTTGAGAAGTTAAATAAAATTTACGGAACGTTTCCCGTGCAAGAATCGGTTGAAATTGTCCTCCACCTCAGGATGATCGAGAGCTCTCTCAACGCTTCCATAACGAACCGCACCGATGAAATTCTCGAGTCGCGTCTCGAGAGATGCCACTCAAGTGTCACCGTCAATCCATCGTGCGCCGCTGAGTGTTCCCTTTCTTCGCCATGTTTCGAGGAAATCGCCATTTTCATCCCGGGAGCGAGAACGCGATTAGGCATCGCGCCACGGTTTGAAAGTTAGTGTCCTAAAACTGGAATCGTCATTCGCCAGAGAAGGCGGCAATCTGTAGACAAATAACACCGATAAAATATCAAGAAACGCCGATGGGTCAAAATCGATCACGAGCTCGAGATTCTCGAACGAAGGGTTATTCTGTTCTTCTAATAAAAAGGGGACAATGCGAGTGTTTTTCCAAATATAGACATCTTGGATGAGAGAAGCAGAATCCATTACATTAGCGGATCCCAAACTTCATGCAACAGCGATTCCCTTTTAAGGCATCCCCATCCCACCCATCTACCAATAAATATCTTGTAGAAATCTATTTCAGTGGCGTAAAAATTAATTCTAAATATATCCATACATTAAATTAAAAAAAAAACAAAAGCGTTCCGCCTATGCGGCCCTCCCGAATATCTTCGGCGATCCGCCAGAAAGTCGTGACTAAAAAATTTGGGAAGCACTGCATTGCATCGATGTACACCTCACAGTTTTTGTGTAGCAGCATCGAAAGCGGAGAAGCCACGGCAGATTACAATAAGCTGTCACGCAAAAAAAGGACGACACCAGTTTAACTCACGCTCAAGAGAAAGCGTCGTAATAGAACCTTAAGGAAAAAATTAGAAAGTGGAGGGGTGGAGGAGGGTAGAGAGCGGGGGGTGTGAGATCGGTGGAAATAGGGAGGGGGAACGAGAGGAGGGAAGAAGGGAGGGGGAACGAGAGGAGGGAGGAAGGGAGGGGGAACGAGAGGGGAGGGGAAGAAGGGGGAGGGGAAGAAGGGGAGGGGGCGAAGGGGGAGGGGGAGAAGGGGAGGAGGAGGAAGGGAGGGGGAGGAAGGCAGGGGAAATAAGGGAGGGGGAGGAAGGGAGGGGGAGGAAGGGAGGGGGAGGGTGGAGAAAGAAAGGGAGAGAAAGAGAGGAGATTGGAGAGAAAGAGGAAATTGGAGAGAAAGAGAGGAGATTGAAGAGAGAGAGCCCGTGGTCAACGATTACAACTCCCGTTATAACAACGATCAAAGTCCGTACACGCCGGTTCTCTCAATTGCTTCTCCTCTCCCTTCACCCCACACTCCCTCCTCCTCTCGCTCCACCCCACACTCCCTCGTCCTCTCCCTCCACTCCACACTCCCTCCTCTCCCTCAATCGACTCCAACCTAGTCCCGTGGTATCAACCCAAGGCGACCGAGAGAACGTGGGCTCAGACACGAGTCAACGGGTCGATCCTCGAGAACGGGAAATCAAAATCAAGAAGACAGAGTGAAGAAGAGAGAGCGAAAAAGAAGGGATGGAGGAAGGATAGACAGAAGGGAAAGAATGAGAGGAGAGGAGGGAGAATAGAGGAGGGAGAATAGAGGAGGGAGAATAGAGGAGGGAGAGTAGAGGAGGGAGAGTAGAGGAGGGAGAATAGAGGAGGGAGAATAGAGGAGGGAGAATAGAGGAGGGAGAATAGAGGAGGGAGAATAGAGGAGGGAGAATAGAGGAGGGAGAATAGAGGAGGGAGAGTAGAGGAGGGAGAGTAGAGGAGGGAGAATAGAGGAGGGAGAATAGAGGAGGGAGAGTAGAGGAGGGAGAATAGAGGAGGGAGAGTAGAGGAGGGAGAGTAGAGGAGGGAGAATAGAGGAGGGAGAATAGAGGAGGGAGAATAGAGGAGGGAGAATAGAGGAGGGAGAGTAGAGGAGGGAGAATAGAGGAGGGAGAATAGAGGAGGGAGAATAGAGGAGGGAGAGTAGAGGAGGGAGAGTAGAGGAGGGAGAGTAGAGGAGGGAGAATAGAGGAGGGAGAATAGAGGAGGGAGAATAGAGGAGTAAGAATAGAGGAGTAAGAATAGAGGAGGGAGAGTAGAGGAGGGAGAATAGAGGAGGGAGAGTAGAGGAGGGAGAATAGAGGAGGGAGAATAGAGGAGGGAGAATAGAGGAGGGAGAATAGAGGAGGGAGAATAGAGGAGGGAGAATAGAGGAGGGAGAGTAGAGGAGGGAGAATAGAGGAGGGAGAATAGAGGAGGGAGAATAGAGGAGGGAGAGTAGAGGAGGGAGAGTAGAGGAGGGAGAGTAGAGGAGGGAGAATAGAGGAGGGAGAATAGAGGAGGGAGAATAGAGGAGTAAGAATAGAGGAGTAAGAATAGAGGAGGGAGAGTAGAGGAGGGAGAATAGAGGAGGGAGAGTAGAGGAGGGAGAGTAGAGGAGGGAGAATAGAGGAGGGAGAATAGAGGAGGGAGAATAGAGGAGGGAGAATAGAGGAGGGAGAATAGAGGAGGGAGAATAGAGGAGGGAGAGTAGAGGAGGGAGAATAGAGGAGGGAGAGTAGAGGAGGGAGAATAGAGGAGGGAGAGTAGAGGAGGGAGAATAGAGGAGGGAGAATAGAGGAGGGAGAATAGAGGAGGGAGAATAGAGGAGGGAGAATAGAGGAGGGAGAGTAGAGGAGGGAGAATAGAGGAGGGAGAGTAGAGGAGTGGGAGAATTGGAGCGGAAGAGGCGCCGAGTAGAACTGGGAGGAGTGGAAGAGGGTTAACAAGGACGAGGAGAGAGAATCACCTCGGATCGCCTTTGGGAATGCAGGAGTGGGAGGAAGAAGGAGATGGGGGGAGGAGAAATAGAGATCCACCCTTCTGTGATCGATGGCCTCTTCTCTCTTCGTCCTCTCCTCCCCTCCTCCTCCCTCCCCCCTTTTGAAAACCTTCCTCGCATCGACTCTCCGAGGTCCTCGGCCGACGGGGCGTGCGAAAGACGCGAAGCACGCTCGACGGACGAACGACCAACCGGAAAAAGTTTCCGAAAGGCGAATATCGCATCTCTGGTCGGATCCCTGCGTGACACCTAACGCGAAGGTTTTTCGCTTCGGAGTTCGGTCGCCAGCTCCGGAGTTGGAATCGTGAACGCTACTAAGTTGAAAGTTGTAGTATTTGTGTTACTAGTATTTGCGTCCAACATTGGATAAATTCCGACGGAAAATTCCAATTAAATTATTATTGCGAAAGGATTCTGAAAAACGAGAATATGATCGTCCTCCGGTGTCTCCATAGTCGCGTCTAGAAATATCGCTCTAGCAGTAGTTCCGCCCGAAGGATGGACCATAGCTTCCATCCCCCGTTCCGCCTCACGTGAGGTGGATATGCTAGCATCCTCGGAGGCCACATTTGCCTGCATCACGGCCGCCGCCATGAAACTCACTCGCACGCACGAGGCCATCATCGGGAAGCAGGAATTGCATTCAGTGTCCGAGTGACCCGCAGCACCATCCAAATATCGCCAAAGCGCCCCGAAATCTATCAAAAAGACAATACTTTTTCCTTGACATTTCTTTCAAATATTCCTCGTAGTAGGCGCAGGGGAAAAATATTTACGATTGGAATCGTTGAATAGGGAGGAGGATGTAGGAGGGGAGGAGATTGTAGCAGGGGAGGAGATTGTAGGAGGGGGAGGACGTAGGAGGGGACTTTATTTAGGGCGAAATTGAAACTATATATTACCTTCTTACATTTAACCCTTTCGTCATATAAGTAGTTACAATATTTACATATTAAAAGAAATTAATTAAATAGAAATTACAATAAAATACATATTAATTACAAGTTAATTATATATTGGTTAAAAGATCACAGAGCATTACCAAAGAATAAGTTTTGTGGGCCGTAAAAAAACTTGGAAGGGAGGAGAAGGGGAAGGAGGAGAGCGGAGGAGAGGAGGAATAGAAAGTAATGTCGTGCATCTTTAGCTGCGCGATCGCATTATTTTTTTGGAAAGCATTCTCTTAGCTAAAAAAACTTTCAAATAATATAACTAAAATTAATAAATTTGATTTCACCAGTTATAGTGATAGAATATATCAATTCCAGCAGTGTTAATAAAAATTCACGTTACCGATAAATTAAACTTGGTGGAATAATACAAAACCAAACTGCCCCACAGCGCCCCTTTCAACAGCCCACGTTTCAGCAACTCAACGCGAATTCACGATCTCTCGGACACACAAAGCTTTCATTACAGCCGAAACGCCCGTGATCGTTCGCCTCAGTTATGCGATTTGAAAGCTATCTCGCATTAAAAACCTAACGCTTAAACAGATCCCTTTCATCGCGCAAATGCACACCGTCGTAAAAATCCCGAACAGAAAAATAATCACCAACTCCGCGGTTATCTCCGTAAAAAAATTAACGCAGCCAACTCTTTTTCGACCGCAGGAGCTATAATGATCACGCAAACAAAAATAATCCTTTTCAAACGGTGATCAGCAGCACAGTCGAACAAGCAGATGCCACCTCAACGAGCATCGGCTGGCCCTCTCGAGGAGAAAAAATCCGCGAGGAGAAGACCTGCGGGAGAGAAATACAAACGAGAGAGAGAGAGCCGTACTCGAGGACGAGAGAATGGGATCGGGGCAAGGGGGAGCAATGGGGGGCAAGGGGGAGCAATGGGGGGCAAGGGGGGCAAGGAAGGGCAAGGGGAGGAGAGCAAGGTGCAAGAGGTGTGGGACGGGGATCGGCGTCCGCGCGGAGAACTGCTTCTCTTCGAGCCGCCAATTAGCGCGGCTCTCGTACCGCAGGGGAGCGCGCTAGGTCCTCTCCGCTTTTCGCGACGCAGCGAGAGATGGTGAAAAGGATGGGAATGCGAGAGAGAGAGATTCCCCTCGAAATTGAGGAAACGGCCGAGGGAGGAGTCAGAGCTTTTCATTTTCTTGTGTGAAAGAGGGTAGTCGCTAGGAAGGGAGGGTGGCGGTATTAGGCGTCGTCGGTACGTACACACATTCTCCCTCTTTCGGCCGTCTCTTTTCACACGACGACACTCCAATTAAGCGCCGCGGTGGCAACTAGCTCCTCCCCCACCCAACCCTCCTGCTACCTTCCCGAGGTCGATCCCTGCTCATCGGCTATGGAGCCGAGTCGTATATGAACGAGATATGCAGAGCATAGTAGAGCAGAGGTGAGTGGAATCCGAGATAGAGGGCGGGCGAGGGAGGGAGAGGAAAAATTAGGGAGAAGGGGAGAGAGAATTAGGGAGAGAGGTAGGTAGGGGGAAGTTTAGGGGCAGGGAGGATACGCCGAACCGCCGACTCTCTTATTCGCGAAGTTTAAATGACGGTGGGCCGATTTGCAGGAGTGGTATGGTGGGCCCAGAAGGGAGAATACGGCAGACAAACCGCAGGCACGTTGCCACTACTGACATTTCCGCTACTTCTGCTGACGATGATTTCGAAATCCACAAAAATGAAGTGTATACGGGCGCGTATTGATAGGTGCCTAGAGAGGATTAACACCCCGCATTTATTTTCAGTGGTTTAAAGTTAATTTTTTATCGATAATTTTGATGGCATAGCATTCGATTGTTAGTTTGACTGGCGCTTAGGACATGTGGTTTGAAATATTTAGAAAGCTTTGAAAAACGGAATGCAGAAATCAAAATGAAAGACCAAATTAAAAGGTGAAGAGATATAGAGAATTATAGTTGAGAAAAGAAATGTTAAAAAACATAACTCGAACTGGAGCAGGAATTTCTCCAGGAGAAAATACAAGCTTAAAGAAGCGATAAAAGGAAATTTGATGGCAAAGGATAAAGAGGAAGGAAAAGGATTCGGCCATTAAAGGACAAGAAGAGGAAAGGGTTGTCAAGAAACATTTGCAGAGGAAAGGACGACCGGGTAAGGCGATGTGTTCCAACGGAAGGGAGCCATGCCTGACTCAAACGCAGAGCCATGCCAAACCATATTCATCAACAGTTTGTTTTAAATTTTCCCCTTTTAACAAAAGTGAGATTTGCATCGTATATTTTGGCAGTTATTAGTGATGCTATGTTTAGCAAATGCGAGCTAAATTTACTTATTTTTTATACAATTTATTTATGCATATTACTCCATTTATTTCAATTTTAATAATAACATCATAATAATTTTCTCAATTTGCATATAATCTGTATTGCAGTCATTTTATAGTTTTGCCTGTACAATTTAATTTTTATAACCACTTGAAAAAATATTATTTCTATTAATTAGGGAGTTTTATCACTTAAATGACCATAATTTGGAACAAGTTATTTCTCAAAGAGGGTTTTGAAACCCATTACAAGTTCTTAAATCTAGCAAACTGATATTAGTGCCTGGCTGTATATATTGTTTATTTAATTAAACAATCCCTAGTGAACTGGTACGAACCAGTGATCGAATCTATATATTTTCTATAAGAAATGGATCGGAACAAAATCAGTGAATCATAATATTCTCCGAACCGAACCGATATTTCATTAGGCTCGAGTCCTAGCACAGAAGTTTAAAATCCTTAAACTGGCCATCTTTAAACAGTTATTACGCTGCGGAATTCATATTTCAGGACGCCGCTTCACCAGCACTGCATTGGACACATTTAGGTCCATTTTTCCAAACCAATCATCTCACGACTCAATGGGAGAAAATCACCGTGATCCCTACTCCAAAAAGGACGTAGTCATGTGACTCAAGTTTTAATAAAACCCCGATATAAAGGAATGTATACATGAAGTACTGAAAACATTTATCCCGTAGAAACTGTTCATCCAACTCAATTCTGACGCACTCTAATCGAGTCAACTTTAATCTTCGTATTTATGTCGTGATCTTGTGGTTGCAACACGTATTATGGGAATCTTGATCAGATGCGATGAAAAATTGGAATCGATTGTGGCTTAACGGCATTTAGCCGACCCTGAAAACAGCCTTTTTGTTTCCATAGCATTTACAAAAACTATCGCTCAGAAAGGTAAAAACGAAATCGCCTCATACGGTATATTAAAAAAGCACTGGCGTTTAAAAGTTGCGAGGAGTGAAGGCGTTCACCGCTAAAAAAACATTAAACCAATCAACAACAAAAGAAGTTCTTCATAGATAAATGAACTCGCAAATAGGAGAAATGGCAAAGAAAAATCGAAAATAAAAAGAAAATACGTATTTTCTTATCGATCTACAGCCACTTGTAGTGTTTTCGTAAGAACGCCTCCCCGTCCGCCTCTACCAATTTCACACGACCCACGCCTCGCCCTGTGCTCGCCACCCACGCACTCTCCCCTACGAGGGCACTCGAGCCGGGATTTCTGCGTTACTACGGGTTTTCGAGAACCCCTGCCGGGAGAAAACCTGAAAAGCACTCGCGAAACGAAAGTAGTCGCTTTTCCCCTTTCCCCGGCGCCCCCGCACCTCACGTATCGCCTCTCCCAAAGGGGCAGCGTCGAGTTCCTCATCTTCCCCCATCACGACGCGAGTGCATCGCGGGGGTGGTGGTAAGCGTGCTTACGTTCGCGAAGGCGAGACTCGCGGGTCGAGCCAACTCGGTTCGTACGAGAAGCTTAGCCAAGTGCGGGGAAGGGACGTATGTATGCTGGGTTCGTTTTCCACTTGGGGAGAGAGAAAGGGGAGGGGAAAAGGGAGAGAGAAAGAGAGAGAAGGGGGAAGGAGAGAGAGGAGGGAGATAGGGAGGAGGGGGAAGGAGAGAGAGGAAAGAGACAGGGAGAAGGGGGACAGAGATGAGGGAGAGAGGAGAAGAGGGAAGGAGTGATATATATATATATATATATATAGAGAGAGAGAGAGAGAGAGAGAGATACAGGGAAGGGAGGAGAAAGAGAGAGAGAGAGAGGAAGGGGAAGGAGAAAGGGTAGAGAGAGAAAGGGGAGAAAGGAAGGAGAGAGAGAGAGAGATAGAGAAAGAGAGAGAGGAGGGAGAGTGCCGCAGAGGTGACGAGATTTCGCATCCACCGGCGTGGATAAACGGATTTGAGAATAAACGCAAATCGCGTACGGAGCACCTCGTTTCCTTTTCTATGCATTCAAGGGTCCGAGCAATAAACTTTGCTGATCGTTGCATAACCATAAGATTGTTAGTAATGGCGTCCATCAAATCTTTATCATTAGAATAAACATCGAGCAATTAATTAGCTACGATTAGGCGATATTAATCGATCGAGTACGCGATTATAGAGCAGTGAATACGATCGAAGAAAATCGAAAATAATGACAACAGAGTTGTAAACGAAAACATGTAGGGGTGTACAGCAGACTCCCGACTTACGACTGCTCGACTTACGACCCCCCGCTCATACGTCCTCTTAAAGTAAATAAGATCAACACACGTCCAAACTCGTATATACGACCGCCTAAAGGCCAACTCACACCGAAAGCAAAGCCACGCGAGCAAGCTTTCTACGTGATGTGTCTTTGAATCGCCACAATAGCTTTCCCGATGTAGCCTAGTGACACAGTCTGCAGCCTACGCTTGAAACGAACGCACCTCTTTTGATTATCTCTTTAATTTTTTGACAGTTTTCTTCAAATTTAGTGGTCAATTTTGGTATTTTGTGATGTGAAATGTGATTCCAGGAACGAAACTCCAATTTATAACATTGCGCCTATGGGAAATAAGGGTTCTACTTAAGATGTCTTGACTTACGACCGTTTTACAGGAACCAATTACGTCGTAAGTCGGGTGTCTGCTGTATACGGGTTTCCCGTGGTACAGAAGTGCTTTTCGACAAATTCGCCGCAGTATAATCGTATACTAATTTAATTGCTTTGAAATCAGAAAATTATTTTTCCTTATATTGTGGTATCCCTGCTTTTTAGATTCGTTCTAAACTTGTTCATCTTGTTTTGTCATTCTATACTCGCCCTACAAACGAAATTTCTTTGAAATCCGTTCAGCCAATACCTTCGAAATTAATAGTTACAGACAAATTTTAACTTTGATATTGTGGTAGCCCTATTTAGTCGACCCAGTTTGAATAAAATAATTTATTTATTTATATAAAGATTATATACATCATATCTGGTTAAAATCCATGCTGTCAGTTCTCTAGAATTACGTGTAAAGAAATATTATTTTACTTTTTATTGTGGTAGCCCGGCTCTTTAGCTCACCTTTAAACATTTTGATTTCATTATGTTATGTTTTATAAATCTTACATACAAAATTTAATATAAATCCCTTCGTCCAATTCCTTCCAACTCCATAATAAGTGAAAGAATTTAATTTGTCATTATGACACCCCTGTTTAGCTGATTCAATTTAAATATGCTATTGTGGTTTTCTATTTGTGTACATTATAAATATTATAACTTGGTCAAAATTTATGCTGAAAGTTCAACACAAATACTTGCAAAAAAACCTTTTTATTACTTTTATTGTGGCAGCCCAGCTTTCTGTATATAATCTAAAAATATTGATTTTGTTTTTTTTTATGTTGCACAACTCCATACAAAATTTCGTTGAAATCGTTTCGGCCAATTCATTCCAAAAGCATAATTATCGAAAAGTTTTATTTTGCAAGTGTGGCACTCCTACGAAGTCGATCCGGTCTAAATATATCATTTAGGTCATGAATTTATGTGAAGATTCTATGCACCAAATTTGATTGAAATCGGTTCAGCCAATTCTTCCCTTATATATGCGTGCGTACGGACGGGCGGACATCACGAAGATAATAAGCGCTTTTCAGCAATGACGAAAAGCACTAAAAATCGCGAGAATAATATGTGATCATATTTGGTGAACACCGTCCAAATAGCGTTCTTCTTGGCAAGCCAAACATTCTTGTGTCTACATGCGACGACCTTAATCACTCGAGAAACCTTTCAGTTGTTTTGCGAACTCTTCAGGATTCGATATTAAACTACACGTTAAATTTATCAGAGATATAGTTTACCGTAATACGTACGTCTGGGATAATTTTAGTGATAACTGAAAATAATGTATCCTGTTTTTTCAATGGAGAAAAACTATCAGAATATTTAGATTTCAAATAAGGACAAAAGTAAAATGGCTCAAGCATGGAAAAGCGACTTCGTTTAGATTAATTATTACAAAAATATATAATTTCCACACAAAATAAGAAACCAGTAGCCTCTCATCAGAATCATATAACGAACCATGGTAAAATTAAACTACTGAAGAGGGGCATCTCTCCCTCATCGTTCCCCCCCCCCCCGTGGAACCGCCACTGAGAAGCACAGATTGACAAACAACCGAATGTTGTAATAGTATAATTGTGAGGGAAAAAGTGTCGCTTTATGAAACAGAAATCTCGTAAACAGAATATACTCACCCCAAGATCAATTAGTTACTTATGGAGCGCCAAGAAATTTTAGACGATCTTAACGAGCAGGGAGCAATTACTTTGGCCTTGAAATGAGTTGCATTTAATTTGAAAATTATACTAATTGTAAGTGCGTGGAAATATCAGATATATCTGGACTTAGCTAAAGAAAATTCAGTTAAAATATTACCTTTCACTTCTTAAGTTCCAACAACACAACAACAGTGAACGTCTCACAGATTGCTGATTTACAAAGTTAGAATTTAAATACAGATAACGACGCATTCGTCATAGTATACGACTTTAACATCAAATATCGCGTTCAGTGTTTGCTCAAAACTGGCCGAACCTCTTCCTGGAAAAATGGCAATAAAGGTTGTCTGCGAATCCCTCCGAGAATCGAATTCGACTTAATTGCAAATACATACATACAAACAGACGGATGAGTATGTTCCCCACACAGACTAGCAAACCACCTCAAATTTTGGAATGGTTTGATTCATCTACATCTACAGTTTACCCTGCAAGCCACCGCAAGGGTGTGTGGCAGGGGGTGTATTAATATTCGTGGTTCGGTTAGCAATTTTTTATAATGGTTCGGTCCAGAGTCAAGTTTTGACGATGGTTGGGTTTAAGCAGAAATGTGATTAATGTATTATTTACGTCCATTTATTTATACTAATAAACATTAAAGTTTAAAGTAAATAATTCACTTGCAATGGTATAAATAAATAAAAAAGGAACGCTTGTCAGACTGCGATACTTCGCACGCTACTTTCTTTAATACATATTGCCAAATCTACACAAAATGACTTCATCCCTGTAACAAGCGTTTCAGCATTACAAAATAAAAACTCCATCTGGTTTCGAGGTTCATTATAAGGTTCACTTAGCCCTATCCGTTACCATGTCCATTTTGATGAAATTTGGTATTGACGAGTTTTAGTAAAACTTGTAGACAGAATCCAATTTTGGTTAAAATCGGACAATTACGACCACTCTGTGTACTCCGACATGGATTACACCTTTCCATACTTGTTATGAATTGGAGAAGATGGGAGGAGAGGATGGGAGGAGAAGATGGGAGGAGAAGATGGGAGGAGAGGAGGGGGAGGAGAGGATGGGAGGAGAAGATGGGAGGAGAAGATGGGAGGAGAAGATGGGAGGAGAAGATGGGAGGAGAAGATGGGAGGAGAAGATGGGAGGAGAGGAGGGGGAGGAGAGGATGGGAGGAGAAGATGGGAGGAGAAGATGGGAGGAGAAGATGGGAGGAGAAGATGGGAGGAGAAGATGGGAGGAGAGGAGGGGGAGGAGAGGATGGGAGGAGAAGATGGGAGGAGAAGATGGGAGGAGAAGATGGGAGGAGAAGATGGGAGGAGAAGATGGGAGGAGAAGATGGGAGGAGAAGATGGGAGGATAGGAGGCGGAGGAGAGGAGGAGGAGAGAAAGGGGATAGATGGATAGATAATCGTCTTTAGAGAGAGAGGAGGGAGAGGGAAGAGGGAGGGTAGGAGAAATCGCACCCCGACGCGGAAAGGGAAAATATCACAGCTCTCGCATTCCTATAGAGACGAAATGTGCACGCGTTAGTAATCACAGCCACCTCTAAACACCAAGACGCGTGAGTGTATGGCGCAGAGGGTTATTGGGGATCGATGTAGAATCGGAGGAGTGGTGAGAGTGAGGGAGGGAGACAGGAGTGGGTGGACGAAGTACGGGGTGGACCGCGAAGAACACGCATCTGGTGCACAATCACGAGCAAAGGAAGCATTTAGCGCGCGTGGCGTCCGAAAGGATCCGATCCCGGCCTCCCATCTTGCGGCGAAGGACACGTTTAAGCCTCCGGGCCAAAGAGGGGGCAGGTGGAGAGGCGGGGAAGGGTGCACGAGGGTAGCGCGGAGGAGGAAGAATCCGTTCGGCGAACAAACGCGCATGCGCCGATGCATCGTCAATAATCGCGAAACCGAAGCGCGCCTCAAACGAACGACGTGAGAGAGCTTTTCTGGAAATTATTATATCCGCCTCTCTCTCTTCTCTCTACCTCCCCTTTCTCCATTTCTCCCCTCACCCCATTCTCCCTCTCCCACCTCTACCTCTCCTCTCAAATCTCTCTTTTCCACTCCACTAGCACACTCCACCCAACCCCACACTCTCTCACCTCCCTCCCTCCGCATCCCTCCGAAATCTCTCTCCCTCCGAAATCTCTCTCCCTCCGAAATCTCTCTCCCTACTAAATCTCTCTCCCTCCTAAATCTCTCTCCCTACGCTCCTCCTTCCCACTAACTCTCCTTTCCTCAGTCACTCTTTCCCTTTAACTCTCCCTCCCTCCGCGTCTCCCTCCCTCTGCCTCTTTCTCTCTCCCTCCACCTCTCTCTCTCCCTCTATTTCTTTCTCCCTCCGTCCCTCCTTCTAACTCACCCTTCCTCCGCCTCTCCCCCTCTAACTCTTCCTCCGCCCCTCTCTCCCTCCCTCCTAACTCTCCATCCCTTCGCCTCTCCCTCCCTCTAACTCTTCCTCCTAATTCTCCCTCCGTCTCTACTTTCCTCTAACTCTCCCTCCTAATTCTTCTTCCCTCCGTCTCTTTTATCTTTTATTTTATTCTTTGTCACTTTCTTCCCGTTTGTAATTAACAATGTGTTAGATGGAAGAAGAGATGGTTTAGTCTCAATCTCGCCCAAATAAAGACAGATATGCGTCTATCTATCTATCTATCTCTCCCTCCCTCTAACTCTCCCTCCCTCTAACTCTCCCTCCCTCTAGCTCTCCCTCCCTCTAGCTCTCCCTCCTTCTAGCTCTCCCTCCCTCCCCCTCTCCTCCCCTCCACCTCCCTCTCACGCTGTAAACCAACTTGCACTTCATTGGCCTCAACGGGTAATTTTAATGTTATTTATTGCAGGTCGACAAGAGGGTCGCGTAAAGGAGTTCTAAACGTTTCAATTACGCGCTCTTCTTGTGCCTCGCGGTTGCGCCATGATGAGCTGCTGGTCGTAAACGGAAAGAATTATTTTCCGATTTCTTGGCGAAATAAAAAACGATTCTGCCGATTAACGCTGGATTCGAAAGAATACGCCAAGAATAAGAAGCGACAAGACAAAATACAACTATTTTAATCACTGTTATTTCCGTTTCCTCGATGACAAAATCAAAGTTTTCGTCGCGAGCGTGTAAGAACGTGCGAAAGAGTAAACGGCGATCGAAGAGCGAAAGTTCGCCTCGGCGAGCACGTCCGTCGCACCAACTAAAGTCCATCCCGCTGGAAGAAACCGCCGTCGTCACAACGACGCTTTCGACGGCGCCGCATCTCCGAGATATGTTCACGGCAAGGGAAAAACAAGTTAGGAATGTGCACAGAGTAGTGATGCACCGGGTCCTAAAAATGCCGGGTATCGGGTACCCGGGAAGCAAAGAAAATTTACCCGGGTACCCGGCCGGGTATGTTGTTTATTTTCTAACGCGAAACCGGGGAACTCCCTGACTTGAACAACGTTGGCATATAATATATCTACTTGGTACATGGAAATCGCAACCTGTAGGCTGAATGCGAGTTAGTAAGCTGGCCTATCAGCAGTTTAGCAAGGTGAAATTTTTAATTCACTTGACTAAGGCCTATCGATACAAGTTTTCACATTTTAACTACAATATTCTAAAAGTTGCGGTTGCTCGGGTTGAGTTTAAATTTTAGAAAGAATGCATAACTTGGGTTATGCCTTCTTTCTACCTTAGTATGTGGCGCCATAGTAAATTATAAATTCTGCCTTGCGAACAGCTGATAGGCCAGCTTACTTATTCGCACTCAGCCTACGGCTGCGATTTCCATGTATGTGTCAAGTAGATATATGCACACCGGCGCGCCTACTGTTTTTAATTCGTAAAGCCTATCAGTTTGCGTCTAACCTAAGTCGGGTAAAGTCGGGTTTTTATTTGTTTTCGTCTGTGCCCTTGGAATAACGAGTTCAGTTTGGAGATTTTTTGAAGTGTCATCTGACGACGAGACGAAAGGAGTGTGCAAATTGTGCAATTGTTTTATCACGAGTTGGAAAAAATGCAAAAACCTGCGGAACATTGACGTTAATGAAACATTTACGTTTCAAACATTCAGATGAGTGGAATCAAGTCGATATCGATAATAAGAAGAGAAAATTGGATGATCCAAGCGCGGGACCTTCACATCCAGTTAAACAGCAGACGTTGGCACGGTGTTTGGACAAAGTCAAGTTATGGGACATAAGTAATCTTAATGAAATTAAATTCATTATAAAATTGGCGAAATTATGGCTCTGGACAACCAGCCTTTTAGTACAGTTGAGAATGTTGGATTTATTAATCTTGTGAAATCATTGGAACCTCGGTTCCAAATACCATGAAGAAAATTTTTTTCAGATAATATTATTCCTACTATTTACGATAAATGTTGTTCAAAAATTCAAAATTTAATTGACATTGAAAAATCAAAATGAATTTGATCTCCTTGACATTCGAAGTATAAACCTGTTCAGATTCTAACGAAAGTTTTTCAAGTCTCAATGGGCATTGGCTTAACAAAAAATTTAAAAAAGGTGCGTAGTTTTGAACGCTCGCCATTTTCCCGGAAGCCACATAGGTAGTGCCATTAGTCGTACATTAAGCGAAATGCTACAACTCTGGAATTTTAATGCTGAAAACAATATACACGTATTGCTTCGGGACAATGCACGTAACATGATAAGTGGGGCAAATACTACCGATTTGAGAAATGAGACTTGCTTCATCCATACTCTACAATTGGTACTTCATGATAGCATATTTTCACAAAAATCTATTTCAGACTTAATATCAAAGTGCCGCAATATCATAAATCATTTTTATCATTCGCAACTAGCTTGTACGAGGCTGAAGGAAATACAAACAAATTTTTCGCTTCCCCAACGCAAATTGGTACAAGACGTAGCAACGAGATGGAATTCGACATATCATATGTTGAAGAGAATATTTGGACAAAAGCATGCCATCACATTATATTTATCAGATCACAACATACCCAACATGAATGCTGCCAATTTGAAGTTGATTGAAAATGTAGTTATCTTATTGGAACAATTTTTCAACGTCACAGTCGAAGCCAGTTCAGAGGAAGCTCTTATTTTGATGGTGATTCCAAATATAGCTGCTTTGGAGCGCTTCCTAAGTAAAAATCAAAATGACGAAGGCACTGTAACTATGAAAAAGGAATTGCTAAAATCTTTGCAAGACAGATTTCATAATTTGGAATCAAGTAAATTGTATGTGATTGCTACCGTTTTGAATCCACGTTAAAAACTTACATTTTTAAAACCCAATATGTGTTATTACTAAAAATTGAATTATAGAAGAAATGAAAAGTCTGTCTCCAATATTTGAAAATGAAGAAAAAATCACAATGAACCAAGGAAACTTAGAGAAGAAGAGAAAAATAATGACGATATAATTCAAGATGTGTGGGCTTGTTTAGATGAAATTTCGTTTGAAAATGAAAGAAAATAAGAAGTTTCGTAATGAGGGTAATCCGTCTTATTCTAAAGAAGAGAGGCAATTTGAAAATTTTCTTAAATGTCCTAACATCCCTCATAAAGAAAATACTTTAACTGTCAAAATTGGCCAAGCGTTACTTGTCATCACCTCCAAGCAGTATACCCAGTGAAAGGATGTTTAGTGAGGTGGGAATCGTATACGAAGAGCGGAGGAATAAACTAGTTCCTCGAAATGCAGAAAAACTATTGTTTCTTCATCGTAATCTCCCATTATTGCAATTTAAGTATTAAAATTGAAATTTAATTATTAAAATTAAAAATGACCTTTATTTTTTTCTTTATTTCGTTAAGTATGTATAACTATGCATTTTATGTAAATGTTTTTTTAATAATTCAGTTTCACTTTTGTTAAGAGTAAAAAGAGTTTGTTTGTTAAAGGTTTATTATATTTAAAATATCGTTTCTTTGAATGTTTTTTGCAAACTAAAAAATAAAGAAAATAATTTCTATTCCATTTGTTTTTATTGGTATCCTTTTTTCTCGTGAGGGACCTAGTACCCGGCACCGGGTTTCACCACCCGGTACAGGGTCCGGGTAATTGCCGGGTACTGAAAATATGGCCGGGTATGCCGGCTACCGGGTAGTTGCCGGGTACCCGGTGCATCACCAGTGGTATTTATCGGGATGATAGGAAAGAGAGACGTGACATAAAAAAAAACTAACGCTTGGAAAACACAGTATTAATTTTTTTGCATTTTCAACTAAATCTTCAGCATTTATGTGGTAGGATTTTAATCCGTCAACTATCCATTTAGAAAGGAGATAAGTGTGGGAATTAATAAATGACAAAATAGGTCTCATAAAAACTCCAGATTTATGGACTTAAGGTAAACAATGTAATATTGAGATGGTAGGATTTGAAACCGTAACCTTATAACATAGTACCCCTTCTGATTGTGAGTTAAAGGCAGTAGTTTTATGGTGTCCGTGGTAGAAATAATAATTTTATTATGAGGATTTCTTGTGAGAAGTGAATAAGGTACGTTTTCAAATAATTGTTCAACTTTATCAAACTAATCATGCTGAATCATGAGACGATGGCAACGGACTTTCCTTTATTGGTTTTTAAATAAAAAGTCATTCAATTTTAAAATTTTTATGAGTTTGTAATCGGGACTCGAAAGGTGATTTATAGTGTTTTTTATATTATGTTCCAGTTGTATTTTTCAAGCAGCTCTTACGTGTTTTTGGTAGCATCATTCAGGTATTTAATGGATTATTAAATATTTATAATATAGTCAAAAGGTGGTTCTTTGTAAGGGAGACAAAATTAAGTCCTTCGTTCAAGAGATTGAGTTCTTGTTTAGTAAATGTTTCTTCCGACAAATAATTCACAAATTGACATCCAAGCGTTTCACGTGGTTAATCAAGGATTTTATGTTTTGTGCGTGTGTGAGAAAAAGTCTTTGGCATGGAGTAGTTTCCCCTAAACCAGGAGTGTGTGAGAGATTGCGTGTGCTAGGTCCCAGCAAGAATGCGTGGGATATTTTGTAAGGAAGGGATTCGGCTGATTGGGTAATAACCATTTTACCTATCGAAAAGCTTTGTGGGCAAGGGCCTTGCGGCACATTTTCAACGTTTCGCAGCCCATCATTGGGCCGCGGCCCATACTTTGAAAAACCCTGGTCTAGAGAGTTTATCCTGCCTGATGACTGGTTTAGGCGAGACAGACTCGAGAGCAGGGATCGGCAACGTTTTTCCGTTGAGTGTCAATCTACCCTTCTCGCGTGGCACCCTTCTAATAATTTTGTCCAGAACGCTTACAAAAGGCGATTCTTATATTTTACTAACATAATGCTGCATCATTACATAACGAAATGCTAGTGAAATCAAGGTAAAAATCTTTTAAAACAATATTTTTTTATTCCCTCTCTTGAAATATCGTGTCATGTAAAATCTCTTCGAGTGCCATCTTTCGGCAGGCGTGCCATAGGTTGCTGTCCCCTGCTCTAGAGTCCACCATGCCGCCAGTAAGGATGGACTCTTGAGCCTACCCTGCCCCTACACCGACGCGGCGCTCGAGCACGCCTCCAGCGAGGCCTCGTCGCTCGCTGCAGAAGAACACAAGTCGGAGTTCCAGGAGTTGCTACGAAACGAAAAAATAGTGGAGATAAGAGGGGGATGGAGGTGGCGGATGGAGGGGGTGAAGGAGGGTGGAAGGGAGTGGAGCGGGTGAAGGGGGTGTGGAGGGGGTGTGGAGTGGGTGTAGAGGGGGTGTGGAGTGGGTGTGGAGGGGTGTGGAGTGGGTGTGGAGGGGGTGTGGAGGGAGTGTGGAGGAGTGTGGAGGGGTGTGGAGGGGGTGGAGGGAGGAGGATAGGAAGCGGGAGAGGGAAACGGGCAGGGCTTTTCGATGCACACGACCTGGCTCACGGCCAATCTTCCGTCGCCGGAGGCAGAAGGAACTGGAAAAAGGAGAGAGAGGAGTGAGAGATGGAGGGAGTGGGGTAAAAGGGGGGGAATAAGGGAGGGTAAGAAGGTGCTTGCGATGACTGCAGTGACGCATGCGTCAGCGACTTGAATCGGAGGATGCGAAAGAGGGGCGAAGGGGTCGCCCCAAGCTAAGAAATGAGACGGCGGACATCGGGGTGGGGCAGTGGTAGCGTTCCGGCATCCCACGTGACGCTTCCGAATTCGGACCGCCGTACTTGCAAGCAGGATCTCCAACGGCTGCAATGGGTTCTCTCTTGGGCGCGTCGCGAGAAGGCCAGGGGTAAGGGGAGGGGTCAGGGGAGAGGTTAGTGTGGAGGGGTGAGAGAGGAGGGGTGAGTGTGGAGGGGTGAGTGCGGAGGGGTGAGTGCGGAGGGGTGAGTGCGGAGGTGTGAGTGCGGAGGGGTGAGTGCGGAGGGGTGAGTGCGGAGGGGTGAGAGCGGAGGGGTGAGAGCGGAGGGGTGAGAGCGGAGGGGTGAGAGCGGAGGAGTGAGTGTGGAGGGGTGAGAGTGGAGGGGGAGAGTGGAGGGGGAGAGTGGAGGGGGGAGAGTGGAGGGGAGAATGGAGGGGGGAGAGTGGAGGGGTGAGAGTGCAGGAGTGAGAGTGGAGGGGTGAGAGTGGAGGAGTGAGAGTGGAGGGGGAGAGTGGAGGGGGGAGAGTGGAAGGGAGAGTGGAGGGGGAGATTGGAAGGGGAGGATTGGAGGGGGGATTGGAGGGGGGAGTGGAGGGGGGGATTGGAGGGGGGGTGGAGGAAGGAGAGTGGAGGGGGAGAGTGGGGGGGAGTGGAGGGGGGAGAGTGGAGGGGGGAGAGAGGAGGGGGAGAGTGGAGTGGAGAATGGAGAGAGGAGAATGCGAGGGCAGGAAAAGTGCTCAAAATTGGATTAATCACAACGGTCGCTCAAGTGTTTTAACAAGAATGCGAGGGCAGGACTAATGCAGCCTGGTTTCCCAAAGAGACTTTTCAGAGTATAATTAACACTGTCTATACACAAATAATATCCAGCGGCTTTTAAGGAGTCTTTTCAAGCAAAATAATTCTACAAAATCTTTTCAACGATACTTCATTCGAGTAGAAACACTTACAGCGTCAATGAAATCAAAGAATAGCCTTACCTACGTAGCATGCTTGCATCTCCACATGTATTCTATGAGATATGCCTCCAAAGAATCTTGTGCCATTCTTCCTACCCTTCTTCTTCCTCTTTATCACCGACCAGTAACATTAGATATTTTTAGTATATACAGCTGCATCTACACTTTCCCCAGCAATTCATCTAATTGGTGGGTGGCAGGGAGTGCAATGCACCAAAACCTACCTAAAGATTGTCTCTCGCAGGTTGAAATATTCTATTGCAATCTCGTATTGTCCTCGGAAAGTACGGGCCTCGATAACGCTCCGTCCTATAAGTATGCAGTGCTGGTGTCTTCGGGATTCACAAAATTCTTAGAGTGATTCACTCTATGGTGGTTTTATCCCAAGTCTTTTAGCCCTAAGTATCCTCGCCACTAATCGGTCTTGAGAACCGATCCTTTGGCTACGAATCGGCAAATAACACTTGCCAGAGATTGTGAATTCGTTTTTAACCAAGTATAGGAATTTCTAGCGTGTCGTCGGTACGATTAACGAAAGGAAGACGTTCTCCTCTGTGGCACTCTTGCTAATTTGGGACTCGTCGTTTCATCTTTGTCACGTATAAGCTCTGCATCCTCTTCCAAAGGTTTCAAAATCTGCGGCAATTCACGTGGGCGCTGAACAACCCGCGTCTCTATCCTCTCCCTTAGTTACCGTAATTAGAGGGCGAAATGCCGGTGGATTCGATTCGATTCTTACTAGCGGTGAAGGATTTCACCTCTCTCGATTGGATCTCGCCCCTCGACTGCGCTCTTAAACCCATTTCGTAGAAAAGCCCTCGTCTTGACGCCGCAGAGTAGGTGCTTCGGAAAATAACAAGAAAGACGCCTGAAGGGATTCTACAGAAAATTATCGTGTTCGTCTTATGGCTTAAAACAAATTCGAACGAGACGATCCAAACGGAACTTATGATAACTATTTTCCACTTAATTATTTATGCAATACTTATATTGCATTTAATAGCTTTAAAATGACCGCGGATGAGTTGCTCTTTCTGTTTCCAAATTTCATAATTTAGCATTATAAAATATTACAAATCCATTCGAACGGAATATTAAATTGATCATGCGTATTTGTGCGGCAAAAATAACGCGTGTAATATTATAGATATACCGAATCTAGGTGTTTTATTTCTAATCACTCTTTAGTTAGCTATCCAGTTGTTTTTTTTTGTTTTGTGTCGATAATCTTAAAAAAACACCAAAAACAGTCACAGAAACACTAAGCAAAACAATCCTCAGGGTGGCGGGATGTTTTCGTCACGTTGTATCAGAAAAACTGTGCTAGGCTCGCACATTCCGCTTCATCTTAAATGAAATGGAACGTGACCTCACTGTGACTCACCGAATGCTGGAAAATTTATATCATTGCACATTGCATACAAAACACTAAAGTGACAATTTAAGAGATGAAACCTTTCACTATAAACGCATGTTGGGGAAAATTGTGGAAGGAATCTCCCATTAACTTCGATGGATTTCCTTCACTTAATGTAGAAGCAAAGATGATTACAAGGATGGCGCATGATATTGGAGGGGAGGGGTTTGAGGCTTTGCAACCCGAAGAGTTATTAGAACTTAAAGACTCGCACAGTGGAGAGTCAACTGAAGAGGAACTTGATGAACTTGTTCAGTTTAATGATTAAAATGATGATGTGGAGGAGGATGTAACGACAAAGTCCAAGTTGAATTAGAAAACATTGACAGGGATAATGAAACAGGCGTCTGAACTTATGGATACAGTGTTTGATGTTGACCCAGTCATGGAACGAAGCAATAAATTTAAGAGAAGTATGGAAGATTTACTAAATGCCCATAGAGAGGATTACAAAGACCTACAAAAGAATTTGAAGCAGGAGCCAATCACAACCTACTTTAAGAGAAGCTCAAATGCTGTCTCCGAAAGTAGCACCGCCAACGCTCAAAGTTCTCCTCGTCCATCTGTTGGACCATCCACAAGAGGGAGCCTCGTCCAACTAACATTTCCAACGCCGCAATTATCATTATCGTTAAAGGGACATCAACACCGTTATAAAAGCTTTGAGTCATCATTTATTTATTGTTTTTATGAATGCATTCGATCATATATTTCCTTAAAATAGTGCGAATAAAATTTTGGGTGCGTGATTACGTATACCGCGTATTTTTTCTTAATTCCACGTCGAGAAGTGAAGATTCGGGAACTATGCTATTAATACTATCCTTATTAATACTAAATATAAGTTTAAAAACAATAACAATGTTATTACTATATAAACTGGGGGTAGCTGTTCCCATAACCCCATTTATCCCATAATCCTTTAGTATCTATATTCGCGGTTCCCATATTCGCAGCGTTTTTCAGGAACGTAACCCCCGCGAATGTGGAGGGATTACTGTATTAAGAAATATCGCGAAGGTTTTTCTAGAAAATGTTCTTGGGAGAAGGCACTTGAAGATGTCAACATGCTTTTGGTTTCCTCGGATGTATCGAGTCTAAGACAGCTGCCAAGGGAAAAAACGAAGTCGTTCTCAAGGGATGTTTTAGAGTAATCAGTGGCTCAAGACGTACATCATACATCCTCAGCCAGGGCAGAGAGTGAGACAGAGTCGTCAAGCTACTCGGCAGAATATTCCTCCTCAGATTAATTAGATTATAAAATGTTAGAAAGAGTTCCTACGCTAAAACTTCTTAAATTAGTTTTTATAAAATCTAATAAAATTAATATGTGTATATAACTTAAGCTTTACGATTAAAAATCTGTTACATATGTCTAAACAAATTAGATACCGTAAACTGGGGTAACTTTGGCCATTTGGGGGTAACTTGGGCCCAACCCGAAAAAAAGTTAAAACTTTTTTATTTCCTGCTCTGTGCAAAATTTGGAAAGTTTGCCGTATTGGGCAGCAAATAGCACTACTAGTCAACATGTGGAGCAGGCTGAGTAGTTTCTTTTATTCCCAATAGGCTGCAGCACTATCAGGATTGAGTTAGCTTTTCAGTGTCTTAGATTAAGAGTCTGTAAAATTCTGCCTGTTGGCAAATCAGTGTTAGTGTTAAAAATCTGGTAAGTATCCAGATTGTTTCTAAATACAGTTGGCAAGATGCTGTTAGTAACTATACTATAATTTTGAAAGAAACTGAAAGTGTTGGAAATGGCCAGCAAGACAATTTTTTTTATTTACAAATGGTCCGATATAAAACAAAAAATTAATCCTCGAAAAAAGGTTAATAAAAGGGGATTATTTTTTGCCACAGAGTTGGATGCCTTTGTTTAGTATGAATTTTTAAGTGTAATGTTTAATTCAGAATTATTCATGCCAAAATAACCTTATATATATATATATATATATATATATATATATATATGGATGTCAACAAGGTGTTGGGATGAGGAAACCCAGTGAGCACTCACCAATCAGACGACTTCAGGTTGGCGAGGCCCCGGGGATGTCGAAGCGACACACGTAAAATAACACAAAAACACAGAAACATCACAAACGTAAAGCTTTCGGAACTACTCCTTCTTCAGCTACAGAGAGAGAACTCACTCTCTCTCTGTTTGTGATGTTTCTGTGTTTTTGTGTTATTTTACGTGTGTCGCTTCGACATCCCCGGGGCCTCGCCAACCTGAAGTCGTCTGATTGGTGAGTGCTCACTGGGTTTCCTCATCCCAACACCTTGTTGACATCCATATATTCATTTTACCTTTCCTTTTCCGTAAGTTGTTATATATATATATATATATATATATATATATATATAAAATATTCTTACTAGTGTATTGCCCATCATATGACGGATAAATAATAATATTCCCTCCCTCCCTCCCTCTCGCCGTCCCGTCCCTCTCTCTCTTTTCTCCCACCACCCCCTCTCATTCCCTCCTGTCCCAATCTATAGCTCTCCCACCTTTTCTCCGTTTCCCTCTTTATCCCTTTCCGAACGTCCTTTTCTAATTCTATACCTCCCTTACTCTCTATGTACCTTCCATTCTATATCCCTTCCTTCCCATCTCCCTCCCCACATCCCCCTCTCTCTTACTCTACATCTATATAGTCGTTTAGATAAGCAAAAGAATCCAAACTAAATCCCAGTCCCATTAGGGTTACATAATTTCGCGAAAAATCCTACGATAATTTAATGCAATCTATATATTACACGCATGCGGATTGAGACAACAATTGATTCTCGAAGTTTAACAATCATGTGGTCGGCAAGGAGACGTCCCGTTTAAAAGCAGATATTTTCCAAAAATGTGGGGTTTTAGTGTTTAATATGATAGATTTTGAAAGGTAGGCGAAAAAAGATGAATAGAATAAGAAACGATTAATTTTTCTAAAACTTCAAATTTGAAGATCGTACGTCAATTTTTTATAATTTTAATTTCCAAAAGAATATAGGCCTGCACTTTAAAAAGTCGCTTTTTACGTGCTATCTTACGGGAAACGGAAATCGCAAACCTGAACTCGAACCCAGGCCTTTTTTCGTATTTATTTTGTCATTTAATTTTTATATCTGAATCAAACATTCCTGCGAAATTTCAACCTTCTATCTAATCGGGACGTTTGTTAAAAACGCCTTAAAAAGTGCCATCGATGACGTCAGCGTTATACACAAACTTTTATTATAATAACTAGCTGAAATTACCCGGCATTGCTCGGGTTTTTAAGTCAAAAGTAAAAATATTGAGTAAGATTTGAGAATAATACCAAATAATGAAACCAGATTAATTTTTATTGTAGTGCTTAATGGTATGCAATATTTCTTGTCTTCACATCTTTTGCCTAAATAAATAAAAATTTTCGTCATCCTCTATCAGCAAATTTGGTGACTATTTTTTTATCAAATAATCATAATAAACAATCGATGGAATCACTTTTAATATATAGTTATTTCACTCAAATTGATTTCCAGTGGAAGAAAATGCATCATATTATGTGGTCACGAATATCAAAAACATTGAAACCTTGGGCAGTTATTGCAAGCTCTAGGGATGCAACCGGTGGAAACACGTTTGAAGATATATTCAAATTTAGCTTAACCATACGTTATACCATGCAAAGGCTTATTTTGCGGGTCTAATTCGTCACGGGAATATTTTAAAGTCAAACCTACGAAACAAAATGAGTTCCCGGACTTTGAAATGCATTTAGGCGATAAAAAGTATGTTAGTACGACATTGAAAGTGTTGTTTAATGTAGTTCAATTGGCTTAATTGATCCATACAAATGTCCAGTGGAAATGAAAGCAAAATGTACTTATAGATGTTCAAGGGAGGAAGAGTTAACGATTATAAATTTTGGCGTAAATTAAAGAATTGTTCTAGAAGTTTTCTTATTGTACCTTCTGAGAAATCTTTCACGATATCAATTTTCAATGCCAATGAAAAACATATTTTGCATGCTAATGAAAAACAAATTTCGCTGTCTATAAAGTATAGAGAATGTACAGAATACATTAAACATTTTTAGAGAACGAAAACTCTTAAAATTGCACATTAATACTGTCTTCCACTTGCGTTTTGAAACAATTTGTCAGATTGATAGTTTTTTGGTGATTGTCCTTTGAATAACCTTAGTGTTTCTTTCTTCCCTACTTTAGTTTATATTAGGTATATATTATTTCCTTTAGTTTATATTAGATATATATTATTTCCTTTAGTTAATATTAGGTATTATGTATTGTTTATAACGGTTGCCACGTAGATTATTAATCCAACAATACGCTCATTCCCGTTTTATTTAAATGAGAAAAATTAAAAAAGAAAAACATTTTTAAAATGAAAAATGTAGTTCAAATTCCTTTAAAAACCCTCCCATTTTGTTACCTTTTTATTGCGGTTAAAATGGCACCTTTATCTTGTTTCTACATTCTGTAGTTGTTGCGTTATAAATGCACAAAAAACAAACAAATTCTTCAAAATATTTATAGTAGAGATTTTAAAACAATTCTAATGCCATTAAAAAACACATTTGCTTTTGTGTTAAACAATTTTCTGCCTAATTTTGTCAATAAAAAGCAAAAATTAAAACTTTTTCAATATTTTTTCTATTATTTATACAAAGGAACATTTAGGGTTACTTTGTTCTATGATAATTATAGGAAAGGATTTATATGGAAGTTGATACCTGGGGCAAAGTCACCCCAAGATAACTTTGGCCCAAAATTTATAAAAAATAAAAATCAGACTCTAAGTATAGTAAGACATCTGGGAGGATTTGTTGGGCTAACATGGTTCCTTAGAAATCCTAAATAAAATAATAGGTGAAAATTAATAACGAATTATCAAAACTACAGCAATTTTTCACATTAAGGTTGGAAAAGTGGGCCAAAGTAACCCCAGTTTACGGTCGATGTTTTGAATACAAAAAAAATGTTGTAATTAGTCGTTTAATATTACATATTTTTCCGAGAATACCCCACTTGCGATGTATGCAATCATGTCAGAAAAGAAAAATATTAATGGCTAAGTATAATGTCTAATTGTAAGAACTGAAAAATGATATGCCAGTAGTGATGCGAAGGAAATGTCGAATTTTTGATTCACCGATTTATTTTCTAATCGGTTGCAAATAATGAAACAATGGACAATTATTTAAAACTTACATCACACGATTAGTAGTAATATAAACTTTATGCTAATGTTCATTCCTTAGTCGTGAATTTCCCATTTCTTTTCACTTACAAACGCTGCGTATACGTAAAGAAAATAGACGTATTTATGTTCATTTCTTCGTCGTAAATAATCCATTTCCCTTCATTTGCCAAATGTTGCGTTTACACGAGATAAAATTATATGTGATTCGGTAGTCACACCAGATGTTTACTACAGTTGCCACGAAGGTTGTTTTCGCTGACAACAATTAAAAAACACGGGGAAAGTTTTCCAAATTCAAAGTGAATTACGACTTTCTCGCTTTATTTTCTTGAAATCGGCTAAACCTTGAATAAAATGTACCGAAAAAACATATGCCATTTGATTATTTCCACAAATTTTATTTGAAGACCTTTTTGTTATAAGTGATATTTTACGAGATACAAATAAAAGTTCGTTCTTTGTTATCAGTAAAGTGGCGTTGCCGATTAGCCTAAGTGAGCCATTTATATCATTTTCTTAGTTTCTTTGCCCTTATGTTCTAAATACCAAATTTGATGAGCATCCGCGCAGTAGTTTCGCAGATGAAACATACGGACGGACACGACCTGACCATAAGGCGTTCTTTTTTTTTACTTTTGTAAAGAACGGCTAAAAATTCCAAGTAGGCGTTATTCTTCTGGGTGACGGATAGCAAAGCACTTGTCGTGAAGATATGTACGCTCGATATAGTTAAGTCGGTGCAAAAACACATAAGGCAGCTCGTTCGAGAGGATTCGGGAGAAAGACGCCGAGCCAAAAATAAAAAAGACCTGCACCTTAGTCACCTCGAAAGCGGAATCCCAAATTATTCATTCCACTCTCTCAAACAAACAACGAAGGCAAAGTGCGGGACATTTTTACTTCACATTTGCATTGTTCTTTGAAGTTTTGAGCATCGAGAACGCTTCTAAGGGAAGGTTATCTCTTTAATCTTAAAAATAGTTAGTGCGCGCTAACGCATGCACTCCTGCCAAAAATCTTTTAAAAAATGATAAATATAACATTCGGCCGCGACCTCGGAATTAAAGCAGCAAGAAGAAAGGAAGTGGTTACTTATTCTTCACTCGTTCACTCTCGCAACGTCCATGCAGTGCCACGAATTCTGCCGAAAGGGAGTAATGTCAACCGTGAATTCTACTGTTTTCATTTCAGTAACAGATGAGGATGTTTAACAAAATTTCAAATGCAAGATGCGAAGTAAAACTGCAATGAAAAGTCACCACGTGACAGAGTACGACGAAGTGCTCTTGCGCAAAACCTTATTATCTAATTCAGTTGTTACCAACCTTTTTCTACGCGCGGCACCCTTTCAAAGATAAAGAGAATTTCGCGACACCCCAGCCTTCAAAAACAAGGTTTTTATATTTTCACAAACGAGTACCTATTACAACGTTTGGACATACCCACTTGTTGGTAGAACACCATAATCAATTTATCAGAGAAAACATCAATGCCGTAGTTACCTGTAAACACATACAAATCGTTGATTTATTTACAAAATTAGTTTTATCGCGGCACCCCTAAAAATCGGCTGCGGCGCCCCAGTGTGCCGCGGCACCCAGGTTGGGAACCACTGATGCAATTCATCAAATAATATTCTTAAAATTTTCTCTCGTAATTTTTCCTATTCATCGATAAATCTCCTCATGAAGAACTGTTACACTTTAAAATTCAAGGAAGATCGTCCAATCACGGAAAATCTGAACTGCGGCTGGAATTGCCGATTTATAAGAAATGCCAGAGATACGTGAAATGAGATTTGGAAACAGAGGAGGACGAAGCCATTTTCTTCGATGGAGCGAAAAGAGGTAAACGAAAGCAGAAGCTATTTTTGCGCTCATTCAGATCATCATCCGGATTAGAACAAGAACTCTGAAGAGAATGGTAGGCGAAACAAACTACATACGATCAATGGTTATCCAAGGAAATTGGCGTTCGTCAAAACGAATCGCTTATCGTGATTCGATCATCTATAGTTCGGCGGCGTCCTAACTACGGCCCATGGGCCAAATCCCACCAGCTGAAAAGTTTATATCTGACCCGCCATGAGTTAAAGGAAACAATTAACCTACAATGAAGATTGAAACGCGTAGCGCAACTCCAACCGATTTAGTAATGAGAAGTACGGTGCTGCAAGCCGACTGCGGTGCCTTCTTCCAATTGAACGGCTTCCCCCGAGTTTTACCAGACATTATTGTTTAACCATAGTTCTTTATTAAAAGTAAAGAAAGCTTCTTGTGAACCGTTCGTGTACGACTTAAAACGCCGTTCAAAATTACTGCACACGAAAAACATTTTAATGCATCAATTTATGCGCGTATTAAAAAAAAATTAGGTTATGTGCGTTCAAGATTCTTGCCAATTTGGCAGCGCGTACTTTCACATGACTGTAAACTTAGATTAAATGTATAATTATACATTAAAAACATATAGCATTTAAAATCGGCACTAAGCATGCAACACACACCGTTAAAATTTCGATTCGTTCAGGCCACAACCAGGCTCCCAATGTTTATAATCCGTAAATTCACACACTGCTCGCTTCTAGGGGTTGCGGTCTTATGCCGTATGTACTAGCTTTATTTTTGCATCGATCTTTGCTTGAGAAGATGTGCGGATTTCGCTCCGAGGTTGGCAGAACATTTATAGCACGTTAAATGTGCTATGGCTCGCATTAAATGGCGGAAAAGCCTTAAACCGACTTCTAGGAAATTGATTCACCTTAATTCAAGATTAAGTATTCTCGGTAGTCGTTTGCAGGATTCTAGGAATTGCGATGAGGCGGTGGCGCACGCAATCACAGGACGAAGGCGAGCGAAAAGCCAGTGCGGTGGGAAGATAGGGACTAGCTTCGATAATAACGTCCGCTCGTATTGACATCGTCGCATACTCGATGTTTATGCTTCTATTGTGCGGAAAAATAAGAATGGGAGAGGGGTCAGGAGGAGGAAATGCAAACGAAAAGGTGAAGGTCAAGAGAAGGCGGAGAGTAAGCGACATGAGTGAATTCCAGAGAATGCGGATTAGGATTCTTTTAACATTCTCGGAATCCGGAAAGCGACAGGAGGAGAACCGCCACGAAATGATTTCGATCGATTGAAATGGTAAAAAAGAGCGACCAAGATTACGGACATGAGTGTTCAAGGTAGACGTCACCATCACCTGCCTAGATTCGTAAATTTATGCGTCGATTGGCAGCTATGAGCGGTGCATGAATATTGAAAGGCGCATACATGGAGGAAAAAACGCAACGTGTAACAAACCGCCTGAGGTGAAGAATTAATAAATTACGTTTAATCTGCTTTCGCGACGAGCAATCCGTTTCGCCTGCTGCTATCGAAATGGTCCCCAAAAGAAACAGACAAAAAGACCTCAAAACTTTTAAATATTACTTTTTATCTCAACAGCAACAAGGGAACGAATATGACAAACCACGAAAAACTATTAATAGTCACCAAAAACAAGATTGGAAGATCAAAGCCTCAAAACCAACAAAAGGGACGTTAAAAAGCAGCACACGGCCTGCTAACATGGAAACGGATTCGAAGTTTGATCTCCAATAAGGTAGAGAGGAGCGCCTCGACCGAGATTAAACATGGAATGATTTCCCCTCCAGCATCTCCGAAACCATTCCTTTCTCAATTTTTGTGTCATTCCAAAAGACGAGGGAGCAGAGCATCGAGTGACACAGCGGCGGAATTGCGAGAGAAGGCGGGGGGAACGGGTGGAGGGAGGGGGATGGGGTGGAGGGAGGGGGATGGGGTAGAGGGAGGGGGATGGGGTACAGGGAGGGGGATGGGGTAGAGGGAGGGGGAGGGGTGGAGGGAGGGGGTGGGGTGGAGAGCGGGAGATGGGGTGGAGGGAGAGGGGAAAGGAGGAGGGGGGAGAGACGTGCGGCCGAAGGAGGCACACGTGATGAGAATGCCCGAGGGAAGAGGAATACGTGCGAAGGAGAGAGAGAGAGAGAAGGGAGGACATGATTTAGCGGCCGTCGAAGGGGATGCCGGGAATGCGGGCCTCGGGGTTGATAGCGAAAGAGGAAGGCGATATCAAGAAATGAAGAAAGGTGGAGAGAATATGGTGAGAAATCGATCGCCGGCCGACAGATACTCGTCGAACCGTTTATACGTAGCATGCGCGACAAGAACGTACTTCTTCCTTGTTCTAAACGCAGTGGTACCCAACCTGGGTGCCGCGGCACACTGGGACGCCGAAGCCGATTTTTAGGGGTGCCGCGATAAAATTAGTTTTGTAAATAAATCAACGATATGGATGTGTTTACAGGTAACTAAGGCATTGACGTTTATATTGATATATTGATTATGGTGTTGTACCAACAAATGGATATGTCCAAACGTTGTAATAGGTGCTCGTCTGCGAAAATATAAAAACCTTGTTTGAAGGCTGAGGTGCCGCGATATTCTATGCATCTTTGAAAGGCTGCTGCGCCTAGAAAAAGGTTGGGAACCACTTTTATAAAGGTATAAAATCTTATTGGGAATACATTTCATAAAATATACGAATAACATACATACTGAGCTATAAACTAAATAACGTGGGGAATTAAAAAAACGCCTTGGAAGCCATCAAAGTCGATTATTTAATAATACCGAAGTTGAATAATTTTATTTCTGCTGAAATGAATCGCGGTGCCATTTATAAAGCCGTTCCTTTTTAACGACGCCGGCCTCGGTAATCTCAATCAAAAGGTCGCGGGTCCAGTACTGCTTTCGGTATGCAAGTCTGTGATTGTTTTCGCCATTGCCTAAAAAGCTCTTTGCATAAGGACGTGGATTTCCTGTTTTTTTTTGAGTGCCCAGCCGATTCGCTTCTGTCCTACGCACAGGGGGTATCTCAGAGGTAGTGTAATGAATAGCCGGGGAAGGGAGGAGGGAAACCCGGTGCCGGCATTTGCCTGCTCTTACGAAAAACACCAGGGGGCCAACGGCTTAACGTCCCTTCCGAAGGACGGAACAGCTGAATTTGCGCGGTCTCCTCAAACCACACAAACAGGGGGCCGGGCGACCTTGGAAAAATCCTACTTGCGCAGGATTCGTACCCGATGCCTTTTCAAGCAGCAGGCGAGTAGCAGCCAGCGTCCTAACTACTACACCGCCAGCACCCCCAATTTCCTGTTTAAGAGTTAATTAAAATATATAGAAAAAATTCTACAATTTCTGTTTGCCAAAATATCTCTATTAAAGATCTGATTCATCGGCGAAAGAAGCAATTTGCAGAAACCATTCGGAATACACGGATGACAGAGCAGCAAACGGCCATGCGATACAAATTCCTCCGAGCTGATTTTTCCGAGTTAAATAAATCAACCCCAGGGAGATTGGGGTGCTAACCGAGAAGAGCAAACTAGCTCCATCTGCCACGAGAGACGGGAAACAAATTCCCCAAGAGGAGACGAGAGCGACCACGGAGGTGACGCCTACAGACAGACTCCCCCTCCGGGTATCGGCTTTCCGACGCCCTGGATGGCGCTAATCGAGCCGAAACTCTTCGAGCCAATCACGCGTGCGGCCGACGGGGCGAGGCGTGGGCAGAGAATTGCGTGCCCCCGAGGGTCCGACGACATTCGGAGGCACTCGGGTCGATGTGCGGCGCGACGACACGGGGACACGAATCGAATTCACAAGCAAGATGACCCATGAATCAGATTCAGATTATTGCCTTTGATCAAATCACTCACCGAATGTTTTTCGATATTTTCCGCGTTATAATCCATTTCCGGTCGAACCACTCCAACAAGAATTTTCTTTCACTCGAAGTAAACGAATTCCTCCGACCGAATTTTCATTCGCTATCATTATTATTCCACCATGAGTTGAATTCTGCACAATTGGCGAGGAACGAAGCGTTTGGCTGATTATACAAAAACAATTTAATATTAATTTTTAAAATCGAAGACATTGGTTAGAGCAGGGGTCTCGAACACACATCGGTGCGCGGGAAGCCCTTCCACCGAACCCGAGGGCCGCGAACTCCTCACACCGTTTCACATTCATTGAACATTCGTTCTCCCCTTCCATAAGGAAGAAATCGCCACAATCCTATGATGCGGCCTTAAACCCATTCATTACAAAAATGCTAGTTTCGGCGTCGAGGCTTGGGTTCTTTTGACACGCATAACACACACTGACAGCAGAAAGAACATACTTGGTACCCCACCTGCGCAGAATTTTTATAAATCTGAATGAGAAATAAACTGCGTACGTTTTAAAAGTGCCGAGATACTTCTTAAAGGTCTTAGATTTGCGTGAAATATTTATAATAAATACATTTGAGTTTTGGCCGTCTAGTGAAAACTATTTTACTTCGCGGGCCGCAGAAATGTATCACGGGGGCCGCGAGTTTGAGACCCGTGGGTTAGAGGATCCACATTATGGAAGTCGATTCAATTTCAACCTCAGGCTCCGCGACGCATTTGGAAATGTTAAGTTGGAGAGGACGACCTTTGAACTTGAAAATAAGACGGAAGTTTCGCATGTTTCGCATACTGAAATTGCTAGATGAAAATCTTCTGTTATTGCACTAAAATATGAACAAAATAAAAGTTTCCTTATCCGTTCGCACGGAAGTATAGTGCTATCCATGCTTTAAACATGTCATCGAACTAGTGACAAGGGTATCTGAAACTTCCTTTATCGTCACCCGCGGCAAAAACCCTAATAGATCGCAAAAAGTCCAAATAAAATAATTAATGGCCTATATTTCGTCGCAATCGACTTTTTGCGCCAAAGACTCGTGCTTGCATTTCCCGAGAAATTAAAGTCGCCGACGACGGATTCCGTAATCCCCTTCGTTTCCATAGTGACCTCCACGTGGTCGCTATGGCGGCGAGAGGACAGCATAAAAACGAGCGACTTTAAAAAGCGAATGCAAGCCATGCGGCATTGGGGGCGATGCGCCCCGCCCTCCCCCGGCCCAGAGTGCAATGTGGGTCACGGCCACGCTACTAAAGCGAGCACGCATCACGCGCTGCAAATGGAGGGGGAAAGCGGAAACGCCGCCCAAGACGCGTTGGGCGCCAGAGTAGGGGCAGCCAGGACTAGAGTTGCCACTTTTTTTTTAGCATTTGGGAGCTATATCGTTGGTAGCTCACAATAACTTTGGCTCAGATTATTAGATGTAAAGTACTCCTTTAGCCAAACAATTAGAGGGGATTACAACACCCAATGCATTTCGCCCACAAGGTGGGCATCTTCAGGGGCAAAACGTGTCTCAACAGTGACTGGGAGTCGACTGCAAAGATTTGAACGGAAAGAATTATGAAGACGACCGAGAAACAAGTGAAGCGCGGAAAGATTTTTCGGCGTGTGTGTTGTTTGGAAGCAATATTTCATCTTCTTGGTGGCTAGAATTGATTACCAACAAGATTATCCAAACGGAACTTATGATGCCTACTTTCCACATAATATTTATTTAATACTTATATTGGCTTTAATAGCTTAAAAATCACCGCGGACGAGCTGCATTTTGAGTTCCCAATTTTCATAATTTAGCGTTATAAAATATTACAAATACACTCGAATGGTATATTAAATTGATCGCGCATATTTGTGCGGAAGAAATATCGCGTGTATGCATTAGACCAGTGGTTCTCAAACCTTCAATTTTCGCGGCTCCCTTTGAATTGTAAATAGTAAAAATAGAAAACTTTCTTCATTATACGTAACTATTAATAACTTTTATCACATCGTATTTTCTAAAATTTCCTAATAAAATGTTATTGTTCGCGAAAACTTTATTTATTTCACCTTGTATCCAAAATAATTTTGCGGCCCCCTGGGGGGGGGGGGGGGGCACAGTTTGAGAAACACCACCGAACCCGAGTCCAACAATAGTCGCTGCGATGGCAACACTCTCGTGATGAGTGATAAAACTGCAAAAACGCCAATATTTACGGGAAATTCGAAAAAATACGATCGATAAGCAAAATCCTAGGATGGAATTTAAAATCTCCAGTCCTTTCCTCAGAGAATAGTACAAATCCCGCTCCGATATTACAATCCTAAGATATTTTAATGTGCAAGAGAAAATTACCCTGCACGACGGATCTCAGATTTTCCATATAAATTAAATGGGAAGGACAGTTCCTGTATTCGAATCCGGGACTTTAAATCTTCGCAACAAAAACTACCCTAGGGAGCTCGCTCCAAGTAGCAAAAGATTTCCACCAAGTTTCATGAAAATCGGTCCTTTGTTTCAAAAGTTTGTAGTGGGGGGGCAGACAGACGGACAGACAGACACAACGACGAAACTATAAGCCTATTTCCATTCTGGAAAGTAGGCTAATGATATTCAAGGCTGCATCAGGAAACTAACCAAAAAGTGTCTCTATATTATACGAGTGTTGTTTTTATGCGCATAGCATATATCCCCACTATTTTAAAGCTATCATTTTTTATACACCAACATGAAGGTGGAACCTTCGTCTGAACCAATTTCCACGGATAATTAAAAAAGGTTATTTTTTAGTCTTCTTCCCGACAGTACTCCGTTTATCCCCCATAAGAATTGCATGGGAAGTATCTGGCAGGGCATACTCGAATTTTTAACTCGTAAAACAATGTCGTAATTATCTGCTATAGCAGAGTTTTTTGGTGACCATCTCTGTCCGAATAAACCTTTTAATCTATACATTACAGTGCATATAATGGGTAAAAGCAAAATGTAGATTTCCTATTGTTATTTCCAAGTCATTATATGATAAAATTGTTTGATAATTTTCTTGACAACGAAATGTACATGATTATCTAATATATATTTAATTTATATTTATGAGTAGTAAAAGTAACTAGATTTATAGGTGAAAAATCAAACCACTGAATTAAAATACTTCAGATGGATAGCAAATGAAAATTATATATTATTCAGCACTGTTTTCGATATTTTTAATTAACACTTTAAAAATTATCAATTTTGCAAAAATTAAAGTATTATCTTTATTTCAAAAGGACTTTACAGTTTTTAATAAAATGACATCTGTAATTAGTGAAGTCTCTTCCCATACAATCTTTCTTGAAAAGTATGATTTTAAGGATACTATAGCAGTAATGACAAAATAATACATTAAGAGTAATATAAACTTAATATGTAAAGCATTCTGGAATTTGAATGCCCAGCCGATTCGCCTCTGTCCTACGCACAGGGGGTATCTCAGAGGTAGTGCAATGAATAGCCGGGGAAGGGAGGAGGGAAACCCGGTGCCGGCATTTGCCTGCTCTTACGAAGAACACCAGGGGGGCCAACGGCTTAACGTCCCTTCCGAAGGACGGAACAGCTGAATTTGCGCGGTCTCCTCAAACCACACAAACAGGGAGCCGGGCCACCTTGGAAAAATCCTACTTGTGCAGGATTCGTACCCGATGCCTTTTCAAGCAGCAGGCGAGTAGCAGCCAGCGTCCTAACCACTACACCACCGGCACCCGATAAAGCATTCTTTCTTCCTTGCCCAATGTCCCAACACCATATTCAGACCCCAACGAACTTATCTACAACTTCAGAAGAAGGGTAAGACGAAAAGCAGCCGTTGTTATTAATGCACCCTCTTCCAAGTTGTGTGCAGGATATTACAGAGGGACGCCTTCTTAGGGTTGTCTATTACAGCGCAAAGGAATAGATGCAGAAAAAGAGCATCTTGACCGTTAAATCTAACAAAACTTTACCTGGGATTACATATCTCCAACTTGATCAAGATTTATTTGGATAGTCGCTAGAAACAGCTAGATTTTTTTTATCGATTCTCTAGATTTGCAAGAAGTCGCTAGAGCATTTTTTAGGCTGGTTTCCAAGGGAAACATAGCCTTATGAAATGGTCCTGTCTGTGTGTATGTCCCCTACTAACAACTTTTGCACCAATGGACCGATATTCATGAAATTTGCTGCCAGGGCCCACCTCTGGGCTATATTTTATTTGGCGAAGATTGAAATCCCGGGTTCGATTCCAGGAAGTTTTTTCCCTATTTGTTTTACATAGGAAATCTCAAATCCATTATTCAGGGATGTATTCTTTAATACTTTAAAATATCTTAAAATTGTAGGTTTGTACTGCTCTAAGGGGAAAAGAAAGTAGATTCTAATTCTTATCGCAGGACTTTGATAATTGATCCTATATTCTTGAATTTCTACTAAAACAGCGTTTTAGGAGGAATGGAGGGGGAGGGACGGAAAGAGGGAGGCTCGGAGGGGGCGTAGCCTAACCCTAGGAGCAGGTTGCACCAGCAGAGGACTGGATATACAGAGACGCCCTGATGCGATTGCCAACAGTTCATTAGGCCGAACTACCGCGCTCATTACGACCACGCGTCCATGGCAACGGGCCCCAACCTGCCCCGCGGCAGCGCCCCCACTCGGCGAGGCAGGCAGAGCGGGCGCCGAGCGCGGGAGGGCGTCGGTGGGAGGGGAGATTCTGGAGAGAACGGAGGGAGGAAGATGGCCGGGTGGATGAGGATGTGGGAGGGAGGGGAGATACGTGGGGGGGATATATAGGGGAGAGACATAGGGAGGAAGGAGAGTGCAGACGTGGGGGAGGGAGGAAGGGCCACTTCCGCGCGACCCTCACATGATTGGATCTGCCGTCGGGCAAAGTGACAGCCGATGCAACGCATACGCACACACGCACGCAAACACACGCACACTGGGGCGACATCACCTTCCACTCCCCCGCCTCCTAATGTGGGTCGATGAGCACTTTCATCCATTGTTCGCTGCGCAGGGATTGATTGGAGGGAGAAAGGGAGAGAGGTGCGTTTGGAGGGAGGAAGGGGGATGGCCAGGTCGAGGACGCGCTCGCTTGATGGTGGATGGAGGCGTAAGGGATGTGCAAAAGTATGCGTCTCCCGACGAGTAATACTGAGATCATCAAATGAGGTCTTACGTTTCATCCTCGGTCGTTATAATGCATTACAAGGCTTGGTAAAATTCGACGTTTACTTTTTTCAAAATCGACGATTTAAATCGACGTTTATTTTCCCGAGAGATTTTCGACGAATATCGACTACTACTTGGTATCTTTCGACGTTTATTTTTCCTAAAAATCGGCGACCAATAACGACATTTTACTAGGCTTGGTAGTTTTCGGCGTTGTTATTTCTAAAAAAGCGAACACTACCATCGTTTATTTTTCCTAAAAATCAACGACGTACATCAACGTTTATTTTGGTACATTTAATCGGGAAATTTAATTTTCGACGTTTATATTTTGGCTATAATAATCCAAGAGGTTGAATAACCAGAAATACACACAAACATAGACGTTCATATTTCTCAAAAAGCGATATCTAACATCGACGTTTATTGGGAGAGGGAGAGCAGGAGAGGGCGAGCAGGAGAGGGCGAGCAGGAGAGGGAGGTGACAGGAGGGAGAGGGAGGTGACAGGAGGGAGAGGGAGTGGACAGGAGAGAGAGAGAGACGTACATTAAGTGATTTTCCTCCCATCCACGTGGACCAGGATTTATAGAAATAGATTCAGGATGAACTTTCATTAAAAAGTCAACGCAAACTTTGAAGCTCTCTCAGGCAGTTATTTTAGGTTTCACAATTTATTTCTGGTTATCATTTGCCAAGCAGTTTCCGGGCGAGTAATCTGGGAACCTTCAGAAATGTAATTTCACTTTGTGTGTGCCCATTGGGACATCGAGATTATTCGTGGAGTGCGGAGAAAAATTCGAGGAAAGCGGTGGCGATTCATTCCAATAAAAACAAGATGACCCAAACGGAACTTATGATGCCTACTTTCTATTTAATCATTTATTTAATACTTATATTGCCTTCAATAGCTTTAAAATCACCGCGGATATGCTGTTCTTTGTTTTCACAAATTTCATAATGTATCGTTATAAAATATTACAAATACATTCGAACGGAAAGCTAAATTGATCACGCGTATTTGTGTCGCGAAAATAATGCATGTATAAACTAGAACTAGACTACACCGAATTGAGTCCAACAATAGTCGTTGCGATGGCAAAACTCCCGTAATCACTTACATAACTATAAAATGCTAATTCTCTTGGTCACTTGGCCATTATGTCCATAACGCTCAATACCTCAGTTGTTTCTTGATCCAGTTCAACCAAATTTGGTAGGATTGGATTGATCACGTACCAGTCGCGAATGAAATAAAAAATTTCCAAAAAGGTCCTCGGTTCGGCTCCAGAGGGTGATTTTAATTTCCCATAAGATTTTCAATTTTTCTACGTAAAAGATATTTGAAACTTACGAAATATTACGCTTCCCCTCGGGGTTGGGTTCATTATGGGTTGGCTTGGTTTTCCTTCCACGTTCACATTTGCCCTGACCGAGATATTGTACTACGCACTCATACCTACATATTACGGAAATTTAAAACTTAGAAATATTACGCTTCCCCATCGGGTTGGACTGGTTAGGCGTTGTCTTGGTTTTCCTTCCACGTTCATAAATATTTGCAGTCTCCGAGACGTAGGTTCCTCCGTTCCTCTTCCAAAAACGTGCGAAACGCGGATTTCCTAGGACCACGTAGTACACCTTTCCGCCGATTTATCGTCAATTTCGGCGCCACCTACGTCAACTGTTCCGTTATCCTTGACAATGATAGCTTCTGAATGAGCGCCGGGACGAAATACGAAGTCTTCCCCCAGTTATTCGATCTATTACAAAGGCGTATACAATGTAACGACTTTGATGTTATGCAGTGGCGCTATGTTACATCGGACTGCTTCGCTGCTACTTTGACATAACGTAGTAATATTGGGCTTAAGGGAACTTAACGTGGAACTTAATGGATCAACACGTATTGAATAAAAAAAAATCGTTCTACTAGATCTGAAAATTTGGAGTCGACTTATACACGAGATTTACGAAAAAAGAAAATATTTTATGAAAAAGTCGGGGGTCAACCTATACACGAGATCAACTTATGCACGAGTATATACGATATGAAGGCTTCATCTTCCGGGTGGTCACCACGTTGGTCAATTTAAAACGACGACAGTTTCGCCAACAGGAAGATGAAGCCTTCAAGTCAGCAACACCACGAAATCCTTCGAACGAACTTCAGTATATACGATAGTTCATTTCAACACGATTTCTATTTCGGGTGATAAAATACATCAGTGGTTCATAATCCCTGGATCGCTTAGTCATTTCAGCGGGCCGACAAGGTTTTTTTTTCATTCCAACAGTATGTCAAATTATAATAGATTGTAACCTTAAAAACGCAGTAATCTTTTTAATTATTATGCCATCTATCAAAAGTGAGGAGTTTGAGATCGCCGTGGCCGGAATTTGGGTCGCAACCAAAAAAAGGTTGGGAACGATTGCCATCTATGGATTCGAGATCACTTCAGATACCGTCAAATCGTTTAGTCCCTAGAGCACAAACGACCTACTACAGACAAGATGAACAGCAAAAACGGTTTTTCCATAGGCAACTAAAACGTACAGATTCGTGAAAATCTCGAATTTGAATAAGTTCACAGTACTTTCTCCTAATACTTCATATATGAGAAAGTAAAAGTTAAAAAGATGTTTCGTGATCGAAGGGAGGTGCCGAAGCACGCTTAACATCTCACCCGTGAATTCCGATAAAGCTAGTGATGGACCAAATCCAACAAAATATTAAGCGAACGAAAAAATACATAAACTGCTTTCCAAACCACTAAATTAATAACTTTAAAATCTAATTAAAATTCATTATATGCACTGCTTAAATTAATTTTCACCAGTAAATATTAAATTGCGGAAAATGCGTCGACATTTTACACTAGCCTATTCAATGCGGACATTATCATTTCTTCATAACGTCAAATTCCAAAGAGCGCGAAAAATAAAACCGCGACGGAACTAAAGTCGGCCGGTACACGAAATCGAACCAATTAATCTAATAAAGGAACTCACCGGTTCCCTTCTCCGTGTCCTTGATGATCGAGTGATAGTCTTTCGGTTCTGCTTCGTTCTGCGTGCTCAGGAACCTCGGGAGGCTGCATCTTTGGGACGAAACTGCGAAGAGACCATTTATAAGAATAATATCGCATCAAGTAAAATTGGACAGAATAATTTCGTATACAAAAATTGGTACTTATCCTTTAACTACCCACAAATTTTCCCGTAGGGAGTGGGGCCGTAGGTGACAAGAAATGGAACTACGTGGAGGTTGCGTTTACTGTTTATTTGAAATTCTTTCGTTTGGCGTTAGAGATTAAAGTCGTGCTGGAGACTGAAGCCGTGCGGCGCCCTGCCTGCACCAATGTCACTCTCTCCATGACAGCGAAGATTGGGTGTACGAGGCAGAGCAAACGCCTTAATACTAAAGGTCTATGAGATACACATATGCAACCTACGTAGTTCCATTACTCGTACATTACGTAGTTCCAATTCTCGTCACCTACAGCGTCACTCCCTACGGGTAATTTGTGGGTAGTTTAAACACAAATACCCAAAAAAATTTATTTATGCCTATGAATTAAAATAAAAGTCAATAGTTATCTTTTTAAACTGATATAGTTAATGGTTTCAGGCGTCACTTGGTGGAATTTCTTCATAATGTAAAATAAAAAGACGTAATTCCACATAAACTTTATTTATGTGGAATTATAGCAAGTCTTTTTATTTTAGATTTTTAAACTGAATCCGAGAGCGACCATAAACCGTTACGAAAATCAAACCAAATACTGGTTAAGAAAAAAATGCATAAATGTTAAACAAACATTAATAAAATAAGGAAATTGAGCAATTTTGTCCATTTGTGTCAGCACAAGCATCACTCTGGAATAAACATTGATAAAGGAAAGATAAAGGATTCGATGATCTTTAATATTAACAAGTGCATCTGTCTGATACGGGAAGATGAGGTCGATTTCTTCAAATTTGCGTCACATACAATGGACGTCGGAATTAGGGGCCGTTCATTTAGCACGTACGCACGGAGGGGGAGAGGGTTTTTGAAATTTGCGAATACCCTGCGTATGGAGAGCGGGAAGGGGGGGGTAAGAACAAAGTAATAAGAACGCACGTAAAATAAAACAAAATAAGTACATAGAGGTAGATTGATGTTAGGTTTTTAGTTCAAGTTAGCTTAGTGAAATCTTTAATTTTAGGATTGAAATTACGATCCTTACAATTAAATACGCAACGCGGGATAGCATGAATAGAGTTTTGGAACCGGGAATTCCCGTTCCCGGGAATTTACCTGATATTTCGTATTATCGATTCCCGGGAAAATTTTTAATGATTCCCGGGAATTCTTCCTTGGAATTCTGGGCCGAGTCAAGATTTTCCATAATTTCCTTCATAGCTGTTTTTTTTAGATATTCCTCCGGATTTCAGCCCCAAATGTTAAGCTATCCCTGGACTCCCGTGGTTTTTTGAAAATCTAATTCCCGTTTCCCGGGGAAAAAATTATCGCCGGGAACCCAAAACTCTAAGATGACATTGCCGAATTGTTGGAGCCGATATTATGCGCCAAAGATGGCCCCAATGCGTTGGAGAGTGAAAGCTCAAAATAGAGGGAGTCCTTGCGACTGCTCGCCTTCGACTGATTTCGGAGAATGAGCCTAAATAATACGTAGACATATGGCCCGAAAATAGGTTGCTTCTGTCTATCAACTAACAACTTGATTGCAAGAGAGACATCTTTAATCTTAAAAGATATTACATGAAAATAAAAGTCCAGTATTTTATTCGACAGACAAATTTAGACTAATGTAAACGGATAAATATTTAAGACACACACATTTAAAAAATCTGTTGTGGCCAACACGACTTTCTCCGTTATAGTTATATTTAAAATTATTAAATTCATATGTTGTAGAGAATAAAATTATCTATAAGTTAGGTTACTAAATACGCTTGCATTAATGAAGAATTACATGTGATATGTGACACAAGCGGAAAAATGACACTTCCGGTCGACCGATTTTACCTCAAATCTAATCAGCTCTTGGCAAATGCTAAATATGAAATTTTACCTTGATCGGATTATTAGTTTTCGAGTTAGAGAGCCAACAAAATTCCGGTCACATACACACACACACACAGACATCATCGAGAAAATAGTGAAAACGTGTTCAGGGGACCTTAAAACAGGTATTTCCGTTGAAATCTCGAATTCCATTTTTTTTATTAAAACAATACTTTCGCTATACTTCGTATATGGATAAAGTAAAAATACGACGGGGAACTTGAACGAGATTACATGATTTGAGATCGACAAATCCACAGCGCAAAAGAGGATGATTGTAGTAATTCACTGAGTAAGCCTCCATTTTGTGGAATTCCATTTCAAGGAAATAAAACAAATCACTTCGAAAAATTTCGCCGTAAGTTAATATTTCCCGCCAAATGACGACGCCGTTACCTTGAAACTTAGGTCGTGCTTTCTTAAATACAGTGGAATTTTTCGAAGTGATTTGTTTTACTTCCTTACCGAGGATAGATAACTGTGAATAATAATTAGTTAGGAACTTGGTGCGCGGCACCCCCTGCCATCCACCGTCAAGGTGACTTGCAGGGTAATATGTAGATGTAGATGATTGCCCCAGGTAACCCGCGTCCTCCGACAAAGCAACAGGCGACGGAGATAAACGCTCTCTCAATCTGGAACAACAAATCTCGCACATCAACCCTCACTTGTTTTCGCAACGTATTTACTTCGTATCATCCGGCGACGCGAAGAACGCCACCACGGCGTTATATTGCCATTAAAATGGGGTTTAGTGGCAAGATTCGCGGAGGAGCACGCGTTCCTTCGGAAGGGGGTGGAAAAAATACGCGACCTGAAAACCGTCATCGAAGAGGGTTCTCTTAGGAAGGAGGACGTTCCTTTCAAGGAAAGGGTTCGAAGCTGCGTCATCAACTTCTGGAGAACCAAGAGTATCTCGTTGAATAATAATTATTCGTTGGACGGAGTAGATATTCCAGTTTCAGACTCGATTAAATACCTCGGAGTCACGATCCATCGTGATCTCTCGTGGGACACCCACATTCGCCGATTGATAGGTGCCGCTAACAAAAAGCTGGCCTTTATAGGGAGAATAGTTCGAAATAGCTCCGAAAAAGTGAAAGAATTATGCTATTTATCCTTGGTTCGACCGCAGGTCGAATATGCTTCAGCTGTGTGGGATCCTTACGAAAAGGGACTCACTAACGAGATAGAAAGGGTTCAGCGCAGGGCAGCTAGATTTGTAAAGAGGAATTACGATAGTAAACAAAGCGTAACATCATTAATAGAAAATCTGAAATGGACATCGTTAGAGGAACGTAGGCTGCAGGCTAGAATTAAACTGCTGGAAAAATTTATGTCGGAGGGACTAGCGAATGAGGTAGTAGGACTTATCAGAAGCCCGACGTATTTCGGAAGGCAGGACAGTGATGATAAGATTCGCGAGATTGATTGTAGAACGGAGCGATATAGAGGATCGTTTTTCCCTAGGACGATAAGAGACCATAATAGAAAAAGATGACGTAGGAAAACTATGGACCCTTGGTGCACTGCACCCCCTGCCATCCACCGAAAAGGTGACTTGCAGGGTATGATGTAGATGTAGATGTAGAAGGGCGGAAGGAGGGGGGATGGAAGAGTGGGTCGCATGAAAACGGCCGTGGAGTGGGAATATCGACCCCAGCGAACTGAGGGGGGGAAGGGGGTGTGGGGAGGGGAGGGGGCCGAGAGAGGAGGGAGCGGAGTGGAGAGGGGTGGGGGGGAAGACGGTATGGAGGCGGTGAGGGGAGGGGGAGAAGAGGGGAGGGGAAGAGCGGAGAGGGGAAGGGGGTGTGGAGAGGGTAGGAGAGGAACCGGGGCATTAGTCTTGCCGAGCACGAAGGGATGGACGAGGTATAGGGAAGGCAAGGGTCATGGACGCGGAAGACGACCTCCCTCTCGCCCGATGCGCCGCCCTTCCTGGCAGGGTGGGCTCCTCCCCTCCACCTCTTTCGGGCACCCCCACCCCCTCCCCTTTCTAAAGGAGCTCGCATCACCGAATAGGCATTCGCGACTCTCGCGGAACTGGCGATCTTGACGCATCTTTATGCCGGTGCGAATGACCTACATAATGCTACGGGCTCGCAATGATTAACTGCCTAACACCTGCGGCGGAAAACGATGCCAATGACTGGGTCTGAACCCAGTGCTCTGCAGTGGAAGACCCCGTTGACAAGTACTCCGATTGTGGCGCGCTATTGAGCGGAGTTCTTCGCCATTATTACTGATGTACTCCTTTGAGCATTTCATTATGTACTAGGTAACTACTCGGGCTTTGTCCCGGGTTTAGAGTTTCGAATTTTTCATACACATATCACTCGCTAATATTTTCATTCAAACTCAAGGTGTTCTCAAAGTAAGTGACCAATATTCCCCCTTAATTGGTATGAACAAATATATAGATTCAAATTTGATAACTCCCCCCCCTCCCAAGAAATCAAAGTTCTGGAACCGAGGTGCATATCCTCAACGTCTCTTTAGTACGTGTACCAAGTTTTAAGTCTCTGCGTTTCTTGGTTCAACATTGATATTGGCGGAGGACTCATCAAAATCGGTCAATTGGTTCCTGAGATATACAGTCAAACTCGGCTATAACGAGCGCCACGGGACCGTTTAGTTTTGCTCGTTATAGCCGTTAAACTTAATATCCGTGAAGGCAAAAGCATGCATGCGTATGGTGAAATAAGACATAAGAAGTAAAAGTGAATATATAAACAGAAAGTTTATTTAGTAAATTTATGAAAAAACCTAAAAATGAAAATAAACTAAAAAATTTAAAGTAAACATACGTACATATAAAATTTACTCACTGCTGCATCTTTAATCACTCCCCTTTTTACAAAAATAACTTTGAATAGTAGCCTGTTTCATAGATTTCACTTTGAAGTCACTTAAGTTTCCTCTTATTACACTTAGTGCACTAAAAACACCATCGGAAATGTCAATGTTTTCAAAAAATCATTTAATGTTTCCACGGCATCCTGAGTAAGGATTGTGTCTTCGACACATTCAACATTGTCTTCATCACTCCCTGCTGTGCTTTATACTGTCTCTATTATTTCACTCTCCGTAGGAATTCCACTGGTAATCAAATCATCATCAACATGAACAAAATTGTTAATGTCATTTACATGGTCAAAACTCGCAATGCCATTTTCTTTAAGCCATTCTGATCTTCATCAACGTTATGGTTATCAATCGAAAATTCTCCCGATATTAAACCAAACTTTCGAAAACAGTTTATTATCGTTGTAGGTGAAACATGCACCTGTCATCAAATGAATTGCATCCAATACAGAGTCGTTGCCATCTAAACCTCTTTCCATACTTTCAATCAACTGTAGAACAAAAAATCGCTTGAAATGGCATTTAAAACTTTTAATTATCCCCATGTCCATTGGCTGCAAAATAGAAGTCGCATTTGGAGGCAAAAACACCAGTTTTACATTGGATAACTCCTGCATATGTGGGTGCGCAGGACAGTTATCGACAAGGAGTAAAATGTTTCTGTTTTTCCTCCGTAACTCGTTGTTCCACTGACTTACATATTGCTGAAAAATATTGGAAGTCATCCATGCCTTTTTATTAGCTGCATATTCAACGGGAAGCTTCTTTACATTTTTGAAACAACGTGGCTTTTGTGACTTACCAATAACAAAAAGTTTTTTTTTGTCAGTCCCATTCATGTTTGCGGACATAAAAACTGTTAAACAATTCTTAGGTCTTTTGCCACCAACACGTTTGTCACCTTTGAATTTAAACATTGCATTAGGCATCATGTTGTAAAACAGTCCAGTTTCGTCGGCATTGTAGATGTCTTCTTCTCTGTAACCTTTTCCACACTCCTCCCAAACACTTTTCACCCATTCACTTGCCGTTTTTGAATCTGCTGACAGGGCCTTTCGCATAAACAATGTTATGCCGATTTTTAAAACGGTCAAGCCACCCGTTATTGCATGTGAAGTTCTCGTGTCCTAACTGTTTTGCAAATTTATCTGCCTGTACCTTGATGGGGAAACCAGCATTTCTCTGCCTCTTAAACCACTCCAGAAGTGCTTGATCAACAGTACCCAAGTCGCACTTCCTCATTTTCTTGTTCGTTGTTAGGTTGTTCTCTAGTGCATATAAAATCGCTTCTTTGTTTTTCCATAAGGTTAAAACCGTAGACGACGATAAATTAAATTTTTTACACACTTCATCATTTTTTTACCACGTTCTAACTCTCGAATAATATCAACCTTTTCGCGAATAGACAAACACTTCCTTTTATGTACGGACATGTTACTCGTTCAAGGGCAAAATCTCAACTGATTTTTGTGATCAACGCTACGAACTTTCTTTGCAAACTGTGAGCATACCAATTCCAGGAAGAGTTAATGAGGAGACGGATTAAACGTGGGATTTCCCATCTTTACGTGGGAAAGGGTGTTGGGTGCATTCGGCTGAGCGACGGGGGTGGGCGCCATTGTACATGCCCTTACCCCTTACCCCCTTCCAAACACAACCTCCTGGCTGTAAAAGAGCTGGGGGTTGGGAGGAGAGGACAAAGGACCTCCGCGAGTACCAATGTACCTGCAAGTTGGGAATTCTTGGTTTGGACGAAGGGATTATTTTTTAACAACAACGCCAGGGTCTTTAACCTCCCCGAGGGATAGGGTGTAGAGGCTGGACTCGAGAACACAAGGTTACATATTTTGGGCCACTATGAGGAATGAAGGGGCTGACCGCCGCCGCGTTTGAGACAGTGAGAAGTGGTCGAAGTTTGCTCGATATATCCGTGAAGCGTGCTCGTTATATACGTGAAATATTTGTATGTAAATGCATGTAAACTTATCTTGGAGGTAGCATTTGCTCACTATAGCCGTGAACTCGTTACAACCGTGCTCGTTATAAACGAGTTTGACTGTATTTAAAAAACCGAAATTTGGACCGACCGTTCCATGGGGACCCTCTCGACCCCGTGGGCCGATTTATATTCTATTTGGCAATGCAAATCTCATGATCAGCCTGAAGCTGCATAATAGTTCTTGAGATAACCTGGCATATCTATTCAGAATGTTAGGAACTTATAAATAAAATTATAAATAAAGAATACACTTCTAATTATCACTCGATTGTTGAGAAAAAGTAGAACTCGTTCACGCCTTTTATTTACGGATCGAAAATTTATCTCGCGAAAACATTGATATTAGTGAAGGTTTCATCGAAATCGGTCAATTCGTTGCCGAGAAATTTAAAAAAAAATACATAATTTGGACTGGCCCTTGCATTACACGATCGTGCGCGATCTCTTGCATGAAAAAGACATCCCGGTCTCTCAATAATTTACTTACCGTTAAATAGGTTTTATTGGAAGATATGCGTGAAAACGCCGAAACGATTTTTGTCCCATTTCGCCTTCGCCGTTTAATACGCTTACAACTTTTTATTATGTTATGCAAAGTCGTAATGTCGCAACGTTTGATTACGACGTCGAGTACGAAAGATGAAGTCAGAAGAAAAATTATAATCCTCGATATTCCGCCTACCCCATTGAAACCAAAGGGAACTCCATACCCTCGGTGGATCCCTGCTCTGGAGCGCTAGAGATCTTCCTCCACATGCTGTATTCGCGTTTAACACTTTCTCCGAAAGATTAGTAAACAGTTATACATGACAGCATGATCTCGTTATAAGGTAATACACAATGACGTAATTGTCTATGTAAATAAGGTACAAATACATGAAGTATTTCAACGTTATTTGTGAAGTGGTTCGGATAAAATGTTAATTTAATTGCAATGTATTTATCAGCCAAAATAATAGATAGGGAACTTAATAATTTATGTTGGCAGTCCGTTGTGAAGCGCTCAGCAAGAAAGAGACCCAATGCCACACCTAATGCAAACCAAAAGAAGCAATTTAAACAGGTTAATGGCCGTAAAAACACGGTTATAATAGCAAGGCAAATCATTTCAGCGTTAATCAACGAGATCGTCATTTAATACCGAGATATTTATTGCTAAATAAATATCCTCGCGTAACAATGCCATTCATTCGATTATTCGCCGTTTAAGAACATTCCGGCCACGAAATTTTTAAAAACTCAAAACGCTGAACAGTAAAAAACAACAACAAAGAAATAAACGAATTGTTTTCAATTGCGTTATTTGCTTCCGTCGCAAAAAAGGCTCAATACAGCAATTTCATAATTACTGCGACACTTTTATAATAAACATCAAATTTCTCATACTTAAGGCTATTGATTATTACCCCGAAGTAAAGAGTATCTACATAAGAGCTTCTAACAGGAAAACGACCTAGGAAACTCCAGTTGTTCATTTCGGATTCGAACGTGATTTACCGATCGCCGAGTGTAAAATTACAACTGCAGCGGGTTTCTATGTGTTGAACGTTCGCACGAGAGAACTTTGTTCTGGATTTTCATATTCCTGTGTTAATTCCGGTATCAATGTTCAAAAAATGCTATCGTGTCTTAGGGATGGTAAATGTTAAAATGGCTTCGAAATCTATAATACTTAAGTTCGTAGTTCAGGTCGTAAAAATTAACAATTATCACTAATTTCCTTGATAAAAACAGGAAGAGAGACTTTCTTATGGTGGCACAGTACCGGAGGAGACGGCTTCGTTTACACGCAGATGTTTTTATAAACCGTTTTCCCATGGGATTCGAGCCACCAGTGTTCACTCCCATTGGTCTTAAATACCGGAACTACACAATGGCATAAGCAGTCTGTTCTATCTTTACGTATTTTGTTTACAAAGCGATTGGACAACAAGCGGAGTAAAGAATGGGGATGGCAGTCCAGTGTTGCAACTTTGGCGCTTTTCGCGCTCGATTATGCTCTTTTTAGGCGTTCTTTAACAGCTACGCATTTTAGCCTACCTTCCACGAGAAAAAAATTAATCCCAACTAAAACATATCAATGATCTACAGTCTGAGAACGCCGAGGGTGGCCATCCAGAATAACCGGGGAATGTTTAAAAAAAATGGAAAAATTCCCTCGGCACACCTCTTGCTTAAGTTTCCCATGCTGTTATTCATGTATTTATTTATCCTTAAGAGGGCGAGGGGGCCATATGACCCCTAATCCGCCAAACCGTTTTAATACACAATATAAATAATTAGACACGCGACATGGAAAGATGAGAATAAGAAAAGCAGCATAGCAATGTCGCAAACGTACACTGAAATTCTGCGTCTACCAATGGAATTTTAAAATTCTATGCGACCCTTTAACGGTGCGCTGCGCCCTAAAATGCGATTCCAGTTGCTCGGCCGCAGAAGGGATTCTGTGACATGCCGAGAGGTGGTACTTTTCTCGAGATGACTGAATTAAGTTAATCTAATGCGGACGCAATATGCGAGGCTTAAAAAAAATCCCTAAAAATTATGGATTGAATTTGCAGAGACTGTCGCTCTCGGGAATGATAATTAATCTGTAATGACTGGTATTAATAATGGATTGCCTGCAAAGTTAAAGACTGAGATGCCCCATTTGCTATTGATGAAGGTTATGTGCCACTCACTACAGCTTGCAATTTCACATGCAGTCCGTGAATGTCTATTACGAAACGAAGATTACACACACACACACACACACGTTATTAACGCGCCTCGCATAATCGAAAATTCGCTGAACAAGTTCTTCCTTCGTGCTCACTTTGGCTTCATACACAATGTTTTTCATTTGCTCCCACACATGGAAATCCAGCGGAGTGAGATCCGGAGACCTCGGTGGCCAATCCTGTGCACCGCCACGACCGATCCATCGGTTAGAGAACTTTTTGTTAAGATACAGCGTAGCGTTCCTACTAAAATGGGGGGTGCCCCGTCATGCTGGTAATGCATCTGAAGCCGTGTTTGCATAGGAATGTCTTCTAAGAGACACGGCATTTCATTTTCCAAAAAATCAGCATAAATGGCACCTGTCAGACGTGGCGGGAAGAAATACGGTTCAACCAGCTGGTTCCCAATGACACCACACCACACGTTCACAGAAAAACGGAGTTGGAAGTTTTTTTCAACTGTTCCGTGAGGATTTTCGCGAGCCGATAAATGGTAGTTTCACGTGTTGTTTATTCCATCAGGAGTAAACTGTGACTCGTCCGTAAACAAGGTGTAACGGTTCAGGCGAGGGTGTGCATTTAACCAACGGCAGAGTTCCAATTGCCTAGCCATTTTTCAGCCATTAAGTTGTAGAAATCAAAGTATGAGAAAATTTCAATTGCCCGTAGCTCTGTAACAAATGAGAATCGAACCCATGTTCATATGACATTTATATATATATATATATATATATATATATATATATATATATATATATATATATATATATATGGATGTCAACAAGGTGTTGGGATGAGGAAACCTTTGTGTTATTTTACGTGTGTCGCTTCGACATCCCCGGGGCCTCGCCAACCTGAAGTCGTCTGATTGGTGAGTGCTCACTGGGTTTCCTCATCCCAACACCTTGTTGACATCCATATATTCATTTTACCTTTCCTTTTCCGTAAGTTGTTATATATATATATATATATATATATATATATATATATATATATATTGAGTTACTCTATCTCCATCGCTGAAGAAGGGCATAGACCCGAAAAGATTTCGTTTTTGTGTGCGTGTTTATTCACGTGCGTCTCTTTGACGCCCCCAGCAGCCTGCCAGCTTGGTCCTCAACTTGGTAAGTGTCCGCTGGGCTTCCTTCAACACCTTGTTGCCACCCTCATCACTACCTTTTCTTTTCCTTAAGTTTATATATATATATATATACTTATTTATTTATAGCGCTTTTTTCGGCGCCATTTACTATGATAACGCATATATACAGTAAAACCTTTGTTATCCGGCACGGATGGGGATTTGGAGGTGCCGGATAATCAAATTTTCAGGTTATCTGAGCTGCCAATCTACCTAGGATTCACCAACTGGTAACGAGAGTAAAACTTAAAATTTGGATATGTGTTAATGTAAACCACATTGTATCCAACATACTGAGTATGTATAGAACAAGAAAAACATCTTTTTGTGCCTTTATATCATAAATGGTTGAAGAATCAATAATGAATTCATCCATAAACACTTTCCGATTTTCACCTTTTTCCAAACGCTTAATAATTGACATTTATGAGTCTGTAGTGAGATTCTTCGAAGCCATTTTGCTTGGTTGGGTAAAATATACGCAGATAAACAAGAATACCAAACCAAGACGAATGCAGGCTGGTTTACCAAAGTTGACGTACCGAATTGATTACTTATATTCACAGGAAATGTTTCAGTATGTGTTAGTCATTCTAAGGAACTCTCATACCATAAATACCATTTGTAATTCATAGTTTATCAATGACAGAGAAAAATTGGAAAACAAATTAATAGAGCATTATCAGCTTTAAAATACTAAAGACAATGTCAAATATCTTTCTGACATTATATTTTGCATGTACTTTTTAAAATAAATGAATTTCATAAATGTTACTTTTTATACGGTAATAGGTATGTATGGATCAACTGTCCATTGCTGAACGGTAGTCGAGCGGAAAAGAAAATGACCCATTTGTTCACTCGTCTATGCTCAAGCCGAGTTCGGTAATAATCGTCTCCATGGCAACAACCCGATAAAATGCTATCTAAAACGGAAAAAACGCTGTTTTAGTAGAAACTCAAGAATATACTATCAATTATCAAAATTCGGTGATAAGAATAAAATCTGCACTTTTTTCTCTTAGAACGGTACAAACCTCGCTCCGGTATCGCAATTTTAAGATATTTTAAAGTAATAAAGAAAACAACTCGGCACGATGGATTTGAGACTTCAAATGTAAAACAAATAGGGGAAAACGTTCCCGGAATCGAATCCGGGACTTCAATCTTCGCCAAATGAAATATAGCCCGGAGGTGGGCCCTGGCAGCACGAGGCTCATACCACGGTTCATGAAAATTGGTCCATTGATGCAAAAGTTGTTAGTGGGGGACACACACAGGACCATTTCATAAAGCTATGTTTCCTTTGGAAAGCTGCCTAAAACAGATAAATATTAAATTCCCACAAGCCAAGTGGAATGGAAATATGGCGGTTAATAGAGTTTTCAGGATATTTAAGTGCCGGATAACGAAGCTTTTACTGTAGCGCCTTTTGAGGTTGGATCTAGCGCCATTTACAAATCAGAGATGGCACCACTGGCATGGAACCAGATATCACGAGAAAGCTATTCGAGGAACCACAAACGCCCAGAATACCATGAAGAGCGGCAGATTCGCTTCATCGCCAAGCGAGTGCAGACGCGAGGCGGCTCTCGAGGAAGGTGCAGGTGTTCGAGGTGCGTGGTGTGGGACTACGTACGTATTTTGGTTCGCCTGCAAATGGGAATGCCTCTAATGGCGGGTGCAGATGCAAGGGAATTCGCAGGTCACGCACCCTACGCTCTCTCTCTCTCACTTTCTTCCCCATCGCCCCGAAACTCGTTTTTTTCCCACCCCACGTATCTCCACCACGCATGCATCCTATAAGTAGCGCCGCACGCACGGGTGTTCGCGCGGTCTCGCTCGCGACGTCTGGTGGCTGTTAATGGAATCACGCGAAGACACCTTTACACCGCGGCTTCTCACTCAAACTTAAAACTCCACTCGATGTTTCGAGTAAGGCTGAGTCCCAGGATAACGGCAAAAGGACGTGATTAAAAAAAAAACAAGAAAGGAAAGGTGCACGCATCATGCGTGCATAAATGCGAGGCAGGGGCGTTCTTTACGATTTATGCAATCATGTCAAAAAAGATTAATATTGATAAATCAGTATAATGTCTAACAACTGGCAAATGGTATGCCAGTAGTGATGCCAAGGAAATATCGAATTTTTTATTCACCGATTTATTTCCTAATCAACTGTATTTAATAAAACAATCGACAATTATTTAAAACTTACCTCACTCGAACAGTAGTAATGTAACATTTAGGTTCACGTTCATTCCTTCGTCGTAAATTACCATTTCTTTTCACTTGTAATCGCTGTGTATACATAAAGAAAATAGACGTATTTATTAGGGGTGAGCGATACATATCAACCTGGTATTTAGTAACAGATACCGGTCAGGAACAGATATCAGTGATATCTATCTCTCAAAATATCTGTTGTTGGAATATCAGTTAAGAAATAATAGGTGTAGGTTGAAACAGACCGTTGGACCATATCTGTTTGCTTTCAATACTCGATACCAGTCAATCCTTAATATTCGCCTTTGTTCTTCGCAAGCTTTCACGCACCACAGCCAGGGGCGGATCCAGAAACTTCCCGAGGGGAGGGCGATCGCCCCACTTGATTCCGCCTCTGCCGACGACCATACATTTTGAAAATCCCTATCCCCATCAGAACCTTTCTTTTCCTTGTCATACAGACTTAATCTTCGGTGTAGAAACAAGGAATGTTGCGCGGAATGAATTTAAGATGTATCCAGTGGATGGCAATGGGCTCGTCCAAGGGGAGGGCGGTCGCCCCTCCCTTGGATCCGCCACTGACCACAGCGCACTCTCGATCTTCCTGCAAGGGCTAGAGAGGGAGGGGGCGACGTGAGCCAACAAACAATTTGTGCTCTCACGCCACGGGGAAGAGGACTCATCACAGGGGTGGGGTGAGGATTTCCCCTCCCTCGCCACACCACTAACAGATGACGTTTAAAGGGCGAGGATATACCTATTATCCAAAATAGCAGACTGTTCTCAATGCTCGGATACTCAATACTCGGATACCAGTTAATATCAGCTGATGGATTTGTGGGCGCTCTAACTCAAAAACTATTAATCAGGTCAACACGAAATTTTATATTTGACATTTTTTGTAAAGGAAGAAGAGCTGATTAGTTTTTGGTAAAAATCGGTCAAGTGGGTGTTTACTCTTTTCACTTATTCGTAATTTTGAAATATTTGCTTTAATATTTGATAAGTGTAAAAATGCACTGGAATAAAAGTTGTAAGAAATTTAATTTTCTACAACCTTTGTTTGAAACATTTATCCATATAATGCATTGCTTAAGAGATATCTTATATTCTTAGCTGCCACCACCGCGCCACCTACCGACGGCTATTATTAACAATTGACGCTTAGTTACGTCTTAGTAAGGCTCCTTTTTATTTTCTTAATTGTTGGTGCATTGTGGATATATACAATATCAGAAGGTTATGGTTTTTCCTGTTCTTTGTAATATTTAAAATTTTCCCGGTTTCTTTAAATATTTGTTACTACGTAATCTTATTAGATGTAAAGTACTCCTTTAGCCAAACAATTAGAGGGGATTACAACACCCAATGCATTTCGCCCACAAAGTTATTGTGAGCTACCAACATTGAACTTCAGTGATCTGTGCGATGTAAAATTCTTCTCAAACACCTGATGGTTTTTACATTGAAACCAGTGATGTCGTTATAAATAGTTTAAGCATCAATATTATGAAATATATTCATTCAGTATGACGTTAACTATTGGTTAATCTATTCCTACAGTGACCCTTCGGTGGACTCTATGCATATTTAGAATGAAATGTGCTTGGTGCAATATAAATTTCAGTCACAAATACAGTATGTTGGGAGAACATCATGTTAAAAAATTAGTTGTGTATTTCTGTATAATTCTTAAATATCTCTAAGGTGGCAACCCCACCACCAGATTAGGGCTGGGTGGGCCTCAATCTCATCTCACATCATCAGTGGTTTTCACATCCTCATCAATCATCACCATCTTAGCTTTTACAAGTAAATTTTTTGTCACGACAATGTTAATATTGATTTTATATCTGTGAAAATATGCCAATGGAGTTGATGATAAAAACGTCAGTACTATATGTTGTTATGTACCATATGCAGGGGCGGATACAGGGTTAGGCGACCGCCTAGGGCCTTGCGCCTCATAGGGGCCTCGCGCCTGGCGCCAAAAGACAAACTAGGAAAGAAACGCGTTGGTGTTGATGCGTGAGCAATCGCGCTCCATACATCGTCTAGAAAGGTTTCGCGGATGTTTATTTGGAGAATAGCGACCAGCGATTAAAAGAAACAGACCTGGAAAGAGGAAGAAAGAAACACTGAGCGTGTGCAGTCACGCACGGAATGCCTTCGTGAAGAGAGTAAAGGTTAAAAGATTTTGCGGTTGTGTCAGAGATCGAGTCGAACGACTAAAAGAAATAGACAGCTAGCCCAATCTCCCACTTGAATATCCAAAATCAAAACAGAAATTTAATTCCACCGCTCTTTTCTGGACGAAAATTATACGTCGGACGGCAGGAAGTGAGGTTTTATTTATTTAATTAAAAAAGGTCCATAAACAGCCAAATTTTGGCCTTTTACAATGGATCCGTAATATAACAACATAAAATAACAAATAAAATAAATTAAATTAACAATCGTGGAACAGATATTAAATTGTTCCAAACAGGAAAATGCAAAAACAGAAACATATTCAAAAGCGTTTAGACAATAAGAATTATGGGGGTGACCGGGCAACTAGTGCAGAGAAGGATGAGATGGGGGAAAACATATCAATAACAGGGAACAAACGAACCAGGGAATTAAGTGTTTGGGGCAATCGATAGAAGAGAGATCTTTTGGTGATGGAGAGTCGGCATTTGGGTAAGTGTAAGGGGTTGGGATTGCGGGTGGGACGAGGGGGGACGTGAAGAGAGAAGTAGGTAAGAAGTTCATTTGGTCGGTATTTACCATTCATTATTCCATGGAGAAATTTTAGGTCTGATGTTTTCCGACGCAATTGCAGGGAGGAAATACCCATCACTGAAAGCAATTCCTCGCGAGATCCCCTCCAAGTACAATTATTTTTCCTCCAAAGAAGTCATTTTCCCCCGTTGTCACGTCCAATTCTTTTAACGATTTCTAAGGCGGCTTCTGGAGCCATTGGTGCTTCATACCAGTTTATAACATCAAACTCGCGTAAAAAACATTTTTTGGCAGGTGAAAGTCTTGGTGAAGTTGAACTCTTTAAATACAGAGGTTAATTGAAGGCTGTGTGACATGTAATACCATCTGGAATAATAATCGCTGCAATCCCATTCCACGCCACATTTAGAAACCTTTTCCCCATCGACTATAATTTATGATAAATGTTGTGTACAAATACGTTTTGCCTGGTCCTCCAGGATCATCTATATAAGAGCAGCTTTGAATACCTTCACTCGAAGACTTAACTATTTGATTTGCGGCAGGTAATTGTTGTTCATTAAAATTTTGCCACATAGTCGAAGAAACTTATAAATATGCTTGGTAGAATTCGACGTTTATTTTTTTTTTAATCGACGATTTTAAATCGTTTATTTTTCCGGGAGATTTTCGACGAATATCGACGCTTAAATTTACTACTCGGTAGAATTCGAAGTTTATTTTTTTGAAAACCGGTTTATTTTTAGCACCTTGCATATCGTTCAGGAGAACATTACTTTTCTTCTACCACACTGAAACTTAGCATATTTTTAATCTCAAATATCGTAAGCTGGTATTTCCAAAAATAGATATTTTTATTTCGAATAATTCTTCCAATCGCGTCATTGACAAATATATTATTTCGCGAATATAGATAGTAAATTATGCTTTACCTCCTGAAATCCGTACAATATGCTGTTGCTTCTGTCGAGAAACGTTAAAAAAAAGAATTTGCGAGTTCAGCTTAAAGGCTTTTAGACATTCGTTGATGCCAATTAAGGAATAATTAAAGAAAAAACATTAATAATATAAATTATCATACTATTTTAGCCGTCAAAAAAGAACTATCTAATACTTCACTTTGTATCAATTGATATATTTCATCACTGTACTAAATATTCTCTTTATTTAACATAAAATTTATAGAGAAAAATCAGACAACTAATCAGCGCTCGATCAACAGTCTTACCTCAAATCCTCATTAAACTGTGTTTTTTCAATCGGCAAAATATTTTACAGCAAATAGCAAATAAATATTAATCCTTAATCCTTCTTCAAGTTTAACTTACGATTGCTAATTGATGTGTATCTTTTTTAAACCATTATAATATATAAATTGAAATTTACTAACCTGTAGCGAAGGACGAAGGAGCCAAAAGGAAGAGAGCGGAACGACCCTTCCTGGATAACTTTTAAGGCTGGTTCATACTAGAGGGTCGGTCGCAGGGCGATCGCGGTTGTGATATTCTAGACCAAATATAAAAATTCTATTTTCAATGAGGATTCTATGGAGTCGCAAACGCGTTCACACTTGTAGGGGACGGCCTCGGTACGAACCCCTTGGGTCGCCCGAGGAGGCAACTTTTGTCCCAAGCCCCTTCGAGTCCTAGACTCTTCGGTTATTATCGGCAATCCTCGGTGACAGCCGAAGTGAGCTTGAATCTTTCTGCTAGATGGGAGCATCCATAAACTACGTGACGCTGTAGGTGTGGGCCGGAATGCGACCGTGCCGCGACCTACAAGCGTGAATGGTCTCCGAAAAATAGTCCTCTCCCTAATAGAGTCCCCAAAGCGACCGTCGTGCGACGGTCCCTCCAGTGTGAACCAGCCTTTATTTATATATTTATTTTTTATTATCTCATAAACAGCTATTGACGGCCTTTTTACAATGAGCGTAATAACGTTAAAAATGACGAACACATACAACCATGCCCTCGGCAGGATTCCAACCCGCGACCCTGGCATTGGGAGCCAGACACGCTAACCACCCCTATACCAAGAGAAAGACTGCCAAAAGAGTGGTTCAGTGCATACAGAGAAGGGGTGAAAGTGCATACAACAACGCCCATCTATAGGAAAAACCGTAGCAAGCAATCGAAAAACATTTGTTCCAGGAATACACTCCATGGGGTAGATGCATGGAATGGGTAGCAAAACGATTAGCTGTCTTCAAACGACCACCGAAATTCCTTTCTTCCGACCCTCGAGGGACTCTCAGCAGGGCATATCCATGACCTTAGCTGTATATAGGGGATCGTGGAATATCGGCAAGTATAATCTCAAAAACCTCATAAGGGCTAAGAAACACGTGTTCTCAAAACTACTCTGGGGCCTTGCGGTTACCTGATTGCCCATGGTAGAAGCGTGAGTTTTTCAAAAAGACGCATATTTGAGTGTAAGGAAATACCCTTCTCTCAGTCCCACTGTTAAGGCTGGTTCACATTGAAGGGAAGGTCGCAGGACAGTCGCGTTGAGGACGCTATTAGGATAAGACTATTTTTGCGGAGACCATTCCCACTTGTAGGTTAGACCTCGGTCGCGGCACGGTCGTATTCCGGCCCCCACCTACATCGTGACGTAGTTTATGAATGCCTTTAACTAGAACCGAGGATTGCCGATAGTAACTGAAGGGGTTAGAACTCGAGGGGGCTTGGGACAAAAGTTGCCTCCTCGAGCGACCCAAGGGGTTCGTGACGAGGCCGTCCCCTACAAGCGTGGACGCATTTTTGGGACTTCTCCATAGGATCCCCATTGAAAATAGGAATTTAATATTTGGTCTAAAATGTCCCAACCGCGACCGTCCCTCCAGTGTGATACAGCCTTTAATGCAAGCCCAGAAAAGGAACGAAATCGTAGGTAGGAAACAATATTGCGAAAAAAGTAAACAGAAACGACTTTAACATTATAATTCGGAGTAGGTTTTTAGACGCACACTTTTCCATCTTGTTGAAAAATCGACGCTTATCGACGACTATTCATTTTCGTCCATTTTGAATTTTTTTTAAAATCGACGATTATCGACGACTATTCATTTTCGTCCATTTTGATTTTTTTTTAAATCGACGATTATCGACGTTTTTCGATTTAAATCGAACCCTACCAAGCCTAATTATAACATACAGAAAAGGATATAATGTGAGCATTAATTTTCCTTTGTAGGTTTCTAATATAGTCCTCTCATAACTGTAGTAAAATTAAGTCGATTTACAGCGACTCATGTTTACCAAACCCTTAGTATATTCAGGAATAACCACATGAAAAAATAAATCTCTTATGCAGCTGGAATCTTGTTATGGCCAATTAGTTCTCGGCCTTAAGTCGAGTCGATTATCCTCCAGTGAAACCATGATATAACAAAAATATCTTCGTACTATTTATTTAAAGCACTGTTGCAAGAATAGTTTGTTAATAGACAGAAAGAAATATCACCAAGTTAAACAATAAATAGAAAGAAAAAAATGACATCCAGACAGCCAAACCACGATAAGCAGATTATACAACCAACAACAGAGGAAAACAGAAGGCAGTACATGCACACCAGGAAAGACCAGCGGACAAGACTGAACGGAGCGGAGAAGAAAGAAACAAGAAGAGAGAAGCAGAAGGAAAGGAAAAAGCTTGGAACAGGCGGAGAGAAGGAAGAGATGTGAAACCGACGGAGAGAGAGAAGAGCAAGATAGTAGAAAAAACAAGACAAGTGTAAACAAAAAAACCTCTAATCTCCAAGAAAATGTGAATATATGCAGTGTTTAGTTGAGCTTTAAAATTTTAAATAAGAACAGAGGGTTTTTTAACCAAAAAATGTTTTACCTCAAAAAATATACATAAGAGCTATGTTAACTATGAGGAGTCATTAATTAATCCAAAGAAAAGCAATGCAATAGCCAATGGATAACAAATTGTAAAATCTTAAATCTTAGAAAATACATGAGAATACTTGTGTACGTAATACAGCAATCCCTCCAATGTTCGCGGGTTTCATATTCGCCGTGTAGCGCAGAAATTATTGTAGCAAGTTTCAGCGTTCGCGAGAGCTAAATTTCACTTATTCGCGTTCACCTACCGCAGCATGTATTCGTGAGTGGTCCCCATAGAGACCAGATTGCCTGTCTTTTGTTTCCTAGCAGTTTAGTTTCGTCTATAACGCAATAACAAGAAATATGTCTTGAGACTCATTTAAGAGGGACTACACTTGATGTTTTTCAGAGAACTCATCTAATAATTGAGTGGTGTCGGTATGGTTGCCAGCTTTTTAGAACAGTAAAGCGGTACATTTTTATTAATTCAAGAATCGTTATCCTTAGAATTACTAAATATAAGCTTAAAACAATAATATTGTCGTAACTGTAAAGACGGGTAGTTGTTCCGCAAACCCCTTTTTTCCCATAAGCTTTTAATATCTATATTCGTGGTTTTTCAGGAACGTAACCCTCGCGAATATGGAGGGATTACTGTCCTCTGTAGCTTGTAATTTAAAGAAATAAAGGTTACTTTGAATTTGAACTTCGATAACGAAGGCATGGTTAGAATTGCAAACAAAATAAAACGAAAAGGGAGAATGAAGACACATTCATGGAAAGAAGCACCAACTTCAAGAACAGCGTCAACTCTTCGGTATATGTATCTCTATGTAGAAATTTATTTTTTTAAACTAAAAACAAATGAATAGTAGCTTCAGACCACAGAATTCACCTCCAACTAATACCCTTCTCAAACATCTCCATTTCCAAAATATTAAGTATTCTTTCTAAATCATTTATGGCGTATTAATAATTTCTTGTCTCTTTCAGCCTTTTATCTCTTATGTGTGTTATTCTTCTGCGATCATTCTGTTTGTATTTCTTTCAACGTCCTGCAGTCGTCAGCAAGGTAAAAAAATTCCCTCTCCCGTCTATTCTCGCAGATTCGGAAACAGAAAACAATTTTTCCCGTTACATACTTCAAGCGCTTGCCGTTGGCGGTTTGCGTTTCACGAGTTTCTCCAGGGATGTAAATCCGCTAAAGGCAGGCGATACCCATAACCATTTCATGCCGTCCCGTACCTATGCATAATATGCTTCAGTCACAACAATTTCCTCTGCAATTCATTGTGCTTATATTTTCAATGATTACTCCCTAATCGAAACTCGCCCCGGCGGAAGGTTTGAGGATAATTTCCCTCCACCGATTACATTTACACAGACGCATTGCAATAGCCAAAGTGAGATATTTTAAATTAAAGAGATGCGTCAAAACGAGTTCGGATCGGTTTAAAACTCCCCCAGTCAGTGGCGCACCTACCGGAAACGCTCTTCCCCCGCCACAGATTCATATTCCTCTCGCTCTCCCCCCTCTCTCTCTCTCGTTTTTTCTCCCCCCCCCCCCTTCTTTTCGTGCAAATGAAATGTTTTGTCGCACAGGTGAGCAGGCGGAACGATTTATGAGCGCATATAATCATTTCTCCATAGTAATTGCGAGCGAGAATTTTTTGCGAAGCGAACCTCAGGAGTCGAAGAGTTATTGCTAGGATGAAAGTGCTTCTTTCCCCGCTGTATGTATTAGCTTAATTTGGCGGCGCCTCCTATGGAAGTTTCACCGCAGCATCAGTAAAATAATGAACAAGAAATAGGAGACGATTATTTTTCCATTAATCGTGCTCATCGGACAACGCATTTCAATTGGAAGGCATTTTCCGACCGTGTAAATTCAAATTTTCCTCTTAATTTAGTGGTAAATAAACAAGGAAAGAGCTGTTGAAGCAGACAGACAATGACAGGTTTTTTAAATTTGTTGTTACATATGCATACTAGTAGATTTCTCTGAAATAATTTTATAACGAGACAATATTGAATCAACATTGAATCTCTAGCTGCTTTCGTTTAGGAGTCAGACAGACAGATGGACGAACCGAACGCATAAGCGGAATTTTTCAAGTGGTAAAAATGTTTCTTAGTTCTTTCGTTTTTTTAAGGTTAACTATTGAAATAGTTGAATTACCGCTGAGAGAGAATATTAAGTGGATGAAATGCTCGTTTGGTTTACTCGACCGCTTTAAGATCACGGGATATCATTTACCCCTTTGATCTCTTGGTCGCGCAAATCAAATCCGATTTTGTTTTGTTTATTTCCTGTCAAACATTTCTGTAGAAATGCGGAATTTTATTCCGAATCACGTCGATGTTGATTATTTGGACGATTCCCTTCCCATTAAGTCTCTTTTATCACGGTTGTAAGTGAGACTTCTTCGGCCATTTGTCGTTTCCCCGCGGAGGGGAAACTATGATTTTGCTTGGATACGTTTTCGTTCTTTCTTTGTCATCCAAAGTTTCTTTAAAATCAACAACACCCTCTATCAGCATAAAGACGGTACCACTATAGGTAACTCCCTTTCTCCTTTCATAGCTGATCTCTTCATGACTAATTTTGAGAAGTCTTGTAAATCTTCCTTCCCATATTTTCCAAAAACTTGGCTCCGTTACGTAGATGACATTTTTGCAATCTTTGACACAGCAAAAGAAAGCATCCCTAATTTCCTACAACGCCTAAACCAACAATTCGACAAGATAAAATTTACACACGAAATAGAAAACAATCAATCTCTACCTTTCTTAGATCTGCTCATTACAAGAAAACATAACAAACTGCAATTCAACATTTACAGAAAACCTACAAACACCAACACATATATTCATATGGACTCTCACCACCATATCTCACATAAATTGGCTCCCTTCCACTTCATGATTCACAGGCTACTAAATACACCTCTATCGAAAACAGATTTTTACATAGAACTTACATTTATCAAAAACTGCGCATTACACAACGGACTCGACTCACAAATCATCGACAAATGATTCAAAAACACTAGCACAATATTCAAATTAAATCATGCACCACACCCACGAACCAAAGCACAAAGAAAAAATACATAAAACTACCATATGCACCGAAACTAACAAATAATCTTCAACGCATGTTTTCAAAATTTGATCTTCACCCGGTTTTTGTCAACGAAAATAAACTATCCAACCTACTGACAAACCCGAAAGATAAAATTCCCAATAACCACAAATCAGGCATTTACCAAGTCAATTACAGTTCGTGTGACAAAATTCACATAGAACAATCTAGACGCAAACTGGAAACCTGGTTTAAAGAACACATAGCACACTACAAAAACAACAGAATAAACAAATCAAGCACTGTAACTCATATTTCTGACACGCCATCCTATCACCACAGAAAACCTATCCTTACTCAAATCAATCGACCAATACAATAAACTCGATTCATACGAAAGCATCTACGTACATAAAAACATAAACGGTCACTCCTTGTATATGTACCCCCCCCCCCCTTCTTCCTACACCCCCCACTACTGAAGATGACAGCTTAGCCGTCGAAACATCGGTGTCTAGTTTTAATTTTTGGTTAAGTTGTGTGAGTGGATTTGCATGTTTCTGCGTGTGCGTGTTTCTCTTTTTGACTTAGGTCCTACGTCGGTGTTTACCAGCAACCGGCAGCGTGAGTGTATTCTCTTCCTTTTTACGGTGAAGGAGTTTTTGTTAATTTACTATCCAAGAAAGGCTCTCCAATTTAAGAATTTAATTAAAGATGGGAGGTGGAGGAGGATGGGAGTGGAGTAGAGTTCTGCACGGGCCGATCCTTTGGCATTTATTACGGGCTCGGACCAGGCTTTAAAAATTGCTAGATATATCAAGTTTGTTATAAAATATTTTGGGCTTTGACAGGCTGAAATATTTAAATCAGTGTCTGATATTTACGTATACGATTTACATAACTTTTTATTTAATCCATTCAGCACGGCAGACGAGTCACACTAGTCCACCGTACCGAGCGGGTTCAAGCAAAAAAGGGGCAGGGGTTTTTTTTAAAGTAAACTAACTCAGGGATAGTGAAGAACGAGTGTGACCCGACCACCGTACTAAATTGGTCAATAATTTTTTGTCTACAACATTATATTTGTGTATTTTGTATAGTAATTTATTTTGTTTGTGGTCCTCCAAGGCATACAAGTATGAGGATTAAAAAAGCCCTTTTCCAATCATTGAACAGCCCACAGATGTTGATAGAAAATTTAGATTACAATAATGACATTTTTCGAGCCGAGGGGTTTTAAATGGGCCATGGGCCAGGTCCGAATTTGTATAGGCCGGGCCTAGAAAATAAGGACCGTGCAGAGCTGTAGAGTGGAGTCGTGAATGCAGCGCGATTCCGAAGAACAGTTCTGTACGCGTGCTGGGATAAGGGCGGTCGCGGTGAATGCAAGGTTTTTGTTGTCTCTCTCTCTCACACTTCGACGTCAACGACCTCTGCTGCGTTCGACGGACGACCATCTTAACTCTTCCAATCACTGACATCTTATTGCAAGTCTACTGCATGTTAACATAAATTTCAATATATCAATAAAGATTGTTCTACATAGATATCGGCTACATTCCAGCGAATGTGAACAGCTCTTTAGGTAAATAAATATACACGGCACATAACAAACATTTTACCGAATTTTGCCTCGAAAAATCCATATTGCTGTTCATCCGTAATTTCAGTTATCCGTACCTACCCGTCTCATTTAACACGGATAAACGGGGTCGCGCTGTACTCATTACTTTCGTTACCGAAAAGAAAAAAATGTTCACTGACGAGCGTGCAAAGGTTAACCATACCATGTACGTCAATTGTTCCCATTCAATCCATAGCAACAGCAAGAATAAATACGGGTTTATCAACATACATTACACATACATCCTTCGGATTAAAAACCATCGATTCTCCAGTCTGAAGTTTTAATCCGTAACGAAAAGCCGAAAGTGGCCGACAAAGGTCGGTGGGGTTATATGAAGCTGCGTTGGCCGAAAGGTGTTCCAACATACACCCGTAGAAGCCAAGAAGACTAACAATCTCGGAGACCGCGGCGGAACAGTACACACACACAAACACACCCTATGGGCGATTCCGAGCCAACAACCTGTTGCCATCGACCGACGGAACTCTGTCCACGGAAGCCGAAGGAGCAATAGCGAAACGGCGGAGTTTTCGAGCGATCGCGAGTGGAAATGAATGATCAGTTATCCTTCGGGAGAGGTGCTTAGCTCCGGAGGAAAAGATAAACCCACGATTCACTTCGACTGCTCTCTTGAGATGCGGTTTTTAAGAAAGGAAGAGCACCGATAATTTAATAATCTGCCTACCAAAATATACCGGAAATTATTAAAAATTACCAAATAATAGAAACCGACGACACAAATATGTGTTGCTATAAAAATAAACGGCGCAATATACATTGCACAAACTTTCTCATATACGTATATATATATATATATATATATATATATATATATATATATATACATACACACGCTTGGTCGACTGTGTATGCTTATAAAAGAAAAACGTTTATAAATCAAAGTTAACCATAGTTTAGGGCATATTTTAATGCCACTGGACGATAGGTATATAGTAATTTTTTGGAAATATGGCTTGGTATTATTTCTGACATCAGGCTCTACAAATGGATTGATTTTAATCAAATTCTATGCAGTTATTTTTTAATAACTCAATTTTTTCTAAAAATCGCCAAGAATAAACTATCTTTAGTTTACGAGCAATATCATTTTTATGAAATAAGGGTCTGCAAAAGATGATATATTGCATAAATACGAGATATCATTCGATTTCATGTACGCGTTTGGGCCCTAGAACAGTGAACAGACTGACAGACAGACGGCAGGGCGAAAACCACTTGGTGCACTGCACCCCCTGCCATCCACCAAAAAGGTGACTTGCAGGGTATAATGTAGATGTAGATGTATAGACTCAGGGACACCTAAAACCTGTATTTCCATTAAAATCTCGAAGTAGAATTTTTCACGATTACAATACTTTCTCAATATACTACGTATATAAAAAAATAAATTCATTACTCTTCCGTCAGCCTTACAATTTTCAGAATATGAATCTACATTCAAATAAACAATGTGGTGGTGTTTTTCGAAACAATGATTTTTCGTTGATGACACTTAAATATACGAACATTACTGCAGAAAACTGACCTTTTTGGAATACAATATGAACAATTGTTTGCACAAAATTTATTCCCTTACGACATAAGAAAAGATAAGAGTGAAAAAAAAGCGGAATCCAATTTAATAAACGATATTCCAATTATTAACCTTTTTATATTTGCCTGAAATACATTTTTCGCCGGGAGTCTATCTGCAGGTGTGACGGCCGTATCCCATCAATGCATTTCAGCCCCTTTAATGTAAGAGCGTGTGCGAGCGTATTTGAGCCGACGCCTTGACAAAGTTCAGATGAAATTACACTAAAGACAGTTTTTCGGTGACCTCACGATAGCAGGCATTCACGCAGTCATTGCGGTCGTGGCCGCGCCATCGCGCCATAGTAAGTACCTCGCGGCGACTCAGCAACGCCACCGTGCGTGCGCCAACAGAAATTTCCAGCGGGATTATCTCGTTGCGCCCATGCGTCCGATAACAGCAGCCATCGCCGGTTTGCGCCAACGCCCTGGAGAAGCCGCGAGAAACGCGTTCCGTCAATCTCCACGACATTCCTTCCGCAATTCTTCGCCTCTCTCTCTCTCTCTCCTCCTTCCCCTCCACCCAACCCTCTCCACCCTCCATCTCCACCCATCCCTCTCAACCCACCCCCCTCCACCCACCATCCTCTACCAACCCCCCTCGACCCGCCCCCCTCCACCAACCCCTCCACCCACCCCCTCCACCAACCCCCCTCCACCCAGTAAATTCCACACTCTGAATGGAATGCAGAATTTCTAAAATCTGCACAAGCATGGTATCTTAAAACTCCTTGTTTAACATATGCAAGATACCTATGATTGAGGACGATGTGTAATACCACACGCATAACTTAAGCAGTAGAGTAGTATCCGAATAATTATGGCTGCCTGTCGTTCGAATCGGCGGCGGACGCATCAGAAAGGTCAGATTCAAGATTTAGCGAATTCCACGCCATCGCCCTCGCAATAATGGCGAAATTTCTCTCGTAAAATAGAGTCGAAAAGAACGGTGAGGAGAGGGGGAGGGGGGGGGGAAAGGGAGTGAGAGAGGGAGAGTGTGAGAGAGAGAGTTAGGGAGAGAGAGTTAGGGAGAGAGAGAGTTAGGGTGAGGAAGAGAGGTAACGAACCAATGCTACTCGTGAAAATCTGCGACTCACAAGGAATAGGTCGGACGAATCAAGTAAAACGAATCTGAGAACAAATGAACGGAGCGAGTTTCCTTTTCCAATTTGTCCCGATGAGAACGAAGACTCCAACAAGAAATCCAAACCAGGACTAATGCATTCTGGTTTCCCAAAGTTGACGTCCCGATTTGATTACTTATATTGATGTTTCAGTATGTGTATTTCATTCCAAGTAATTCTCATACAATAAATAACATTTGTAATTCACAGTTTATCATTGATAGAGAACATTGGAAAACAAATTAACCAAGTATTATCAGATTTGAATAACATATTAAAAGCAATGTCAAAATCACTTTCTGACAATATATTTTGCATGTATTTTTCTAAATAAACGAACTTAATAAATTTTACTGTTTACATGATAAAATATATTTGGATCAACTGTCCATTGCTGAAGGGTAGTCCAGTGGAAAAGAAAGGAAGGATTCGCACAGCCGAGGACGCCCGAGCTCACCCTTCCCAGCGGGGTATCCTCTGATTGCAAGGATGGTTAAGCACGAATTATTCAAAACTTTTTAATACATTTCTGATGAGAATGCATCTCTGTTTAACACTGTACGTAGTTTCTCGATTATGCTCATCTTTTAAACGGCTTTCTACGGCATATATTAATGAAGTTGATATTTTTCGCTCAAAGGTACCAACCCCGTGGGGGCGTCGAGGAAGGACTCGCACAACCGAGGACTTGAGGTATCTCGCGGGCTAATGACGGTCCAAGGGATTGACCGCCGCGAGGTCCCCGTCTATGTACTTTTAACAATTGATAATAATTTATTCTGTCGTATGAAGCTGATGATAGATACAGTAAATGGGATTTAAATACGTACGTAAAAAGTGACAAACGTTACAATTTTTAGGCTGGTTTCCGAAGGAAACATATCATTATGAAATGGTCCTGTCTGTGTTATTGGGTGAGTGTCTCTTACTAACAACTTATGCACCAATGGACCGATTTTCATGCAACTTGGTATGAGCCTCGTGCTGCCAGGGCCCACCACCGGGCTATATTTTATTTGCCGAAGATTGAAGTCCCGGGTTCGATTCTAGGAACGTTTTTCCCTATTTGTTTTACATAAGAAATCTCAAATCCATCGTGCAGAGATGTTTTCTTTAATACTATAAAATATCTTAAAATTGTGATATCGGAGCGAGGTTTGTACTGCTGTAAGGGAAAAAGAATGTAGATTTTAAGTCTTATCACCGAATAGGAAAAACGATCCTCTACATTCGATCTCGCGAATCTTATTCTCGCTGTCCTGCCTTCTGTGATATGCCGGGCTTCTGATAAGTCCTACTACCTAATTCGCAAGTCCCTCCAACATAATTTTCCAGCAGTCTATGTTCCTCTAATGATGTCCATTTCAGATTTTCTATTAATGATGTTACGCTTTGTTTACTATCGTAATTTCTCTATACAAATCTAGCTGCCCTGCGCTGAACCTTTTCTATCTCGTTAATGTCCCTTTTCGTAGGAATCCCACACTGCTGACGCATAGTCGACCTGCGGTCAAACCAAGGATAAATAACATAATTCTTTCACTTTTTCGGAGCTATTTCGAACTATTCTCCCTATAAAGGTCAGCTTTTTGTTAGCGGCACCTATCAATCGGCGAATGTGGGTGTCCCACGAGAGATCACGATGGATCGTGACTCCGAGGTATTTAATCGAGTCTGAAACTGGAATCTCTACTCCGTCCAACGAATAATATTATTCAACGAGATACTCTTGGTTCTCCAGAAGTTGATGACGCAGCTTTTCTTTTGGTTTATCTCTAACTGCCATTCCTTACACCATGCAGAAATAGCTTCTAGGTCATTTTGGAGATACTGGTGGTCTTCTGGATTGCTTATTTCTCTATAGATGACGGTGTCGTCCGCGAAAAGCCTAATTTTACTTCTGACTACTGAGCTGATATCGTTTATATAAATTAGAAATAATAACGGACCAATTACACTACCCTGTGGAACGCCAGAGACAACCTCCACTTAATTCGAAGATTTCCCATCAATAACAACCTTCTGCTTCCTATGATTTAAAAATTCACGGATCCAACTAACGATTTTAGAATTAACGCCTAAGGTTTCGAATTTCGTTATTAACTTCCTGTGAGGCACCTTATCAAAGGCTTTCCTAAAATCTAAGAAGATGGCATCGACCTGCGTATTCTTTTCTCCGCTTCTCAGTAAACAATTAACAAAAAGACCGAGCTGAGTATCACATGACCTACCTTTCCCAAAGCCGTGTTGACAATCATCTAACAATAAATTACTATCAAGAAATCGCATTATGTTGCTAACGAGTATATGCTCGAGAATCTTACACGATATCGAAGTTAAAGAAATCGGCCTGTAATTTTCTGGGTTCTCCTTTTCGCCGCCCTTATGAATTGGGGTAACGTGCGCTAACCTCCAGTCGCTAGGGACCTCTGCGCGAGAAATGGATTTCTCGAAGATTATCAGAAGAAAAGGTGCTATTTCTTCAGCTAATTCTTTTAAAACGCGAGCAGGAATTTCTTCGGGGCCAGTGGCTTTGTTATGTCTGATGGAACTTAATTGCTTTGCTATTCCCACCTCAGAAAATACTATATCGTCCATCAGCCCTCCCCCCCTTATTGCGGGTGCATAATGTACGCAATGGTCGCTGACGGCTGTGAATGCTTTTACAAAATGACCGTTTAACAGGTTGGCTTTCTCTACGCTATCATGAATAACGGCACCCGAGTCATTTCGCAGGGAAGGTATGGTAGGGCCTCTACCTTGGACCTCTCTCACATAGGACCAAAACGCTTTAGGGTCCTCCTGCAAATAATTATTTAATACCTTATTCCGGAAGTTAGTAAAAGCCTCGCGCATAGTAGTTCTCGCTTTAGCGCGGGATTCCTTATACGTCTTAACTTTAGTTGCTCTATATTCATTGGATGATGTAGACGGCATATTTCTTATTTTCGCGTGGCTTATTCTCTGACGCCTAAGCGCACTCCTAACTTGCTTATTGTACCAACGTCGCTCTTTATTGTCGACCTTCAATTTAATTGGAATGTACTTATCGATACCCTCTAGCATTATATCTTTGAATAGTTTCCATGACGACTCAGCACCTGATCGTTCGGTCATATCACGGAAGCCAGGTAGTATTTCTCGTAGGCGCGACCTGAAGCTTGAAAAGTTTGCCCTAGCAAATATATAAAACTTTCTTTGAGGCTTAGGGTGCCTATCGATTTTCAACTTACACTCTGCATATACGGCCTGATGATCACTTATCCCATCTTCAATGGTGACTTTGTTTATTCTTTCTGGGACGTTAGTTGCTAATAAATCTAATATGTTTCCCGATCGCGTTGGCTTTCTGACTAATTGAAGGAGAGAGTGCTCGCAGAATGTTTCGATTAATGCCTCACAGGATTCGCGTTCTTTACCTCTAGATTCGAAACAGATTTTCCCAATCAATGTTACTTTGAACTTACTCCTTATCTCTTGTATTACGTGCATTTACCTCACGCTCATTACATAATATCTTTATATAATATATTTTCTACTAACGCATCGATTATCCCCTTATCCAAAACTGACCTTCACCCTGCCCTAGAGAGTAGGGCCGGGTGAATTCGGGACGTCAACTTTGGGAAACCAGATTGCATTAGTCCTGGTTTGAACTTCTTGTTATATACAGAGTTTAATTTAGCATCTAAGTAGTTATTGAAGTATAATTAATCGAGTCAGGCGTTACTTCGTGGAAGTAGGTGATGTTATTCATATTAAATACACAATCAGTACTTTTCCATAATTTTTTATTTTTGCGACCGGTTAAAAAGGAAATTAAAGAAAATAGCCAATAATAATACTACACCCATAAATCTGAATGAACGATCAAAATGGTGCAGGCTACCCTTTGTACCCACATGTGTTAATCAAAGGACGGAAATTAGACGCAATGGAACAATTGGAAATTTTTAACTCCTCAAAGTGTGACAATCTAGTAAATGAATATGTTTTTCCCAATATTTCACCTTTGCTCTTCGCTTCCTCGTCTCTGCCTAATGCCCGTCCCTACCACTCCCTCCAGACCAAGCCATTAACTCGGAAATCGGGTGCTTTCCCTTCCCCCGCCTTTCCCAGCCCACTACTATATACGCCTCAATAACTCCTTTCCTCCCCCTTCTCATTTTGGGGCCTCCAACTGCAGTTTCTCTCCTCCCTCTCCCCCTTCATCACCGCTGTGGAATCCATTTTGTACAACTCTTTTGTCGGCAACTGTCTAATTTTAGCAGTGTGGTTTTCCCAACCTTGCTTCCCCGCTCCACTTCACCCTTCCAACGACAGTCTTATCTTTCCCCACCCACACCTGGATTTTCTTTGAAACCCCCGTCAAACCACTCCTCCTTGCCAGATGACGCCGTATCACGTGCGAAACTGTTTGCAAAAATTAAAAATTGTGGAAAAGTACTAAGTGTGTATTTAATGTGAAGAGAATTATTGAAGATGATGATACATACGGTATATTGGATTGAAGTACAACGTAAAAAGTGACAAATTTTACGATTTTTATGTACAGAGACCGATTTAACGTAGAAGTAGTTAGGATTATTTGAGATATATGCATTCTCCTTAGGTGTGGGAGAAATGTAAATAAACACAGCTCTTATATTTTCGTTATCTTTGTTTTATTTACCGTGACGACAGGGATTGGTTACGCATGAAAGTAATTAGAATTTGGTAAGGCCTTTTTTATTCCACAAAGTACGCAAAAAGTAACAAATTTTCCGTTTGTTATTTACAGAGACTGGTATAGCACGGGAGTATTTAAAACAGAATTTTTATACATACTGTTTAGGACAATTAATTTTATCGAATGAAGGCTATGATAGATATTGTAAATTGCAGAGACCTAAGAAAAAAGGTAAATCATAAGTCACTTATGGAATACATTCTTATGCAGAAATATTTGACAAGTGACAAATGTTATGTTTGTTATATACTGAGACGCTTTCCCATCGAAGTAATTAAAACTAGGTAAGCAGATAATCTTTATTCACATTATTGAGAATAATATACTTTATCGGATGAAAGTTATAACACATTCAGACATCACATTTTGAAATCATATTGGAATATGCGATTCAAATTGAAATACGTCGTGGCCAAATTTTCTTCATTCACTTTTATTTTGCTATGATTTATATGCAGGTTCCCCGTTGAATAATTTCAACGGGCAATTATGCTTGTTATTAATTAAAAAATATGATGTGGCCACCACATGACTTTTTCCATAACATTTCTAAAAATTCCAAATTGGCTACATAAAAATAAATATTTTAAGAAACAGCGAGAAAAATTTAAGGACCACAAAGAACAGAAATAGACTCATACCGTAGCATTCTGATACTGATATAGCCAGGAATCTCCAACAATTAAGAAAATAAAAATGTAGGTGGTGGCAGCTAAAAAATTTTTTTTATTTAATATCTCTTAAACAATGCATTATATATGATATCAAATGATGTACGCTAGGGCACTGGAATTAGAAGATAAGAAGATTAATGGAATTCGTGGAAAAGGAATTATGAAAACGGATGGGAAGTCTCAGAAACAAAGGATGTAGCACAGAAATGGGAAGAATATATTGAGAAACTACACAGCAAGCAGGCAGGATCGACAAAAATAGAAATGGAAGATAAGGAAAACATTGAAGAAGACAACTTAGGACCAAGTTATATGGAGGGCGAAGTAGAAAAAGCGATAGTGGAACTAAAGAAAGGGAAAGCCAGAGGCACCGATGGAATACCGGCTGAGGTACTTAAAGTCATGGGATCAGAAGGATTAAAGCGATCACGAAATTAATTAATAAGATTTATGATACGGAAGAGTGGCTTCGGGATTTCCTAGAAGTAACAATGATCCCTCTAAAGAAGAAGCCAAAGGGAAAGACTACAGAACGATAAGCCTTCTGTCACACACTTCGAAGATCATCACGAGGATTATTAATAAAATGCTGGAGAAAAAGGCAGAAGAAATAATAGGGGAAGATCAATTCCGTTTCAGAAAAGGACGAGGAACTCTAGAGATGCTATAGGGGTAGTTAGAATCATATCAGAAAGGGCAATAGAGTACAGTCAAGATATCTGCGTATGTTTCGTAGACTGGCAGAAGACTTTTGACAGAGTAAATTGGGTAATGTTGATGAAGATATTAAAGGATATAGGTGTAGACTGGAAAGACAGGAGACTGATCAGGAATCTACATGTGAATCAAGTTGTAAAGGTCAGGCTGGAGAATGCGGACACATGCGGAGTAAATATCGGGGGTAAGAGTAAGACAGGGCTGCTGCCTATCGCCGACCCTATTCAATGTATATGGAGAAAGTCTAATGCAGGAAGCGTTAGAATGTAGAATGAAAGGTGGTCAAATTCAGTAATTAGCTACATTTGTAAATTTACTGAACCTTTCATTGTCGACGTGAGAGCACAAAAATTTCTCATTTTCCGCCGCAGCAATTGCATAATAAATATACACAGAGAAATAAAGAGATTTGTGGTTGAAGATAATTAAACACTTCAAAATTGAATACGCAATGGAGTACACCAAGACCGTTAGTGGTAAGGGGCTGTTGTATTTTAAACTATTTCATCATCATCATGCTGCTGTCCGAAGACGGGTTTCAGCTGAATCGCTGCCTCCATTTCTCTCTCTCCCCTGAAGCCTCTATATGTACTATATCCCTGCTTTATATTATCTAATATTCCTATTCTTTTTCTCCCTCTTCCTCCACTAATTTTGCCTTCTAAGATCGTCCTTTGTAAACACTGTCTTCTCATTATGTGCCCTATCTAATTTGCTTTTCTTTTCCTGATTGTTTTTATTAGCATCCTTTCTTCTCCCACCAGTTCTAATACTTCTTCGTTTCTCTTCCTCTCTGTCCATTTCACTTTCATCATCCTCCTCCATATCCACATCTCAAAACTTTCTAAATATTTTTCCTCCTTTCTCCTTACCGTCCACGTCTCTGCACCATAAAGAGCAATGCTCCATATGTAGCATTTCGCTAATTTCTTCCTTGTTTCTAAATTTATTTTCTTGCTTGTGAAAAGCTCCTTCTTCTCGTTAAATGCTGCTTTTGCCATTGCAATCCTACTTCTGATGTCCTGTGTACTACTTCTATCCTGCGCTAAGATACTGCCAAGATATTTGAAACTACTCACTTGTTTCAATTTTTGGCCATTTACCATTATACCTATTTAATTCTTTACATTCCTTTGAAACCACCATGACTTTCGTTTTTTCCGGCATTGGTCTTCATTCCATAATGTTGGCCAACCTCCACTAGTCTGTCAGTCATCCTCTTAATTTCTTTCTGATTCGATTTTTACGTGTTATCATATGGAAAATGGAAAGGCCTACCTTGGAGTCGAACCTAGAACTTTTTTCGAGATTTCTTTTCGTCATCATCTTACAATATGTGAGTCGATCATTCTTGCCAAATATCAAAAATGAATCTCGTTCCATTATGGAGTTATTCGCATTTTTATAGCGTGACAGAGGAAGCCACAAAGGGACAAAGGGACCATCGGACAAAGGGACAGAAGTAGTCTTTTATTATTGTTACATAAGCTATTTCTGAAAATGACCTCTCCGCTTCACAATTTGTTATAGGTTCATTAATTCTTATTTAATTTAATTTCTTATCAAATATCATTCTGTAAATATTAGAGCATGCTAGACCAAAACTTCCATTTTCTTTTAATTTTATGTCTTTTAGAAATGCCTTAAACGTACAGATTAATTTTTTAAAATTTGATCCAAATCGCCAGAGTATTGATCTAACATTATATTTATTGGTACATTATGAATATTCGATGGCTTTGCTTTCATCTAAAATACCAAAAAGAGATTTATAAGGACATCGGAGCCGCAGTGTCGACGCCGTCAAGATTCTGTCGGAGGACGCAGTCCAAAAGGCGGAATTCCTAATAATGAACACACTAGCGCCAAAAGGTTCAAAAGACATCATATCCTCCTCTCTCTCATCCACCCTATCACACCCTTCTCTTCCTCCCTATCACCCCCTCTCCCTCTCTTCCTATCACCCCCTCTCCCACTCTTCCTATCACCCCCTCTCCCACTCTTCCTATCACCCCCTTCCCTTTATCCTCCCTATCACCCCCTCCCCCTCTCTTCCTCCCTATCATCCCCTCCCCTCTTCCTCCCTATTACCCCCTCCCCCTTCATTTACTCCCTATCACCCCCTCTCTTCCTCCCTGTCACGCCCTCTCCCCTTCTTTTACTCCCTATCACCTCCTCCCTCCCAATCACTCCCTCTCTTCCTCCCTATCACCCCCTCACCTCTTCCTCCCTGTCACCCCCTCCCCTTCTTATCCTCCCTTTCGCCCCCTCCCCTTCTTATCCTCCCTATCACCCCCTCCTTATTTTACTCCCTATCAACCCCTCCCTCCCAATCACAACCTCTCTTCCCCCCTGTCACCCCCTCTCCCCTTCTCTTCTTCCCTATCACCCCCTCCCCCTTCTTTTCCTCCCTCATATCACCCCCTCCCCCTCCATAATACCACCTCTCCCTCTCTTTCTCCCCATCACCCCCTTATCCCCCCTCCCCCTTCTTTTCCTCCCTCATATCACCCCCTCCCCCTCCATAATACCACCTCTCCCTCTCTTTCTCCCCATCACCCCCTTATCCCCCCTCCCCCTTCTTTTACTCCCTACCACACCTTCCCTCCCAGTCACCCCTTCTCTTCCTCCCTATCGCCCCGTCATTCTCTCTCGTCCTCCCGATGACCCCGTTATGCGCCTCCGATCCCCTCCCCCACCTGCAGACTCCAATTAACGATCCGTGGACGTGGCGCCACGCGACCCCCCCCCCCCCCAATCCTTACCACTCACCCCCTGCCATCTACTATTCGCGCTCGGTTTTTTTCTTTGGCGCGGCTCGAGCGGAAGCTATTAACGGCCCGTTTCTCTTACTCGCTGAATGCGCTCCCGGATTACCTCTTCCTAACGGATTAATATTCGAAAACTTTGAACCTCGAAAGTAAATTTAATGTCTCGGAATCGTTTTCTTGCTGTTTATTTTGGACTTTCCGAGGTCAATGCGGTACCCTGAATTTCCCTAGATTCTTTACATTTTTTTCGGCGGCTATGGCTTGAGGAAAGATCCTTTTGTGCGTTAATTTTCGCGACACATATTTCATAATTGGAATTTTACTCCAAAGAAATTGTATTGCGCATGAAATTCTATAATAGAGGCCGTTGTCGAGGCGCGATTAATTCCGTAGAAACAGGGGCCGTTTTACTTTCTCTGCAAGTCATCCGTTCATATCGATCGTTAATGCGCACGTCGCAACCTTTCCCGCCAAAATAATTGAATAAATACGGCGCATAACTCGAGCATAATGATAGCGACACAAATCCTTGCGCAAGGATAAATGCTATCCACGAGAAACTGACAGACTAAATTGTAAAGATAGCGCTCAGAAAAAGCACGTCCTTCTCCCATGGTGCAAGAGTTGCCAGCAGGTATAATAATCAGATTAACCACGAGATGGAGTGAATTCGGCCCATAAATCGATAGAGGGAGGGAAAAACAAACATCTACGGACAGAAATCGCAGGATTTAACCACGCGATCAAAAGTCGAGTTAAAAAAAGTAAAATTCCATCTTTCTATATTTTGTTAACAGGATGAAAATTTCGACGTAAGGACGAATTAATTTCTGCGCGAGAGGCGTTTCAAAATTCCATGAATTTTGTGGAAAATAAAAACAAGCTTCTTCTGTCCCGTCCTAAACAAATAAATGAATGGCGATTCTCTCGCCTTGCTAAATAAAAAACTACTGTGCGCGTCGCGGAAAAATTGACAATCCAAATAAATGTCGATAAACAGAAATTTCGAAATCGCGAGGTCTAACATAACTGGATTTCTTTATGCGATTCAAAAAATTCTTCTCGGGTGTCGTTCATTAATACTTCGAAAGGATTACGTCAATTTGGAGAATCTCTTTCGCTGAAATCAGGCAACACGCTCAAATGAGGCAACAAATCCTTCGAATCGCAAAATCGAATGGTTACAAATCAAACAATTGATAATTTAAAAAGTCCATCCTTTCTTGTACTAATAAGATTATATCCTCCAACTGAGCCCAAATGGAAGACGTTAGAATAATCTAATGAGGCGCCGAGGATGTTTAGTCAAAGGGTAAGCAGCCTTCCACCAGCCCCTCGCTGGAACATTCGCTGAATAGAACACGAAAATAAACCACGTATTCGGTCCATAAGAGACCCTCTGCGGAAAGAGAAGGGAAGGAGTCGTTTGGATAATCAAAAGAATCCAAACTAAATCTTAGTCCTATTAGGATTACGTAATTTCGCGAAAAATCCTAATCTCGAGATTTAACAATGACACGGTAGGCAAGACAACATATGTATCTTTTATAAGCTTAAAATTTTCCAATAAATGTGATTTAAACGTATAACTTGAGCGATTTGGAGCCGAAGGCAAAAGTCGACGATAAGAATAAGAATCTATGCTTTTTTTTAATGGCCCAGGTCTGAAGATCGTAGGTCAATTACTTCTAATTTAATTTTTCGAACGAAATAAAGCCTGCAAGTGAAAAAAGGTATTTTTAAGTGTTCTCTTATGGTGATTTCTATAGAGCGTTCTGGCGGACCAACGTACAGAATAAGGACATTATGTATATAATAATAATACTTTACAAAATATCTACTTAAATTGTCCTTTTTAGTGCTTTTCGTCATTCCTGAAAAGCACTATTATCTTCGTCCGTCCGTACGCATATATACTGTCGTTTCCGGATTCGGTATAGTCTAGTACAGAGGTCCGCAACCTGGTGCTCGCGAGCACGGCGGTGCTCTTTTGCAGTCTTACCGTGCACTTCTACTACTCTAAAAATCGTCTTTCCTAGAACCATTAATTATATTTGTTCGCTTGGTCTCTTTCTAAACGTGCGAGAGAAATTTTTAATCACTTTGCCATACATTTGATTATATTTATGATCATTCCTATTTTTACCCAAGTATAACGGTGCTCGCTGGGTGCTCTTGCATGTAAATTAGTGCTCGCCACATTAAAAAGGTTGTGGACCCCTAGTCTAGAACATACACGCGTTATTTTTGCAACACTAATACGCGTCATTATTTTAGTTTTGCGTTCGAATGTATTTGTAATATTTTATAACGCTAAATAATGAAAATTCGGAACACAAAGGGCAGCATATCCATGGTGATTTTAAAGCTACTAAAGCCAATATAAGTATTAAATTAGAAGTCCAAACCAGGAATAATGCAGGCTGGTTTCCCAAAATTGACGCCCTGGATTGATTACTTATATTGACAGGAAATGTTTTAGTATGTGTTAGTCATTCCAAGGAATTTTCATACCATAAATACCACTTGTAATACATAGTTTATCAGGTTTAAAATACTAAAAACAATGTCAAAATCTATTTCTGATATATTTTGCATGTATTTTTTTAATTAAACGAATTTAATAAATGTTACTGTTTATACGATAATATGCATGGATCAACATCTATAGCCACCGCAAGGGTGTGTGGCAGGGGGTGCATTAAAACCAAGGGGAAAACTCCAAAATTAGGTCTGGGTTTACGCCCCTACGCGAGGTTACTTTTGATCGCAAGTTTTATTCTGCTCAGCTATCGTTCTAGGGAAAAATGAGCCTTTGTATCTCTCCGTCCTACAAACTATCTCTCTTATTTTACGAGGATGGTCCATTCCACCGATATAGGTGGAAGTTCTTATTATTTCTTCGACGTCGCTGGAGAAAGTACACGTTCTAAATCTTTCAAGAAGTTTTAACCTAGCACGTAATCAGCGCTCAGCTAGTGATTCCCATCCTAAGTCCTGTATCAAGCCTGTAACGCTTTTATTTCTATCATAACAATTTTTGACGAATCTAGCAGCTTTTCGCTGCACTTTCTCTAACTCGGTGATTAATCCTTTCTCGTACGGATCCCATATGCTCGACGCATACTCGAGAAGCGGTCTAACTAAAGAAAAGTAACATGTCTCTTTGACTTTTTTCTTGCTTTTACCTACTATCCGTTTGATGAATCCTAGTTTTTGCTTAGCTTTCCCGGATATATTTCGTATGCGTGTGTCCCACGAGAGGTTATTTGTTAAAATGACACCTAAGTATTTGACGGGTTCAGCTAATTTTAGATGTACGCCTTCTATACTGTAATTCATCGCCTCAATTTCTTTGTTTCTCCAGAATCTCATGACGGAACACTTACCTAAGTTCAGCTCTAACAGCCACTCTTTACACCACCACCACCTATCTGCTATCAACTGTCCATTGCTGAATGGTAGTCGAGTGAAAAAGAAAATAACCCATTTGTTCACTCGTTTATGCTCAAGCCGAGTTCGGTAATAATCGTCCCCATGGCAACAATCCGATAAAATGCGATTTAAAACGCAAAAACGCTATGTTTTAGTAGAAATACAATAAAATACGATCAATTATCAAAGTCCTGCGATAAGAATTGGAATCTACATTATTTTCTCCTTAGAGCAGTACAAACCTCGCTTCGATATCACAATTTTAAGATATTTTAATGTTTTAAATAAAACATCTCTGCACGATGGATTTGAGACTTCATATGTAAAACAAATAGGGAAAAAAGTTCCTGAAATCGAACCCGGGACTTCAATCTTCGCCAAAATAAAATATACCCCGGAGGTGGTCCCTGGCAGCACGAGCCTCATACCAAGTTTCATGAAAATCGGTCCATTGCAATGGACAATCAATATAAACAAGGTCTGTAAACAAACAGAAGAAAAATGATGAACTTAAATATTTCAGTCATGAACTGTTTTCAATACAACCCATCCCCAGAAACTCTTAAAAGGTTGGTATTCCTGGGCGTCACAATTACGTGTGAGTGTAAATATCTTCTTTTTTATCGTAGAATTACGTTTAAAAGACGCTCTTGATCAGCGCATTTACCCGGCTTCGACGCTTGAGTTACTTTCTCACAAATTTAACATCATAAAAAAGTTAAAATTTTACTTTAACTGATTTGGTCGACTAGAGATCCCCTGTAGCAAGGGGACAGGTACTTGTGCTCGGTTTCCAGTCGAACCCTCGAGTTCCGCACTCATAATCCGAGTTAATGGCGGTCGTGAGGTCTGTAAAGCGGTCAGTTTCGGATGTGGTCCCAGCTAGTTAATATGAGCCATAAATTTTCGTGTTAGTATTAGTAGTGATTTTTATTTTTAGGTGCATCGACGGCTAAGGTCATTTCGCACCGTTGAATATTCTATTCAGAGAAAAAACCATAAACAAAATTATCTCACCAAAGATGCCGTAAGAATTACACAAGAAGAAACGTGGTTTTTAAACATAAGGACAAACCAACCAAGAGATACGTTAAGGAAACCGATGAAAAAAACAAAAGGGAACAAACTAATTCAAGACCAACAAGAACCAAAAAACAAAGTTCTCTCACCAAAGATGCCGTAATTACACAAGAAGCGCCGTTTTGCTTATAGAGTCGGTATGGTTACTGACAACAATATGTAGTAATATTCATATTTTTCGCCGCGATTTCGATAGCTATGAATCGACCTAAGGGTCGATTGTTACCTCGATAGCTATGAATCTAAACACGGTTAGAATGTGCACTCGGCTATGCCCCAGCCGAGTTCGGCAATCAGAGCCGGCGCGTGCACGGGTGAAACGTGTGCACCGCACACAGGCGGCCGACAAGAGTCGAGGCGCTTTCTACGACAAATTGAGGGAGGTTCGCCCGGTGCTGAATTGGATTCAGTATTGTCTGAGATGCATGAAAAATCAGAAGAAGGTAGTCTGCTCATATTTAGGGCATATGATTCCAAACGAAATTATAAATCTCATTTCAGAGAAAATTATTCCAGTAATTTTAGACATGCGTAGAAAAGCGAGGTATTTTTCAATAATCCTTGACTCTACCCTGGATGTAAGCCATACGGAACAGATTACCGTAGTAATCCGTTTTGTAAAAATTAATACCGAAATCAGAAGAACTGAAATGCAAGAGCACTTCCTTGGGTTTTACCCAATTACGGAATCAACTGGAGAGGGATTAACTCTATTTGTTTTTAAAATGTTGAAAGATTTAAATTTAAATGTTCAGGATATCAGAGGCCAGGGTTACGACAACGCTGCCAATATGCGTGGAAAGCATAATGGCTTACAAAAAAAAATTTTAGATATCAATTAACGGGCAATGTTTGTGCCATACGCTTCTCACAGCCTAAATCTTGTGATTAATGATGCGGCAGAGCTCACCCTTAAAGCTGTAGAGTTCTTCAATGTTGTGCAGGAATTGTTTTTTTTTCCTCTACTCGAAGGTAGATATGCTAAAGAAACATATTAAAAAATTAACATTGAAACCAGTTTCAGAAACCAGGCGGGAGAGTAGGATAGATGCAATAAAACCATTGAGATTTGAAATCGCAGAAATATACGACAGTCTTACCAATTTGATGGATGGAACAAATGTAGATATAACCACTCGCTACCAGGCCCAATGTTTGGCTGCAAAACTTTAGAGCCTTAAATTTGTATGCTCAGTCGTTATATGGTACGACATTCTATCTAAATTCAGTATTGCTAGCGAATTGCTACAGAAACCGAAACTAAACATCAAAACCTGCATTGATCTTTCAAAAAATTTAATCGGTTTTTAAAAGAAAAGCGTTCAGACAAATGGCTTAAAGAGTACGCAAGACAAAGCAAGATTTAGCTGCAACTATTGAGGTGGAACCAGACTTCCCGGAAACAAATGCTGTACGTTTCAGGAGAAAGGCTAGGCAATTTAATTATGAGCATGTTGATGAACCAATTAGAGATCTACAAAGAGATTTCAAAGTAAATTTTTATTTTTTTAGTTTGGACAACTCTAAAATCACTGAGTGAAAGACTCGAGATACTTCAGCAGCATAACTAAGCGTTTAATTTTCTGCATCATTTTTTCCGATTTGAAATACGCCAGCAGTTATGAAAAAGAAGAAATTGTGAAATTTTACAGACAAAACTTTCTAATAATGACAAAAGTGAAAGTGACATTGATGCAGTGTACCTGAAGAATGAAATCGACATGTTGCAAGATATGGTGCGACCTAACCTAACCATTGGAAGTTTTAAATTATTTGTTGGAAAATGACTTGCATATAGTGTTTCCAAATACCTTTGTCGCATTAAGAATTCTGTTAACATTACCAGTGCCAGTAGCGGGAAGTGAAAAGCCATTTTTTTAATTTAAAAATATAAAATATTATTTTAGGTCGACGACGGCTCAAGATAGACTTAGTAATTTGGCAACCATTTCAATTAAACATGACACTGCAAAAAATTAGACACTCACCAGCTAATTAAAAAATTTTCTGAATTAAATGCCAGACGACTTAATGTGAAGGCTGTCAAATTTTCGCTTTTAGGCATATGTATGGTTATTTTGAAATGCATCACAAAAATTTGCTCATTTTTTTAAAAGTTGATGTCTTGATGATCAAATAAATTTATTTGTGAAGTTGTATTTATGCTATTAATTTTACACTGTTTCAAAGCAAACGAAATATAGTTTGTTTTTCGGAATGCAAAACTTGTGCATGTGTTGTCCTATAAGAGTTTGTAAATAAATCTATAAAGTTTTTGTTATTACTATTGGTGTGATTATAAATAAATGCGTATAATCCTATTCTTTATGTTACTGCTTTCAACAACTATATTATACCTAACTTAATTTATACCTCAGTTGAAAATCTACTATAAAATATAACACAACATTATACAGATTTGCTTCGCCAACTTCGGGAGTAAGGTTTCTGTCTCATCGGTTGGCAGTACCGCGGTTAGTAAGACAAAAGACTTAGTAAAGACCTGGATTAGGCAGAAGTTCCAAACTTGGAGGTCGCTATTGTCATGTTTTCGGAGGTGATCTAGTCTGATAGATTTTTTTATCTCCTAACGACAGAAAACTAAACTTATTTCTCGTTTTATATTTTCGGTGGGCGATTCTATTGGAGTTTGGAATGATCTATTTTTGTTATGCCGCGAATCGTAGAATTTACATCTTTTGGGGTCTGTCTTCACTGTTAGAAATTTAGTCGAGCGGAGATGGGGGGACATGTGTTCTATTAGATGGTGGAGGCGATGAAATCTTTACGCAATCCACCTAAAATGGGTTAGCGATCGAAGTCTTACGCATCGCTGCTGCAGAGAATATTCAGCACGAACACTTGGAACAGGAATTGAAAATCAGCTGATGGTAATGGAGAGAGATACCGAGATATGTGTACTTATGGAGGGGAGAGAGGGAGTGGGGGGACGGCCAACTTGTTTCCACACACGGGCGGCCAATAGGCACGCGTCGGCCCTGTCGGCAACAATCATCACCATAGCAACAAATCGAAAAAATGGCTTTCAAAACGCCGAAACGAATGTTTTTGAGGGAAATTCAAACAAATACGATCGAAAATAAAACCTGTCATAAGAATAAGAATCTTCACTTCTTCCTCTTAGAACAGTACAAATCCCACTCCGATATCATGATTCTAAAATGATTCAAAACGCAAAAGAAAAACTCTCTGCATGACAGATATTAGATAAACCATGTAAATCAAATGGGGAAAGAATTCACCTGGAATCGAACTCGGGACCTGTAAATTCGGAATATATGGCCCGAAGGTAGTCCCCGAGAGCACTAGCCTTACACCAAGTTCCATGGAAATCGGTCCGTTCGTGAGGATGTAAGTGAAACACATACACACGGACACCGAGGCGATCTCACAAGATACATTCCATTTTTTTGGAAAGCAGGTTAAAAATATATCTACTGTTAAAAAAAAAGATAATAGGCAATTATAAGTACCACGTAAAGAAATACGTAAAAAATATATTCGCCAGAAGACAATAGACGTTTGCCGTCCAGGAAAGACACCTGCCAGTATATAGCTCATCATCCTATGCCCTCCGTCCCAGATCGGTCGAGAGACAGCACAATGCCCGAAGAATCTAGGCCGCCTGCCAGACCCTTTTTAGATATTGAAACAGACAAACCGATTTCTGTTAAACTGTTGGAAAAGTTTATAATAAAATACAGAGTTTTGTTGGGAAAGTTTATAATAATATCCGGATTTTTTTGACACAAAAGTTTTTCAAAAATGCAAAAGCATGAAAAATTGAAAGGGTAAGTAATTAAGAGCTTATTTTTAATTTATTTTCAGCCATTAGAGGTAATTCTCCAATAAATAAACCTTTAACACAATGGCAAGAAAAATTAAATGAAAAAAATCCATCATATTATGGAACTCGGAACAAACGAAAAACTCGATATAACGTAACTTTATCCCGGTGCAAAAGAGGTTTGTATAAAAAAATTTGAAAAGTTTCCAAATTGAAAAGACATTTAGTTAAATAAAATTAGACTATTACGTATTAGGTAAAGACAAAGATAGCATCAAACATGACAACATAAAGACTCTACGGAATCAAATGCTGGCAGGTGCAGAAAATAGACAAAACGTAAAATTGAACGTGTTTTAAAGATACATTTCACCTTAAAGACGGAAGATTCTACAAGATTTAGCGAAGGCGAAATGAAATTAAAAATCCAATCACGATCAAAGCCTGCGAAATACTCTTCATTTTTAAAAATAAACAGACTATTATGAAGAATGAACACGGCTTGGTGCCACCAATAACACACCTTCTCTACTGAACGTAGCGAAAGCAAACGAATCGCCGCTAACCAGCTCCACCGATCACAACACATCGCCAAACAATCAACGACGCACAGGAGGAGGCACACGGGTGCCAAAATACGTATTTCTGTTATTTAAAACTGATTTGGAGAAAATTTTGGGATCTTGGTGTATGGTGGATGTTTATGAAACGCTTGCAGAGTTACTCGTATATATTAAAACATGATTTTTGGATTACTTCATAGTAAAATAATTCAACAATATTGATTGCGTTATTTGACTCGGTTATGCCATTTAACGGACGGATTTTAACTTTGAATAATATATATTAACTAATGTATTGCCCCTCATATTACGGGGAAACATAGAAATTGATAATAACAGCTGCAATTATTGAGTAAGAACCGGTATAAAATTTGCCAAAATATAGGTTCGGAAGAATTTCTTTCTCATTCTTGTATTCTCCAATGATTAGCCCTCGTCAAAAATGAAATAATAATTATAAATAAATAAAAATATTCCCTCCATCCCGCTCTCCCTTTCTCTGTCTCCCTCCCTCCATCTCTCTGCCTCATTTTCTCCCACTTCCCGCTCACATTCCCTCCTGCCACAATCCATAGCTCTCCCTCTTTTCCTCCGTCTCCATCTTTATCTCTTTCCTCCCGTCCTTTTCTAATTATATACCTCCCTTACCTTCCATTCTATATCCCTTCCCTCCGATCTCCCTCCCCACATCCCCCTCTCTCTTAATCTATATAGTCGTTTAGATAAGCAAAAGAATCCAAAGTAAATCCCAGTTCCATTAGGATTACGTATTTTCGCGAAAAATCCTAAGATAACTTAAGGCAATCTATGCACACCTATATATTACACGTATGAGGGTTGAGACAACAATTGATTCTCGAAGTTTTACATTCACGTGGTCGGCAAGGAAACATTCCGTTTAAAAGCCGATATTTTCCCAAAATAAGTGATTTAAATGTTTAATATGAGAGATTTCGAACGGTAGGCGGAAAAAAGATGAATACAATAAGAAACTTCATTGATTTTCCTAAAACATAGTTGAAATTCGAAGATCGTACTTCAATTATTTCTAATTTAAATTTCCAAAAGAATAAAAGCCTGCACTATAAAAATTCGCTTTTTTACGTGGAGTCGAACCGGGGTCCTTTTACACTGTCCATACATAGTATAGAGGAAAAATCGATTTCGAGATTTAAACGGAAATACAAGTCTTACGGGAAATGGTAATCGTCCCCTGGAGTCGAACACGGGTCTTTTTTCGTATTTTTTGTTATTTAATTTTTATATCGGAATGAAACATTCCTGCGAAATTTCAATCTTCCATTTAATCGGGAAGTTTGTTAAAACGCGTTAAAAAGTGCCATTCATGAAGAAGTAGCTGAAATTGACTTGAAATGTTTGAGCAAATTATAAGTGATTTAAAACGTATTGAATTTTACTTAATAAATGAATTATTTTACTCTTATTAACTCGTAAAAAAAACAGGCTAAAATGTGAACGGACTTTCAATTTACCATCAAAGAAAAAATGTGTAGTAACTTACTTACTATTAACAAAATACTTACATAAACTGAAATGAGTTTAACTATATTTTAAGATCGCAGTTTTCTTTCAACTTTATAAGTTTTGAAAATGTTCCAGAAAAATCACTTTAGTTAAAGAAATTTAAATAAAAGTCGTAAAATGTCATTTTTTCACTCCTATTTGAAATTCGGTTCGAAATATTTGCTGTATTATCAGTTAAAGAAATCTATTGAAAATTACATCATGACCTATATTTAGTTTTATGAATTCCCACCATTTGGAAATGGCGCATGATTCAATAGTATATCATTTTTTATAATCAATTATAATTTATTATTATTTTTGGAGTGCAGCTCCTTTTAATCCTATACAAATGCTACGTCATCTTCCTCAATTTCTGCTCATTCCCATTCTCTTTTCCTTCCTCCCTCTAATTACTTAATAGATTCAGAAATAAGCTATACCCATGTATGAAAGTCTGACCCGTGTTCGAGCACTAAATTGGTGCATTTATTATGAGGCCCAGAATATAATTCAACAATTGGGACAACAGTGGTCCAATATAAACAAACTGCGTGAGAAATCGTACTAAAAGGTAATTTTTGGAGATTTACGAATGAGATTTAAATTATTCTCATCGCATAACTAAGTTAAATACCTCATCCTTGAAATATTTGAAAATGTAAACGAAAAAGGTCTGCATGTTAAGGAATGGCTTTTTTTCGTGATTTATATATGCGATGCGAATTTATAACTCAGGTTAATAATAAGATGCACTGCAAAAAACTATGAAAATAACTATAAAAATAGTTAATTATAAAAAATTTCAATAGGAAGTTTACTGAAAAGAAATTAATGAAAAACACGATATTAATTATAAATAATTCGGGCGCCATCTCTCTCTCGTACTAAAGCATTCAAAACACACTTTCCTTACGCATGTAGTATAAGGACGACAATACAATCTCGAGGTTTAACAATGAAACGATCGGCAAGACATCTTTTAAAAGCTTAAAATTTCCTATAAATGTGATTTAAACGTATAACTTGAGCGATTTCGAACCAAAGGCAAAATTCGACGATAAGAATAAGAATCTATGCTTATTTTTCTTTAAAATGGTCCAGGTCTGAAGATCGTAGGTCAATTACTTCTAATTTAATTTTGCAAACGAAATAAAGCCTGCAAGTGAAAAAAGGTATTTTTAAGTCTCTTATGGGGATTTCTATAGAGCGTTCCGGCGGACCAACGTACAGAACAAGGATATTATGTATATAATAATAATACTTTACAAAATTCCCATTGAATGACATTGGAGTCGTTGCAATGGTATTGAATACTTTCATTGTTGAACACGGAAAAACGTTTCATAATTTTATGATTAAAATCGAATTTTCGCACAAATTCAGCATGGATTTGCATCGTGCCTTCCCAAAAATTAAACTTATTTCTTTCATCCAGACAACGGTTTATGTCCTTTGTATCTTAATGCAAATAATTTAAAAAAGCAATTATATTTAGCATTGCAACCCTTTCCATGCCTTTCCTATGGGTGTTCAAAATTGGACATTGGGGTTGAAAATATCCCTTAAATAACTTTTTTTGGAAATTCGGATTTTTCCAGAGGTTATTATACCCAATGACCTATTTTCTTGCCAAATTTCAGCTCTATAGCACTTCTATAAGTACCTTAAGTTTTATATTTATATTATTTATATATATAATTTATTTATATATATTTTTTTTTAGAAATATATACTATTGCATATGATATGATTGGATGTTAATACTCTGATGATAACATATTTTGTGTGAATAAGTTTAATTTCTTTATCTGGTGACACCTCCAATTCTAAATACCAAATTTAGTGAAAATCTATCCTAGGTCTTAGACATAAATTTTAAAGTCTTTAATCTCCATAGTAAATTTTAATATAATTTTTTAAGTTTAGATTACCAAAAACTTCTGTGAGTTATATGAACAACCATTACAGCAAATTCAATGGTTTTAGCAGCGGATCATGAACTGTGGTACACGTACTAGTGGTACATGAATCTTTTAAATTGGTAGACAAAAAGTATTAAAACTGCAGCGGGTAACCATAGTATTTTGTAAGTATGTGCATATAAATTTATTTTACCCCTTGCTCTTTATATTAAAATTTATTTCGTTCATTCCTAATGCCGTCAAATGTTCTACTCCGCAATAAAAAAAATACTTAATAAATTTCTACAACTTTTTTTTTCAGATCACATAAATTTTAGTAAATGAAATGAAACATATGGAAACCTTTTATTTAGACCATTGGGTCCCAACATTCACTTGTTGCAGCCAGTGGCGGATTTATGCCTGCTGAAGCCTCGGGCACTAAACATTCTGAGGTCCTTGGCACTAAACCTTCTGGAGCCCTTGGCACTAAGAGGTCAGGGGCCCTGCAATCTAAATATATAGTGAAACCACTCCTAATGGCTACCCTCTCTTGTGTCAACTCTTAACGATCGTTTTTCTATTGAATCATAGAGAGGTTCCACTGATTTAAAATTTGAGACATTTAATATTTCTGAGATTATACACACGAAGATTTTTTCGGGGCCTTACTTCAAGGGGCCCCTTTAGTATGCCAACAGCAACCACCCTTATATCCGCCACTGGTTGCAGCAAAGTTTATGATTCACATAAGGTGTTCCACATGAGTTTCTGTCTTACAAGGGGACCTTACGACATGTTAGCCTTCGATTTGGTTGAAACTTGGTGAGCATATAGTACCTCCTTAGAGATGAAAAATGCCAAAGCAAGACCTCTCAAGCATTCACGAGACATTCGCGAACAAATTTGGCGAGAGGTCTAGTGTTCCAATGTATACCTTGCTATGATACCGAAGGTCAATGGAAGACCTAGGTGTCTAAATCCTCGGTTACAAAAGTGTTGGATTCCAGTTCGATCCCAGTGCTGGTATTTTTTATACTTGAATTCTTTCATATGTTTTTGATATTTTTGGGTTTTACAATTTGCTGGAAGTTTATTCGATTTTCACTAATTATGCAAGGTGAAAAGAATTTTCTCAAGAAGTTAAAAAAAAATACTTGCATCACCATCAAAAATTAAATGATAATAACTGCTCATGGTCCATTTATTACACTATTCAACACTTTGTTTTTACAAGAAACTAATGCTTCATTGCAAATTATGATTCACACATTTATTTATTGATATTATTTGAAGATATACGTTTCAGATGGCAATTTTTTCCGCTTTGCATAATTAGTGAAAATGTAATTATAAATCAAATAAACTTCCAGCAAATTGTAAAACCCAAAAAAATCGAAAACATATGAAAGAATTCAAATATAAAAACTTTAAAAAAATATCACTGCTAGGCTTGAACTGACATCCAACACGTTTGTAACTGAGGATTAAGCCACCTAGGCCACTGCCTTCTGCTGATCTTCAGTGTCATAGTAAGGTATACATTAGAACGCTAGATCGCTCGCCAAATTTGATCATGAATATCTCGCGAATGCTTGAGAGGTGCATCGTCTTGCTTTGGCATTTGTCATCTCTAAAGAGGTACTACATGCTCACCAAGTTTCAACCAAATCAGCGACTAACATGTCGTAAGGTCCACTTGTTAGGTAAATTATTATAAAAGATCAATAAGAAATGTTTCATTTCAAATAAAAATAACCATTAAAAACAAATTTTAAAACCTAGCAAATTTTGAGGAAAGCCACTCATTTCTTTCCTTAATAATTGACTGATAATGAAATTTCCATTTAAGGTGACAATGAGCCCATTCCCTCATTGGGATAAATCAGAAAAAGATATGAAAGGGGATCAAATTTGGCTTGTCAGTTGAAGGTTGGGCCCCAAAGGTTTAGAAGTAAATTGGCAATGTTTTTTTCTCTAAATCTACATCAGCTTCTAACAACAATTTATATAGTTCTAGATAACCTAACTGATCCCCATCGGTCAAATTGGTAGTAACAATAATCATTTGCCGGCCTTGGTAGAGGGGTGGTTAAACATTTTAGTACCAATAATTCATGAGATAGGTGATCTAACAATAATAAAAGGCTACTTCTGCCCCTTTGTGGCTCCCTTTGCCACGCTATAAAAATGCGAATAACTCCATAATGGAACAAGACGCATTTTTGATATTTGGCAAGAATGATCGACTCATATATTGTAAGATGATGACGAAAAGAAATCTCAAAAAAAGTTCTAGGTCTGACTCTAAGGAAGCCAATTCCATTTCCCATATGACAACACGTAAAAATCGACTTTTTGACTTGTAGGATTTTATTCTTTTTGAGATCTAAATTAGAAAGAATTCACATATGAACTTTGGATCTAGCTCATTTTAAAGAAAAACTATGAAGTTTCTTATTCTGTTCATCTATTCCCGCCTACAATTCGAAATTCCTCATGTTAAATGTTTAATTCACATATTTTGGGGAATTCTTGCCATTTTAATGGGATGTTGCCATGCCAACCCATTACATTGTTAAACCTTGAAATCCTATTGTTATTTCAATCCTTATGGGTGAAAGCGTGCTTTGAATGCTCTTACAGTTAGTACGAGAGAGAGAAATTCTTTTCATAGCAACCAATTTAAACATTTGTTGCGTTATTTACAAGGAGTGCATTTAAATGTAGAATATTAATCATTTGCATATTAAAATTAGGTACTTAGAATCATTGTAGGAGTTCGAAACTTGAAACAATGAACACCTAAAATAATGAAGGTTTGTTTTCTGGCCATCCAAAGAAAGTCAAGGCATATTTATGTTCATTTTTCATTTCACAAAAACCTTTCCCATTGAATTTCAACGGGCATCTCCCTAGTTTGTCCATAAAATGAACAAAAATACACCAAAATAAAACTGGTGTTTAAAGGTTAAAGGAGTTAATAAATATTATACATTAATTTCTAAAGTCAAGAAATAAACAAAAGCATGCCTATTATACATTAACACTTCATTCTGATGCCTCGCCGCATTGAGAAAACCACAACCAAGGTTCCTACCCAGCCTATGTCAGAAATTGTTCTCTGACAATGCCGCCACTTCTTTATACACCCGAAAAGGATTTGTCACTATTAATGTTATACATGTGGTAGCCACTAATCATTGTCTTTAATTTATTTTATAATTTTCACATCTACATCAGGATATCATTAAAAATATCAGCTAAAATGGCATTGTGGTAGTGTATTTATTTAATTACACAAAAGAGACTGAAATTTGTAATTGTGTTCACTTAATAAAAATTACAAAACCTACACTGTAAAATTTCAACTGTCCAGAAAATATGATTCAATAATACCTGCCTGCACCATACATGGAAAAATATGCAATAGCCCCTAACATTAATTTCAAAACAGAAATACTAGGTAATTTAAAGTCTTTTTGCTGTATGTAGTGGATAGCAAAGTATATTTAGCTTCGCAATGCCTAATCTCATATCAACACCATGAAATAGTTTTTTATGTTAAACAGAGGTGTTTCAACTCAAACTTATTTTACTGTGTGGAAGAGGAGAAAATGGCCATTACATAACTAAACAGTTCATTCCAAATGATATATTAATTATGTCTTCAATGTTCTAATAGCATTTCATGGCAAAATCATAAGAAATACATACTTGACCACCATTTGAAATTTATAAATTTCGAGGAAATTTAAAAAAATTTTCGCAGCTTAAAAGATATGTATTTCTAATGCTTTCAATCACACAATAGGAAACCTATGGTCCTTCAGACCAAAAGATTGTTAGTGGACCAGTACTCAAATAAAAAATAACCAGCATATATTGAAGAACTTTAAAAATATCTTTTATAAAACTTACTCCCAATGCCATTTTTCTCATCTTTCATGCAAACATTTCTTATAATTTAATTTCTTTCATTAAATGTCATATTTATTTACTAGGTTTAGCAAATTATAAAATATGCAATTTATGTAGCTCGAATTGAATTTAGGATCATAGCATAAATGAAAGTAAATCTTTTGGCAGATGACTGGAATGGAAATTTAGCTAGACATTTGACTAATAGGACATAGTAATGCAAACCAGGATGTTGGGATGTACTTTGAATTTTGGCATCAAAGATTAATTAAATAATTATCACAGAGCAATATCCCCATATGAAAAGGAATGGCATAGCTACTCTGTGCTAAGAAACGCTTAAAATTACAACCTTTTTTCTTTTTATTTATACACATACAAAAGGATTTAATTGAATTAATAATTTATAGAAATTCGTGTTTAATATGACAATTAAATATTATTTTTGCATTAATTCATTATTAAAAGAAATTATTACTTTAATCATTTCTAAGAATAAGTTCCACTCTGGATGGAAGTTTTAAATATAAATAATAATATTCTTTTCAGTTTTACACATTTTATATTTTACAACCAAATGCTTCCATTTTTTGGTTTGTACTGTAAATATGTTAAAAGATAATCCTGGAGAATGATACACAATTTTACTACAGAAGACCGAATTTCTTGATAACTATTTTTATTAAACAAATACCCACATTGAATACCTATAAAAAAAAAAATAATTAAATATCTGCGCATTGAAAAAATTCTTCATGAGTTTGCTCAGTAAAGCAAAATATATATTTTTCTTCAAGTATTACTCCTGAATTACTATTCTGAATTTAAAATTTTACTTTAAAAATGAATTCTGTATGAATATGCTACCCTATGTAATGGATTAAAGCAAGTATAATTTAAACGGAAGATCCAATAATGATTTGGCACGGCAAAAGTTTTATAATGAGACTACAGACATATAAATGTACAAGCATGTGTGCATACACCACAAATATTTACACAGATGTAAACATTGGAAGTTTAAGTACATGAATGACACATCAAAGCTATTTCTTTAATTTGTTCAGAAAATATAGCTATTTTTCTTTGTTGAAGTTAAGTTTCAGATTCAAGTAACTATAGAATCAAATAGCTCTTTCTAAATAAAAGTTAAAAATTTTCCTGTTTCTTACGAAGCAGCCAATTATTGTCAAAAAGTCCATTAAAAACAAAGTAGCACGTTTTATTGCAATACAAAAGTCCTTCCATCCGCCAATCAGATAATTATTAACTAAGTTCACATAATCATAATTAACCTGATCAAAGGATAATGTTTAGAGATTTAAGCAAATATGCAAACTTATAAATAACATGTTTTTATATTATTATTAACTATAATGAGAAAAGTAACGCTTTCTCGTAAATACCACAATTTTAAAAATAAATTTTGAAATTATTTACTTGTTATAGCATAAAATATATTAATTTATACATTTGTCATCAAATTTGTTAATTAAGAGAACAAGAAAAGTTCCCTAAAATGTTTATATACTTGGATTTTCGATTATAGCGATTTTAATTATCATTAGTAGTTAGGCTGTAAAATGGTTTGCATAGTTTTTCCAGATACAAAACTTAACGATTATAATTTACGTTAATCCTTATAACGTACCATGCGGGATCAATGACTAAAATGAACTAACTTTATACGTAGTTTATGTTTCATAACGCACACAATTCGACTTCTAAAATATAACAACAAACAGCTATGATCTTGGACAATTTTATTTTACCAAGAGTAAGCAGACACTAATTACTTTAACGATGTTAAGTTATATCAATGCACAATAGCAATTCATCACATAATACAAATGACTCCTTGGTGTTCTTTTAATAAAATGTTTTAAATAAAACGTTTTGACTCGAACAAGATAAATTTTAATAAAACGAGTTCTACAATGATGCAACGAAAACAAATGAATATCGTAGTACATTACCTTTCATTGCATTACTTGTTCAATGTAACCTAACGTCAACTATTTTAATATAAATCGAAACTAAATAGTCTTGGAAAACATTGTGATGAAAAATGATCTAATGATATGGGTACACGCAGTCTATCCGATTCCGGCATTTACTCGGAATAAAACAATAAATCATCGAAGGTATTATTAAAATACTAAAAAATTAACTCATGCTTTAGATAAACATTTATATCATAAAACCCAAAAAACTAACGATATTGATTATTCGATAATAGACCGGCAAAGAATTAGTCTATAATAAACACGAAAATAGTAATAAAATGGAATTTTTAAATACCTGTACTACATTCCACCGTTATCAAGGGTCTTGATCCTCTAAAAACGTACAAACTTCGACCTGTTTTCACGAAACCTCTTCCAATTTTTAGCACATGCTGTAACCTCATGGAAGCGGCCATTGTGACGACATGTGATGTGTCTAAGAACCTCAGCTGTTCGCCGCCAGGTGACTCAAGGGTGCGGAAGGCGCTGCGGTTTTGTCGCTCTACGAGCAAGCCAGTTCGTGTACTCATAACCGGCCAAGAGGCTCACGCGTCGGCGGTAGTTATTCTTTTTGAAGTTATAACTTTGTGTCACTTGTGAGTGTTGTTTAAACATATTAAAAAGTCGTGTGAAGTTATTCTGGGATGTTACCTGGTCCAAGTCGCGTGTATATCCATCCAAAGTTATTCTTAATCGCGTCTTAAAAATACTCGTGCTCCACGAGAAGATAATGTGGAAAGTGTTCCCGAAGAACGGACGCGCGGCTTGGTAAAGGCGGGAGAGAGTGGGGGATGGCGGTGTGATGTCTGCTTCGGCAGCGTGCTTCGGATTATTTGCCCGTCGCTATGAGCCGCAATCTCAAGAGAAGTTGAAACTTGCGATGAACTTACTGACTAGCCAAGATCGTCTACCACGGGGTTAATAGTGTTTCGTCGAGTCGAAAAATTCCTTGTGCCGTGAATGCCCGGAGAAATCTGTGATCTTTTCGTGTTTTCATCAGAAAGCAATACAAGTCAGTTTACAACCTGTTGTTCGAGCATGACTGCTGAGTAAAATGCGTGTGTTCGTAACAATAAAGTCAACTAATAAAATCTCTTCCGTGCTACGTTCGTGATCGTGATTTTCCCCGTAGGTGAAATATTACAGGCGGTGTTGTTTAATCCCATCGCACGATGGGACGCATCGAGTGAACGCAAACTTCAATTCGGATGTCATGAATTTACCAAGCAAAACATTTCGCATCCCGTCAGCGACCATTCATCCCGGTTGTTTTCGTTGTTCGGATTGCAACACGTGAAGGTGTGCGAAGGAGTTTCCGAAGGCGTCTTTCATCCCTCCTCAACGCTCGCCGTCTCAAACTAGCAAGATGAAATGCTTCCGCAAGCGAATTTCCTATCTCCGCTTCCCTCCCACATCGAGAGTGTGACGGATTCTTAAGACTCGCGGTCGTCTTATTCCTCGACCAATTAGCCCAGAGGTGCTTTCCTCCCCCGACGCCCACCACCGCCGAATGTTTCGAGACGCAACGTGCGTCCCCCACGTGCGTGAGAAACAGTTGAAAATGTGAACGCCGCTCGTGTGAAGTGCCGCCGCCAGCCCGATAGCGCTTCTTCCGAGTGGTCGCGGCAATCGGCGTCAAGATTAAAGGCAGGCCCAGAGGCGCCGCGACGGCGGCCAGCGGTCACGTTTTCGTGGGCGGAGAGAATAGCGTCACCGTGGCTCACGGGGGTAGACTCGGGTGCCTGGACGGCGGCGGGGCGGCCGGGGTCCCTCAGGGACCTCAGGGCCTCCTGCCCAACAGGAAACCCGTGCCGCCGTCTTCGGCCGCCGCCGCCGCTGCAGCCGCGGCCGCAGCGGCCGCCGCCGGGGTCAACGTCGGAGGCGTGGGTCCCGGGGGTGGAATGGGAGACGTCCTCCAACCCAAGAGGCAAGCCGTCGTGGACCGTCTCAGGCGTCGGATAGAGAGCTATCGACGGCGGCAGAGCGATTGCGTCCCCAGGTACGACACCACCTTCCACGGCCTCTGCGAGCAAAATGTCCAGGAGACGCTGATGCTCAAGCAGAGGTTCCTGGAGACGAAGGCCAAGAGGGCGGCTAAGAAGTCGGATAAGAAACAGCACGACACCTCGGGAGGAAACCTCCAAGGAAACGTACATACGGTAAGCGTCGTCTGTTTTTCAATTCCTACGTGCGGTTTCTTCCCACAGTTTAACCCTCGATTACTAAACTTTCGTCTATCAGACTAATTGGAGCAAATGGACTTTTAACACAGTTCCGAGTAAAATAGGGAGTTGCACGTTTGTTTACTCTTAGACTGCATTGGGTTAGAGCTGTGCTAATAATGACGTTCTCCAACCTGCTTCTTACTACTTCTTTTAGTTGTCATTCGCCTCTTGGACGAATTTTCAGTAATTGCGTCAGCTTCTCAGCTCGTTCATTAAAAGTCATGATCACAGAAATTCTTCATTTACCTCCCGTTGGAGAACAAACTGGACCTGCACAACCAAACAAAAAAATCTGTGCTTTTTGTCTCTCCAAGATGAGAAGAACAACAAGGTTTTATTATCGGCGTTCTTCAATAGCGATGTGTGGTGATCGCCGAACAAACATTTGTTTTGAATGCGATAATCTTACATAAATTACTTCCTGTTATATTACATATTATCTTAATATATTATCACACCCTTATGTAAAATAAAGTATAAGAATTTATAAAAATGTTATCAGAAAATAATTTTTTGGGAAAAGTAGTCGAATAGACGAATGTTTAGTATGAACGACCCACCTTGACCATGTTTAGTGTCTAAGGTTAAAGAGGAACGGCTTTAATGGGAGAATTGAGAGGGGAAAGTTTGCTTCCCTCCAACTGTCATTCGCTTTTGAAACAATAAGCCAAGAAGTCTCTTTTCGGTGGCACTCGTTTTCGGACTATATCATCTCGTGACCCGGTGTCACTTTTATCTGCAGCGTCCACCCTGTATATCCGAAATTCCGCCTAGAGCAGTAGAGCTAATATAAATATTATTATCCATCGGGCCGGGATGTATTCCTACCAGCCGCCTCGATCGTTCGCTCAGCGAGAGACCGGATTCTCGAGGAAATGTTGCAACGCCGCCACAGAGAGCGTGATCTCGTCTCCGATTGCGAATACGGTGTCTCTCAGCTGATGTTGGCCGCGGTCTCCGCCGACATTAATGTCGTTGTCGGCGTCGGTCGGAGAGTTCCACGCATTTAAAACTGCCTCCCTCTCTCTAACCCGGTCTATGCCCACTCGCATCTCTTCTCTACGTTTCATCGCGTTTCAGACGTCCTCGGGACGTAGTAGGCACCTTCCAGCGGCATCGGTGCCATGCAGGCAATATCGCTTATAGGAGCGCCTCTCGGCTGCGGTGTTGCCACGTAATGCCTCTCTCTCTCTCCCTCTCAGTGCTCGCTCTCCTCTTTCTCTCTTTGACCTCTTTCGTGCCCACGCGGGGGACAAAGAATTCCGTTCGGCCGTGAGTGACAGGGACCCGTCGGCCGAGTTACGCCCTCCGCGGCGGCATGTGGCTGCTTTACTCGCGCACAGATCGACCATTTCTTTTTTTCGGTCGCCTATAGGAAATCACCCGCCTTCCGGTTTGTGTGCGCGAGTCGCGCGCGACAAGTGATTCGTCCGAATGCGGCTCGCACGCGCTCTTCGAAGTTCTTCGCGAAGCTATATCGAACAAGATGATCAAATCGGAACTTACGATGCCTACTCTCGATTAATTCATCTATTTAATACTTGTATTGGCTTTAATGTCTTTAAAATCACCGCGGATATGCTGCTCTTTGTGTTTCATAATTTAGAGTTAGTATAAAATTTTACAAATACATTCGAACGGAAAACTAAATCGAACACGCGTGTTTGCGCGGCAATAATAACGCGTGTGTGCATTAGACCAGTGTTCTTCAAACTGTGCTCCGCGGAGCCCTTGGGACTCCGCGAAGTGATTCACGGAATAAAGAAATAATATAAAAAACAAGAATAAAATAATAATATACTATAAAATATGATAATATTGTTAAAACAAACATATTTACTTATCGTATATACAGTTATATATCCATAGCAAAGTTAATTTGGTTGGTAGAGAGTCGTAGTTTAAGAGGGTCGCTAAAGGAGCTCCGCAGCCTCTCGAAGTTTGGAAAGACCACTGCATTAGACTATACTGATTCCGAGTCCAACACTCTCGTAATGAGTGATAAAAACTGCAAAAATGCCAGTATTTACGCGAAATTCTAAGAAATACGATGGAGAAGCAAAATTCTACGATAAAAATTTCCTTTCCTCAGAGAATTGCACACATCCCGCTCCGATATTACAATTCAAAGATATTTTAATGTGCAAGAGAAAATTACCCTGCATGATGGTTTTCAGATTTCCCGTGTAAATCAAATGGGAAGGATAGTTCCAGGAATCGAACCCGAGACTTCAATCTTTGCAACAAAACCTAGGAAGAGATTTCCACCAAGCGTCATGAAAATCGGTCTATTTGTTCAAAAGTTAATAGGGTAGGACAGACGCAACGAAGAAACTATAATCCGATTTCCATTCTGGAAAGTAAGCTGAAAATGGGAGTTGTTGATGTTTTCGCGCCGCACTTGGAAATTGCAAAACAAATGAAGTAGACTCTTTTGTTAAACCCTGAATTATGATTTCAATTTCTAGTCCTTAAATGACCGATTAGAGGAATGATTCGGCAACCGCTGCCGTCCCAACAAAAGAAACTCGCAGATCGCAAGCGTAAAATATGTCAATTCTCGGATTTCATTTTTATTAACATCGAAGCAAGATGGGCAGAATGTGGCTCTCTCGTTTTATCGCCTAGCTGTCACTTGACGAACGCAGATATTTGCGACTGGGTTGCAATTTAATGTCTTTGAATGATCATCCTTGCCACTTTAATTATTCCTTTCAATACTTCGATGAACTCGCTCACCTTTTACTTAAGGTTCGCTGTACCAGTTTAAGTGATCGCATGTTCGAGGAGTGCACTACACCTATCCCTCGATTTACACGGTACTAGATGTACACGGTTTCGGTTTTCCACGGTCAAGAAAACGCGACCATTTCTCGATTTACACTGGATCTCTGTTGATAAATTCGTTTATGACACTGAATATGACAGTAATTGAGAAATTTATTGAAGTTTTTGTTTGATTAGTTTTTCAATTTTATGACTAAACAATTTTTTTATTCCTTAAATTTTGATTTTCCCAGATTGTATGAAGTTTTTGTCCAGTTTAATGTGTGTTATTTTCTTTAATATTTATTCTATCATTGCTTTTGAGTATAAATTTCTTTTATGAATTTATTTTGTATTTAATGTGATATATCATTTATATGATGCTTATATTATTATTATTATTACATCCGAATTTAAATTTCTGATAAATATATACTTATAAATCAAATTTCCAAAATATGCTTTATTTTCAAAATAAATAGGAACCTAATCCACAATTTTATATGAAGTGTTAATTTCGATTTACATGGCGATTTTCGAGAACGCATCCCCCGTGCAAATCGAGGGATGGGTGCATTCTCATTGGTCGCAGTTGGTACTTTTTAGCGGGAACGCAGTTATAAATGTTGTTCTAGTGCTTCTTCCTAAATGTTACTGAATACGATATCATTTCTTTTGCTAGTGTAAATGCCCGTCGAATATGACGGGTATGCGTTGATTAAGTACCAACATTAAGGCACTTCCCATTCTTCCTCCTTTTCTCTCTTCCTCCCTCCCATTCTCTCTCCCTCGCTATATCCCATGATTAACTTGTAATTTGTGTATATTTTACTGTAATTTTTATGTAATTTAATTTCTTTTAATGTGTAAATATTGTAACTACTTATATGACGAAAGGGTTAAATGTAAGAAGGGACTATATAGTCTCAATTTCGCCCTAAATAAAGTCGTTTGTCTGTCTGTCCCATTTACCCGCCCTCTTCTTTCTATCTCGCTTTCTCGAAAATAAATGTTTTCTTTTTCTGTTTTTAGCCCAAGATGAAAAACTTATTTAGCTTTCGCAGAAACTTGACTAAAAATCTTTTTTTTTAATTCAACAGTTTTGATCTATTTATCTGGCTTAGGAACCCCATTAAACAATGTCAGCGAACAATGGAATATTAATTTATGTTCGTTTAAGTCGCATTGTTTATCGTTACTAATGTACTGTTTAAACTTCAAAATAGCGCCGAAATTTCGTGAATATATTTGAGCAGAAGCGTCGCGTAATTATAATCCCAGTTAATCATACGCAATTACACTAAACCGGCGACAATGCAGACGGGGGCGGACCGAGGAATTTTGGCACCCCGAGCGAGATAGCAGTCCAGCGACCTCTTACGAAAATTTTTGTCTAGCTATTTTCCAAGTACGTTAATTTATTCATTGGCATCCAATAATTATTCGCCTGCAAGTAAGGCGTAGTTAGATGATCGGGATATCGCTCCCAAGACGCGGGCGCCCCAGGCAACCTCGAGCCGGTCCTGAATGCAAATCACCCTGTACGACGAAAGATTTGAACGTCAAAATGCGTCAAATTTTCGCGTTAAAAGCTAATTTCTAGACCGATTCAAGGCGTATTTGAAAATCGCTGGCAAGAAGACAATATGCTATTCTTCTGGATGGTCGTTATTTCGAATCTCGAATTCCGGCGATGATTTTAAGTAATTTTAATATGAAAATTATTAAGGTGCTACAATCATCACCGTGTTAACCAAATTGAGAAAATAAACTCTCCTAGATGCGAACTCATGACTTCAATGTAGACAGCAAGCAACCTAATATTTAAAAGTAGCTTGGCCAAGTAATGCCAGAGTGTCTGATCGTAAAAGAGGGAAAAGGTTTTGAGTTGTAAGCGGTTTTCTCATTATTCCATTTAACTCCATAGAGCGTCACTGACAGTCTTGGGATTTTATTATAGTAGATCATTTTTAAGTTGCATTAATTAATATTTTGTGAGTAGAATTCGAATCACAAATCGGAGTTATTTTTCGATGAAATATTGTGTAACTCGAAGATTCCTTAAACCCTTGTAGCTTACAAATGACATTTTGAATAGTTTCTTTCATTTAAATCTGCTTCAGATTCAATGGCTTTTGAATCGATTTGTGATTGATCCGAATATTTTTCCGTCTAAGTGCTATTCGTACCGCGAATTATGTCGTGTGAGCTCTCTTTCTCTTAAAATATTTCAATTCTTGGTGCAGTTTTCCTTGGCACTTACAATTAGTTTTATGAGTCGAATTGTAAGAGTTTTCCTTTTGGCTGGCAAATTTCTTTCTTTACTCGTGAATGAAATGACCAGCTTTATTTGCATGGAACTCACCTCAATTGGTTTCAATAATACCCGCATGCGTTTTAAATCTCGATTAAACTCATTTCATAGATATGCCGGCGGTGATGCTTTGATTTTTGCCGCTTATATTGTATTCGAAGTTGGCCTGATATAATATCGAATAATTGCATTTTTCAGAGAGAATATCTATTGGATAGAAGGTTGAGGAAAATAACGTGGAAATTTCACTGTTCGTATTATCGAAAGTGTACGATCGAATCTGTAACTCCTTATGGTCTACGTTTGGCGCGTGTTTCTCTCGCCCAGTGGTGTCCAACAGAATTTTCAGGTTCGCCACAAGTGTGGCGAACGAATAGGCCTTTTCGCCACATAATACAAAATATAAATATTACAAGTAGGACTTAATTTAGATATATAAGGTTACAATGAGACAATGATGATTTAAATTATTTATTAGTCAAATAAATCGTGAAATTCAAACATTAAATTTTAATGTGATACTGGACAGTTCATTGGTCCAAGTAGTGCACTGAAAGTTTGCATAAAAACCACACTAATTGTAAGTAAGTAAGTAGCAGTGGTAGTCGAAGGGGAGGGGGGTTAGAAGGCGCGAATCATTATTGTGCATCACTGGGACCATGTTTTTGTGTAAAGTCCTATTTATAATAACAAGAAGTCCAAACCAGGACTAAATGCAGGCTGGTTTCCCAAAGTTGACGACCCGAATTGATTGCTTATATTGACTGAAAATGTTTCAGTATTTGTTAGTCATTCCTAGGAATTCTCGCACCATAAATACCATTTTTAGTTCATAGTTTATCAATGATAGGGAAAAATTGTAAAACAAATTAAAAGAGTATTATCAGGTTTACAACATTAAAAACAATGTCAAATCTCTCTCTGAAAAATTTCGCGTGTATTTTTTCAATAAGTGAATTTAATAAATGTTACTATTTCTACTAATATGTCTGGATCAACTGTCTATTACTGTAGGATAGTCGAGCGGAGAATAAAATAACTCATTTGTTCACTCGTCTATGCTAAAGCTGAGTTTATTTATTTTTATTTATTTAATTAAAAAAGGTCCATAAACAGCCAAATTTTGGCCTTTTTTTATAATAATGGTCTCCATGGCAGCAACCGATAAAATGCGATTTAAACGCAAAAAAGCTATGTTTAAGTAGAAATTCAAGACAATACGACCAGTAATAAAGATTCGACGATGAGAATTAGAATCTACATTCTTTTCCCCTTAGAACAGTACAAACCTCGCTCCGATATCACAATTTTAAGATATTTTAATGTATTAAAGAAAACATCTCTGCGCGATGGATTTGAGATTTCCTATGTAAAACAAATAGGGAAAATAGTCCTGGAATCGAACCCGGGGCTTCAATTTTCGCCAAATGAAATATAGCCCGGAGATGGGGCCTGTCCACACGAGCCTCATACCAAGTTTCATGAAAATCGGTCCATTGGTGCAAAAGTTGTTAGTAGGGGACACACATTCACACATACAGACAGGACCAATTCATAAGGCTGAGTTTACTTTGGATACCAGCTTAAAAATAATATTTTGTATTATGTTGCGAAGAGGCCGTTGTATGTAAAATTTACACAGATATAAAGAAATTTAGTATGATTTAATAAACTAATGAAAAATAGTGGACACAATTCGCCACACATAAATGGCCGATTCGCCACAAGTGGCGGATAGTCTAGCCGTTATTTACGTTTCCCGACGTCTGCTACGCGAACAATCTTTTTGCCCTCTCCATCATCATCGCTAGGATCGGCATGAGGCGCTTCTCGCCATATCCGTTGGTTGAAATTAATCGCTATCGGATCCTTCCCCTCCTCTGCCTTCTTCTCCACCCCTCTCCCTTCCTCCCCCCCCCTTCTTTCGCCCCTTACCCCTCACTCTTTCGTGGGATCATCCAGTGGAGGGGAAACAACCTGTTAACGCCAGCCGTGAAACTCTTTCGCGTTAAAAGGATCCCTCACATTGACGCATCTCTCCCACGCCGACAGATTAATTTTACGGACACCTGTAATATAGCAGCTTCGGAATGAAATCGATAATTTTCCCTCGCCATATCCCGCGGAGATCTCGGCTCGCTCGATAGTAAACAAAGCGTAACGTCATTAATAGATAATCTGAAATGGACTTCGTTAGAGGAACGTGGGCTGCGGGCTAGATTTAAACTGCTGGAAAAATTGATGTCGGAGGGACTAGCGAATGAGGTAGTCGGTCTTATCAGAAGCCCCGCGTATCTCGGAAGGATAAGATTCGAGAGATCGATTGTAGGACGGAGCGATATATAGTAGTGGTGCCCAAACTTTTCGAATGCCAATTCTTCGGCGAGCCGGATTAGAGTATAGATCGGAAGTTTTCTATTTATTCTGAATAATAAGTGAAAATCAAGTCTAAATAAGGTTTTCGTGGCTAACATTTCAATACTTCAAGTTTTATTATCAATATTTTCAAAAAATGTATGAATTTGTGTGTTAAATTTTTCGAATTGCTTTTTCGCCATAGCTTCTCGGGCCGCACAAAAACCCTTCGCGGGCCACATTTGGCCCGCGGACCGTAGTTTGGGCACCACTGATACAGAGGATCGTTTTTGTCTAGGACGATAAGAGAATAGGGAAAGATGACGTAGGACAACTAGGGACCTTTGGTGTACCGCACTCCCCTGCCATCCGCCAAAAAGGTGGCTTGCAGGGTAACATGTAGATTCCTCTCGAGAAATCGAATCGGTGGCATTTCGTGAACCTGGGATGCTTTTGTTCGTGACGCGGTGAAAGCGGATGGCGGTGGATGGCGAGCGACTCGGTACTTCGAAGAGTATTTTAAACGTTACAGAAGTCCGAAATTTTGTTTCTACGAGTGAGATGATGTGATTCGAAGGCCGTTCCGAAACGACAGCCAATGGCAGAAGAACGCTTTCGGATTAAGAAACGTTCTTCTTCCGCTCCAACGCCCTCCAAACGTTCTCATGTTAAATATTAGTTTAGAACTTAGTTTTATTTATCGATTAGTTTTAACAATTTTCTAGGTTTATATTCATGTATTCTATAAAGTTGATAAATTGTTTTGTAATGGAATTATCATAAATAACTAATTAAAAATACATATCAAAATAGCACAAAAAAGTAAATGCCAATAGCACAAAAACTATAATATTAAAAAATATTGCTATTAAATATTTAAAAAATCTAATGGATATAAACAATTAAAAAAAGATATATACATTAAAAAAACGAGGATTCATAATTAAAAATAACCAACAATAATTCCACCAACGTTTAAAATTGTTCTCTGTATATTATAATTTTAGTATATATTAATTAGTAGAGAGAGGCGCGCGTCCTTCCGCCATTGACCGAGTTTGCTTTTTGAACATTCCACGTATTTGCGCTAAAACATGAACGTTCCAAGTCGAGCGACGTTCGCTTCGGAGTGGCGTGCATCCTTCGGTTATAGTTTCGAACCTTTCTTTCCCAAGTGCGGCTTCCTCATGTTCCCTTCGAATTTTGGCCCTCCACCCGCAGAAGCGTATGAGCGCATACGTGCCTAGATCATTTTTCGGCGGAATAAAAAAATATCTTTCTGTAATTTCTTATATTTGGCTCGTCGTGAATCTCATTTCTTGCTACTTTCCTCTCTTTTCCGCTCTGACGAATATTTCCGATTGTTGTCCTGTTTCTGCGAGTTTCTATTTTTGTGCGCGATATATCTCTTATTACATGGAGCCCTTTAAGGGGTTTTTAGCCTACTTTCCAGAATCAAAATAAGCTTACAGTTTCGTCGTTGCGTCTGTCCGTCCTCCCCCATTGACTTTTGAGCCAATAGACCGATTTTCATGAAACTTGGTGAAAATCTCTTGTTACATGGGCCGAGCTCCAGAGGATAGTATTTGTTCCAAAGATTGAAGTCCCGGGTTCGAATACCAGGAACCATCCTTCCCATTTGATTTACATGAAAAATTCGAAATCCATCGTGTAGGGTAATTTTCTCTTGCGCATTAAAATGTCGCAGAATTGTAGTATCGGAGCGAGTTTTGTACTGTTCTCTGAGAAAAGGGATGGAGAATATTTTTATCGGAATTTTGGTTATCGATCTTGTTTCTTCGAATTTCACGTAAATGCCGGCGTTTTTGCACTTTTTATCACTCATTACGAGTGTTGCCATAGCAACGAATATTGTTGGACTCGTATTCGGCATAGTCTAGTATACGTATACAACACACACGTTATTTTTGCCAAACAAATACGCGTGACCATTTTAGTTTTCCGTTCGAATGTATTTGTAGTATTTTATAACGCTAAATTATGAAATTTGGAAACAGGAACAGCAACTCATACGCGGTGATTTTAAAGCTATTAAACGCAATGTAAGTATTAAAATAAATCATTAAATGGATATTAGGCGTCTTAAGTTCCGTTTGGAGCATCTTTTTTTGCTCGTTAACGGCGAAGAATTTCATGACTTTTTGAGGAGCGCACAAAGCACCCGAGAAGAGAGCATTTTCGGTGAAATTCGGAAGAAAGTAAAAGCCCCTCGCTGACATTTAGACTTCGATGGGCCCGAAATCTCGGAATCGCCTGCGAATGGCGGCCGATGTATTCCATTCCGGAAGATTTGGAAACTTCCGCGAAGGATTGCGAAATCGATCAAACAAAACACTCCTCATTAGGTTTGTTCATCGGTGAAAGCGACGACGAAAAGCCTCGACCAACTCGTTCTTTTTCGCGCGCATAATCCCTCGCATCCTCTCATGCCATTTCTTCACGTCAGATGCCGTGAAAACGTAGGACGGCTCTTTCCTCCACGGCCGAGGAAATCGCAGCCGAGTGAATGTAATTGGGGTGTTGGGGAAAGGCGGTTGCTCGAGATTTGCTTTGCGAACGCGTGCTTCGACGTGTTGAGATGACAGGAAAATAATTCCGCGGGACGGAATCGACTTAATTCTCGCCATTAATATATGAAGGATGACTCGGATCGGGTCGTAGACCCAAGTTTCGCCGGAAATATAACGGACCAAGCGCGGGAGCGATCCGGTGTGGCAACCCCTGCCACCATTCTTCTGCGCTCCTCCATTTTCAGGTCGTGTTTCTTCGATCCCTTCCGCGTCATCTTTATAATAGACTTCGGGTCGCCCTTTTTCTATCTCGCCTATAGATTTCGACGAGATTTATTTAGGCTTTGAAGATAAGAATGAGGGTCCTTAGTATTTTCCTTGGAGATGCGCTAATCCAGTGGTTTTCAACAATGCGTACTTCTTAGGGTACGTCCCGAGTTTTGAAGAGTTACGCGAAAGTGTTCAAAATTATAATTTTCCTTCTTCGTTTTGTATGAACGACTTCGGGATTAAAAGTTGCAATGTTACGGCTAGGAATAACGTTATAAAACAGGAAAATGCCCCAAATCTGTGAATTACGACAGGTTATTTACTTTAACTTTCATTTTTTTATCACTTTAAAATATATTTTACCATTAAAAAAATGCTCAAAGAGGCACGAAAGCAAAATATGTTTGAAATAGTCCTGCTCTAATCGCTGTTACACCATTGTGTCCATGTCGCTCAAACCAGGTCTTTTTGATAATGTCCTGTGCCTTTATTTTTTACCAGACTTAAAAGTCCCCATAAAAAGTTTTCGTCAGAAATTCGGAAAATTCGCTGGTTCAACTTCCAATTCGAGACATTATTTTGGATTCCGGTTTTGAAAATCTCATCAGGTTCGTGTCGGTACTTGACAAAATCCCTCAACCAAATGCCTTCTCATGGACTTCTCTCTTAAAGCAGCCTTTTTTTCTTCCTACATCCTTTCCTCGGCATCGTTCCGCAGATAACTTCCTTAGCACTCTTTCTTGCATATCGAGATTTGACCCAACCACATCATAGTCTGAGTTTTGCTTTATTCCAGACATTCTCATTCTTGATTTCTCGGACCTGCTAACTCCGTTCTGCGCCCTACGACTCTATTTTGTTCATATCTTTTTACTTTCTCATATACATAGTATATTGAGAAAGTATTGTAATCTTGAAAAAAATCGACTTCGAGATTATGATGGAAATACACGTTTTAGGTGTCCCTGAGTCCATAAAAGTGGTTTTTGCCATGCCGTCTGTCTGTCGGTCTGTTCACTGTTCTAGGGCCCAAACGCGTGCATGAAATCGAATGTTATTTCGTATTTGTGCAATATATCATCATTTGCAGACCCTTATTTCATAAAAATTATATTGATCAAAAACTAAGGGTAGTTTATTCTCGGCGATTTTTAGAAAATTTTATTTACTCAAAAAAGGCTCCATAGAATTTGGTTAAAATCAATCCAATTGTAGAGCCTGATGTCAAAAATAATACTACGTAAGCCATATATCTCTTGATATCATCATATGGCGTCCAGTGGCATTACAATGTACGCTAAGCCTCCGCCGCGATCCACTAAAAATCTTATTACAGCCTAAACGGTTTAACTAAATATAATGATATCTCATATGTGGATAATATTATTCATAATAGACACTGAAGAGATGAACGATATTGCGCAACAATTAAGGGTACTTTATTCTTGGATATTTTGAAACAAAATTCGATTTACTCAGAAATGGCTATAAGGATTTTGATTAAAATCCGTCCATCCTGATGTCACAAATAATACTTACTAAGTCATATATTCCAAAAAATCACTAAATATCGACCAGTGGCATTAAAATATACACTAAACTACGGTTAACTTTGATTTATAAGCGTTTTTCTTTTATAAACGTACACAGTCAACCAAACGTATATATCGTGCATACATATATGAGAAAGTTTGTGCATTGTATATTGCGCCGTTTATTTCTTCAGATTTCTCTTCTCTCTTATCAACGTTTTCAATATTACCATTTTGCCATTTTTAAAACTCCCTCCTGCCGCAAAGTCATTCGTTTGCCATTCCACTTTTCGTCATTTATCCATTCGATACTCATACCCAAATAACTAAAATGTTTTGCCTATTACTAATTATCAGCGTGTCCATCTTAACATTTCGTGTGTTATATGGTCATCGAGAGATCGGGCAGCCTCATTGCGCTCCTATTCCTCGTCTTTACCTGCGCAACTTGTTATTATCATTTTTTAATTCTTATTACTCGTGTTTCTTAAAGTATTTTGTTACTATTTCACTGTAAATTGGCGAACTCGCTGTGTGAAATTATGAATAAATAAATAAAACTTGATTCGTGAACACGTTTTGATTATGCAGCTATCTCTTCGTTTTATAATTATTTTTCCGGATATTTCTATTAGCCCAGGCCGTAAAACACGGTCGATGGATTTTTCAAAATCCATGATATTTTCATTGGCGGAAAAATACTTCGTCTCAGACGCCGCGATCGAAGTTTTCCTCAGCGTTCGGGATTTGACGAAAAATGTTTGCGCTGATATTTACAGGCGAAGGATTTCCTCCGCGGTCTACTTGTTGCTGCGCTGGAAGCGCTCTCCGATTGAGATTTGCGGATCATCGAGACCATTTTTCGTGCATCACTTCAAACACGCCGTGGTCGCGTTTCGGTGGCGAAGCGAAGGACTTGTTGCTATGCGTTTTATACATTACGGTCTCCGATCCTTCCTCCCCACGCTCTCCCCCCTTCTCTTCCTCCCCTTTTGCTCCTCCCCTTCTGCTCCCCCTTCTCCTCCCCCTTCTCCTCCCCCTTCTCCTCCCCCTTCTCCTCCCCCTTACCCCCCTTCTCCCCCTCCCCTTCTCCTCCTCCCCTTCTCCCCCTCCCCTACTCCCGCTCCCCTACTCCCCCTCCCCTACCCCCTCCATTACTCCCCCCTTCTCCCTCTCTCTTCTCGGACACCTGCGTATGAGAACCTGCCGTGCACCGTCCAACTTCCGCCGCCTCTGCACCCTCTCCGCTCCCTTTGTCTCCCTCTCACCCTTACCTCCCCTCCCATGCGCCCTATTCTACGTCCCTTTCCTCCTTCAAGACCTTTCATTTTCGTTTCCTCGTGACGTCATCTCGGCTTCCTCTCGATTTTCGCTCCCACACCTCTTCCGTCTTATTCCTTCACCCTGTCGCCCTGCCCCCTTCGCCCTACCCCCTTCGCCCTGCCCCCTTCGCCCTGCCCCCTTCGCCCTGCCCCCTTCGCCCTGCCCCGTTCGCCCTGCCCCGTTCGCCCTGCCCCGTTCGCCCTGCCCCGTTCGCCCTGCCCCGTTCGCCCTGCCCCGTTCGCCCTGCCCCGTTCGCCCTGCCCCGTTCGCCCTGCCCCGTTCGCCCTGCCCCGTTCGCCCTGCCCCGTTCGCCCTGCCCCGTCCGCCCTGCCCCGTCCGCCCTGCCCCGTCCGCCCTGCCCCGTCCGCCCTGCCCCGTCCGCCCTGCCCCGTCCGCCCTGCCCCGTCCGCCCTGCCCCGTCCGCCCTGCCCCGTCCGCCCTGCCCCGTCCGCCCTGCCCCGTCCGCCCTGCCCCGTCCGCCCTGCCCCGTCCGCCCTGCCCCGTCCGCCCTGCCCCGTCCGCCCTGCCCCGTCCGCCCTGCCCCGTCCGCCCTGCCCCGTCCGCCCTGCCCCGTCCGCCCTGCCCCGTCCGCCCTGCCCCGTCCGCCCTGCCCCGTCCGCCCTGCCCCGTCCGCCCTGCCCCGTCCGCCCTGCCCCGTCCGCCCTGCCCCGTCCGCCCTGCCCCGTCCGCCCTGCCCCGTCCGCCCTGCCCCGTCCGCCCTGCCCCGTCCGCCCTGCCCCGTCCGCCCTGCCCCGTCCGCCCTGCCCCGTCCGCCCTGCCCCGTTCGCCCTGCCCCGTTCGCCCTGCCCCGTTCGCCCTGCCCCCTTCGCCCTGCCCCCTTCGCCCTGCCACCTTCGCCCTGCCCCCTTCGCCCTGCCCCCTTCCCCCTTCGCCCTGCCCCTTTCGCCTCGACTCAACCTGCAGCTTCCTCGGGAGGCTATTTCATCCGTTCCAATTAACGTAAAACTAAAAAATTCTAAATCTTTTATCCATTAATCACCGTGCGCTGTACCGCAGGTGACGCAGTGATATTCTATACCCTTCTCTACACTGAGTCACAACAAACTTCGTCCACTGTTCTCTAGGTAACAGTAGGATGCTTTGCCTTTGAAGTTCATTGCAAACAGGCAAATTACGTATCGAAACATAGGTCCCAGCATAAATTAAAATTCTCCAAATTCCTCTATTAAAAACTCATCAACTGTGTATATGGTGTGGAACAGAAGATTTGGTGACTACGCCTAATATAAATGTTAGCTGTTTATGCATTTATTATTATTATTGTAGCTAGAATTTATTTGTATTTAATTAACCACGTTAAGTGGGGACCTCCGACATTCTTCTAACTCACGCATTCTCTGTCACACTAATGTGTCGCGGCAATGCGATAGGTGTCCTCCAGTGGCGGTCGTAAGAGGACGACGGTGAGGATTTCCTCTTGGATGTGCACATTGCCCCCCATTGCATGCATTATTAAAACCCATTCCGCGCAAAATTCCTTGAATCTGCGTACGTAGAGAAAGGGAAAGAAATGTTCTGACGGGTCGAGATTTTCATAATAAAAGGCGGTCGGCAACGGCGGATAAAATAGGAGGTAGAGGCGGTTGGGTGACCCTCCCCTCCCTCCACCCCTTGGGAGCTTTCTGGTGTGCCCCAGAAGTTTCTCTCGAATTTTAATCATCTCATATTAATCCCAGTCCGCGGCCTAATGCAGACGCAATACCGCAAAAGAGTGAGGTCCGAGTTTTAATTTATTTCTAATTACACTATACTCAATACACGATGATCACCAGTATTGGAAATGGAACATTTTTTCTGCGGTAGCGCTATATCTAAAGCGTTTGAAAGAGACCTAAGAGGGGGGATGAATATATTCGAACGGCTATTTTATGCGAGGTATCAAAGGAAAATCTGTGATTTAAAATTGCGTTTAAAGATAAAATTATGCATGCGGCATATTTTTTGATGCGTCGTAAACAGTTTTACTGGGTATAGATGAAGCTACATTAAATAACTGTGCCTCGATGGCTATGTCCGAGTGTGCACGAGACCAGAAATGGTTGTGAAACCAGGCTCTGGCTTCTTCGCAGAAGATTTCATCCATTGAAATATGGATGCGATAAAGATGCACCAGCGAGGGATGAACTGTAAATCATCACCTAGCGAACGTAAGATATTTTACCGATATGATTCGGTCATCGATCTAATCGAAACCCTCGAGCGACAATTCGTTTGTTTTTCCGTCGCGATTATGTCCGTGATCCTTCAATTGACCTTTAGGACGATCTTGGTGGAGCGTGTGTGCGATACTCGCGTGCGCGTTCTTATCTCAGTGCCCTCGCAATGCCACCAATATCTCCATCTCCACTGGATCGGTGTCCTTTCCACGCAGAGTGCTTTCAATCGCGTCTCTCGTGGCGCTGACACCCGCTCATTCGGTCAAGCCAATCCATCGAATATAACCTCTCCAGATTTTTTAGACCACTTATTGAATTGTTATTTATTTAAACAATTATTTCGCATACAGCTTAAAAATGCCATTTTACAGTGAAATGTAATAATAATTACATAAAATCAAGGAATAACAGTCAGTAACAATGAATGGCAATGTTAGCACCTAGTATCATTTGCTTAAATACTGAGAAGACAATTTGATAAAAGAGGGAAACGAGAAGCGAAAAACATCTAGATCGGATGGGAGGGAATTTAACAAAGATGGAAGGCGGAATAACAGAGAACGCTGGGCCAGTGAGTTCGTAGGGGTATTAATATGAAGAAGGTGGGATAATCGGGTTGATCTAGAGAGCACATGAATGTTGAAAAAATAATACCTCAGGGAACTTAATATGAGAATTTAGAGTGTTATACAGAAAAGAAAGAGCTTGTTTATGGCGAATGGTACAGAGATTGTCAATAGCTATCGTAGAGGAGACTGTATCTTTTGTAGTATAGCGAGGTGAATGAACACGTATTCTGATAATTTTTATTAAAAAATTCATAATCTGCTCAAGGAAACGTAGATTACTTATGCAGGATACGGACCAAATTGGCGAGCAGCAGGAAATAACGGGAAGTACATAAAATAGAGCAGAAATATGTCCTCAAAGCCACAGGATCCCTCGGCTCTTTGTATCTGTAAAGAATGCCAAGAAAAGAGAGGGCCTTTCTCTTCATCAAGTGAATGTGTTCCGAAAAGTTAAGTTATTGAATTTTTTAAACCACGGAAGGTTTTGCAACTTACGTAATCCCTTCAGTTTCTTCTCGTTGCTTATCGCTTCTCCCTTTGCATTCATTGACGCAGTCGTGGCTTTTTTTGGAACCCGATTTTCATGTTTATTACGAAACCCCCTTGGGATTGGAATTCCCATTGCTATTTCCAATCAAGGGTGAATTGCAGTGTCAGTTCTCGAGATGAGATCCATTTAATTGGCTGGAAATATACTTAGGAAATTTCTACCTCTCTTTTGGTGTCATTGTTGCAGTGACGATCGATGTCATTCGATGCCTATCTCTAACGATCTAAGTTTAAATTCCCCCTGAATTATGAAATAATTAAAACCTTTTCTATCATTTTTTTTGTGTTAAATTCCCTTCCAGATAACTTTTCCGTCCTTCCTCCGTGGTCAGTCGCCATTCATTACGAAAAATTTCTTTCTGTTTTTCGCACGTTAATTGGTTTGCGATGTCACTTATAAACTCGCCGAGATTACATCTCGGATCAGTACGGGCATTTTCTCCCGAAACTCTGATTCTTTAGGTTTTCGTCGCCTGACTATGCAGAGTGATATTTAGAGACGTATCGTCACAAATTCTGCTGCAGGAATTCCGATATTGCGTGTCCGTCCCCTCGTTCTATCTGCCTCTATTGAAACCCTCGAGAGGTCCAACTTAACCCATTGCCCTTCTTGGCTTCATGTCCTCTCAAACCCTTTCGGGTAAGGCGTTGCGCATTCCGCCACCGCCTGAACCTTTGGTTTCCTTCCTTTTGAAGAGGCAGCGAATGAGCGATCTTTGCAGCTTCTGGGGCCCATTCTAGGGCCAAGCTTGCATTTTATGCCCTTTCGCCCGCGGGCATGGTTTGAAACTATTTAGCAGTGATTCCCAATCTTTTTGTAGGCGCGGCACCCTTTCAGAGATAAACAGAATTCCCCGGCACCCCAGTCGTGGTTTTCATATTTCCACAAATGAGTATTACAACGTTTGGACATATCCATTTGTTGGTGCCACCCTATAATCAATTTATTAGAGAGAACATTAACGCCCTAGTTAACTGTAAGCACATCCATTCATTTATTTACAAAACTAATTTTATCGCGGCACCTCTAAAAATCAACTGCGGCGCCCCAGTTTGCCGCGGCACCCAGGTTGGGAACCACTGCTTTAAAGGCACTAGGTCTCGCCCATTCCCTCTGCTCCTCCCTCTCTGCTCCTCTCTCTCTCTGCTCCTCTCTCTCTGCTCCTCTCTCTCTGCTCCTCTCTCTCTGCTCCTCTCTCTCTCTGCTCCTCTCTCTCTGCTCCTCTCTCTCTGCTCCTCTCTCTCTGCTCCTCTCTCTCTCTGGTCCTCTGTTCCTCCCCCTGCCCCTCTCTCTGCTCCTCTCTCTGATCCTCCCTCTGCTCCTCCCTCTGCTCCTCCCTCTGCTCCTCCCTCTGCTCCTCTCTCTGTTCCTTTCCCCTGTCGAAACAATCGTTTCTGCACCCACCTATTTGGCGAGAGCGGCCGATCACCGTAGGCCGGGCCCTCATTTATCTCGGCAGTAGCGAATGGGTTTGGGACGAGGGAGGGCGATTGAATCGGCTCCTTCTGGAACGGCCTGCTTCGCCCCGGAAAAGAGAGGCACCCAAAAAGACCTCTCACTTTACCTTCCCTTGCAGATTTAACGGGTCAGGTAACTCTTGTTGCCTTAAAGCAGTCGAATTTACTATATCGTATCAACGATATACTAGCTCCAGTTCTCTGAGCCAGTTAACCGTTCGTTCATTCGAATTATTTTCATTCGATTATGCGGCGTACGAGGTACCACAGAGCGTTGCTGTTTTATGTTTGAGACTCGCACGTGAGAGTTCCCTGTATCGTTCTTCCTCTCGCAGACTTTCCCTCTGCCCCTTCTTCCCTTCCTCCCTCTGCCCCTTCCCCCCCGCCCTTTTCCTCCCGCCCCTTTTCCCCCCGCCCCTTTTCCCCCCCGCCCCTTTTCCCCCCGTTGCCCGAATGGCAGCGGAGCAAAGCACCCTCCCCTCTGCCCCGACTCTCCTCTGCCTCTTCTCATCCCGATGGTGGTGACCCCTTCCCATATAGCAGGTTGTCTACCACCTAACCGTCGGCTAAAAAGCAAGCGAGAGCAACCGTCCGCCCCCTCCACGACCTCTCATATGCCCCTTTCTCCCCCTCCCCCTGAACCTTTCACGCTCCTCCCTCCATTCGCCCCCTCCCCTCTTCAACTCCATCCCCGACAATGGCTAGAGAGGGATGGAGAGGAAGAGTGGGAGGGAGGGGGGAAGGAGGGGGTGAGGGCAGGAGGGGAGCAAGACGCCACACGGAGGACTCCTGCTCCCCTCACCTCCCCCTCTTCCCCTCCCCTCCCTCCGTTCCTCGTCTCTCAGCTCCCGAGGTCCTTGCCCTTCTAACAAGCGGGCGTCATTGTGGCCCTATTGCAAATCCTCTTTCTCTGCTCCCTTTGTCTCTCTCGTCCCTCTCTCGCCGCTATAACCCTTCCCTCTCCTGCTGCCGCATCTTCCACGGTACGCCGTTGTTGGCGCTGCTTGGGGAATGGTAGAAATTTGTCGTAGCACCGATTTCTTACTTTAGGAGGGTTTGGAAGTGCTTCGTTTCGTGCATCTCGCGTGAAGATGGCCGAAGCAGCGTGCTCTCGCTGTTTATGAGAGATCTTCTTTTGGCCTCGTGACCATTCTCGACTTTGCATAGAATTCTGTTAGATCTTCTCTTGTCACACATGAAAGCACGTTCGATGAAGTTACATATAAATTAGGTTTTCCATGTAACTGTTTCGTATTTTAATTTTCGTGGATCGATGCGGTCGCAGTGTATTGGAATATACGATTGGTTTTCGACTGACATAGTAATTTCACGTACCTACTCTTCATTACTGTTTCTCGTTTATGCATCGTAAATTATGGCGTTAGTTCAATAGTTGCGCGTCGAAGAGCGCCCAAGGCATCCACGTAGTAGGTCACAAGACGTGAATCAGTAAAGCGGAGATTCGTGACATTTTTCATTGTGGCGAGCACCAAGTTGCATCCGAGCCATACAACATCACGCGAGCACCTCTATACTGTTGCGAAAGTCAGATCGATCCTATATATCAGGTATCCCCAAACTACAGCCCGCGGGCTGGATCCGGCCCGCGAAAGGGTTTTATCCGGCCCTCGGAAATTTTATTAAACAGCATAAACATCATAAAATCAGTGTTTCCAATTATAAATAGGCGCATTGTTCGCATTAGAATTTTTTCTTACATTTTTTCACGTTTACTTATATATTAGTTTAGTTATAGATGCATGTATGCTTAGGTAATCATTATAGAATAAAATATTTTAGATTTTGAATGTTTTTTTTTTCGATCCGGCCTGCCTAGCACTTTCAATATTCCTACGTGGCACTCCTCTCAAAAAGTTTGGGGACCCCGGGACTATATATCATCGAACCGACGCTTAAGTTAATCCTAACGCTCTTAAATACATTTGAAAAGAAGGCAACCGAACAAATTAATTTACTGGGGCCAAGGAACGCGATTCTAAGCGTCACAGAAGAACAAAGCGAGGCAGCCAAAGAGCGCATCGGGGCTCGCGAGCTCCACATTTGGAAGCTGTGTAAGTAAAGAGAAGGACGAGTGGATATTTGGCAGGGAAGGAGTCGACGCGAGACGTTCGCTTCGCTACGCTCTTGTCTCGATTAAAAAAGTGACGCGGATGCCGGATGATTATACGCTCTCGAGTTCTCTCACTCTCGGCGGGATTCGAACTCAAAGTCGGAGGGGCCTCCCCCTTTGCCCCTGGACCGCCCCCTTTGCCCCAGGGCGCCCCCTTTGCCCCAGTGCGCCCCCTTTGCCCCAGGGCGCCCCCTTTGCCCCACGGCCGCCCCCTTTGCCCCACGGCCGCCCCCTTTGCCCCACGGCCGCCCCCTTTCCCTACGGCCGCCGTCGGATGCGTCGCGCGTGGACCCCGAAAGTGACGCTCGTGCATAGGAACGGTCCTGGTCCAAAGGAGTCAGCCCGAGGGAGATAACGATGAGCGGCGCTTTCTGCTCGCTCGCCGCCGTTTCCGCTATCGTCCGAATGGGGATAGGCGAAGAGGCCCGAGCGGGAGTCGAACCGCGTTTGCCGTGTTCGTGCGACACCTAGGAGCATTCGGGATGAGTTCTCGGAGTGCACTTTTTGACCGAAATCGATTCGTTGATGCCCCTCGGACATTCTGGTACGGTTTTTTGGGCCCGCGAGAGATTTTTGTAGAGAAAATTAATCCGCGGGCTTTTTTTTTCCGCCATCGGCGAATGCGCATGAGGTTACGTCTCTGTATAAACCGAGTTGGACGATGCGGTGAAAAGTAGGTTCGCGTCGGGAGTCCGCCCTTTTATAGAATCGATCGCTTTAATTCGTCCATGACGCCTCTTCGAGTTTCACATGCCTCACCTAGGCCATTATACTTTCAAGAAGCCTTTTTCGTAATCTACAAAACATATTGTCAGAAATTATTTCTTCTCAAGTCTTCATCGCTGCTATAACGTCTCTTGTCACGCATTTTTGGGGAGATCTTAAGTAATCTTCATTTTTACGACGCTCGTTTTTACAACTAATCTTATGTTCATTATCATGAGGTCGCTTTAGCTGCATGTGAAACTAAACTTACTTTCCCATCGCCATGAAATTGAGTTTTTCTGATCGTGTTCTTTAAAATTGACATGGTAAACCTTAGAAAATTCACCTTTTTTTAAAAATTCCCTCCCATAAAAATCCCCTTAGCTTCCTTTTCCTTATAGTATCTTAAATCAGGAGTGTGCGAAATATCCACGCGGCTAGCCTCATTCGTAGTTGCGAGTGCTTCAGCGATCCAGATTCGAACTGACTCAACCGATTATTCGTTATTATAAAATAAACACTTAAAGTAAACCAATTTCTTATCGACGGATAAGTAAGATTTTATTATGGCAATTTTATTAAACTTTTAAAATTGCCTGTATTAAATATCACATCGATTTTAAACCTTAAGTAAGCTCCGCGAGCCGCATGAAATGTCCTCGTGAGTTGTAGGTTGTACACAGTGGTGAAGCGTCCATGGAAGCTAGGGAAGCGCCGCTTCCCTTAAAAGAAAAAATAAAATAAAAAATAAAGAAACTGGCTGATTTCGTATGTCCCGTCAGTACCGAAACGCCAAATTAGATAACTGTAATATTTTAAAAATTCGCCAGCGGCGACACTAGTCGTATGGTGGGATGATGGGGAGTGAAAGAGAGACTGGAGTGTGTGTAGGGTGTTACTGGATTCGAATAGCCCGCTGAGCTAATTCGGATTTAAGGGGCGTGAGTTCGATGAACACGGCGAGTATTGTTAGTCTTTGGTAAGAACTTGAGCTGCCTGCTAAGAAAATTAGGTCAAGGTTTCATCTATTTCTCCGTGTATCCATCTCTTCAACTATTTATCTCTTTACTTGTTTTTTATTTACCTGTTTATCTATTTTCTACTTATTTAATGTGGTAGTAAGCCCTCGAGCAACTTCAAATTAACATGTTAGTTATTATTTCGCTGCTTTACGGGAAACACCGGTGGGGTGGAGCATATCGCCGACTGGGGCCCTGGAGCAACTGCTCCATTTGCTCTGCTTTTAATCCGGCATTGGGAAAGGCTAGATTTTCCGCTACGTAACTGATGTAATGACTTGGGTTTGGACTTGGATAGAATCAATTCTGCAATTGCAGCATTAACTGAATCATTTAGTTCGAGCTTCAAAGAATTTGGAACTGAAAGAAGTAAATTGACTATCTTCATCAGCCAATTCTCCATTTCGGACTACGAATCGCGGAAACGTCCATCAACGATCAAATTCTAATTGCAGATGTAAAAAATCACTCGGGCCTGTAGCAAAATTTCGTGTCGCCCACAACCCTCGATTTGAAAGCTTTCGGAAATTTTGTATGTTAATGCATTTATTGCCAATTCGGATCCATGCATTGGTTTTGAGCATACATTTTTGGGCATGTACGTCGTTAACGATAGGTACAGACTTGTATTGACAGACACTCATTTCAGCAATATACTTATGTTATCAACCTCGAAAATAATTGTTAATTGTTGGGAAACTGTGAACTGATAGGCAAGTTCAGAAATCGCATCGAGATAATTAAAATTCAGATTCTTCTTTTTTATTGAAATTCGAGCTTTTTTTCTCTTAAACGATTTTTTTGTTTGAATGTTTTATTATTCCTGCTTACTTATGGTGTTATTTAGTTCAGCTTTTATCTTTTTAATCAAGCCTGATATAGGTGGGGGAGCATTATTGGATCGTCGAAAAATTTGTTTGTTGGCATCTCGGACAAAAAAACTTGGGCACGCCTGTCCTAGACATTTGTGTCGGACCCTTTCGCTTCGCTATATTGCGACCGCGGATGTGAAATTCCCCTGCATTGCTCAGACTTTTTTCCATTGCAACGATGAAAGTGGTCTGCACCTGCAGGAATTGTCGATGGATGATACTCTCCAATAGAATCCTTTCCATGAAAATTCAGCTTTTAAGACGCTGGAAATTCGCCCTCATCCTTCTCCCTTAGCCACAACTTCTAAGGGCCCTGCAAAGGGGCCATGGACGTTGACGTGAGGATAGCATTTGCCGGCGGACCTGTAGAAACCGCGGGCTTTGCTCGGGATGTGCGGAGGCGTGCATATCGGTATACTGAACGTCTCCTCCAGGAGCCATTGTCAGCACTGGACCCTTTTCCGTTCGAAGGGGTGAATGGGAGGTATTGGAGGGGGGAATGTCGTAGGGAGGGATTTCAGAGGGGGGAATGTCGGAAGGGGGCTGCAGAAGTGCGTATATGGTGAGGTATGTGGGATAAAGGAAGGGATGGACTGCGGAGACAATGTTGTTCATAGGGGACGAACCTGTCCTATTTTTAAATCAGAAGAAATCAAACGTTTCTCTATTTGATGTTCGTTCGTTCTTCATTCGATCCGAAGTGCATCATTTAACAGCGGCTAATTGCTCTTCTCTCCCTTCCCTCAATTTCCAGCTCTTACCGGAAATCAGTTTTCAGCTTTCTGCATTATATTCGATGAGGCGCGCTGTTTCGAGAACGGATCGGGAAGCGATTGGCGTGTCGCTCGAGCGATCACTTCTGCGCGTATTTCGCTTCGATATCAGGGGTTGCGTGCCCGATTTTCCTCCCCGGGGATGGCCTATTTAAGGGCAAATCTCGCCATCTATCTGCCTATCGCTCTGCGTTCCCTTTCTTACTCCCTTTCTCCCCGTTCTATCGCTTCTCCCACCTATCCGATTCTTTCTCCCCTTCTCTCCTTTTCCCCCTCCCTCCATTCTCCTCTCCTCTTCCTTTTCCCCTCTCCCCTCCTCCATTCTCCCCATTCCTCCCCTCTCCCCCTTCCTCCCCATCTCCCTTTTTCCCCTCGCCCCATTCCTCCCCTCTCCCCTCCCCAATCTGCCTCTCTTTCCTCCCTTTTCCACATCTTTCTCCCCCTTTACACTCCTTTTCCCCCTCTCCACTACTTTCTCCCATACTCATTTCTCTCCCACTCCACCCCTTCTCCTTTCCTCCCCTCATCCCCCCTCCCTTTCCCCCTCTCCTCCCCTCTCTCCCCCACTCTCTCCCTCTCGCCCCCTCTCCTCCCCCTCTCCTCCCCCTCTCCTCCCCCTCTCCCCCCCTCTCCTCCCCCTCTCCTCCCCTCTTTCCCCCTCTCCTCCCCTCTTCCCCCTCTCCTCCCCTCCCCCCTCTCATCCCCTCCACCCTCCTCCCCTCTCCTCTCTTTTCGACGCCTTTTCTCTCCATCCTTCGACTCTTCTCGTCACAATAGTGCTGCCACCACACGTCCTCTCTGTCCTAAGTGGATGAAAATGATTCTGGAAGAATGGAAGTAAACAGCCGGGCGCGTCGCCGCTCTGCCATTACATTAAGAAGGAAAACAAAGGGAATATTTTGGGATCTATTTCTGTGAGAATTGCTATTGCATCACTTAGAAGTATTTTCGTTACAGAATTTTAGTTTTTCATGATGTAGGCTTTAGCTGACAACGACGAGCGATTGTGGGATTTTATTGCGATCGCTCCGTCTGTCCTGGATGCCTCAAGTTTACCCGCAGTGAAAATAGTTTTCGGATATTCTGCTGAAATTCACTAATCCTGTCTTATTGATAAATTCGTTTATATAATTTTGGCGAAATAATTGTCTCGAAAATTCTTTTCCGAGTCGATTCTGCTCCTTCCAATTATTTGAGGCTAACGGACGATTTTTGAGTCTCTTTAGCCGCTTTCGATATTTCACACCCATCTAATTATCGTGCAATCCGTGTTAGATACTTCTCATATCACTGGATTGCTTGCGATAAAAATCTAATGTGGACAAGGATCCTGTAAATTCGTGTTACAGCATATTCATGCGTAAAAATCAGCAAAGTAAACGTAATATGCATAGCAGCAGTAAGTGGGGTTGGTCCCTATTTCCGCCATTTGGTGTCTCCGTCTCCAGAATCTCTCCTACTTTTATTCCCACCCTTTTTTAGGCTTGTTTCCAAAGGAAACACATTGCCTTATGAAATGGTCCTGTCTGTGTGTCTCCTACTAACAACTTTTGCATCAATGGACCGATTTTCATGAACCTTGGTATGAGATTCGTGCTGCCAGGGCCCACCTCCGGGCTATATTTTATTTGCCGAAGATTGAAGTCCTGGGTTCGATTCTAGGAACGTTTTTTTCCCTATTTGTTTTACATAGGAAGTCTCAAAGCCATCTTGCAGAGTTGTTTTCTTTAATGCTTTAAAATATCTTAAAATTGTGATATCGGAGCGAGGTTTATACTGTTCTAAGGGGAAAAGAATGTAGATTCTTATTCTTATCGCAGGACTTTGATAATTGATCGTATTTTTTGTATTTATAAGTACTAAAACAGCACTTTTGCATTTAAATCGCGTTTTTTTCGGATTGTAGCCATGGAGACGATTATTACCGAACTCGGCATGAGCATAAACGAGTGAACAAATGGGTTATTTTCTTTTTCACTCGAATACCCCTCAGCAATGGACCGATGATCTGTACATATTAGCGTATTATCAGTAATATTTATTAAAGATCTTTATTTGAAAAAAAAGACATGCAAAATGTCAGAAGGAGATCTTGACATTGTTTTTAATAGGTATTTTAAACCTTGTGATACTCTATTAATTTATTTCCAATTTTTCTCAACCATTGATAAACTATGAATTACAAGTGGTATAAACTGTATACTGAGAATTGCATGGAATGACTAACACACACTGAAACATTTCCTGTGAATACAAGTAATCAATTTGGGACGTCAACTTTGGGAAATCAGCCTGCATTAGTCCTGGTCTGGACTTCTTGTTTCTTCACTGTCATTTCCTTTCCAAATTCGTGCCTAATTACCTCCGATTTCGCGAGCGCATACTCTAAAATGAATTACGTGTTATTTAAAAACGCGTTTTTTGTTCTTTCCGCCACTTCTGGAATGTCGATGAATGTGTCATGGCGGGTGGGTCGATAAGCTTCGAGTCGTTATCATTCGGTGGAATTAATCAAGAGTGCGGTCTCTAACCTTTTGAGCAAGGTTTCACCTGCGTTCTCGTGTTAAGCACTTATTTTGCGATGCTTGTGTTTTAATCCGTCGCACGAACCGGACATTGCAAACACTCCACGAAGTATCGGATGATATCGGACCGAACATTCGTAGAATGTTTTGTCCGAGTTTCTTGCGGATGAAGCTATTACGTCGTTGCTCTATTCGCCTATCTGCTGTCCGGTTTGGTTTAACTCCTCTAATTCTCAAAAATCGAGACTGCCTCTCTCCGTCTCCTGCTTCCCGTCTCTCGTGGAATTGTCCCGAAAAGGGGAAGAAGACTTTGGAAGGCTCAGGGGAGTGACGCCAAGGGTTTCCTAAGGCAGCCGAGGGAAGGGAGGATAGATGTTTGCTTATAACGTCGCCTGGAGCATTCCTTCCCGGGTTCAATAGAATTTACAAGGTGCGATGTTTTACGTAATTACGTAATTTGAGATAGTATTTTGTTTATTGGGTTTTTCGATGCCTTTGCAGCGACTGTTATGTATGCCTTTTAAGTGCCCTATATTAATATATTCCATATTCATCAATCCAGGCAATGTTTGAATCCTTTTGTTATTTACCTTGGAAACAAACAAATGTCATCGAAACCTGGAATTATTTACGCATCTAGCGTGGAGTGATTGATTACTTTATAGAATGGAATCTTTGCTAAATGAAATAGAATCTCTCCCCTCTCCCTCTCTCCTCCTCCCTGATCTTATCAACTTAATAATTGTCGTAGAAAAGGTGGACGAATTCCTTGTTCAGTGAACTATCATAATTCCGTCTTTTCTGGTAGTGCTAGGCCTGAAAATTTTAACGAGTTTTTCAGATCAAATTTTTCACCTCCCTCCCCTACCCCTCCTCTGTACCCTAAATGTTCCCATTGTCTATCTTCCATTGTCACTACCCCCGGCGAAGTGCACCAGCTCCTCTCTGCCCTCCCTTCCAGGAAAGCCAACGGACCCGATGGTATCGCAGCGGAATTTCTTAGGCAAACCGCTTCTCAGCTCACGATACCTCTTTCTATGCTTCTCAACCGCTGCTTCGCCACGGGAGTCTTTCCCCAACAGTGGAAAATAGCCAACGTCATCCCTATTCACAAAAATGGCAGTAGATCTCAGGGGGAAAACTATAGACCCATATCTCTTCTTTCCAACCTATCAATCGTTTATGAAAAGTTTATTCATAATCGGCTCCTCGCTTTCACTCTTCCCTATATTTCCACGCAACAGCATGGTTTTCTTCCGGACTCCTCAACTGTAACCAACCTTTCCGTGCACATGAATAATATCACGCACACATATGAAAATTCTTCTCAACTGGACGTGTGTTACATCGATTTCGCCAAAGCCTTTGACACCGTTGACCATTCTCTCCTTCTTCACAAAATCTCCCATCGCTTTAATGTCCATCATCTCTTTCTCTCCCTCATTTCTTCTTTCCTGTCAAACAGAAGTCAGCGTGTAGTTATCGACGGTTACCTATCTTCTTTTGCTCCTGTCACTTCCGGTGTGCCTCAAGGTAGTGTCTTAGGTCCACTTCTCTTCATCCTTTTCATAGACGACTTAGTGGATATAATTGCACAAACCTGTGGGATACTACTCTTTGCAGATGACTGCAAATTATTCAAACAGATCAATTCCCCAGCCGACTCTGATATTCTCCAAGCTGCCCTAGTTCGCCTCTCAGACTGGACTAAAACCTGGCATCTTAGAATCAATCCCTCCAAATGCACCGCTCTTACCTTCACCTTACGTAAGCAACCAATTATAAACCAATACAAAATTCTTGACATAACAATCCCCTCAGTTACAACACAAAAAGATCTTGGTGTAATTTTTGACCAGAAGCTATTATTTGTTACCCATATTAGGAAAGTCACTTCTCGTGCCATGTCTATGCTGGGCCTCTTCTATCGTTTCGCCGAAATTACGGATGTTTTCTCTCTACGCACATTCTTTGTTAGTTGTGTTCTCACAATCTTAGAATATTGCTCACCCATTTGGTCCTCAGCTTCCCAATCAAATCTTAATCACCTTGAAAGGCCCCTAAATTTCTTCCATCACATTATCCGCCAGCGAGTTCCTTCTCTTCGTAATGCGTCCTCTTCCCACATTCTCCACACTCTTGGTTTACTACCTTTGACCGATCGTAGACTGGCAATTGACCTTAAGTTTTTCCGTAACATTGTAAATGGAAAATATAGAACTCCCGAACTTCTCTCCAGTTACCCCCTCCGTATTCCCTCTAGAAGTACCAGATTACATGATTTATTTCACTGCCGCACTCCTCGGCTCTCAACCACAAAACGCTCCTTAATTTTTCGCCTCCCAAACTTAAATAACCAAACTTTGATGCAAGATCCTCATACTGATGTTTTCCATTGAACTCCTTATTGTTTTATTTGACTGTTTTTTATATATTTTTATATGCATTTATTATTTATTGGTTGTAATGTTCAATGTAATAGGCCTGAGTGCTGTTTTTGAACTTATTAAATAAATAAATAGATTTTAGATACGAGATTTAAGCATCGGAGAAGTGCACAATCAGGCTGCCGAAGAGCACAATCTAGCTGCCAAGGAGCACAGCGGTGCTCCCAAGCAACAGGTTGGGAACCTCTGGTCTATAGAATTGTCATATTCAAAATTTTTTTTCAATGGAACAAAAATTATGAAAGTTGTTTCCCTTCAAAAAGCATGTAATATTCTCTTCGCTTGGATGAAATTTAAATCTCCAGAAATGCTGCTCGCGCATGTCACCATAGCCTGGAATTTAAATTCCACCGCTATTATGGTTCAATTCCGAACAGAGTTGTAATTGCCGAAAAGGAGGAATTTGTGCCTCGGATATGAGGTGTAATGTTGGAAGACGGTGAGAAATTAGGAGCAAGATGGTCGTCAGTGGCACCATAGATGCAACTCCCGGACCGTCCTTGCTGCCTTCTTTCACCTCAGCTCTCATATCGCCAGGGGCGCCGAGAGCCAATACGGGCCCCTGGAGCAACTTGCATGGCCACACTGCACGAACCTAATTCTCTCTATAGGTCTTGGCAGCTGACGTTAACCTTATAATCTCTTACCACAATAGTGAATCTTTTTCTTACACACAATATATATATATATATATATATATATATATATATATATATATATATTAGAAATAATTTTCTGCAAGAGTATTAAACTCATAATAAATAAATCTAGGCACAGCATATGTGCCGCAGGTAGGACAAATAATGCTATTATAGAAAAATATGCTATTATAGATTATGTAATGAATGGAGCGACGTTTTCTTATTGCGTGTAATTTCAGTATTCTCGCCAAAAATGTTGCACTGTCCATCAGGCTTGAATAATACCAGAGCGTGATTTCGGGTATTCCCCGATACATTCCCAGCTGCTCAGCTGTGGATATTATATTTTACGCTTTTGGGTATCAAAGCTTCAGCAAAATAAATTAAGTAATATATTGGATTTATCTTTCACATTCGGTATGAGTATTCAGCGGGATGTCATTCCGACATCGAGCAGCAATATAAACGCGTACAACATCACTAGGTATTTTATTTGCAATTCTTACGTAATAAAAATATTTTTGTTAAAATTCACAATAATTATTTATAGATTTTCTAATAAAGCAACTTTAGGTTAGTAGTATTCAAATCTCTGGTCTGGACCCCGTGAATGTCCTCGGGTCCCGGGGCAGGGACGCCCATTGCCCCCCTCTCGCATGGCCTGAATATCGCTTCCGTCAACGAATTCATGTCGCCGCTGAAATCGTTCGGATCTTTTTGATTGCGTGCGTCCATCTGCAACCAGTTGCCTCTGCGACGCCCAACTCCTATCCACTGATCTAACCATCTCAAAGCGAGGTCTATGGACATGATCCCGCCTTCTCTGTCTCGCTGATTCCCCCCATTCCACCCTCCCTTTCTCCCTCCTCCTTCCCCCCTCCCCCGAAGACACGCTTCGTAATCTGTATTCCCGGTCGTGACTCATTTGTTGCCTACGACTTCGGCCGGTAGGTGGCTGCAGCATCTCCCTCTATCGCCTCCCCGTAGGAAGAGTAGGCGGCAGAGAAGATAGTCCTCGTATTGGATGTAGGGGGGGATGGGGGGCGGGAGGTCGAAGGGGGCGAGACACGCGCCGAAAGCGCTCTGCCCCCGATCGCGAACAATGCGTGCGATTGTCCGGGGCCGGCGGCCGCCGCAATGGCGAGGCTGCCTTCTCCTCGCCCACCACCACGCCACTCTCTCGACCGCTTGCTGCCTGTTCCTTACGCCTCGCCCCCCCCCCCCCCAAGCCACCCGATGCGTCATACGCTTTTCATTCGTTCGTTTTGCTTTGGAAACGCGTCTTCTCGGGAGCGACTTCCACGGAGAATGGACGCACGCACGTTCGTTTTATCCTGCGCGCATGAATGTTTCTTCGCCTGCATGAAATTATTCGTTAACGTCGACGGCGAATGTGGTAACGTGCATGAATCAGTCATTTGCGCTTAAGGAGAGGAGTGATTTTTGGCGGTCGAAAGGTTCGGTTTTCGTCATACTCGTTCGGTGAGGTGTGATTTTCGCAGCAGGCGATGCGATGATAGACCGCGTTAACTCGCGACGGGTTTATTTTTGTTTCCGGAAGCGATACGTACGATTCCATTAGAGAATGACTCGATTGGAACTGAAAATTACGCCGTTGTCATTCGGATGCGGTGATTTGTCGGCGATCGGCTAGATGGCGTGAGCTTCGATTCCTCCGTATAGAATATCTGCTTTATAATCGATACGAAACTGACGAGATAAATGTACGGCATTCTTTTGGTTATATGTAGTTCTCTATTATTACTATCGTCGTCCTACGCATTTTTTGTTTGAGAATACGATCGTAAGAAAATTATTATTCATTTATGTCGCATGTTGAAGATTTCCATTTGAGAATTAAACTAAAACGTTTACTTTTTAAGGGCTTATCGTTTATCACTATGAATTTTAGGTTGGTGCATTAAAGAGAGCTTCCATCTCTATCCACTCAGTTTATCTCTTTTTGTCACTCATTTTTTTGTCAGAATAACTAATCAAGTACTCGTATCCGATGGCATTATTCTCAGAAACAACTTGAACGCTTTTCATTCGGCGATTACGTGAAAACGATATCTAATTACTGTTCAAATCATTGCGATTTGGTTATGTTGGCTCAGTCATTTTTCTGCTCTCGGCCATCGCACGACTGAAATTCTAAATTTCATTTTCACCGTCATCAGTTTTGAATACTGAGCATGAAGAAAATAATTGCGAACCCCATAATGATCGTTTTTGCCTATTTTTCCTAATTGGCCGCGTGTATCTGGACAAGAATTTCTTTCTGATTTTGTCGCGCGAGTAACAGGTGGCGTGGCCGAGTTTCCAAGCCGGAAAAGCGATACCGAATGTGTGTTCTTCGTCGGCACGCCCCTTCTCACCTCCGCCGCTTCGCTTGTTCTCTCACGAAAGCCCACAATAATGCTCCCGACCACTATTGTGCGTTTCACGTTGTCCGTGCGCTACGTTTTCTTATGGGAGAATCGCTATCGCATGTTATTTCCCTATACAGGTATCCCCCGATTTACGCTAGAGTTGCGCTCCTGGAAATCTTCGCGTAAAGCGAAAACGCGCAAATCGAAAATATTTTTCCCGTTAAAAATAATGTAATAGGCGTTGTTTACGTTACTGCGATATCATCCACTTATGAACGTCTTTAAATTTTATTTAATGGGCGTTTTAACCTCCCAAAGCGTGTTCGACGTGATATGGCGTCCTGTGCAGCGTCCACTTGGAGGGGAGAGGGTTGGAGGGAATATTGGAGGGAAGGATTGCACGATGGATCCTTTTTGATATGAATCATATGTCGGAAAGAGAAACAGCGATTTATGGCATGTGTGAATCATGGCGCTGATGAATTAAAGCCGAGTTCGTATATCAACATCCAGCATTGTGATTTTGATTGCGGAGTATTTTTCTCCGCCGATAAAGTTATCCGATTTTAAGCTGATCACGATTAGTCTAGTCCCACAGAATATACTGTTATAAAATCACTAATAGACAGTCTAAATATTTTTAAAAAATTATTCGCGAGGCTGCATAAATGAAAAATTACCTACGTTGCACGTTTAACGCATTCAAGACTCGAGTGTCTTTAAAACTGTTCTATGACCTTCCATTTCCGCTTCAGTGGTTGCTCTCGCTGAAATACCATGGTATAAATTTAAATTACCATATTTTCAGATGGCATTACGGGAAAAGATCTCTGCCACGACATTTATATTAAAATATTTGTTTATTTTGTCATGATCTTAAAACTTTTACAACCAAACAAGATGGCCCAAACAAAACTTATGATACCTACTTTTCATTTATTATTTAACTAGCGTAATTGCCCTTTGAAATTCAACGGAAGATTTGTTACTTAAAATATTCAACTATATTGGAAGGAAGTGAGCTAAATCTAATGCATTATTATATTTGCTAATATTGAAATGTAGTCATATTTTAAGTAAGTTAACAACATCTTGAACGTTTTAATCCGAAAAAATTAGCTATTACGGACCAACCAGATATGTTGATTTTCTTGTTTGAACAACAATGCTGTTGATCACCAAGGAAACATTTCAATAAAAATGCAAAATTTTGACAAATATCGAATATTTAAGCTTAATGTGAGCGAATTTGATTCGAAAACAAAAATCGACGATAAGAATAAAAATCTTCATTTAATTTCCTTTAAAATGGTTCTAATCCGAGGGCCATGTGTCAATTACTTCTAACTTAATTTTGGAAAAGAAAATTAGTCTGCAAGTGTGAAAGAGGTATATTTAACATCTCTCTTATGGGAAATCCCAGATAGCTTTCCAACCAACAGATTAAGGCTTTTATTAATAGTCTAATACTTATATTGGCTTTAATAGCTTCAAAGTCATCGCGGATATGTAGCTCTTAGTGTTCCCAAATTTCATAATCTAGCGTTATAAAATAATTCAAATACATTCGAAGGGAATATTAAATTGATCACGCGCGTACGTATTAGAATACTAGTAGTTGGTGCTTGCATTCTGCAAGCATATCATCTTAACATAAAAAAAACATTCATTTTTCATATTTCATCATTACAAATATTTTTTTAATTAAAAATATTTCACCTCCGGAGCGATTTTCGGGTTTCCCTTATGTAAAAATAATACATTAAAACAATGCCAAAACTTTGCAATTTGAAGAAATTTATACTTTTTCCATGATGAGGTACTAATGCTACACATTTCTGCCAAATTTTAAAGTTGTAGTACTTCTAGAAGTGAAATAATATTTTTTCAATTGTTTAACTTTAAACATTTTTAGCGGCCGCCGCAATATGTTTATGGAGAGATTCAAATGTTTATTTGTGCATATGAACTACTCTGTACATAACTTGAAAATTTCAGCTTCCTAGCTCATCCTGTAGAACCTACAAAATTATTAAACTTTAATGTTCAAATGGGGTTAAAACCCCTTAAAAATTAACAATTTTGAAATTTTCCAATTTTACAGTTGGTTATGAGAAAAGTTCTATAATCTTGCAAAATTTCAGCTTCCTAAACTTATTAGATTGGTCTACACACTGGATTACGTTTTCCCATGCTAACTTATGGTATGGGAGATATTCCGGGGTCTCTGGAGTCGAACCCAAAACACTGTAAGCAAAAGTGACAATAATTCCTAATAGATATTGCGGCCGTCTAGCAACACTGAAAATTTCATTTTTCTAGCTTACCGGCAAGTGCCCATAATTAATTTACAAAAATGGCGCAATGCTTTTCTTATAGGAAAAAACGCAACTTTCGGAATTTCTGAAGTCGAACTCATGTCACTTATGTAAGAAGTCTCATTTTATCTGTAGGTTTCTCCGTCATATCTACAAAAACTAAAACTTTCAGCTCTCTAGCTCTTGTAGTTTGGGCTGGACATTAGTATCCTCCTGTTATATGTTATCATTATACTAGTAGTTGGTGCTTGCATACTGCAAGCATTTCATCTCACATTAAAAGAACATTCATTTTTCAGACAGAAATTTCAACATTACAAATAGTCTTTTAATTCTAAAGATTTCATTTCTGCAGCGATTTTCGTTTTTCCCACATGTAAGAATAATAGTTTAAAACAATCTCCAAATGTCGCAATTTTAAAAATTTTACACTTTCTTCATTATAAGATTCTAATGCTACACATTTTAGCCAAATTTTAAAGTTATAGCACTTCTAGAAATAAAATAATATTTTTCTAATTGTTTAAATTTAAATAATTTTTAACGGCCGCCGCAATACATATATGGTGAAATTGAAATGTTTATTTGTGCAAATTTACTATACTGTACATAATTTGAAAATTTCAGCTTCTTAGCTCATCCCATAGTACCTAAACAGCTATCTATTTGTTTAAACTTTATGAATTTTTAACTGCTAATTGTACTATAAATTTGAAATTTGGCAGAAATGTGTGACATTATTAACTCAATGTGGGAAAAGTATCATATTTTTAAAATTGCAAAAATTAGTGATAGTTTTAATCAATTATTATTCCATAATGAAAAACGAAAATCTGTCCAGAGGAGAAACCTTATGAATTAAAGAAATATTTCCCATGATGAAATATTTCTCTGAAAACTTAATATTTTTTTCAAGGTGAGATGAAATGCTTGCAGTATGCAAGCACCTTCTACTAGTCATTATATATGGACGTTTCTTACAGAGGAGGATATATATAACACATAACATATAACAGGAGGATACTAATGTCCAGCCCAAACTACAAGAGCTAGAGAGCTGAAAGTTTTAGTTTTTGTAGATATGATGGAAAAACCTACAGATAAAATGAAACTTTTTACCTAAGTGACATGAGTTCGACTCCAGAAATTCCGAAAGTTGCGTTTTCTTCCCATAAGAAAAGCATTGCGCCATTTTTGTAAATTAATTATGGGCACTTGCCGGTAAGCTAGGAAAATGAAATTTTCGGTTTTGCTAGATGGCCGAAACATCTATTAAGAATTATTGTCACTTTTGCTTACAGTGTCTTGGGTTCGACTCCAGAGAACCCGGAATATCTCCCATAAGTTAGCATGGGAAAACGCAATCCTGTGTGTAGACCAATCTAATAAGTTTAGGAAGCTGAAATTTTGCAAGATTATAGAACTTTTCTCAAAACCAACTGTAAAATTGGAAATTTTCAAAATTGTTAATTTTTAAGGGTTTTTTTAACCCCATTTGAACATTAAAGTTTAATATTTTTTTAGGTACTACGGCATGAGCTAGGAAGCTGCAATTTTCAAATTATTTACAGAACAGTGCATTTGCACAATCCAACATTTCAATCTCTCCATATATATATTGCGGCGGCCGTTAAAAATGTTAAAATTTTTAACAATTAGAAAGATATTATTTTACTTCTAGAAGTGCTATAACTTGAAAATTTGGCTCAAATATGTAGCATTAGTACCCCATAATGGAGAAAGTGTAAAATGTTTAAAATTGCAACATTTGGGGATTGTTTTAAACTATTATTTTTACATGTGGGAAAAACGAAATTCGCTGCAGAGGTGAAATCTTTAGAATTAATAGAATATTTGTAATGATGAAATATCTGTCTGAAAAATTAATGTTTTTTCAAGGTGAGATGAAATGCTTGCAGTATGCATGACCTTCTACTAGTATGTTATATCCTCCTCTGTAAGAAACATCGATATATAATGATACCGAATTTGAGTCCAGCAATAGTTGTTGCTATGGCAACACTCTCGTAATGAGTGATAAAAACTGCAAAATCGTCAGTATTTACGCGAAATTCTAAGAAATACAATCGATAAGCAAAATTCTACGATAAAAATTAGAATCTTCATTTCTCTCCTCAGAGAATAGTACAAAACTCGCTCCGATATTACAATTCTAAGATATTTTAAAGTGCAAGAGAAAATTACCCTGCACGATGGATTGCAGATTTCCCATGTAATTCAAATGGGAAGGAAAGTTCCTGTAATCGAACCCGGGACTTCAATCTTCGCAACAAAAACTATCCTCGGGAGCTCGGCCCATGTAGCAAGAGATTTCCACCAAGTGTAATGAAGATCGGTGTATTGGTTCAAAAGTTAATTGGGGGTGTCGGACAGACAGACAGACACAACGACAAAACTATAAGCCTCTTTCCATTCTGGAAAGTAGGCTAAAAAGAAGACTCTATTCACGTGGCGAGGAAATTTGTTTTAAATTAAAGTCGCGTTGGAAAAGATTGAAAAGCCCCAATGGCTGTCATTATCACCTTGACGTTTATTCATACATTTTGCTATCGAATGTGGCAGGAGATATCCCAACCAGCGATGTGTAATAATATTAAACGTTGCATCGGAGCTGTAAAGAGATTTGACGGCTATCCTCTTTAAATTGTAAATACCTTCTTATTCTTATGGTTAAATCGCGAAACCGCAGTTCCCGCAAAATTTGCGTAATGTTTAAAGTCCAATACTAAGAAATTCATCTTTAACAAAGATTCCGGGGACGACATCATATTAGCCTTCCTTTTTTAATTGCCTTCCAACCCAGCACGTCTTCACAAATAATGTTTTGGCAGAGAAACACTTTTTAATCCGAGATGCCATCTTTGTTTATTGTGATTACATCAATAAATATGAAAGCCCTAACTTAAAAAATGTCATTTCATGAGTGACTTTTTCCTAAACATTATCTCTTCGTTGGTTGCTATGCTATTTGTACTTGCATTTCACTGACCTTTGTAACAATTTTGATTGTGGTATTTCAGTATGACTATTTTTTTACGTATTGATTGTAATTATAGCGTAAGGTGATCAATTAAAAATACAAATTTTAATCCTAATTTATATCAAGAAAGTAGGAAACGTACGTATAGATTGAGTGAGGAAAGTCCAACACACAAAAAAAACTGTCGTTTATCCTAAATGACGGCGAAGATAACGCGAACTTATATTAGTCGAAGACAAGTATTATTGAAAAGATAATAATTTCTTAGGTTTCTATTCAAAGATTTTAGAGCTGCAATCGAAATCGACCTCGGAAGCTCACCCACTATATTTTAAATATAATTGCAAAGAAATTACTAGGATTTTATAACCTGTTTTCTTCCATAAAATTTAATCACGTTTTCAGGATTCTCGAGTCGCGGGCCCTGCAATCCACTATCGCTTAGGGACCCCCTAAATCCGCGCCAGTGATTAGGTATAGACCAGGGGTTTTCAACCGAGGGTGCATGTATCCCTAAGACAGGGATGGCAAATACTTTGCAAGCGTGCGATTTTACTTGGCACGCATAAGCTTGTATTTTGTCTATAAAATATGAAATTTCTTATAGAAGAAGTAAAATAGTGGCACGCGAAGAAAAATTATGATGATTCGCATGACTTTCTTGGCACGCGAAACAAAAACCATTAGCCATCCCTGCCCTAAGGGGTGCATGAAAGTGTTAAGGTTATAATTTTTCTTCTTCGTCTTTCATCCACAATTTCATAATATACACCTGCTATGTTGCTATTAAAAATATCATCATCAAATAAAATTACGCCGAAACTATGAGGTTCAATTTTATAAACAAGAATTATCTGTATAAATACATGTTATTCATTTCATTATAACTTTAAACTTCAAAGGGGTATGCTACCAATAAAAAATGCTCTAAGGGTCTAAGCGGAAAAAGGTTGAAACCGCCTGGCATAAACTTCACAGTGGCCTACCCAGGAATTTGGAAAGAGGTGGTCCGTTGAAAAATGTAAAACATTTTTCAATTTATTTATTTATTACTCGTTTATATTTTGCGTACATTTGTTGTATGTTACTGGCGGACATTTATAATTGAATTCACGTCTGTACTGGAATTTTCTCGCGAATTTATGTCAAAGAGACATTCTCGACCCCCACCCCCCTTGGGTACGCCACTGCTCCCTCACAAAACACTTCAAGTTTTAGATTAACATCGCTTTTAATGGCTTACGAATTTGTCTACTACGTCAGTGTTATTTTTGGGCAGCCTTCTTTTTTCTTCTCATATTCCGTAGGCTACATTTTAATAGTTCCGCCACGGTCGTTGCCATTCTTTTCACAAAGAAGATTAAGAGCGCGCGAAGATCTTTATCTTAGACTGCTACTCGGAAAGAGTTTCGAGGCAGACGGGGACGCTGCACCCGACGGGATTAAGAGCCGATCCTAGCGAGAGGCACTTCGTCTAGCATCGCCCTGTTATTCCCATCGGCTCGAACGGCACTCGATCCGTTTTAAGCGGAGATTTATTGACCGCCCCCACCCTCCCCTCTCCACCCTCCTCCCCTCTCCACCCTCCTTCCCCCTCCACCCTCCTCCCATCTCCTTCCTCCTCCCTCCCCCCCTCTCCTCCCTCCTCCCCTCTCCTCCCTCCTCCCCTCTCCTCCCTCCTCCCCTCTCCTCCCTCCTCCCCTCTCCTCCCTCCTCTCCTCTCCTCTCCTCCCTCCTCCCCTCTCCTCTCGCCTCCCCTCTCCTCCCCGCTCCTCTATCTTCCCTCCCCCTCTCCTTTACCCTTCTCCTCTCCTCTCCCCTCTCCTCTCCCCTCTCCTCTCCCCTCTCCTCTCCCCTCTCCTCTCCCATCTCCTCTCCCCTCTCCTCTCCCCTCTCCTCTCTCCTCTCCTCTCCTCCCTCCTCTCTCCAACCCTCCTCCCCTCTCCCCCCCCTCCCCTCCCCCCTCCTCCCCTCTCCCCCCCTCCTCTCCCCTCCCCCTTCCTCCCTTCTCCCCCCTCCTCCCCTCTCCCCCTCCTCCCCTCTCCCCCTCCTCCCCTCTCCCCTCTCCCCCCCTCCTCCCATCTACCCCCTCTTCCCTCTCCTCTCCTCCCCTCTTCCCTCTCCCTCCCGCTCCTCTATCTTCCCTCCCCCATCACCTCCCCTCTCCCCTTCCTCACCCATCTCCTCGCCCCTCCCCTTTCCCCTCTCCCTCTCCTCTCCCCACTCCTTCTCCCCTCTCCTCTCCCCTCTCCTCTCCCCACTCCTTTTCCCCTCTCCTCTCCCCACTCCTTCCCCCCTCTCCTCTCCCCACTCCTTCTCCCCAACCTCCTCTTATCGGTTTAGCCTTTGCAGGTCTTAATTAGATTCGCCGCTCGACCTAATACGCGCAAACCATAAAAGTGTTTCGCATCCCATTTAATCGGATCGTTGGTCGGTGCGTGATATCAGCTTGATGGATCGTCCTTCCCTTGCGCCTCTCCGTTCGCTATTCGCATAGTTGCGGAATTAGGAACTTGGATATCATTACAAGGTATCGAGGCAAATTGAACTCGATTCTGTTTTGTTTTTCTTCTGCGGGCGGTTGCGTGTCGATGTGTCATTTAAGTGCTCGACTAGTCGTTCGTTTTTTTAGTCTATGTAGAATCCTTCGTGTCTGGTCTTCTTTCATTCTGGGAGTTATAATGGTTTTATTGATGATTTTGCTGTTGTCAAGCGACGAAATTTGATCTATAAAATTTCAGCTGCCTAATCAATTAATGGTAGTTAAGACACTGCAAAATCAATCAATAAATATTATATGAAAATATGGTCGCCTTGACCGTAGAGTTGGAATATATTATTCATATGCGAACATGCTTAGACTACCAATTGTCAAGGAACTAGCTAATAATAATAAACAAAAATCTCATGTGGCCACCACATGACTTTCTCCATATCTGTAATATTTCAAAAAATTCCAAATAGGTTACATAATAATAAATATTTTAAGAAACTGCAAGAAGATTTTCGACTTGACAAAGAACAGAAATAAACTCAAACCATAGCCTTCTAATATTGGATATAGCCACAAAGCTCCAACAATTAAGAAAAGAAAAAGGAGCGTTACTAAGACGTAACTAAGCGTCAATTGTTAACAATAGTCGTCGGTAGGTGGCGTGGTGGTGGCAGCTAAAAATATAAGATATCTCTTCAACAATGGAAAAATGTTTCAAACAAAGGTTGTAGAAAATTAAATTTCCTACAACTTTTATTCCAATACATTTTTACATTTATCAAATGTTAAGGCACATATTTCAAAATAACGGATGCCAAGGGTAAACACCCACTTCCGGTTGACCAATTTTTACCAAAAACTAATCAGTTCTTATGACTTTTATAAAAATGTTAAATATATATTTTCGCGTTGACCTGATTAATAGTTTTTGAGTTAGAGCACTTACAAAAAGCTATCACATACATACACACACATCATCGAGAAAATTATCAAAACGTGTTCAGGGGACCTCAAAACATGTATTTCCGTTGAAATCTCGAAGTCGATTTATTTCATGAATACAATACTTTCCCCTATACTACGTATATGGAGAAAGTAAAAATAAAATAGGTTTGATCATAGTTTGGTGATATTTTCGATTTCAGTCTCTCCTTTCATGCAACTTCTTCTGAGTTAATGTAGATCTTCGTCTTTGAATTCGTTCCTTGTCCAATCGTCTTCGACGTTCTTCAGTTGTCTCCTCAATATTGTCATCAATTTTAACGTCACGTTACTATTTAATTGACAACTAATATTATTTACTTTAGTCATCTTTCTATGACTCAAATTATATGGGTTTGTTTATGCCAAGAATTCTTCTGTTGTTGATGACAACACAGTCTCACAACGTAAATTATTAATTAATTAATCAATCAACTAGCGCAAAAGCTCATAAAAAACGACGGGACATCAAATCTAATATATAAAAGAGAATGTTTGTGCACTCGTACACTATAAGAGCTATCGAATTCAAAAGTTTCTTGGACCAGAGGAAGGTTTTAGTCTAGGTTTGCATACCGTGGGGTCCCTCATACCCCATTCCATAAGAAATGTTAACTTACGATCACGAGAAATGGCTTATTTTACGCAAGAAAGACGATATTTTAATTCTGTTTATGTTTTGACGTATTACGTGCTAAATCGCTCGACATTTTCCTTTAAGTGCAAATTTCATGGGTTAAATTACCATTTTTCAGGCGGCAACAAAGCTAAATTTCGCAATTGTTGTCCTCTTCAAAGGAAGAATAGTCATGTAAAGATTAATGCAAGGAAAATCCGCGCCTTGGCGCGCCGTAAAGAAAGAATAGCCAACGCCAAGATAATAGGTACAAATGGATTCATGCCTACATATGGTGAGTGAAATGATTTTTAAGGAATATTAGAACGTTTGTTCGGTAACCAAGATGTTGTTTATTGTTTACGTTTCGGCTAATAGTATCGAAATAATCCAAATAATTTTATTTCTGATTTAAAGGCCTCGGTGCATCTATACATGTGAATATTAATTAAGACGTTAATGCGTAATTATATTAATGGTAAAACAACAATACAATACATAAAATATTAAATGTTAGTGTAAACATCGCTTGCGTAATTAAGGAATGGGGAACGAAAATTCAGGGTTTATGGTGTACTCGGAGTAATTCCTCTTATAATAAAACTGCTCGATTACGCCATATATTCTTGGTAAAGCAGTCTGCCTTGATTATATGATGGATTCGCCATTGAGATACACCCACAAGTACAAGCATGACTACAATTTTTCAATGGTTTCTTTAGGTGGTAGTTAAAATTCCGTGTGAACCTCTTCTCCGAATAACACATTTGAGAAATTTGGGGACAGCGCCGGGCCCCGAGAAATAACAATCGTTTGCTACTTAAAAGAAAACTCTTTCCCGAGCGAAGCCGGATAACACCAGCTGGTTTAATACACATGATGTCCACGACTTAAAGTCATAACTTCAGGAGATGATTCTAGAGGTCATTTTGAGTGAAAAAATTTATGTCGACATGTGTCCGATTCGCAATGGTTACCGAATCCGTAATTCGGCATTTGATTTTTAGCACACTTAAGTTTTCGGGGAAAATTTTTTATTTGAAAGCAGATTGTATTACATTGTAATGAGCGCGCGTAGACGTGTTAATGTAAGCTAATGCACGAACAGTGCGTGGGCTAGTAATCAGTGCAAGTCAGACGCTGAATTTTTACAAAATGAACTGTCGATTTTATTAGAAGATGTTCCTCTGCGAAAACGAGTGCACATGTACTGCCAGCATGACGGAGCACCTCCACATTTCAGTAGGCAAGTTATGCGGTGGATGAATGATCAATATCTTGACCGATGGATCGGCCGCGGCGGTACGCAGAATTGGCCTCCGCGTTCACCCGATCTGACTCCACTAGATTACCATGCATGAGGTCACACGAAAACGATTCTGTATGGACGGAAAGTAAACACAAGAGATGAACTACTTCAGCGGATTTTAGATGCTGCAAGTCGCATTGACAACGCTGCTGTTCTAAGTAAGGTTTCACGTTCCGTACTCAAACGAGCCAGGCTGCCCATTCAGGAAAGTGGTGGACATTTTGAGCAATTAATGTAGCATTAAACTACCTAATCTGTACTATTAAATAACCTTTTAATTTGTTTAATACACTGTACAATGTCATACAATCTGTTTTCAAGTACGATTTTTTCCCGATAACAAACGCCTTCGAGTGTGCTACAGATCAAATGCCCATTATTCGGTAACCATTGCGAATCGGACGCGTGTTCATATAACATTTTTCGCCCAAAATGACCTCTGGAATCATGTCCTGAAGTAATGACTTTAAGTCATGGGACACCCTGTATATACCGTATTTTGTTTGGCCTTTAAATAGCGTCAAAAATTCTTTGTGAAATAATTTTTAAAAATTAAATATAACGATAAAATAACCATAATGCTGTTAATGCGAAGTTTTTTCTCCCTTTCTCCAACTTTCTCTTCCTCCCATCTACTTTTCTCCCTCTTTCACTCCCCCTTCCTCCTTGACAATACTCCTGCAGCAATGTATCAATATGGATTTCTCTATCGGTTAATTATATTTAAGATCCTTGTGTGCGTGCGCGTATGACTTCAAAATGAAATACTTTAGAGATATCCTCTTCGTATCAAATTCACGAAATTTTTCTCGTTTTCCGTTAAATCCTATTAATCAGTTTACGTAATTTTGCGAAATTAGCGAAAATGTGCCGCTGCCCTCGACGACGACGACAGGTTTTTACCCCCCAGAAACGTACAATTATTTCGTTTAAAACAAATTTTTGGACCGATTCGAAGCTTATTTGAAAACCGACGCTAGGGAAACGAAGTTTAATTTATTAAGGCGTTCTTTAAATCTCGAATCTGTACGATGATTATCGGTTATTTGAAAATGCAAACCAAAAACACACTGCGCCCATTCCAACATCCTTTAGATAGAGGCCAAATGTTCCTGGAATTGAATTCGGGTCGTTATTGTACACAATTTATGCTCGGGCACCGTGAATATATCACAACTAGTGATAGTCAATCAGTAAAAGTGCAGGAAAGCTATCGATAATGTTTTTTTCTGATCGAGGCAGACAGATTGACAAAGACAAAAACGTAGGACGTCGTATGAAGAAGATTGCGGATGTTAACACCGTAGAGCAGCGCTTCCCAACCGGGGGTTCGCGTACCCCTAGAGGTTCGCGAAACCTGAGGGGTTCGCGAGAAAAATTTGTTAATGACCTCTTTTTCACTTTCTCGGTTCTACAATTTTTGCCAGTATTTTAATTTCCTTCAAATTAGTTTCATGATTTTATTTTCAATTTTTTCTTATGCTTCAACAATTATATTTGAATTTTACTGGGTACTAACTAGAAACCGATGACAATATCAGATATTCTGATTTTATTGTGAACGTTTACTTACTATGTATTATATAAACTTTTTATTTTTCGTGAATTAAACGCTTTCGAAAAGATTTGTTTTTACAAAATTTACTCTCAATTATAAGGGGTTCGCCGCCAAAAATGTTGCAATTCAAGGGGTTCGCAAAGATAAAAGGTTAATCAAAGGGTTTCGCGACAAGAAATAGGTTAGCTCAAGGGGTTCACGAGATCAAAACGGTTGGGAACCGCTGGCTATAGTGGATGGTCCGTCAGATAGTAAATGTGTTTAAAAAAAAGCATATTGTGCTTACATTAGAAAATAGAAACACCAAAATGCATAACTCGGAATTTTTTAGGATTCAATAATATTACTCTTATCTTGAATATATTATTGTGTTTATAATAATTATAATATATATATATATATATATATATATATATATATATATATATATATATATATGGATGTCAACAAGGTGTTGGGATGAGGAAACCCAGTGAGCACTCACCAATCAGACGACTTCAGGTTGGCGAGGCCCCGGGGATGTCGAAGCGACACACGTAAAATAACACAAAAACACAGAAACATCACAAACGTAAAGCTTTCGGAACTACTCCTTCTTCAGCTACAGAGAGAGAGTTCTCTCTCTGTAGCTGAAGAAGGAGTAGTTCCGAAAGCTTTACGTTTGTGATGTTTCTGTGTTTTTGTGTTATTTTACGTGTGTCGCTTCGACATCCCCGGGGCCTCGCCAACCTGAAGTCGTCTGATTGGTGAGTGCTCACTGGGTTTCCTCATCCCAACACCTTGTTGACATCCATATATTCATTTTACCTTTCCTTTTCCGTAAGTTGTTATATATATATATATATATATATATATATATATATAATATATAATATAATAATATAATATAATAATTAATTGACTTCCATGATCATAATTCTGTACAATAACGATCCTCATTAATCCACGCGAGAGACATCTCAACTATACGGAATGTTTGATTTCACGGACAACATCAGTGACGAGCTTTCAGGGCATAATGAAAAAGGTTGGGAACCGCTACCGTAGAGAATCCGATCAAACCTTTTAACACGGACCTATCTGCGAGAAGATGTATAATTAGAATTTTGTGAAATATGAAAATATGCGCTCTTAGTATTTCGAATAGCGTGTTTTTTAGTCAGTTGAATTTTCCACGGTTATAATTATAGCAGTTTTCTTGCTTAGAGGCTTGATTCGAAGATATTCTCAGGTGTAGTGCGTGGCATGTTGTCATTTGTTTTAATTTTTGATGCGACGTTCTTTCATCGGCCGATGCCACTAATACGCTTCACGTACATTTACGACATGCAATAACTTCATTTCCTCTGTCGAATTGAAAGAAGGATCCTGATTTAGAGCAAATTTTAAACCTTTCATTTTTCATATCGCAAATAAGAGTCCTCAATGGTCGCTGTTTACATATCCGTCGCCAGATATAAATGAGCTTATCGAGAAAAACATTCGCCTCTCTTTCTATCCGTTTACAAAAAATACCTTGTGTACTGTTGTTTTCGTGTTGGGCAGTGAAGGAAATAATTTTGCCGATATGAATCCTCGAAAGCAGGTTATTTTGCTGATATGGTCATGACGTTTTTCGTTGACAGTCGCATAATTTGTGTGGATTTTTTACTTCGCAGCCGTGAGAACGTACATAAATGTTATTTTCTAGCTTTCTGCCTACCAAACATTTCGCAGGCACTTTGGTCGCTTAGGTAAGGGACCGATTTACTTGATTGGTGCTAATAAGTGTTTCACTTTAATTACTCAGTAATAATTAATTCCACGACATCAGTTAATAATAAACCCTTATTCTCTTTATCACTTGGTCATTCTGTCCGTAACGCTCAATATCTCAACCGTTACTTCAGCCAGTTCAACCAAATTTGGCAGGATTGCTATGATCACGTACCAATATCAAATGGCATAAAAGTTTTTTAGAAAAGGTCCCGCGTTCGACTCCAGAGGTCGATTTCAATCCCCTATAAGACGCTCAATATCTCAACCGTTTGTTTGATTACAAATCCCGTTTTAAACGGGCTAATTCATCTAGTTTTCTATCATGAGTACGGTAGAAGCCTTCTTAAGAATATTTTTAGATCGTTCTGGATGAAGGAAGGAGTATTAACACCTAGATTCGGGAGCTTTTGTGGATGCGCTTAGCTATTCCGCCACTGAAATTCTACGCGTCTGTTTCAAGAATCTAATGCACCACTGATGTAATTTTGCGATAATTTATCCAAATTAGCTAAAATCTAAAGCCATCCTTCACTCGAAATTTTGTTAGCGAATGTTTTCGCGATCGAATGTAAAGAAGCACCCTCAGGTGTGACAGTATCATTCTATCATTCTCCATCGATATAAGAGAACAGATTTATCGTTCCGCCGCGTGAGCGTTATCGGAGGCTAGGGTACGAGGCATAAACATCGGTTAAAGTGATATTAGCTGCAGATGACTTCGTTAGAAAAATGTAGTCATCTCACCACCCATACTAATATTGAATATGAATAGGGATTTTAACGGGCCAATCTTCCACGTTCATCAGCAATCCAAGTCTCTGTATTCATAGCGCATTGAAAATTTCCTCGAGAGGCGTCTTAGATTCGAGTCTATCGATCGATGCGATTTATGCTAAAATGTCGATTGGTCGTGACGTAAACCCGATTCGTCTCTAGTGCACTACATCCGCCCGCAGTGCCAACCTAAGAGCGTCGCACTCGTCCCTCGCTTTGCGCTTACAAGGTTTCGGACACGCTTACGTCCTCTCCTTCCCCAAATGCTCAACAGGTGGTGCTGCTGCTGTAGTGACCCTGGTCTCTCGCCTTCTGATCTCTTCCACTCTCCGGCGCCTTGCCGCTCTCTCCCTGTGCAGTCCACGACCGAGATTCTTTTTTAGGCTTGATCCGCTGTAACCCTCGCCTATCGACGCCATCTCTCGACGAAGCGTCTCCTTTCTCCGCAAAAGGGAATGGCAGCACCATCGTTTAAAAAAATCAAGGGTTCCCCTCCTGAGAGTCTCCATCCACGCATGAGCCATTCGCGATGGTTCACCCGTTGAGCGCGAGTATTCCAGTGGTTGTGTTTACTTTAACTGAGGTTAGAGATGGTAGCCTAATATCAACGCATTCCTGCCCATAATTTCGAAAGCGTTTTCGATACAAAAGAATGCCTTTTTCGAGGGCGATATTTGGACATTCGTGCTTATTCTTACAAATAACGTTGACATGACGAATATAAACATCAGTGTCCTAGGTGGGATTCGAACCCACGACCTTAGTATCCTAAAGCAAACCATACTCAACCCAATCAGAATGCGTAAATTGAGGGAAAAGCGGTTACTTATATTATTCAAGAAAGAAGCTCAAATCGGCAGCGTAAACTGTAAGTGGTACGGTTTTCCGGCGGTAGGAGCGACACTGCAGTGGTGGAGTGTTAACAGGACAGTACCTAATATTTATAACTACCATCTTTTATAAATTACTCATCCGCAACAAACCGAATTAGGTTTTACCAAGTGTTATCGCGTGTAGAAGCGGAATGGGATCCACACTTTCACAACGCAGTCAGATAATGCGTTGGATGGCGTTAAAGGACACTTTGTTTATTCCGATTATCTTCCTTTTCCCAAGAGCATTCATCAAAAATTCAACTGCGGGATACACAAACATTTTCTTCTGATTCTCTCCCATTTAAGAGGAACAATAGTAAGTCAGCCTTTCTTCGGCCCGCGTTATGTTTATAGAAAACTCTCATATGTGGTATCTCCAGACTATAATTAAATGACACTTAAGAGTTCTAAGAAGCGGTTGGCGAAAAAAGTGTGCAAAAGTTAACTTAAGATGTCTGCTGGCGTTTCGGTATAAACACGTAGACCAGCGTTTCCCAAACATTTGCAGTTGCGGCACCCTTTTCAAAGATAAACTGATTGTCGCGACACCTCAGCACGAAAACAAGTTTTTTTTTATGTTTTTCCGTTTGTTGTTACTGCACCGTAATCAATTCATTAGTGAAAGAATATTGCTCTATAACTTATCAACACTTTTAAATCGTTGATTTATTTACTAGATAAAGTTTATCGCGGAACCTCTAAAAATGAGCTGCGGCACCCAGCTATTTGTCGGGTCGTTTATGGCAGTGGACCGCATTCTGTACGATGCGACACACTCGTGAACGGCGACGAAGCGATTGGTGTGCCGCTGTGAATTTCAGAAGGGATGAATTATTCTCGATCGAAGACCACAGAAATGAAATTTCTCATAAAGAGCGATAGTTTTGTGGTTTGTTTTTTGTTATTTGAAACCTAAATAAAGCTACTTCTTAACTAGAGAATTAATAAATTATTTTTAATCCAACATATAGAGGCATACCTCGCTTTGCGCGATTCCGTTTTACGCGGATTCGTTATAGCGCGAGGCAGTCCCGCGCCTACCAGGTGTTCAAAAAAACAAAGGTGGCCTAACCATAAATGTATTAGAAATTCCATTTTTAGGCGTTCTTTACCAGCGAGGCGATAATAGCGGAGCGCCTTATGGGCACGTCTGATTCGTCCGTCCGTACGTCGTAACTTTCATCTCTAAACCGCTGGACGGATTTGAATTTATTAGTATGAGTAATCATTATTAAAATTTATCGCCCAATTGTAATTTTGAACTTAACTCGTCAATTAGAACTTCCACTTGCCATAATTACTTGAATAAACTTATACTCGTATCTCGTTAAATGGCATCCGTCAAGCAACAATGTAATACCAAACTTTTCTCTCCCCTAGCTCTTATGTGACCTGTAAGATATAGATTAAAAATTTATTCGGATTTATTCCCTAGCTCTTATATGATCTGTAAGGTATAGATTTAAAAAAAATCATTCGGATAGGGAACGACATTTACTACAAGAACATCCACGAGACCACATACTTACGAGCTATATTTTCGGAGATAGAAATTCTAGAAAATCCCGCGAAAAAACATCTCAAACAAAATTAAAATCCATATTTTCTGATCCAACTCCCCTATATGATCTGTTAGGTATAGTTTAAAATACTTAATTCGGATGGAGGACAACATTTACTACAGATAGTCCGCGAGAACACATAATTACGAGTTATGGCTTCATAGATAAAAATTCGAGAAAATTCCGAGCAGAACATCGCATACTTTGTTTACATCGATCGCGAAGACATTTCTCTCATCAAACAACAATTAAAAATCCATAAATATCTCTCCCATGCCCTTATGTGATGTGTGAAGTATAGATTAACAATTTATTCGGGTAGAAAATAACATTTACTGCAGGATTGTTCCCGAGAACATATAATTACGACTTATAGTTTCAGAGATAAAAATTCGAGAGTCTTTTCGATGCCGTTTCATACGTATTTCCCATAAAAGAACACCTTTAAAATATTTTTGTATTCCATTCATGGAGTAGCTATACGTTTCCATCTTGTTACAGGCTTGCGGATGTCAGTAAGATCGCCTGTGGATCCCTATTTAGAGACGGGTTGTGATACTACTATAAAGGAAACCCCGAGAGCACGGCACTCCGTTTTTTATTTCGATCGATATTGGCGTTATTATTTTTCAAGAAAGGCGGCTTTCCGATCAAAACTTCCTCGCTGATTTATTTGAGATTTCGTTCGTACAGGAAATAATTACATGTTTGCCAGAATATAAGGAAGTATTCAGTTTTCTATACCATTTGTAAATTACCGACCAAGATAAGTTGCTGAAGAAAAATGTAATATTTCAGGTTAACGGCGTATTTTTATTAACATTACACTAGTTTTGGCGTCCATGGAACCTGTCCTCTTTGACATAATGACTCCGTTTTGCGCGAATTTCGTTTAGCGCGAAATTTTCAGGAACTTTTCCGTCGCGTATAGCTATTGTAAAGGTATTAGAATGAATTGTAAACATAGTTTTTGTTATAATTTTCTACGTCCATGATCACTTTTGCTCTCTCGTATGGCGAAGTGCGTAGAGAAGACATTGTAAATCTCTGATTTACCCAAGAATTCATTCTCGGCGATTTTCACAAAACGTCACTCGACTAAAAAATGGATGCATGAATTTTTTATTTAAATTCACCTAGTCATAAAGCTTAATGCCATAAACAATACTGTATTAGCTTCATTTATCGAAAAATAAGTATAGTGGCATTATACCATACTAGCTGAAATTACCCGGCGTTGCTCGGATTTTTAGCTAAAAAAATATCGAGGAAGATTTGAGAATAAAACCAAGTAATGATACCAGTTTAATTTTTATCATAATGGCTAATGGTATGCAATATTTCTTGTCTTCCCATCTTCCCAAGAAATAATTTTTTTCTGCATCCTTTATCGATAAATTTGGCGACTGTATTTTTTATCAAATAATCATAATAAACAATCGATGGAATCATTTTAAAAATATAGTTATTTCACTCAAATTAAGTTCCACTGGAAGAAACTGCATGATATTATGTGATCATGAATCTCAAAAACATTAAAAACTTGGGCAGTAATTGCAAGCTCTAGGGCAGTGGTTCTCAATCTTTTGATGCTAGCGGCACACCTTGGATATTCCCTTTTTTCGCGGCACACTGGAATAAGATTAAAATAGAGAAGTAGGATTTATCGTAAAAGTACATATATTTTTTATATTATATCGTATATTTAATCGACCAAATTAAGTTATTATATCGTAAAACAGAACAAATGATGTTTTGGGATAATTTTGAAACGAGAAAGTCTGCTATGACCGGGAATCGAACCCGGGTCTTCCAATTGCCGGGCGGATATTCTACCACTGAACTATCGTAACAGATCAATTTTCTCGTTTCTGAATTTCAAAATTATTCCCAACTTTACAGCTTATGCCTGTCTGCATAGGATCTTCGGATCGCTTTATTCCATCAAATGATGTTTTGTTAAAAAATCTATTTTAAAATCTCACCTAATGTGACACTTGAGCTTGGCGTTCTCTAATAATTGCACTGATATTAGGACATATCCGTGACATGGTGGTGATTTCCGGGATTCTGCCGTGTTGATCCATTCCCTGGACGATATTTCGCCGGCGTTCCAGTCGGCTTCTTCAGGTCTTCTTCGGACCTGAAGAAGCCGACTGGAACGCCGGCGAAATATCGTCCAGGGAATGGATCAACGCGGCAGAATCCCGGAAATCACCACCATGTCAACAGCACGCCGTGGAAGCCTTCGTACTAATTTAGGACATATCCGTGATAAGCAGACTCTCATTTCACCTTCAACACAGTTGAACCGTTCCCTTTTTCTGCATTTAATGTTTGTTTGTGCCGAGAACCCAAATTAACACGGATAGTATGTATAAAACTGCTTCAAAACTGCCAAAACTTTTTTCGCAATTTCTGAATATTCTTCTCTAACAGAAATCCAGAACATATCCATCCAGAGACAAATCGGCGTACTTGATTTTCAGAGTGCGATCAGTTGAAAGAGAAGCTCTTCTTCGGAGATAGTAAAAACGCAGAAGGTGTGAATGGGTTCCTTACCCATTCGTATTTATCTGTACTCAAGGATGGAAAGTAACTCGCTCGATGTTGTTGCTCTAGAGTTGCTAAATGCTCCACCACGAGAGCAACAATCTCTTTCGTATGGGTTTTACGAATCAGAGGAAGCGTTTCAAGATTACCTTCTCTAGCTCTCTTTTTCCAGGATGGATATTTTACTCTGCAATGCCAGTAGCTTATCCGTAGAAGTCAGGATGTTTTCATTCCGCCCTTACTTGCTGTTCTTCACACTATTCAGATACCTAAATATTTCTGCCAAATATGCTAATTTGGGGCAGCAACGTTCACAGTAAAGATATTAACAAAAGTCACTGTTTCCATCTGTTTAGAAAAATAGTAACATCTCTTCTTTAAGTTCATATACACGAGCCAACCTTCTTCCCCTTGACAGCCATCTGTGTGTAAAACTAAACATTCGTATTGCGAATTCATAGCATTACAAAGCTGTTTGAAGAGGCGGGTCTTTAGAGGTCTTGATTTCACAAAATTAACCATTCCGACAACATGGTCTAATACGGACTTCAAGTCAGTTCCTAATGTCTTTCCAACAAGGTCTTCCTTTGCAAAAAAATAATGAGTAGTTTATTGTAGTTGGATTCTGTTGTTTTACAAGTAAGACGAAGCCTTTGACAGATCCCAACATGGATGGAGCACCGTCGGTAAATATTTCTGCACATGACTTCCATGAAATTTCCAAAACGTTCTAAGTAGGAAGTCAAAGTATCGAATATATCTTGACCTCTTGTGTGTTCTGGGAGTTTCTCTGGAGCACACAAATTGACTAATTCTATCATTTTCATGAAAGAAGCGGACAAATGCTAATAGTTATGCTTTTTTGCTAATATCGGTTGACTCGTCAACTTGCAAAGCAAAGTCTGACATTTTCAGCTTATTAGAAACTTTTTCCTCTACATTAAATTACATATCTAATCTTCTTCAAATTGTATCATTAGAAAGCGGAATTTTGGCAATTTCTTGTTCCGCTTAATCACCGAACATTGTCCTTACTATCGCACGGCACGTAGGCAAAACATGTGACTCAGCTATAGTGTGGGGCTTCATTTTTTGAGCTATGGTTATTGCTGCCTGATAAGAAACAACTTGAACTCTATCATACACTTTAACGTCCTTTTCGAAATAACTCGCTCGTTTAGAATGCAATTCCATCGATTTTTTTAAATAGTTAAAATCTTTTCCTTCAAGGTGTGCATGTTTTGTGGTGAAATGTCGCTTCAATTTGTAGGGAACCGCGGCTTCGTTCGAGGAGTTTCTCACCGCACACAACACGCATTGGAATAGGACAATCTTTATCTCCACGTCAAGAAAAGCCCTGACCCAAATAACCGTCCATATGCAGTTGTTTACGCGTCTTCCAAAGCAGTGGTACTTTTTGACTGGATTCAACTGTCTTAATAATGTGTTAGTTTCTTTGTTAAAACTGTGTATATAATCGGTGGAAGACGCGCAATTTGCAATCTTCTCTTCAAAGTCTCGCGGCACACTTGGAAAATGTTCGCGGCACACCGGTTGAGAACCACTGCTTTAGGGATTCAACCGCTGGAAACACTTTTGAAGATATATTTAGGTTTAGCTCGCCCATACGTTATCCCATGCAAAGATAATTTTGTGGGTCTAATTTGTCACGTGAATATTTTAAAGTCAAGCCTACGAAACAAAATGATTTCTTGGACTTTAAACCGAATTTGGCTTTAAAAAGTGTTGGTATGACATGGAAAGTGTTATTCTAATTTAATAAGTATAATTGGCTTAATTGATACATACTAATGTTCAGTTGAAAGGAAAGCAAAATGTACATATAAGATGTTCAATGGAGGTAGAGTTAACGATTATAAATGTTGGTCTAAATTAAATAATTGTTATATAAGTTTTCTTATTTTACCTCGGAGATATCTTTCACTTGACTCATTTTCGATGTTATTGTGCTTTTCAAATGAGATGGGGAGTCAGATTTCGGCCGTACTCGGAACCGCTCGTATGTCTCCGCTGCTAAGAGGTGGGGTACTGCCTCCTAGCAGAAAGCTCATGCTAGACATTGCCAACTCTACACCGGAACACACGTGACGTTTTAGCAGGCATTTAAAGGGAAATCGCGAATGTGGCAACACAGCACACTCGGACACGATGTTTACCACTAGGGAGACTCGATGGAGGATGAGCTTTCGAATGATTAGGTTCCCCCTCCTTTCTATTGCTTCGCTCAGTGTCACGCACCCCGTCTACTTTTTCTTTTACCTCCCCCTCACTCACCATCTCATCTGAAAAGCACTATAATGAAAACATTTCGTTTTCTACTAAGTATAGAGAATATGCAAAATACATAAAAGGTTTTTAGAGAACGAAGCACTTAAATTGCACATTAAAACTCTTCCACCTAACTTTTGAAATAATTAGCCAGATTTAAAGTTTTTTTGGTGATTGCCCTTCTTTGAATAACCTTAGTGTTTACTTCTTCCCTACCTTAGCTTATATTAGGTATATATTATTTCTTTTAGTTAATATTAGGTATTGTTTATAATGGCTGTCAAGTAGATTGTTAATACAACAATACCCTCATCCCCGTGCTTTTAAAAGGGAAAAAATTAAAATAGAAAAATATTTTTAAAACGAAAAATGTAGTTCAAATTGCTGTAAAAACCCTCCCCATTTTGCTTACTTTTTATTGCGTTTAAAATGGCACCTTCATCTTGCTTCTGGGTTCTGTATTTGTTGCGTTATAAATGCACAAACAAACAAACAAATTCTTCAAAATATTTATGGTAGAGATTGAGTATACACCCAGCTACCGCCAAGCTTACTCTACTGGAAAAGTAGCATCTTTGTTGTTGTCATACTGCGATCACTATTTTCCTCGCGTTAAATACGTATTAATGTATACGCAGACGTCACTTATGAAAAGGAATCCAACGGATATGAGACATTTTGCGCGATGCAAGTTGCACAGTTTTTTTTGACTACGATTGATAAGAAAGTTTCTCTAAGTGTCGTGGAATTTTGTTCGGTGTGCCCGCGAAGATAGAACGAACTCGAAAGTGTGCCGTGAAATTAAAGAGTGGGGAACACTGGTCGTGCTTCGGTTCTTTTTTAACGAATGTTGTGTTTTCTGCCATTGATATTCTACATTTTTGACGTTCCCGAGGAACTGCCATCGCAATACACGTTATGAAAATCCATTAATTACAACCTTTCTGGCCAGTGTCCTCTTTCAGTCGAAATTTATTATTATGATAGAAAATGATATAGCTTTTAACAAGCTTAATTTTTAATGTAAATCTTTGATGAGTTTGAAGCACTTAACATGTTTAAATTCTGTGATGTCTGCTGCTTATTAATTTCTTTTCCTGGAGGTTCATTTTTGTCCTTACAATTATGAGTTGTTTATTTCAATCTAACATTATGTACGGAAATTTCTCGAAAAAATAATCGATTAGTAAGCTAGAAATGGTCCAAGCGGCATGAAGGAGTCAATTTTCTATCGTTATGGGGTTTGGTTGGGGTGAACATGTCCCCTCTCCACCTCTTTCTCTCTACCTCTCCCTCTCTCTCTCCCTCCGGTCTCTCTCGTCCCTCCTATCTCTCTCTCCCTCCTATCTCTCTCTCCCTCTTGTCTCTCTCCCCTCCGGTCTCTCCTCTCCCTCCTATCTCTCTCTCCCTCTTGTCTCTCTCTCTCCCTCCTGTCTCTCTCTCCCTCCCTCCTCTCTCCCTCCTCCTCTCTCTCCCTCCAGTCTCTCTCTCCCTCCCAGTCTCTCTCTCCTCCCCTCTCTCCCTCCCTCTCTCCCTCCCTCTCTCCCTCCCTCTC